>OZ022509.1:1265000-2465000 GCA_963989385.1 Ctena decussata | reverse complement strand
AATTTAATGGGGGTGAATTTAAGATGATGGATGATGATGATGATGATGTGATGTCGGTTTGTTTAGAGAGTATTGAGGAGCCCTGCTCGGAATGATCCGAGGTCAGGGCTGTTACAGATGTCAGGTGGGAGATTGTTCCAGATTTTGGCAGTTCTTGGGAAGAATGAGTGACTATGGGCATTTATACTTGAACGTGGAAATGTGTATCTGGACCTCATGGATGGCTGGATATTGTTAGGAAATTTAATGTTTACAAGATTATGTTTTATTTTATAGAACATTATGAGGGATGAAATTTGTCTACGTTTCTCGAGAGTAGGGAGATTTAGTTTTGATAACATGTAACTGACACTGCTAGTGGAACTGTAATCGTTGAATATGTACCTGACGGCTCTGTGCTGGACCATTTCAATCTTTTCGATGTATTTTTTCTGCCAAGGGTCCCACACAGAAGCCGCATACTCAACGAGTGGGCGGACATAATAACATAATATTAAGGTATTATATGTAATGTAAACCTCCATGCATGTTTTTTTATGCCCCCGAAGGGACTTCGGGTGGCATATTAAAATCGCACCGTCCGTCCGTCAGTCCGTCAGTCCGTCCGTCCGTAACAAATCGTGTCTCAGCCATAACTTAAAAACTACAGAGGCAAATTTGATGAAACTTCACAGAAAGATACGGCACATTGAGAAGGTGTGTCGCGCACAAGAGTTTGGTTCCTACACCCAAGGTTAAGGTGACAATTGGGTCAAAGGTCAAATCATGTCTTAAATCGTGTCTCAGCTATAACTTAAAAACTACAGAAGCAAATTTGATGAAACTTCACAGATAGATAGAGCACAACGAGAAGGTGTGTCGTGCACAAGAGTTTGGTTCCCACGCCCAAGGTCAATGTCACTGTTGGGGGTTAGAGGTCAAGTAGTGTCTCTGCGATTACTTTAAAACTACATAACTGAATTTCATCAAATTTCACAGAAATGTAAAGAGTAATGAGAAGATTTGTCACATATAATATCCATATTCCCAAACCCAAGGTCAAGGTCACTGTCGGGGCTTAGAGGTCAAATAGTGTTTCTGCGATTACTTAACTACATAAACTACATAACTGAATTTCATCAAATTTCACGTAAATACAAAGCATAATGAGAAGGTTTGTCACACATAATATTTATATTCCCAAACCTTAGGGGGTGGTTGGGTGGTGCGATGGTGCTGCGTGTAACTTCCAGTGCCGGGGCGTCCTACTGATTTGGATAATAGTAGGACAAGGGCCTGCTGTGCTTGCAGTGGGTGCGGGTGGAGGTTGTTTGGACATTTTTTTTCTCTCGTCTATCGTTTCTCTTTTCTTTCTCCCTCTCTCTGGGAGACAGCCCGATATAGACTGAAATACTGTCTCAAAGGGCCGTTACCCCCCCCCCTCCCCCCCCCCCCAAAAAAAAAAAAAAAAAAATCCCAAACCTTAGGTCAAGGTCACAATCTGGGGTCAGATGTCAAATCATGTCTCAACAATTGCTCATAAATGTACCAAAGCAAATTTCCTTATACATGTACATCACAGAAAGATAAAGCTTAATAAGAAGGTAAGACACACACAAGATATAGGCTTTCACACCCAAGTTCAAGGTCACAGTCTGAGATTAAAGGTCGTTTCTCCCATTACTAAAAAGACTTCTTAAGCAAACTGTAGTAAACTTCCTGAAATGGTAATACATAATGAAATGGTATGTCACAAACAAAATTTAGGTTCCTGTTCCAAAGGTCAGGGTCATAATCAGGGCACAGAGGTCAGATTATATCTCCAAACTGACTGGAGACTGCTGAAGTAAATTTCATCAAACTTCACAGAAAGGTAAAGCATCATAAAAAGGCATCTCACTTGCAAGATTTGGGCTGCCTTGCCCAAGTTCAAGGTCACAATCAGGGTCAAAGGTCAGTTTAAGGGGCCTTCGGGGGCATCTGTTACATACTGTAACATTTCTTGTTTCTCTCTTAAATTTTACAAAGGAGACTTCCTTCACGCTTCCCTGAGGGTCGAAACTCTTCCATAAAGGGGTCTACTCTTAAAGAAAGGAATTTGCTCCTAAAGGAGCAAATTCTTTTCTTTAAGAGTTGACACAGTAGAGGAGGGAAGACAAAAAAGAAAATGGCAGAGTTGGTTCCCCTAAAAGTGTACCTTAAAAGTCGCTTTAAATTACCTGTTTGACAAAAACTTGAAGTTTTGATCTCGAATTTTCTGACACGATCAATACCCCTTCACAACTCCCCCCCCCCCCCCTCCTCCCCCCCCCCCCCCCCCCACACACACACACACACTCACCCACCCACGTTAGGGTGTCCAATGCATATCACTGTTTCTGTCAAATTGATGATAAAATTCTGGAGATGGTTTCTCTGAAGGTTATTCAGTGTAAATGAAAATGTTTGGTAAGTATTTTACCCGTGGACGTCAGTGTAAATGAAAAAGTTTGGTAAGTCTTTTACCCGCGGACGCCAGTGTAATGAAAAAGTTTGGTAAGTCTTCTACCCATGGACGCCAGTGTAAATGAAAACGTTTGGTAAGTCTTTTATCCATGGACGCCAGTGTAAATGAAAAGTTTGGTAAGTCTTTTATCCATGGACTCCAGTGTAACTGAAAAAGTTTGGTAAGTCTTTTACCCGCGGACGCCAGTGTAAATGAAAAGTTTGGTAAGTCTTTTACCCGTGGACGCTAAAGCAGTAATAGAATCTTGCGTAATATTTTTTTTATTTCTGATGGTCTTCTCATTTCTCCCGTAGCGTGGCATTATTTTCACTCTTTTACATTATTATTATATACATATTATTTCATTTTTACAATATTATATTTTCATCGAGAATATAAACATACCAAGGTGTTGCACATTCGATCTACCGTTTAAGTTCTAAGTATTGGGACAGATATGTCTGAGCCGGACGTCTGAGCAAACAGTGCAGGCTCAGATCAGACTGCTCCCAAAGGAGCAGTCTGATCAGGGCCTGCACAGTTTGCCATCTACATCTTTAAGACCCATTCATTCTAAAAATTAATTGTTCCATTTTCAGGCCTGTTACGGTAGTTATTCTAGTTGTCCCAATTTTTACATTTTTTTTCGGTTTACATATATATGTATATTGTTTTCGCCATGTCTAGCCCAGAGAAATTTTGTATGAAGCACGGCCCGAGAAAATGTGCTAAAGGGTAATGGGTCTACTTTCAATGACGTGAGCTCTCTTATTTTCTTGAATAGCCCTCTTCTCAATGGGTGTCAACTCTCAAAGGAAATATGATTGGTTCTCTTAGGAGGGATAATTAAGAGAAAACGGGTGCTCTTTGGAAGCGTTTTGTAGGCCGAGAAAGCAAACAGAATGTCACAAAAGCAGTCTCCACTTGTAAAAATGGCGGAAATCGTAGATTTGTACCCATTGCACCCCTGCTAATAGCGAAGGCTCAGGTCTCTTGTGACTCTTTTTCGCTTGATGGGATTACGTTTATTTTGACTAGTTTTTTTTTCTACAGGCTAGTTCAAGCCAAAGGTGAACTACACTCATTTACAGAATACAGATATCATGGATATACCAGGAATGCTGAGGCCATCAGGTAGATCAACGGACGTAAAGGGGAAACGTGTAAGTGACGTGAATAGTAAACCAACGTCGGAATCAACCACGACTGATATGAGTTTGGAACAAAATACTGAAGCTGTAGGTGACAAGGGTGTGAATTCAGATGAAAATGGTTTGAATACAAGTGATACTAGTGTGGATTCAAATAACTTGTGTGATGAAACGTTTAAAGACGACGTTGTGCATGAGAAAACGTTTAAAGATAATCTGGATAATTTACCACTCAAGCAAGTTAACGGAATGCCTGGCACTGGAAACACGTATGAAAACTTATCAAGGACAGCAAATTATGAACAGTTGGCGCATGAACAAAATACAGATCTATATGATAAAGATCTGACCACAAGTAGTCAGTTAACTGGTGGAACAAGTTCAACAAGAAGAATACCAAAAATACCTAAGAGTAAAACTTTTGATTCTGGCGCAATATCTTATTTCAGTAAAATACATGAAAATAGTGCCTCTGAACAAGACAGAGCAAACTCTGCAGAAAAGAAAATGACAAACTCTCGAACGCACGTGTTCATGACATCACATGAATGTGTAGTAGTGCCCGGATGCAAGCTTCCAAGAGAGACCATCGCGAGCCGACTTAGGTTTGAGAAACAACATTTTTCCCATGATAAAATATGTGGATATGATGACTATCAGACCCCCTTGCAGAGAAAGGACAATCTTATAAAAGACCTTAAAAGACAGGTCCGAGAATTAACAATTTGTGTTGAGGACAAAGACGAGGAAATAGCTATGTACAAACAACATGTTAATGACGAAACATCCAAGGTAAGAAACCTTAATAATTAAGCATCCAAAGGGGTATTCTGCAGGGAAGCATTCTTGTGCCAAATTTAATTTGGCTACCATAATATAGGCTTATATCTTATATGTCACGGCGCTACAGATAAGGAGGGATGAGTTCCGAAATATTGTTCAACAAAGCGTTTAACAAGCATCAAATATGTTTTCCCTTCATTTTTTGTCGGTTGAAAAAAATGACCCATATGCAGTTTTTAACAAAACCTCATTTTCTTCAACTCTTTCCTGCCCTTAAACTTGTACCGAGAAGAGGTCGATTCCAAACAAAGGTAACAAAGGTTTAAAAAAAACAGGGCACACAAGGTTGAATCAACATTGATTCAACGTCACGACTTTGAATCAGGGTTGACTCAAGTTTGATTCAAGCTTGTTTGCCTGCTTGGCTTATATTCAAACAACTAAAATCAAGTTTCGATCTGCCAGGTCAACTTTTTTTCAGTTTATTGGTACTTTTGCATGTACAGGGTGTTAAGAAAGTTCGAAGACATTACAATATTGCTTATAACTTCCGAAGTTACAATCATGAAATTTTGAAACTTTACAGGTTTCAAGAACTATTCAATATCAAAAGACCCACAATGTTACAACTTTTACAATGGCACTTTACCGTAATGAAATTAGCAGTTCATACCCAAGGTGTCAAAGTTTCCTGCTATTTATCATGGATTTTAAGTATGAAGGTGTGGCATATTCAACTGTTATTTATTCTTATCCCTCAGTGATTCATCATTTTAGAACTAACTTAAATGATAGAGACTAAGCCAAACAGTATTTTATTAGTTACAGCTTGTAAGGAATCATAGACAACATGCACGTTTTGACAGATGATTCACTGACATGAGGAGGCAGATGAGGCATTAATATTTTGCAAAGGGGGTGGGGGTAATGAATTAACATCTGAAAAGAAACTTGAAATCAAAAGTTGACATAAAATCATTTATATCATGATGTGGGTCTTAGAGATAAGGGAGACAGGAATAAAATTTCGGAATATTTGTGGTGTATATGTAAATTATCATATATTTGAAATTTTACCACCAAAAAAGTCAAATTATGCAAATGTGTTGATAAAATAGCATTTCTATTATAATAATGCATCTAAATGACAAGAAAATTTGTTAGTTACAGAGGGTTTACCCCAGTATAAAATATCAAGAGTTTTCTTAACAATGTCATATTCTTACCTAATTTGTCTCAAAGCAATAAAGTTTTCGTAAAAAAAATAATAAGAAATGAATCTGAAGTTAAATCTAAAGAGTAATTTGTTAAGAGTGATTTTGCAAAAAAATATCAAAGAAAAATCAGATCAAATGTTTATGCTTGATATAAGAACAAATCTAATAACAAGAGGCTAAAAGAAAAATGCAAAATGCCTCTGTGTTTACAAATACTGATACAGATTCTATCCCTACCCCCCTAAAATTTAAAGTTTCATTTGAGAACGGGGGTACTCTTTTGATTTAGTATGAAATTCCGTAGTAAACCGTCGAAAAGTAATAAAAACTAAATGAAAAAGATCACGAAAAATTTCCCCGCAATACCAGTACTTTTACATCTTAGATAGTTCTATTAGTTTTGAAAAACCAAGCTCTTAAGATGCCGAACTCTATTGCAAATCAAAATTTTGCCTTCACCATTGTCAGCCCCGTAGAGGGTGTGTCCATGGCAATTAAGATTTTCTCGTCATTTTGAAATCGAAAAAAGAATTTATATATTGCATATCTTTGATAGTGCTTCCTATATACTTACGAAGTTTTGCCAAAATCACAACATTATTAAGATTTCAGTGTAAGTTTAAATAATGTCTTCGAATTTTCTTAACACCCTGTATACTACCTACAGTCAAACCTGTATTAAGGGGTCACCCCAGGGAAGCCCTAAAACCGGCTGCTTAAGACAGGTAACCCCTTAATACAGGTTCATTTGCACTGTATTCTGGTTTAGTGGACCCGGAAAAGCCGGCTGCTAAAGGCAGGCGTCCCCTAAATAGAGGTGACCACATAAGCAGGTTAGACTATATCGCATTTTATTATTTTCATATTTTTTTCTTATCTTTAGCTAGTACAGGGAAAGGACGAAGAGATTTCGCGGCTGCGAGAGGAACTGAAGAAACTAAGACAAAGTTATGAAGATATATCTTCATTTTGTGAAGAGTCAGTGTCGGCTGCTTCAAGAATGGAGCAGAGAGCTGAAGATCTGAAGGTAATACAGTAAAATACTTAAAATCTGCGGTATCAAAATTTCGAGATTTATTGACAATGACATATTGGCGCAAATTAATTTTGGCGTCCATGATAAGCGATGACCCTTGATAATAAAGTAAATTTGATGTAAATTTGTAACATTTTTTCTTACTTTTCTATGAAACTATACATTATGACATCCATTAGAATTGCCTCATTTATGCAATTGTAATGGGATGCCACAATGTAATATTTAGAGAATTGAACTGTACGAGTAATTGATATAACCTTCGAGGATTACAAGTACAGTCAATTTTCTAAATGTTTTGTATCATGGTCCAATCAGAAACCAGATTTTTCTTCTGTGGCTGTCTCTTCCAGAATGTTTCTTGCCGCAGATGACATTGTTTAAATTAATTCCCATGATCAAATCTGACATATTGTATGCTTTTGTAGCCTACTTCTCAACTTGGCTGATAATCAAATTACCTCAGCCAAAGATTACAGGAATTTTGAATTTCAAATATAATGGTTTGGTGCATTATAGTCTACTTTGTTTGAAATTTTTTATTAATTACAAATTCTAAGTCATAGCTTGTGCTTTAACAGTGTACATAATGTCTGATTGTGCACTTTATAATGGTTTCTTTTTGTAGCAATGCAACAACAGGTGTCTTAAAAATAAATCAAGTGTGACAGCTTCTTTCGTCTATAGTAGAATGAACTTGTTTGAACTGTGCGGTGTTTTTTAATACCGCACGAGGAAGGTTAAGTTGGTTTGTTTTTCGTTTTTCGCTTTTCGTTTTTTGCTTTTCGTTTTTCGCTTTTCGTTTTTCGCCTTCCATTTTTCGCTTTTCGCTTTTCGTTTTTCGACATTCAACTCCTATTATGACATTTGCCCTGATGCCGAATATCGAATTTTGACATTCAAAATCTTATTTTGACATTCGATCTGACAACGAATATCGAATACTGACAGTCAAAATCCTATTTTGACATTCGAATTCAGGTCGAATATGGTATTTTGACATTCGAAATCCTATTTTGACATTCAAAATCAGGCCGAATATGGTATTTTGACATTCGAAATCCTATTCTGACATTCACACAGAAGCCAAATATGGTATTTTGACATTCGAAATCCTATTATGACATTCGAATTTAGGCCGAATATGATATTTTGACATTCAAAATTCAATTTTAACATTCGCACTTAAGCCGAATATCGAATTTGACATTCGAAATCCTATTTTGACATTCGAATTCAGGTCGAATATGATATTTTGACATTTGAAATCATATTTTGACATTCGCTCTGAAGCCGAATGTCGTATTTTGACATTCGAGATCCTATTTTGACATTCGCACTGAAGCGGAATGTCGCATTTTGACTTTCGAAATCCTATTTTGACATTCGAATTCAGCCCAAAAATGATATTTTGACTTTCGAAATCTTATTTTGACATTCGTTGTGAAGCTGAATAACGAATTTCGACATTCAAAATCCTATTTTGATATTCGAATTCATGCCGAATATGGTATTTTGACATTCGAAATCCTATTATGAAATTCGAATATAGGCCGAATATGGTATTTTGACATTCGAAATCCTATTTTTACCTTGAAACTCAGGCCGAATATGGTATTTTGACATTCGAAATCCTATTTTGACATTCGCACTAAAGCCAAATATGGTATTTTGACATTTGAAATCCTATTTTGACATTCGCACTTAAGCCGAATATGGTATTTTGACAATCGAAATCCTATTTTGACATTCGAATTTAGGCCGAATATGATATTTTGACATTCAAAATCCAATTTTAACATTCGCACTGAAGCCGAATATCGAATTTTCGCCTCAGTGCGAATGTCAAAATAGGATTTCGAATGTCAAAATATCATATTCGTCCTGAATTCGAATGTCAAAAATAAGATTTGAAGTTCAAAAATCGATATTCGGTTTCAGTGCGAATGGCAAAATAGGATTTCGAATGTCAAATGCCATATTCGGCCTGAGTTTGAATGCATAAATAGGATTTCGAATGTGAAAATTTGATATTCGGCTTTAGTGCGAATATCAATATAGGATTTCGAATGTCAAATACACAAATATACCATATTCGGCCTGGATTCGAATGCCAAAATTTGATTTCGAAGTTCTAAATTCGATATTCGGCTTCAGTGCGAATGTCAAAATAGGATTTCGAATGTCAAAATACCATATTCGGCCTGAGTTTTAATGTCAAAATAGGATTTCGACATTCAAAATTCGATATTCAACGTCAGAGCGAATGTCAAAATAGGATTTCGAATGTCAAAATACCACATTTGGTTTGAATTCGAATGTCAAAATAGGATTTCGAATGTCAAAATTCGATATTCGGCTTCAGTGCCAATGTCAAATTAGGAGTTGAATGTCGAAAAACGAAAAGCGAAAAACGAAAAGCGAAGAAAAACGAAAAGCGAAAAACGAAAAATAAACCAACTTCACCTTCCTTACCGCACGATAGTTAGAGCATGGTTTTGAATTAATCTCAGTGTAACTGAATGGGAATCTAAAGCTCCGCCTTCTTGATAAGATGCTGGTGTCTGGTGGTAATTCAAATATTGCACACCAAGCATCAAAGGAAAAAATATAGGCCATGATACAAGTATGGTTTAGCGTTCTTTGCCTTAACCGTCAGTATCGCAAAAATTTCCGAGTAACAGCCAATATAAGTATTTAACATTAATTATGGTAATAGTGTAAAGGCAGATATTTTCGTGCGTGCTTAATTTTACTGAGGATTAGCATGAAAGGAAATATCGCAAATTTGTGAATTTGCGATTTTAATATCTATTCTTCTTCTAGACAAAGACCATATTTATGTGAACTTGTACACTTCAAAGGGAAGCGACTCCGCAATTTTATTTTTGCTGCCTATTCAGTGGAGGTCAGCTTTAAAAGAAAGATGTTGCTCCCCTCAAAGCACGTTTTTGTTCCTTTCCTTTAAAACTAAATCACATTTCGGAAGGGCAACATCCAGGGAAGCAAACAGGAAGTCACAAAAGATCTTTACCTGTGTAAAATGGCGGAAACACATGGAAATGAGCCCGTCCTCCTTAATAATTGTCGCAAACTTAGTGAGAAAAAAGCGTCTGTCAATATCTCCTTATTTAAGCCGCGACACGAAAAAATCAACAAAGTGGCATGTGCGCCGGTGAAGACTTTATAGCAACCTGGGCATACGATCAGTCTGATCAGAGTCTTGGCTGTGTGCTTAAAGGGTAGCTAAGGGTCTAATCTACCTCCATGCGGACAGTGAAGATTCTGATCAGACTGGGTGGATGCCCAGGCTGATCCGAGTCTTCGCTGGGCGCACATACCTCTTTGTTAGTTTTGTGGTGTCGCGGCTTAAATTATATTGTTCACTTTCTCCGTTTGTTGTTAGGATTAGGTGATTAACCCTTTCAGGTAAATGGGAACACCGCGCGGCTTCCCTTCCATTTCACAAAGGAGGGAAGCTGTGTTGGAGAATTGCGGCCTATTGTTTATGTGAGTGGTGACCCTTATTAAAAGGAAAAAGGAGACAAAAACGCAAACGACAGAATTGCTTCACCTGAAAGAGTACTCATGTACTTTAACTATTCTGTCGATTGCTTCAATTTGCAACCATGATCGTCTTATCTAGCTTCACACTGCTTGCAAAATGACATTCTTTTATGGTTTTGTGTTTCCTTTTAAGGCGGCAATGACAGACAGAGAACTCCAGCATCAGAAAATGTATCTCGAAATGTACCACAAGGGCCAAGAGTCGGCGAGATTTGAGCGTGAAGAAGAGGTGAGCCATGACAAAAATTTAACAGTGCGACTTATTTCAAAGACTAGCAAACCATTGTTTGTTTCAAAATTAAAATACATAGTATGAAGTGTTCAATATTGGCGGTTTTGTATCCAAAACCTACACAATATATTCAGGCGTATTTTGAAGGAAAAGAGTCGAATGTTGTTGTTTTTTTGTTTTTTTTGTTTGTTTTTTTCGAGATTTATATGGCGGAGACATAACGATGAAAAGTAGGCGATAAATGCATGTTTTCTCGTATCCAAAACCTGAAATCTTGACCTTTATAACAGACAAAATTTTCCCGAGCAATATTTATTTGACTCATAAGTCAGAGGTCCTGGGTTCGAAACCCGGTCTAGCCACATGCTTTCGTTTCTCCTTCCACTGATTCAAGAAGGGCAGTTGTCAGTTACTGGCGAAAGTATGTGCACTTAGTACTGGTTAAACGCTTAGGAGGTCTAAGCCTGCCCAGGAATAGTGTGGTTAGGTTAACTGACCGTATCGACATGACCATAGCTGTTTACCGTGGACGTTAAGCATCAAATCAATCAATCAATCAATCAATAAAATTATTTCTGTCTATTTTACTTTATTTCCAGCTTGAGAGTTTAGCTACGGCGGGCGGATGTAAAGTCACAATTTCAGAACTTGTGAAAAAACTTGCGTGGACGGAAGTTGAGTTGGCAAAATGGCAGACTATCAGACGACGAGAGAGCTACCAGGATGCATTGCGGCCGGATACGGAAGCAGAAGCGACGCTGAGATTTCTAAGAGATTCGCTTTTTCATTATTTGACAGACGATAGGGAATCTGACGACCATTTGCGTGCAGTGATTAAAATAATGAACTATTCAAAGCAACAAATTGAGAAAATTAAAGGCAGTAAAATAATCCAGAAAATAGAAAAGAAAAGAACGTCAATGTCGACCAATAAGTAGTAAGAGACATGCATGAGTGGCCTCCAGTAACAATTTACAGGTAGGTAAGGGAAGTAATTATAATGCAACGGGAGGCATACCAGTACGACACGCTTGAAATTGTTTCATAGCCTCTTTGCAAAGTATTAATTTCCCTTACCTGTATTGGTTTACTCTATCCTTCGCGAATGATTTACTTCATTTACCTGAACTGGTTTACTCTGTCCTTTGCAAATTGTTTATTTAAGTTACCACCACTGGTTTAGTCAATCCTTTGCACGTTATTTATTTTAGTTACTGTCACTGGTTTAGTCAATCCTTTGCACGTTATTTATTTTAGTTACTGTCACTGGTTTAGTCTATCCTTTGCACATTATTTATTTTAGTTACCACCACTGGTTTAGTATATCCTTTGCAAGTTATTTATTTTAGTTACCGCCACTGGTTTAGTCTATCCTTTGCACGTTATTTATTTTAGTTACTGTCACTGGTTTAGTCTATCCTTTGCACATTATTTATTTTAGTTACCACCACTGGTTTAGTATATCCTTTGCAAGTTATTTATTTTAGTTACCGCCACTGGTTTAGTCTATCCTTTGCAAGTTATTTATTTTAGTTACCGCCACTGGTTTAGTCTATCCTTTGCAAGTTATTTATATTAGTTACCTGCACTGATTTACACTGTCCCTAGCAAGTTATTTATTTTAGTTACCGCCACTGGTTTAGTCTATCCTTTGCAAGTTATTTATATTAGTTACCTGCACTGATTTACTCTGTCCCTTGCAAGTTATTTATTTTAGTTACCGCCACTGGTTTAGTCTATCCTTTGTAAGTTATTTATATTAGTTACCTGCACTGGTTTACTCTGTCCTTTGCAAGTTATTTATATTAGTTAGCTGCACTGATTTACTCTGTCCCTTGCAAGTTATTTATTTTAGTTACCGCCACTGGTTTAGTCTATCCTTTGTAAGTTATTTATATTAGTTACCTGCACTGGTTTACTCTGTCCTTTGCAAATTAATTGCTTCAGTTACCATATTCTTTGCAAATTATTTATATCTATTTTATTTACCTGCACTGGTTTACTTTACTCTGTCCTTTGCAAATAATTTACTTCAGTTTCTTGTACTTGTTTCTCTATTCTTTGCAATATATTTATTTCAGTTATCTGCACTTTAGATATCTACCCTGGTTAACTCTATCCCTAGCGATATATAGAGGATCTTACATGAGTGCTCATGTATTATTGAATTTATTAAACGAGTTGGGGAAAAAGATAAGATGCGAGGCTTTGCCGAGCATCTTATCGTTTTCCCCAACGAGTTTAATAAATTCAATAATACAGGAGCACGAATGCAAGATTCTTTTTATCATATGACACTAAAATCGCATTTTATTAGCAAAATTTGCACTAAACCGTCACGATTTCGCCATTAGAAAACGCGACGTTTTTATGGACGTCAAAGTATAACTTTACGACGTAATTTGCATATCTAATCCACTAGTGGATTATCGTTTTTAATGCATGGCTTTATTACACTCTCAGATGCGACGTCATATGATAAATTCACTTTATTTACATGCACTGGCTTACCCTATCCTTCGCAAATTTCTTACTTCTACCTTCTGGAACAAACCACATTTTTGAACCATGAAAAGAGGCAGCAAGACCCAAGACCTTAAAATTGATTATGTATACAAATCATGGCCAAGGGTCCATGATGATAACTTGTGTTGGCAGACATCAGATGCAGCTGTCAGTTTGGCATACATTCTATAAAAATACAACTTTAAAGTTGCAATAAGGTTTTAGAGGCAATTAAATATTGGTACTCCTAAAATGGTAGCCTTGAGTGAAAGGGATTTTGTGAGCTTGTGCCTAGGAGTGATTCATATACCTGTAAAGCTTTACTGTATCACTTGCAATTTATTTACTTTACTTACTTCCAGCCCTTCAGTGAGCTGTCCTGGTTTATTCTATCTTTTGCAAAATATTTACTTCAGTTAACTTTACTTGTTTCCTTCATCCTTTGCAAATTATTTATTTCCTTTACCTGAACTAGTGTCCTCTATCCTTTGCAAATTATCTGCTCCACTTATATCTGAACTGGTTTCCGTCGTCCTTGGTGGATTATTTACTACACTTGCCTAAACTGGTTTTCTGCGTTTCTGTCACATCACTAACCTTAACTGGTTTTTCAGTCAAGTTTGCAAATTATGAGCATTCTTCACTTACTTGAAATAGCTTTCTTCGCCCTTTGCGAATTATTTACGATTAACTTTATGGTTTCGTTCGTCTTTTGCAAATTATTCACTTCACATACCGGAAGTGTTCCCTTCATCATTTGCAAATTATTACCTTCTTTTTCCGAACTGATTTCCGCCATCCAACTGATCTTAATTTACTTCTTTATAAGTGGAAGTATCCACGCAGCTGAGTGGTTAAGGTGGTGATAATCACTGATTTCGGACAAAGACAAAAATCCGCATAAAATACTCAAAATAACACTGATCTTTCCAAAACTTAGCAGATGCCTTCTTTATGTTGTTTCTCATAATTTAGAATACCAAAATGCAGCATTTGTTAATGTTAAAAAGTGTTTTTATAAGAGAAGATCAAAGGGTAATTTTCTGCGAATAAATCTGAAAAAATAATATCGTTATTGAAAATATCCTTAGTGCTTAGAGTACCTTGTTGCATAATGGAGAGCGTCCTAGCAATTATTTTTTGAAACTCTTTCACACATTATCAGGCTGAGCAGATGAAAAAAGATGCAGTCTGTGTCCATTTTTTTTGTTTTAATAATAATAATCTTTTATTACACTCTAGCCATACAGGATATGACTATGAGGAAAATAGAAATGATGTACAATTACATGCGTAGAGGTAAAGCATAAACAAAATTCACATGAGTTAGCAAAGCACAGGAGGATCGCTGATATTTAGGAATGCTTAAACATTTATCATACATATGTGTGTGCCAGCTGTGTACCGTACCAAATCATGAAGGACTGCCGAGGCTGGTGGCGCAGGAACACGTGGCGGAGCTGATGTCCAGACAGGCATGCTCCCCGCCACCAGCCGCGGCAGTATAATTACCGGCAGAGACACAGAGGGCACACACTCAGGCATTCAAACTTCGTTTCTACAGAAAAATTGCAGTATATAACCATTGATACAAGTCATGTAGAAAACTTCTGACTTACTAGCTAGCAATTCACAGTGTATTCACAGTAGCTTATATGGTGGTACACATCCGTGTTTACGCCATTTTGAAAAGGGAATTAACTTTTGTGACCTTTTGCTTGCCTTCTTTCTGGAACGGTAATACCTTTCCGAAAGGATTTTACATGAGGGAACTCGCTCCTAAGGGAGCAAATTCCTTCCTGTACGAGTTGACCTCTAAATTAAACAAAAACTGAGGCGTTGCTTCCCCTCAGGGTGTACCGTAATTGTATCGCTAGACAATATTGGCGTCGCAAGAAGGAAGATGCCTCGTGGCATGTGCGAATGGGGAAGATAACAATCGGTCTGCGCATCCGCGAACCGATCAGTGTCCACCCCATTCGCACAGGCAACTTCAAAAATCCCGGGGGGGTCCCTAGGACCCGATCAGTCTACGCTTGTCAAAACACACAGGTGAGACAGGTGATACTATTTTAACAAGGTTGAACAATTTCATCTACACACCACTGATCATGTCAGTAATGTAATATTTATATTGTAGGTGTTAACATAGGTATGCTTGCCTACCCTATATTTAATAAATGCGTCCAGTGTACATTTACTTTGTACATGGTTGAACATTTTAGAAAAAGCTACCATTTTCATCTGGTCTACATTACAATTTGAGAAAGAGTTGGAATAAATAATTGCTAGGACGCTCTTCATTATGCAATAATGCACCTTCAGCACTACGTAAATTTTCAATAACGATATTATTTTTTTCAGATTTATTCGCAGAAAATTATCCTTTGGTCTTTCCTTATAAAAACACTTTTTTAAGCAGCATGTACGTCTATTTTGTATTCTAATCTGTAAAGAACAACAAAAATAAGAAGTCTGCTAACTTTCAGGCAGATACGTTACTTTTTTATGGTTTTATGCAGATTTTTACTTTTACCATAAGTCACCACCTTAACGCTCCCAATTTCAGATACGGGGTCCTGGCTTCACGTCCCGCTGGTGGCGGAATTGGGTGTCCTTATGCGTGCCCAAGAACAATCATCACCAGTGTTTGACAGTCAAAACGGCACTTGACGGCAAAAACAACCGACTGAAACATTGTTCTCGGACAGAAATTTCACACCACCTCTGATGCAAAGAACTGTTTTCTTTCATCACTTACAAATCATTTGCTTTCCTTTTCTCCAATTGATTTCCGCCCTTCAATTCAATCTTATATACTTCTTTATCAGTGGAAGCATTCACGTAGCTGAGTGGTTAACGCTCCCGATTTCAGATAACGGGATCCAGTCTTCAAGTCCCGCTGGAGGTTAAATTTTGCCCGAACCTCATCGGCGCTTCATTTGCACACAGCCCTTCATAATCACCATCCCATCGTCCTGATATGACTGAAATATTATTTAAAAGAATTTAAAACCGCCAAATCACCAATCCATCCCTTTCTCACTAATATTGATTTCTTCCTTTAGCAAAAATACACACTTCCCTTAAGTGTATTGGTTTCTGTCACCCTTTGCAACTTTATTTCGAGTACTTGTATTGGTTTACATTATCCTTTGCAAATCATTCACTTCCCTTACCTTATTAGTTTGCATCATCCTTTGCAAATTATTTCCTTCACTTACTTGCATTGGCTTGCATCATCCTTAGCAGATTATTTCCTTTACTTACCTGTTTTGGTTTGAATCATTCTTTGCAATTATTACGTACCTTACCTGTATTGGTGCGTATCATCCTTTGCAAATTATTTGCTTTATTTACCTGTTTTGGTTTGCTCAACCCTTTGCAATTTTCTTACCGCACTTACCTGTATTGGTTTGCACAATCCTTTGCAAATTATTTACAAACTTTTCCTGTATTATTGGAATCATCCTTTGCAAACTATTTACTTCACTTACCTGTATTGGCTTTCTTTTATCCTTTGCAAATTATTTAATTCCCTTACCTGTATTGGTTTGAATCATTCTTTGCAAATTATTTTCCTCACTGACATGTATTGGTTTGCATTATCCTTTGAAAGTTATTTACTTAACTTACCTGTATTGGTTGGACTCATCTTTTGTACATTATTTAGCGCACTTACCTGTATTGGTTTCTTTCATCCTTTGCAGAATATTTACTTCACATACCTGCACTGGTTTGCATTATCCTTTGCATACTGTTGTATTTCCCTTACCTGCATTGGTTTGCTTCCCTTACTTTTTATTGTTATGTAGTGGAGGTACAGTATAAAAATTTAAAGAGTAACTAAAGCCGAATAAAGAGAACTCTTCTAGTTTCTAACGTTATTTGCCTCAAATAGGCCTACACATACAAATTTGAATACTTTGAATGAAAGAAGTCTGACAGACTAATTCAGTAATAAAACATTCCTCTATTTGTAAAACTGTTATTAATCAGAGCTCTAGATAAGAGGGAGTATCTGATGATAATTAAGGATAATTTTTCTCATTTCTCATCGAAACCATATGTTGTGACCCCTCATCTGAACCGTCTCGACGAGACGGTTCAGATGAGGGGTCACAACATGTGTTTTATGCAGAATTAACAAAAATTATCCCTAATTATCACCAAATACAGTCTCTTATCTAGAGCTCTGAATTAATGAACTGCAAAAAAGGTTCAACTGAAGAATGTTCAGGCTTAGTAAAATTATTTTTCAGTGGAATACTATAACGGACCATAGAAGCTGAATTGAGATTCTTTCTTTTCTGTAAACACTTTGCGAAGGAAAAATTCCGAAGAAGACAAATCAAATGAAAGAACAGAGACTGAGGCCCAATTTCACGTCGGCGAATCATTTCTTGGTGATTTAAACTGCGGTGGCGACTTCGCTAAACTGCCTATAAAACCACGGTTTAAATCGATTTCACGTGTGCAAAATTTACCTGATTCAGTAAAACCATGGTTTTACCAAGTTGATTATTCTTTCATGTAAGAAATCATGTAAAATTGACTCGCAAAGGATCTAGTATGCGCAAAGGAATTATAGAAACTTCAGAAGACACGCCTTTTTAATAGTGCAGCAAGATATCGCAGCAGAACAAGGGCTGCCTCAGAAAATATTTTTTTTTGTAGCGCATGGTAACTAGAACCATTATGAAGGCACCACCCTCACTCATGTCACGCCTTCTTCGGGACGCACTGGTTAAAGAGGCTTAGTGGGGGCCGCCTGCGCTCGCTACATGTCTTCAATACGTAGGCATCTGTTACTTGATTTCTGCAGCTACTATGTCTCGCGGAAGGTATCAGTTAGAGTTCGGCCGTAGCTTATTGAGACGTTCCCACTTCATTTCTCTATCAAAAACTCTAGATTCAGCGACACAGTAGAAGTCAAATACAGAAACGCGTGCTTGTTGCCCCATAGGGCCACCCCAGATAATCTCAGCATTTTGTAGCACAGCTGAACTAGGGCTAGTTTAGAACACTTCACTCAGGTAGCACATCTGAACCAGCGCTGATTCAGAAGACATTACCCTTCAGCAGGGCAGCGAAATTAGTGCTACTTGTTCTTTAGAAGTAATCAATCTTATGTATCCTTATACAAACATCTTCTAAAGTAGCACCTTTTCCGCTGCACTACTGAAGGATGGTGTCTTCTGAAGTAGCGCTACATGTAACTGCTACTGCTAAATTGGATGCCATCTGATATACTAAAGATCTAGCTCCGTTGCGCGACTAAAAGGGGATTTAATCTGAAGGAGCGCTAGTTCCGCTGCTCTACAAAAGAGTGATGTTTCTAGAAGTAGCGCTACTTCCGCTACCCTGGTGAGGGGTAGTGTATTCTGAACTAGCGCTTGTTCCTCCCCGCCACTGAAGGGTGGTTTGATTTTGTTTCGTTTTTTTTTTTTTTTTCTTCTTCTTTTCTTTTTTCTTTGAAGAAGCGCTACTTCTGCTGCGCTTCTAAAAGGAGACAGACTTACTTCTGCTGTAATGCAAGATTAACCTGAAGCAGCACTTATTATGCTGCTGTTCTGAAATGTGTCTTGTAATTGTATGTACACTTTGCCTAATGCCATCCCCATCCTTGAAAAACGAAACCCCTAGCTAGCCAGTAATTTACATGCAAAATCATGACATAGCATCACTTATTCGAATGAGCAGTCTACTCTGTTCAACATACTTCCGCAGACCGAGGATGGCCAAACATGTTATTTTTATCGGCAAGCTAAGTAAGGACAAGCTGACAAGGATAAAAACGGACACCGAAAGTGAGAAAAAAAGGGATAAAAACATGGGAGGCATTAATGAAACAATTTAATGCGAAGCCGATTTAATCATGCGCAGTAGAAGAACTAGAAAATTGTCTCTGTAAGATACGAACGATGCCCCGGTACAGCGCCAGTCACAGGGCCGTGTACATCCCTAAAGCACCTTTTAAACACAAACACTATTTACAAGGAATCCATTGGAAACAGGAACAGTTGTTTATATAAACCCCATAATCCTATAATGCGAAAAACCAACAAAAATGACTAAGTTCGAAAGGCCGTAATTCTGTCAAAATTAAATTTATTTATATAAAAAGCTACATGCACATTTTCATTATGCCCTAATATGTGTTATATTTTTTTTTTTTTTTTTTTTTTTCCAAACGAATTCATTGAAAACAGTAAGAGAACTTGATTACAACTTCATATCCTATAGTGCAAAACAGCTGCCCAAAATGAATAAGTTAAAGATTTACTCCCTTTATAATAATAACAAAACTGATTTGATGAAATATTTCATGCAATACCTCCGACATGGTCTAACTATACATTTGAATTAGAGTTCAGATAATAATATTTGATAAAAGTGACTTTAAACAAAAAATAAGATAATTTTTGTATACAATCGCGGACCGCGGTTGAAATCGCATAATTGGACAAAAATAATTTATTCATACGTCACAATCAAGTGCACGAATAAGAAAAATACCTCTACATGATCACATGACACACGTGGTCAAAATCGATATTCTTACAGGCCGTGACGAAATAGGTGACTTGCATTTTAATTTGAAGATTATTTTTCATTCCACATTTATCGAATAAATATGCATTTTCACAAAACCTTTACGGTTAATTATGAGACTACTACATTTTGTCTAACGAAATTTTGTTAAAATATTTGTTTCTGAAAACATGAAATAAATGAGGGAGACAATCTTTAATCAGGCCGTAATTCTGTCAAAACAAATTTTTACTCTAGCAAAAATCTGCATGGACATTTTTATTATGTCCATTGTAAGTATGCCAGGTTTGAAAAAGGTGCATTTAAAACTGTGGGAGGAGTTGATTACACAAACTCAATAACCTACAATATGATAAAAAAAAAACTTGTTGAAAAGCCGTTCCAGGGCCTGTTACAGGGCTGGATCAAGAAATTTTGGTAGGGGGTTCAAATTAGCTGAAGGTGGTTTGAATAATGCAATTTGACCAATTTTTCCTGAAATTCCCCATGAAAATTGAATAATTTAGGCTGAGGAGGGCGTTCATGTGAACCCCGAACCCCCTCTGGATCCGTCACTTTGTTAAGTTGTAGGTCCTCCACCCGGTGCTTGTGAGCCAATCCAGCCTTCGCAGTTCTGTTCTTTGTGAAACAAAACTATTTTACAAATTATGCACCATCGTAATATTCAAAAGGGTCAAGTCTTTGAAAATGATTTCTTGGGCTCTTTGAAACATTAATGAGCCGTGACATGACAAAACCAACAAAGTGTGATCAGAGTCTTGGCTGTGCGCTTAAAGGGTAGCTAAAGATCTTAGCATAACCATGCGGACAGCGAAGAGTGATCAGACTTGGCGGATGCCCAGGCTGATCCGAGTCTTTGCTGGGTGCACATACCTTTGTTTTGTCATGTCGCGGCTCATTGTGCATCACGAATATCATTTATGTCGAGAAAATCATCATAGTCATCCTTTTTTTCTCACAGAATCAATGTTTGTCAGTCCTTAATCTTTCATTTTTCGACGCTCAAAATGATCCGTAGTTTTATTCACAATTAAAAATAATCTTTGAACGTGAAATTCATTCCGAAGATTATCTACGTAAATAAGCAACCAACAGCTTTAATTCTCGGTTTATGGGCGACGTGAAATTGAGCCTGAAACATTTAAATCTTACACAACACTTGTTTTCAGACCTTTATCTTTTAATTTTCGTCATCCATGATCCCGGTTTATTTCTGACAGCGACAACTCCATTTGCTTCAAAAATATATGTTTCAAATTTGCACATTTTGACAGTCCTCTGCTGTAAACAACATGATGCTTGCTATTGGTTTCTTCTATAGTTTTCTCCATGGCCGCCAAAATATCTTGCTCTGTGTGGGAACGTAGATCATGCTGAAATATAGACGTTGAACACTAAAGGAATGGATTGAAAAAATCTCTTGCCCAGCCCTGTTTTTCAAACATTTCAACACTGTATTGAAATTTTGCTTTATACATGATTATCTTCACACCACAGGGAAGTAAATTGGGGTGATTACATGTTACGCATAATTATGTTTTATACCTATTTGGGGCCAGAATATGAGTTTAGCCCCAAAGATATTTCGTGTAGTCCCATCTGTTTGCAGTTACTTTAATTTGAAATCTTGTCCAATTTACACAATTCCAGAATCATCAAATATGCAAGTGCGTGTTGAAATTTGGTCAATTTGACAAAATCTCATTACGCATCTGCGTATTTGCATATAGGCAGTTATGCCCTTGCACCAGACAACGGAATCGGCCAAGACTCTGCACGTGCTCCATGTGTCATCAAAAAGCGTCAAACAGCAGCCGAGAAAATTGAGGTATGTAAAATTCGAAAAATGATTTGTCCAAGCGATATCATATTGAGAATGCAAAGACTAGAATGCAAACTGTGTAGATCCAGATGAGGCAGCTCATTATCTGAAACTACGCTGTTTTCAAATTCAAATGTTGTCTTTTATGGCGCTTAAACGGTTAAAAAGTATCCAGTGGACACTTAATGTCGAAATAACGTCAGTGGGACGTCATTATGTCGTATTGACGTCAAAAATGAAGATATTACAATGTCATTGCGTGCTGGGTACAGTTTACATGTACCAGGAGCCCCGGTAGTTCAGTAGGTTAAGCGCTGGCCTACTGATCGAGCCCCGCTTGAGGCGAGAATCTTTCCTGCCGTAAACGGGATGCCATTGCACACAGCCTTTCATTATCACCGTCCCATCGTACAGATACATGCATATGATTGAAATACTGATGAAAAGGACGTAAAATCGCAAGTCATCCATCCATCAGTTTACACGCAATAAATCACTTTTTGGGACAGTTTTCTGAGGTATCATTGCTCTGCAAGTAGTAAATTAGATTTTAAAAAGGACCTACGCTGGGCGTCATATGGCGTACTGCTCCTGAATATCGAGGCACAGATTTGAACATTTTGGTATCTGGCATCTTTGCATCTATGTTTCATAAGTTTTTGAAAAAATCTTCTTCGATGTAAAAGTAGGGCAATATCGTGAAAATCTTTAAAATAGCTGGATGGATTTTGATCAAACTCGTATACGAGACGTTCTCAGTTAAGCTGGGCCATTAGCTATTAATTTTGTCCTTCGTATTACCTTTCTTTAAATTACAAAATAACGGTTCTGTTTACCCTCTGACAAGTAGCCCTCTGTCTAACGAAGTAGATAAAAGTACCAAGACATGCATGCGTTTTGTTAAACATTTTTAACACTGGTTCGAATAATGATACCCTGGTTTGAAAGGCGACGTTTTTAAATGTCGCAATATTGCCGTTGCATAGATATGAACGCCGCACGGCTAAAAAAGATAAACCACTGCTTAAAATCGAGTTCCATTATTAAATTCAGGTGATTTCTTGCATATTTCCCCGCTTAAACAATATCTAAAGGGTAGTTTTTGCTACGAAATGAGATTGGGAACTAATGTCGCAAATTTTATGTAACCTACGTCACAGCGGTAAATTCATGATACATGTATTAACTAAAATGGCCCGGCATCATAAAACTTACAAGATCACACGAAGAAATATGTGTTCCTCAATATTTTATATCATTTGTGCAAATTTGCTCCATTTTGTATATTTTACTCGACTTCAAAATACATTACCCCAGCATTTTTCTGTAAGAATGTAACCTTACGTCACGGGCTTCATTCAAAACTGAGCAAAGCAATCGCTCTGAAACTCATGTGCAAAATCCTGCCTAGTAACAGCTACAAGATGGTGTGCTTAGATTTCATGCACCGAAACAGTAAATGGTATAAAAACGTTAAAAAGTGTGTACTGTAACCTACGTCACACGTAACCTACGTCACAACGTCACTAACACCACGTATTGAAAGCGTTGACGTCATTTGATTAAGCAGCGCTTCATAGAAAACCCCTTTCTTCCAAAAAAGCAAAGATAAACATTTCAAATTGAAATCAGCCAAAATAATCAAATGTCAGTAGATTAGTAAATGTGCAATGCTACGCATGTCTAAGAAATCGCATGCGACATCGTCCTTCAACGTATCTAAATAACGTCATAAAATACGCCATTTCTAATTGTTAGGGTACGTCTCTAAACATGGTTGGTATTCCATAATCTAAAACTATTATCTGAAAATATTTTAAAGCTTTGAAGCAGATATAATGAGCATTATGGTCGTGTATTTTTTCTTGAATTCTGGCATGGTTGTATATATGGCCATTTTTGTCCGCGAATGGCCCAGCTTAACTGAGAACGTCTCATACACATCCTTACATCCTTGAAACAACAATGAATCAATATTGATTCAACGTCATGACGTCGAATCAATGTTTATTCAGTGCTGTGTGCCCACAGAGGTTTTCCTTCCATAGAAGGCCTTATTTCCACTTTGTCGACCACAAACTGGTTAAGCCCCCAGTAATTTCATTAGTGGCCGCCCCAAGGCGGCAGCTCTGGTTTGGTTCTTCTTGGCTGCTTTATGTGTTGTTAGTTGCTGTGTCTGTTATTAATAGATTCTTTATGATGTTCGGGCTAGCCTGTTGATCACCTACATGGAAATTGGCTGTTCACATGGCTGCCGCTGGTGTTGTCTCTGGTGGTGACCGATTTTGTGTTGTCTCTTTCCCAAATGGTGTCTAGGGTTGGATCCGGAATTGAATTTTTTCAGTTCCTGAGAAATTTCCTTCTTTCTTTTGTGCTCGGTAAGCGACTGAGATCCATTTCTACCACTTGTTACTTTCAGTCAAAGAGCCTTTTATTTAGAAAAGATGGACGAACTAGCCCAGTCCACGTTTAAACACAGAACATTTCGTTTTGGGAAAAAGCAACAACAAAAAATAATAAATAAATAAATAAAAAAATAATAAAGAAAAAAAAGGAAAAAGGTTCACGCCGCTGATTCAAGCTCCCTTCTTTTTTGAATATTTACCTCTCTAAATGTCGTATATATGGCTTTAAACAGAGGTTCTATGAAGTGTTTGATGGCTACAAGGCCTTGGCGATTGGAGTGTATAGCACGAACACCACCCAGTTCTGCCGCCTTACAGTGGCTTTCAGTTCTGTCCGAGACACAGTGATCACTGCGGTAATTCCAGTCACATGATAGTTCAAACAAATACTCTGAAATAATAAACGTAACTGAGATAGTATCTGTTTTATAATAACAAATCATCCGATTTTTGTTCTTGGCTACCACTTGCGAGTTTTTAAGGTGGTGATAATCACTGATTTGGGACAAAGACAAAAATCTGCATAAAATACTCAAAATAACACTGATCTTTCCAAAACTTAGCAGATGCCTTCTTTATGTTGTTTCTTATAATTTAGAATCCCAAAATGCAGCATTTGTTAATGTTAAAAAATGTTTTTATAAGAGAAGATCAAAGGGTAATTTTCTGCGAATAAATCTGAAAAAATAATATCGTTATTGAAAATATACTTAGTGCTTAGAGTACCTTGTTGCATAATGGAGAGCGTCCTAGCAATTATTTTTTCCATCTCTTTCACACATTATCAGGCTGAGCAGTTGAAAAAAGATGCAGTCTGTGTCCAAATTTTTTTGTCAAAACACACATGTGAGACAGGTGATACTATTTTAACAAGGTTGAACAATTTCATCTACACACCACTGATCATGTCAGTAATGTATTATTTATATTGTAGGTGTTAACATAGGTATGCTTGCCTACCCTATATTTAATAAATGCGTCCAGTGTACATTGACTTTGTACATGGCTGAACATTGAGAAAAAGCTACCGTTTTCATCTGGTCTACATTACAATTTGAGAAAGAGTTGGAACAAATAATTGCTAGGACGCTCTTCATTATGCAATAATGCACCTTCAGCACAACGTAAATTTTCAATAACGATATTATTTTTTCAGATTTATTCGCAGAAAATTATCCTTTGATCTTTCATTATAAAAACACTTTTTTAAGCAGCATGTACTTCTATTTTGTATTCTAAACTGTACAGAACAACGAAAATAAGAAGTCTGCTAACTTTCAGGGAGATACGTTCCTTTTTTATGGTTTTATGCAGATTTTCACATTTACCATAAATCACCACCTTAAAAACAGACACTATAACTTACTGACGCTAGCTTCCGCACTCGACCAGAGCGACTGACTTTTACTTCTGTATTCTTCCGCAGTGAAATAAAGCAAACATAAAATTCTTACGCCATTTATGGTCGGTTCTTGAATTTTGTTTGCATTTTAAAAACTTGTACAAATGAAAAGAAAGGAAAAATAAAATAAAAATAAAAAAAAGAGAGGAAATAAAGAATTGAAAAAAGAAACGTGTTTCTTTTCCAAATTATCTTAATGTTCATCTGCCAGCATATCTGCAATAGGTACATAAAACTTATTATTACATGACCAAAATGTAGCACACAATTTCCTTGGATGATTTGACGTCAGGTGCCGGTCAAAATTTTGCGATATTCACCAGTCAGTGAATATTACTTTTACGCTGACGTCATTGTATTTTCGTGACGTAAGGTCTCATGCACGTTGATGTTAATGGCGTAACGTCGTGAAATAATACCATGTGGTACCATCATGAATCAAAGGAAACTGTATTTAGAATGATCATATATTCTAACACAGAGCGCCTATAGAAGCAATGGAAAGTTACCGTGTTTTATTCTGCAACAATTCACTGTTTCGGAGTGCGTGAGTGTAATTGCTGACGTCACTGCAATTACTGACGTAAATTTGTGACGTTTTGAGACGTTAGACGGTGTAACGTCTCTTTTTCTTTCTAAAGTCGCCATGAAAACGTAGATTTGTCTTAGATACAGTTAAGAATATTGGCGGGAGCATGAACGCGCTGGCAGGAAGGTTGGGAGAGTTTAAAGAAAAATAATAGTTTTTCGGCGTTTTAGAGTGTTAGAATCGAAATAGATCAACTCTAGCATTGAATTGTTGAGTAATAATTCACGGTTTGTCAGTCAGTTGTAAGTAGATATATCACTCGCGCTCCCCGCTCGTGATATGATCTACTTTACAACTGACCTCCAAACAGTGAATTATTACTCAATTATTCACTGCTAGAGCTTATCTTTTTCTTAAATAAAACAATTGTTGACTTTTTTCGGTGAATATGCAGTTCTATTGACCTGCAAACATAACATATTGACCGCCGCTCCGCGTCGGTCAATATACTGTTTGCAGGTCAATGAAACTGCATATTCACTTCAACAAATTTAACGTTGAACAACTCCGTATCAGCGTTGATGCAATATTTTATGACGTTGTTTGCAGTTTCAAATTTAAAGAGTAACTACACTTCAGGGGCCGTATTCATAAAACGACTTAAGTCGTTGCTATGCTGTTGCTAAGGCTAAATTTCTTTGAAGGAGATTCCCTACAACTATGAAATTTAGTCTGGAGGAACAGTCTTTGTCATACTGTTCCTCCAGACCAAATTTCATAGTTGTAGGGAACCTCCTTTATAGATATTTAGCCTTAGCAACCGCATAGCAACGACTTAAGTGGCTTTATGAATACGGCCCCAGGAGTTGTTTAACGGAGCGTACCTACCGTCCATGTTCTATATTTATGTCCCCCACCAAAGGTGAGGGGGAACTATTGTTTTCAGTGCGGATCCCGGGCGTCGGCGTCAGCGTCACACTTTCTTGTATGCACGATATCTCTTGAACCAATGAACGGAATTTCACGAAAATTGCATGAATATATCATTGGGACAAGCTTATGAAGGCCTATAGATTTTGGTGAGCTTGGCCTTTTTTCAAGGTCATAATCTTGTATCTAAGATATCTTTTGAACCAGCGGATGGATTTTCTCCAAACTTGCTCAGATATATTTTTTAGAAAAAATTTTACGAGCTGACCTTGACCTCATTTTTAAGGTCACAGGAAGATTTAAATATATGAAAATTTCACTAAAATTAATATATCTTTTGAGCCATAGCCTTGATTCACATTAAACTTGCATAGATACACCTTTGGGAAAATCTTAAGAGTTGACTATGTTTTGGTGACCTTGACTTCATTTTCAAGGTCAAAGGCCAACATACAAGTTTTTTCCTAAAACTGAGATATTTCTTCAACCAATGAATGGATGTTAATCAGACTTGCGTGGGTATATCACTGTGAAAGGCTTCGTGAGACGTGTAGATTTTCGTGACTTTGACCCCTTTTTCAAGGTCATAATCTTGTATGTAGGATATCTTTGAACCAGTGGATTAATTTTCTTCAAACTTGCATAGATATATTATTTAGACAAGCTCTACGAGCTGAATAGACTTTGGTGACCTTGACATCATTTTCAAGATCACAGGAGGACTTACATATGTGAAAATTTCAAGAAAATTGATATCTCCTGAATGTTTGCCTTCATTTTGACCAGACTGGCATAGATATACACTTTGAACAGTCATAAGAGTTGACACTGCTTTTGTAACCTTGACCCTAATATCAAAGTCAATAGCCAACTTACAAATGCTAACTTTTCCCAAAAATGGGATAAGGATATTCATCAGACTTGCACAGATATATCATTGTGACAGGTTTAAGACATGTTTAGTTTTTGGTGATCTTGACCCCTTTTTCGGGGTCATAGTCATGTATATGAGTCATTCTACAAAAATGAAGGAATTTGGGCTTTTTTATTCTGCAAAAATTAACACAACTGATTTTGATTTGTTTTATCTTAATCTCAACTCTGAATATTTAACAACAATAAACCATTAAGACAAGAGAATCTGCTTAAAGATACGTGTTGGCTTATTTTGATTGCTGCCCTGGTTTTAAAATGTCATTGCTGTTACCACAACAAGAAACCTTATTTCCTAAATAAAATAATTATCATAGTTATTTTCTTCTTTCGAATTAAAAAGTTCCTGTTTAGGCCTCCAAGTTTACAAACTTGTTCAGAGGAAAAATATTTGGTACTAATGATATAATCAATAACTGATTATTTTACTGAAACAAAACGTTTTAATACAAATGCCATCAAATCTATTTTGAGAAATTGTAGGATGAGTATCTTCATTTTCTGCAAAAGGTAGCTGCAGGCATCGACTTTCAACTTGGTAAATAAATGCAACAACAGAACATTGGATTAATTTATATATTGAGCAAAAGTTGATTGGTAACAGGAATGACATTTGGTAACAGGAATGACAACAATAATTTTCAGCAGTAACATAAATGACAATATGAATGATATTCAGTATCAAGAATGACAGCTAAACTGAAAGATGTTTAAATACCAAAAGTAACTTATAATCTGACAAACACTGAAGTAGAAATCTGGTGAATATGTTTTAGATAAAATTAGCTCTTAAAGGCTCAGAGTGACTGTTCAGTTCACCTTTAAGATGGTGATAATCACGGCTTTGAGGCAAAGACAAAAATTCGCATAAAATGCTGAAAATTCAACAGATATTCCCAAACATTAGCAGATGTCTCCTTTATGTAAAATGTGATCCAACCTGATAAAAGTGTACTATGAATATGTCATCCCTGTTACTTATTCTGTGGACATGTGCCATCCCTGTTACCGCGGCCAACAACAGGCTATTACATGCCGCTTATAATGTTCTGTAAAAGACACGGTATATTCAAATTAGTCTAGTTGAAAGAACTATAAATGTCAAACACAAACATCTTTCATATTTTACATATTTAATTAAATGTAAAGTGTCATTCCTGTTACTTTTGGTGGGTAACAGAGATGACAGTAATAGGGATGACAGTAACAGGAATGACAAAAAGTATGCAAACTCACGCTTATTTTGCTTCCTGGAGGCAAAAATTTCAAAATGTTTACACAACAATATTGATGTCTATCATACTTTTTCAGTGTTTGTATTTTGTTTTATTTGCAGCTTTTTAATTTTGTAGAAAGGTGGGTAACAGGAATGACAGATTACCTGTCTTACTCACCACTTAATTTAGATAATTATTTCATATTTACCTTTAAGCAAACTTTGAATAAAATAATTTAATGTTTTTATAAAATTGGCGCTCCTTACCTCACAAAAGTCCAGTGCAAGGTCATTTTCATGGGTAGTAACTCTGTCTAAACTACAATTGCAACTGCGGTAACAGAGTATGACACGAACTGTGGGACACACCAAAACAAACTTGACATAGCTTCAAATCAAAACCAATGGGTACACGACGCTTCTGTCATTGGTAGGTTTCTGTCACAGACTTTCATCATGTCTCTATTTGTTTTGTTTATATTAGCACTTTCTGTCAAACTGAAGTTCAACTTTCACTTTTTTGCCGTTGGACAAGAAAATATAAAGGGGGTAACTCTTAATTTCTTTAGAAAGAAATATGAACAACTGCATTAACTAACGCAGTCACTTTCGTAAAAGTTAGATATTCGGTCACTCTAATTAAAACATACTACCAAAGGCAAGATACTTGAAATGGAAAAAAAGGTATACAAGTATTTAGGTGAGGGACAGGAATTCCTCATCTTTTGTAGAATGACTCATATACAATATTTACTGAACCAGTCAATAGATTTTCTCTAAATTTGCATGCACATATCATTGAGACAAGCTTAAGAGCTGATATAATTTTAATGACATTGACCCAATTTTTAAGGTCAAGGTTACACTTAGTAATTTTCACTAAGAATATATTTCCTGGACCAGTGGGTGGGGTGTAATGAGATTTTATAGATATATAACTATGACAAGCAGAAGAGAGGATGAGATTTTGGTGGGCTTGACTCTGTTTTCTAAGTTGCAGAAGTATTTTAAATGCTCTTAATTGTATTGACGTCTTTAGACCAAACTTGATAGATATGATCATAGCAAAGTTTTAGGATAATGACACGAATGGGTGGAAGCACACTTATGGGTGATTAGAGGGGATGGGAATGGGCTGGTGGGGGAAATCTGTTTTACTCTAAAAAAACATTTCTAGTTTTGTGTGTGTGTGGTTTTTTTTGACAGCTCAAATGCATTATTTCTCCTTTGGCGATGGAAATACACCCAGCAGGCGAACGTCAAATGAACGTAAAATAAACGTTGATTCAACGTCGTGACGTTTAATCATCATTGATTCAATGTTGATTCAACGTTTTGTGGGGAACTTACCTGGATGGAAATGAAAATAGACGTTGAGAAGATCTTGGTCACCCAGACGTATGTCTTTGTTATATTTATGTCGATAGTGTTCTATATCAAGCAGCCACGAGACAGCTCGAATCCTGCTGAGGTTCATAAGAAGAACGCCGGTGTTTATTCCTGAAAGGAAAGCTTGTTTGTTCGTCTTGTTTAAATTGAGTCGCGACACGACAAAACCAACAATGTGGTTGTGCGCCCAGCGAAGACTCAGATCAACCTGGACATCCGCCAAATTTGACCAGTCTCTTCGTTAAGTGCTCAAAGGGTAGCTTAGGGTCTAAGCTACCTCCATGCGGACAGCAAAGACTCTGATCAGACTGGGCGGATGCCCAGGCTGATCTGAGTGCGCTGGGCGCACATCCATTTTGTTGGTTTTCTCGCGTCGCGGTTCAATATTTCATTTATCTATTCATTAATTTTATATTCATTTCATTTTATTTTACTATGATGGAGAGATTATGGGACAGTCTTTATGATAATGTACCGAACGAGAGAAAGAAACGGCAGAAAATGTGTTAAACACTATGCCCCCATTTATCTGCCTGCCCCTGAAGTGAAGCATCTGATCACCAACAGAATGTAATAAGATAAAAGCACTGTGGGTGCTGATGGGGCGGTTGCCTGATATCTATTAGTTTCTAGTGGTTGTTCAAGTGCAAGTATCTTGCGAATGAAGCTATAGCGCAAAGCTTATTACGGAGACGGCGTCAACGTTAGTTAACGTAATGACCTCATTCGGAACTCCTCGGCCAATTCCATGAATCAGACCTCGGGCGTATGTAAGGCGGACAACATGCAGCAAAATCCAACATTTTGTTGTTCGGCCGAAAGTATACGCCGAATCCGTAGATCTCTAGGTCTACGAATAAATTAATTCTCGACCTGCGACCTTTTACAGCTGTTGCACGGACATTCATTTAATGCTTTGCTGTTGTTAAAACAAAATAGTCAATTATTAATGACGAGACATTTGCTTCTGCTCATTTTATTATTTACTCGGTGCGACCGTGCGGCCATCTTTGTTTATATCGTTGTTCCTAACAACAGTGGTGTGACGTAAGTAGTCCCATGTCATACATCCGAGATTGATTCACGGAATTGGCCGAGCGGTGTTCCGATTGGTCATGACCTCTGGTTTTTAATCTCGGTTAGGTGCCTTTCTGACGGTCTTTTGAGCTTCCTGTAAACAGTGCACGTCGTCCGAGATTTTAAATTGCCGTAATTAACACATAAAGTTGTCACGCGACATCACTTTTTTAAGTTTCATCATTTATATGGCCCAAAACTCTGCACCTGTTGGAGATTTTAGGCGCGGTAGGCTAAATAAAGCCACAGACCGAGTTCAAACTTTTAAAATTCAATTTGATATTGTAAGAGAAATGTTTCATCAGAAAACTGTATAAATGAAGCTATTTATCCTTATGCAATCGGTACCAAGAACATGAGGAGCACGTGCTTTTTCCTGACCGATTCGGCTGAACGATTTCAGATTCGATATATTGATATAATCAGGAATAAGAGAATGAACATGTTGTAAAATTTTGGTGGACGTAGCTGCATTCTTTTTTGAAATATTCAAAATTAATGGGTGGAAGTTTTAAATCCTTTCAGAAGAGTTTTTTTTTTTCAGAAGCCATTAAATTTCAAAGAAAACAAACTGTATTCAGAATGGTCTCCGACATGCAACTGGTAGAAACCGCTGAATTTGTTTGAATATGTTGATTATTTATTCTAATGCACTTACAAATGTAATGTGACGTCTGATTGGATAACGTCAAAAATTTGCTAAAGTATGTTAAAGAAATGAATATTCTTTTTGGGGAGTTCATCGATGTGTTAACGCCGGCGAATCACTCACAAACTGAATAAAGAAGGGCTTGATGTTAAGTTTGTGAGGGATTCCTCGGCGTTTACACATCGATAAAATCACAAAAAAGGAAATTCATTTCTTATAATTCCAACTTTATCCATCCAAAAGTTTTTTCTTGAGCTGCATTGTCCATCTTTTTACTACATTGGAGAGTTTAGGTGAACAGCGTTTGACAAATCAGAGACATGAGCATTTTAAGCATAATAACCCGAGTCTTCTCTGGCTGCAAAATTGGGTCTTGCAGCCAGAGCGATACTGCACTTAAAAACTCTAATTCAGCCGATCCATCGGTGGATCGGCAAAGCAAAATTCTAATTTTGGTTAGTTTTATCAAATACCTGCGCAAAAGATATACAGTGGCTAATTCCTTATTCATTTTTGCACCATTCTGCAGTGTTTGTCACATTTTATTCCATTTTGAACCATAATAATCTTTGATCGAACTTAATGAGGTAAAGAAAAATATCGCTTTTTGTTGATGACCTCGTTTTGATTTGACAGTTCTTGCGCGTGCCGGTGTACAGGTAAAAATATCCAACATCATTTCAACATCACAAATCGGGTCCGTGGAAACACCCAAACCACCCCAAACCTTTACCAAACCAGCCTCCTCGGATTCACATCACCCTCTCACCCTTCCACACTTACACCAGCACTTCTCCCACTCCATTCCAAACAGTATCTAGTCTATATAGATTCAAAATAAAAAGAGTACTTCAATAAGTGATTGCCTCTTGAGCACATTCTCGTGAGCAAAATCATGCAACATCTATCGGACCATAAGATTTTAGTTGAGTCTCAGCATGGCTTCAGAAGTGGTAGGTCATGCGAGACTCAACTGGTCCAGTTCATTCATGATTTGCAGGCAAACCTAGATAGGGCCAATAAAAAAGGTCCCAAACAAACAGACCTCATTATTATGGACTTTGCCAAGGCTTTTGATAAGGTCCCCCATAGACGATTGATTTATAAACTGGAGTATTATGGTATCCGAAATGATATCCTCCGGTGGATCTCTGCCTGGCTATCTGGAAGGACACAAAAAGTTGTTCTGGATGGTGTCTGTTCAGACCCTCTCCCCGTGTTGTCTGGTGTCCCCCAGGGTTCTGTTTAGGGCCCATCCTGTTCTTAATCTTTATTAATGACCTGCCAGACAACATAAGCTCCACAGTCCGCCTTTTGCTGATGACTGTGTACTCTATAGAAATATTAGACGGTCCGAAGACCAACAGATTGTCCAAGATGATTTAGATAAATTGACACTTTGGGAAGAGGCAAGGCTCATGAAATTTAATGTTGCCAAATGTCACTCTATGAGGGTGACTAGGCACCCCCTCCAAAGCAAATAATCCATGGTTATACATTGCATAACCAAGTCCTAGAGAATGTATCGTCAGCCAAATATTTAGGAGTTGAAATTACGGATGACCTCGAGTGGGGTCAGCACATTAATGAAATTACCAGTAAGGCTACTAAGACTTTGGGTTTCCTTCGTAGAAACTTGACTTTTGCATCGAAGGAAATCAAGGCTGCTGCATATAAAACTTTGGTCCGGCCCAAATTAGAATATGCAGCGCCAGTTTGGATGTCCCATCACCAAGTTGATATTAACAGAATAGAAAAAGTACAGAGGACTGCTGCCCGTTGGACCTGTAGGCGCTGGCGCAATCAAAGCCATGTGGGAGAAATGTTAGAAGAACTCCAATGGCCAGACCTGCAGGAAAGACGACAGCAGGCTTCTCTGTCTCTATTCTACAAAATTCATAATAATCTTGCCATTGTAGATAAGAATAATTGCCTATCTGAGGTCGGTGAAGGGAGCAGGAGAACTAGGTCCCATCCATTCCAGTACCACCGTCCAAACGCTTACACGGACGGTTTTAAGAATTCTTTTTTTCCCCAGGACAATTGCAACTTGGAATGGCCTTACAATCGAAGCTGTCTTTTCGGAGACAGTTGATGGGTTTAAGGCCAAAATTTAATATCCTAGGGTAGAGCAGGGGTTAGGCATGGAATGCCTGCCCCTGAGGACTTCTTGTAAATAGTTTTAATCTGCTGGTGGCTTTGTCACAAATTCATTTATTTATTTATTTATTTTTTATTTATTTTTTTTTTTTTGACAACTTATGCGCCACACCAGAGACCTGTCATCATGGTCAAAGTTGACCGAGGACAGTAAAGATAGAAAGAAAGAAAGCCCCATGATATATATGTATGTAACTTCGAGTTTAAGTATTAACAAAAAATAATAATCACAGTATAATAATAATAAAGTCAATTATTTTGTACATTTTTGTATGTCACGCAGGGTTAGAGGGGGGGGGGGGGGGGGGACGACCATTTATACACCCTCCCCCCCAAACCAGCCACCCTGGATACAACTAGAACCCTACCCCTAGCGCAGCGGCACATTAATTTAAAGAACGAGAAAGAAAGGGGAGAAAAGAAATTATAGGCTGAATTATACTCGCCAATTGACCTGAGATGTTGGTGTCTTGGTGCGGGAGGGTATGGGGTTCTAGTTTGTACCCAGGAAGGCTGGTTTGGGTGGTATGAAAGTGGTTTGGGTGGTTTGGGATGTTTTGGGGTGTTTCCACGGACCGTCACAAATCCGGACGTTTCGCGCTTAGACAATTCGTTCTTTCATTCAAGGAATTCTGTAAAGAAGGTCAATCCGGGTCAATTCAGCCCGGTCAGCTCGTCTATTCGGTCCTATATACGTGCCACTGCGCAAGGGGTGGGGTTCTAGTTTGTATCCAGGGTGGCTGGTTTGGAGTGGTATAAATGGTCGCCCCCTCCTCCCCCCCCCCCTGCCCCACCCTGCGTGACATACATAAACGTACGAAATACTTTACTTTATTATACTGAGATTATTAATTTTTCGTTATTATTTAAACCCGAAGTTATTAAAAGAGATACGTACATACATATCATGGGTAAACACTTATTAAAGTGTTCTTTTTATTTTGAATCTATATAAATATTGTTTGGGATGGGTGGGAGCGGTGTTGGTGTATGTGTGGAGGGGACAGGGTGGTGATATGAAACTGGGGATGCTGGTTTGGCGCGGTTTGGTAGAGGCTTGGGGTGTTTTGGGGTGTTTCCACGGACCCCCTACGAAACGGATAAAGTGACCGATAGTATTTTTTCTTATAAACACCGGACTGACCTCACGCGATCTGTCAACAAAAACAATAATGGCGGAGATATGTTACAAATCTCGACTCGCTCTAAAAAAATTGTTATTTATCTGCTTTTAGACGGGATATCACATTGAATTACTGTGCCGAGTCATCAAAAGGTATTTTTTGATAGGATTGCAAAGTTTACATATAACTGCAACATAATACGCAATAGAAATTCAACCAGAAACTAAGGGCATCTGTGGGAAATACAATATTAGAGTTTTCACCACTTGCGTTCCTCTGACGTTAATAAGCCGCCAATCAAAATTATAAAAAGGCTTTTTCAGTCAGAGAAGGCTCGGATTAAATAGGCTACCCTTTGAAATTACAAACTCTGAAATTACAAACGGCTTTTACGTAGTTTTCATTTCTAGCTCGTTTCCTTGCATCAAAAAGTCTTAAACACTCCAAAAAAAGGCACTGATTTTACCAAAAACACTGTCGAGGGCGCCGCCATTTTGGAAACGTTACCAAATGACGTTTGTTATGACGCTGACGTTACGTCATAGATAACGTCATACACGCGCTTGCTTTGGTCGTCTCAAGACAAATTTTGTTCTTCCGTCTGAATTACAATTAGAAAATCACGCAGTACAATCTTTAGGCCCAATATTTACGGGCGTTGAAAGAATTAGGCGAACTTCCGGTTAAGTGAGGCTACAAAATTTATGTAAACAAATCGAGGATTGATTTAGCTGCAAGGTAAAACATATATTTTACACACTTTCTAGGGGAAACATTGCATGTCCGTGTGTGCAGTCTAAAGTTAATTGATGTGACTTGTCAATGAAGTCGATGAGAGAGTATAAGATCCCACAGTTTTATTGTGTAAACTGTCGAAAAATTTGAGTCGAAGCCGTGGTTGTCGCCTGTCCTGTCAAACGACGTCAAGATATGACGAATTCCAATTTTCTGTATTCTCTGTGTTCTGCATTCTTAATCCATTATCAGTTTTGTGCAATAAACAGTAAACGAACATGAAGTGACGTTACAAAATACAGTGCCGTCAATTTTGTTTTGGTATAAGCGATTTTATGGGCGGTGATGAGTGGTGTACGACATGGTTAACGCGGAGGTTGCTTAGAATGTCTCAGATGTCAGCAGACATTCTGGGTCTAGTTGTTCAAAACACCGTTAGCTAGAGATGCCATTAGTGGTCGATACTTTAAGTACGCAGTGATTATAGGATAAAATACAGAGACTTTTAAATAAAAGAATGGGAGCTATGCTCTCCTTTTGTCATCACAAATTTCAGTTTTTATAACTCTTCATTTAAAAATTTCTTGGCTAACGCCATCCTTTGTTTCAAATAGGTTTTTAACAGCCTATACTGAAACAACAACAAAGACAAATACTTTGACTCTGTATTGCGTGAACATGTGTTTTCACTTTATTATTTGACCATGGCATATCTTAATTTTCATATAAAAATGCTATTTTCTCTAGTCACAACACTTTAACCGGTGACACGAATTTCAACTCCGTAAATGTTGGCCTAGCTATAGCCTCACCGTCCAAGATATGGCCTAGCAATGTTTGCCTTTTGTTCTTTCTGAGGCCTTTTACTGTTTTGGGGGAATTTCCACGATACATATCTAGAAAATATCCAAACCAAGCAGAACTTACCTTGCTGTTAGACAACCTCCAGCTTTTCAAACTTTTTAATCGAAAATAACGGTACTAGTGTCAGTCGTTCACACGAGACTTGTGACATTTACTAACTTGTAACAGACTCACCGTTTGCACGAGACAAGAGATTACCATAATGATTATTAAATTCTTGTCTATTTTATATGTAGTAAAGACTGCACTTAGTTTAATCTAAAACAATAAATGCGAACGTATATTTTTATGCGATTTTCTGACGCCATTTGGGAATCTCCGTAGAAAAAACGGCCCTACTTCTACCTCACCTTTACGCTTTGGGCTTAAAGATTGTACTGCGTGAAAATGCAAATTTGTCGATTCGTTGCGGAAAAAGGTGAAAAACTTAGTCGGAAGAGATTGCCGCGTATGGATACAAAGTCATGGATTTATCGATGTACATGTATAAACGCCATTCTGCAGATGCTGTCAGCCAATCATTTGTTCGGAACTTGTGCCAAAGAGAAGCTGTTGGAATTATACTGTCGCAAACTCGAGGTCATTATGAAACGTCGCTTTTCATTGCCTGACGTTTGGTTATACGCTGCTATAACGCTCGCAGTGGGTGTAAAGTAGCTATGGATTCGTTCCGCTGAGGTGAGGGGGCAACGTCGATATGAGAATTGAAATACTACTAAAGTAGCAGACTTTGAAAGGTAAAATATGATAAAGTGCTTTAGATTGGGGATTACTGTACCAAAAATTGTCATTTGGGGAGGTAAATCGTCGGTTTTATGATCCAAAAATTGCGTTTTACGGTTCCGCTGGCGCGTCGCCGTAAAACTAAATTTCCGACCATAAAACCGACGATTTGACTTGGAAGCTGTACTGAACTCTCGGATAATTGCTTGTATAGGGTGAGATAACGTGTTCAAGATAAGCCATAAAGATCATGCATTTGCGATGCTGGCGAGAATCTTGCAGTGGGGTGCACCAAATGTAGAAGTACCGGGAAATAGTGGGACCCTATTTCAGCAAAAAGGAACGGCGTATAATCGAGTACGAATTTCTAACTTAATATGGTTATCCCCGAGGGGATAACCAATAAAGCTCCATTCACAACAGCAAAGTTCTTTGTCACAGAAACTTTAGCAAAGAAATTTTGCAAAGCATTTTGCGTTAACACGGAGCAAATTATTTGCCACAGAAAAATGTAACGAAGAATTTTTGTCAAATAAATTTTGGCAATGAAACATTTGCTGCGGTGTTCACACGAACAACTATTTCTCGGCAAAGTTACCTGGGCAAATAAACTTTATACGCGTGAACGGCCAACCATGCCAGATTTTCTTTGTTAAATATACTTTGTTCAAAATCAAACTGATTTGATTATGAGCAAATTTTCTGTGTTCATCTTCAAAGCTAGTCCTTAGTTACATATTCTATGGCAACTTTTCTGTTCACACGGACAAATTTTGTTTGTGAAATAAACTTTGTAAATTTGGCAATGAAAATGTGGCATATATTTTCATTCACACTAAGCATATTTTTTATACCAAACCTACTTTGTCAAAGAATCTTTGCTCGTGTGAACGAAGCTTAGGCCATGTGACAAATACGGGAGATCATTATGAGATATCGTTTAAGTCTCGCGAGAATAGGATACACTCACCAGTTTCACCATAATAGGGTATATTTCTATGTACGTACTCTCCCTTGTCTTTCTTCGAGATGGCGCCATTGCCAGGAGCTTCCTTTTCCTTGACAGCCGCCGCGAGTTGTGAAGAGTTAAACTGCGAGAAAAGAGCCCAGAGATCATCGATGGGAGAAAGGAAGACGACGTCAATATCGATGTAAATTAAGGCGTCAACGTCAGACAGTAGACTCTGTAATCAAAAAAAAAAAAGGCATTGCTTATTTTCAGAATTTACCCAGCGGACACATGACGTTGGAATGACGTCGTACTGAAAACTAGAATTCATCCTTGCAAACTTTTTCTCTTGATAAATGTTCATCAATAACACCAGGCCCCCAGAAAAGCAATCACTTCTGTCGTACAAATCGTATAACTGGCGCTAATATCTCTTGCATTCATCTTTTTTATTTCAGTGTTTTAGTCGGTTCCCGGCAGATCACGTGACCTCCAAATACGGTAGGTCACGTGACTTTGGTAACTTCTGAAAATGGCGGCACACACCAGAGAAAAAAAAATCGATCAAAGTTTGTGGAAGCAGTTATGGCTAATGAGGTACGGGTACCCCCATTTTTGGGCCAGGTGAATAATTTCTACGGCAGATTAGGGGTTGATAACAAGAAATATCTTTAAAAAAAGATATAAGACGAAGTGAAAGAAGACATATTTGAAACAAATAATATTTTTTTTTATATTTCTGTTGAAATTGCCCATTTCCTATTTGGAATTTCAGAATTTCCCCATATATGTCTCGTGCATCTCCCTATTTGGAATTTTCAGATCTCCCTACCAAAATACAAGAATTCCCTTCTTTGTTTAATCATTCTCCCTATTTGGAAAAAAAGTAGAGGAAAATCTCCCTTTTTGTCTTCTCCGCTGTATCACATGTCTGATATTATTATTGAATAGCAGTATCCTTATGTTGGGGTTATCCACTATGGCGAGAAATCAAACTGGTCCGTAAATTATTGACATTCTTCGGTACATTCCGATATGCTTCCGATGATACGGTACTGTATTTTACCCGGTTCAGTACGAGCCGGGTGCGTAAATTTACCGGAACGGACCGGAATGGACTGAATTACCGGAACGGACCAGTTTTCCTCTGTCTTCAGTAGATATTTGTAATATTTTTTATTAAATAACTCTTATTTAATATTAATACATATTCTGTATGCCATCTAGTGCAAATCAATTAGAGATATTAGTCAAAATACTCTTTGAGTATTTTGCGCCATGGGTAGGCCTCTTAATACCCCACGCATATGCGTTTCATCTTAAAATCATATAATCTTATACAAAAATCTGGTTATCTTTCCTCCAAGACTTGGAGCGAATGAAAAACACAAAAATTCCCGATTTTTTGTACCATAGTATCATGACCAACATTTCAGCCATAGACAATATGTAGAGCTATATGTATCAAGTCGGTGGATGAAATCAGGAGTTGCAAGTTAAGATAATACATGGTAGTCATAGGTAGGGCCTTGAATTAATCTGCGCAAGTAGATTGTATCAAAATATCTCAAAAATCGGCTGGAAATATGAATAATAAGGGTCCGTTCCGGTCCGACCCTGTAATTAGGTTCGTTCCGGTAAATTTACGCACCGAGTACAGCCTGAACTACTTTTTTTACTACGAAAGACTTTTCGCGCCATAGAATCATTTTTAGCTCGCGTGAACGAAAGTTCAGGAAGAGCTATTGTCGGCGTCGGCGTCGGCGTCCGAATTGGATGTTTTGGTTAAAGTTTTTTAAAGACCTATATCTCCATAACCCATGGATGGATTCTTTTGATACTTGCACTGTAGTTAGATATTGGTCCAAGGTTTAACAGGGTACCACCCCCACCCCCCCCCCCCCCCCCCTCAGTGACCTTGCTGTCAAGGTCATGGACTTAGAAAATTGGGAGTTTTTTGTACTGGATGTTTTGGTTAAAGTTTTATAAAGCCCAATATCTCCTTAACCCATTGAGGAATTCCTTTGATACTTGCATTGTAGTTAGATATTGGTCCAAAGTTTTCCAAGGTACTACCCCCACCCCCCTCAGTGACCTTGATGTCAAGGTCATGGACTTAGAGAATTGTCTTTTTATTGATTGGATGTTTTGGTTAAAGTTTTTTAAAGACACATATCTCCTGAACCCATAGATGAATTCTTTTTATATTTGCACTGTACCTAGATATTAGTCCAAAGTTTTACAGAGTACTACCCCAACCCCGCTCAGTGACCTTGATGTCAAGGTCAGGGACTTAGGAAATTTGGTCTTTATTAAAGTTTTCTAATTGCACACCGATTCATAATGCCTGGCAGAGATTTAGTTTACTCTTGAACTGATGTTAGACACTTTTTTGAGCTTTTACAAAACACTATATACTTACCCCACTGGGTAAGCTTGAAGTCAAGGTCATTGACTTATAATTTTGTCTTAAAGATTTTCGTTAAAGTTTTATATTTATGAAGACATAATTTCACAGTGCCCCGATGGACTCAGTTGATACTAATATTTGGACTGATGTTAGATAATGGTTCAAAGTTTTGATACATCATAGCCCCCCCCCCCCCCCCCCCCCCCTTACTTCTTTGAGCTCTAGCTTGTGGACTTTGAAGTTTCATGTGGATTTTTTTATTTTAATTTTCATTTTTAAACTCATTTCTGAGATAGCTTTTGTTTATATATGTGTTGTCATTATGGACATGCTTGCCTGAAGTTTTATGCATAGCAGTCCACACCACCATAACGACTGTGTGATGGGCAAGCACCTATTCAGGCGAGCTATGCTGTCAGGCGACAGCTCTTGTTTCTCGAGCCATCGGCATTTGCGTTTCTCGCGTTCTGCTTAACTCTATCAATCATTACAGCGTTAAAGTGAAAAACATATTTAAAACTAATGCAAAGTGCAAATAATAACATTTTTAATGTAACTAAATCTTCTGACAGGTGAATAACAATTCAATGACATATGCTCTCTTCCATACAGAGATCAAGTCAAGTTTTGGCGCCAACGATGGTTTTATTAGACTTCTAATAACAGTTTGAGCCGCGCGACACAACAAGTCCAACAAATTGACATGTGCGCCCAGCGAACACCCAGATCAGCCTGGGCATCTGCTCAGTCTGAACACAGACTTTGCTGTCCGCGTGAAGTTTGTTTAGACACTTAGCTACCCCTAAAACTCAGAGCGAAGACTCTTTCAGACTGCTCGGATGTCAAGGCTTACCTGAGTGTACTCTGGGCGGACATGCCACCTTGTTGGATTTGTCGTGTCGTGTCGCGGCTCTTATAGCGACGACCGCTAGCTTCATGAAACGGTTATTGCTGCAAATCGAACCTTTTATTATATTTACTTTATTAATAGAAATATCAGTTCTGTGCATCCACATGCAAGATAAACAGCAATAGACATGACAGGACATGGTGATTTAAATGCCAAGTGAAATATTGGACTTTCGTGTCACTAGTGTTGCAGTAGCAACGCTTAGCAATTCCGGATTACACTAAGCGTCAGAGTTACACTTAGAACACGGAATTAAATGACTTGAGAATGATTATTTGTTTGAGAAAGTCTGAAGTTTCTGTTGAAAGAATTTCAGTTTGTAATATAATTGAAAATTTGGCGGAGCATGGCATTCACTGTTTGCCATGCTCCGCAACCAAAGACGTCATATATTTGTTACCTTAGCAACTAAGAGGTTATATTGATGTCAAAGTGACGTAATCATAATGTCATTCTGCCAAGGTACTAAGCACAACAGTTGGTACCATAGTTGCTATGGTAACATATCTAGGCGTCATCTCACTTATGATTTGAGAGGAGCATGACATACAGTGTATGCCATGCTCCTTTCGAATTATGAGTGAGATGCTACCTGAAATTCATAGAATGAAAAAGCGTACTTTTCACAAACCTGTAATTCATTCTCAAATCCTAATTTAATTCTCTTTTTATGAGGTGTCACAAGGCACTTACTGGAATGAATAATCTTTGCGCTGCGCATGGCTGATACATATTCTCCCATTTTCTTGACGATTCTTCTGTTTCATTAGCAAACCAGATGTCGTAAATATGATAACACATCTTCTTCTGGTAGTCTGAAGGCCAACTTTTAAGCTAAAATGGTACAAATAAACAAAGAGGAACAGGTGCTTTCAGAGTTATACACCTTCAACACAGTTTTAGCTATGCTAGAAGCAAAATGAGGCTTAAGATACCTCCCAGCGGGCACATGACGTCGTTATGACGTTATATGGACGTCAATGCAACGTCACTACTTCGCATCGACATCATTGCAACCTCATTAGGACGTCATGTCCCTGCTGAGCTAAAGGTATGGATGGATTGATGACTTTCGATTTTACGTCCTTTTCAAAAGTATTTCAGTCATATCAGGAAGATGAGAGGATGATAATGAAAGGCTGTGTGCAATGGAACCCCGTTTACGATGGGGAAGATTTTCGCCTAACGCGGGGCTCGAACCCGTTCCCCTAGATCAGTAGGCCAGCTCTTAACCCACTGAGCTACTGGGGCTCCTCTGAGCTAAAGGTTAGAATTTTTACTGGCTGTTATATGATCGCCAATATTTTTATATATATTTAAATAATTTATATTCTGTTTCGTAAATATTCATGTTAACTCAGAATTTTTAAAGATGCCACGTTGTCTATCGAAATTTTGCCTAAACTGCTGAACTGAAGCAAAATTAAAAAAAAAATATATAAAAAATGGGAGATAATCTTCAACTTAGAAATTTCAAGTTGCTGTTATTAAACTCCAGTTAAAATTGTTCCTGAATGGCTGACGATGCAGAATAGCCATTTACTATAATATACATGTACCTGATTTTGAAGTTCCTCTTGAAGTTTTTGTTCCACGAACATATTTACAATAAGTTTTGACCGCGAAAAAATGATGACAGATTTGAGCATAACCAGACTCTGTTCCATTCTATTCTTGCAAACAACACATGCAATTGATATGCTAACTTGTTTGTTCTCTAAATTTTCTTCCGATTGCCTGAAAGACATTACAATATATGACATAATGCTGTATTAATAAAATGATAATTATTCCAACTCAATTTTCTACTGCTAATTTAGCGCAATTTGATTGGTCAAGAGCGTACAGGAAATGGCGTTTATACTTCGATAAATCCCCTAAGGCAGAAATCGGGAACTACTTGGATTATTTTCTTTGCGGCAGTTTCTAAAATACTCGGTATACCTGACATTTTAAGGTAAAAATAACCGAGTTGGAATTCTAAGAAACAGATTTTATTTTTGTGGATTTTATGGATGTGTAAACGCAGGCGAATCACTCACAAACTTAACATAAAGCCCTTCGGGCTTTATTCAGTTTATGAGTGATTCGCCGGCGTTTACACATCGATGAAATCCACAAAAATGAACGCAGGCGAATCACTCACAAACTTAACATAAAGCCCTATTCAATTTATGAGTGATTCGCCGGCGTTTACACATCGATAAAATCCACAAAAATAAAATTCATTCCTATACTAATCAAGAAATTTGGTACTGGCCCAGTTACAAGTCCGAGGCCTCGGGCCAATACAGTAGACCGAGGACCTGTAACTTGGCCAACACGAAATTTTTGTAATAAATGACAATTTTGTTAATTAACGCCATTGATGTTGGCCGAGTTTGACCTCATTGATCTTGGCCGAGTTGTATTGGCCGAGATTCGCTTGTATTGGCCGAGTTGGCCTGTATTAGTCGAGTTTGTCAAAATAAGCCCAGTTTATGACTGGTATGATTTGCACTTCTTTGCCGTATAAGTACTGCATTACTGCTAGTTTAATAATTAATAGTTCTATTTGCAACTCTGGCGCGTAAAATAATGCATCAACAGCCCCGAATCCAGGGCTGGGCTTTGGGGCTTCAGCCCCGCCATCTGGACCTCTGTGTTATGTATAATATGTAGGCCCCTACATGATAGGGAGTATGTGATGGCAGTTTGAGGTTCTTTATCCATGAGGTTAGATTAAAATATACATTTATGGCATCTCATTAGAATCGCCTCGGCGAGGCAATTCTAATGAGATATCACAACATATATCACAACATATATTTCAAAGCAAAAAAAGGACATTATCAAAAATTTTCATCAAATTGGTCCCTAATTATTTCAGATTTTCAAGCCTCATCCCCTTACCCCCACCACACATACATCTCCGTACCTCCCAGCCCCACCAGTTATTCAGAGCCCCACCCGTACGTGGTGGTCTGCATCCGGGCCTGATCTATCCAGTAAGGTAGTAAGGCCCACAGTCTTCAATCTTTGCATATGCTGCCTCCCTAGAATAGACTTTAGCCCTGCAACGTCAGTTTATAGCACTGGCCTAAGTTTTCAGATCTTCATTTCACGGTCTCACAACAATGTCACTTTTTCGACAGAGGCGATTCTTATGCGATATCACAACATATATTTCAAGGCAGAAGAAGACACAAAAAATTCTCATCATAGTGTCATATGTTTTCAAGACCCCTTCCACTCCCCCCCCTCCCCCCTCCACACACACACACCCATTCACATACACACGTCTCGTACCAGTTATCCAAAGCCCCGCCAGTACGTGGATGTGTCTGGATCCGGGCCTGTACCTACCTTATATACGTGAAACTTTTATCCATTCTTTGGTTCAAATCTGCCCAATGACCATTATTCAAGGCTGGCAGTCTTTCTATAGCAATCTGCTTCAAAAGCACCAACCGAGTAAATAATTCAATAAAACCAATAAACAGAAGAACAAAAACGGCTAGTTTCGATAGAAGCACAATATTTTTATACGCATTTGCAACGATACATGCACATATTGCATGGCAACAGTACGATTCATTCATCATGACTATTGTAACAAATTTGAGATCAAGGTAACCACAGGGTATAAACCAGTCCGCCAATTTTCGCTTCCTGCAGAGATTGTCCGTCATATTTGGATTCCGCCGATACTGTCCGCGATCTCTTGCTTCCTGCTGAGACTTCTATACAAGATAAATGGCTTCCTGCAGAGACTGTCCGCGTGATTCTGCTTCCTGCCGAGGCTCTCGGCAGGAAGCAGAGTCACGCGGACAGTCTCGGCAGGAAGCCATTTTTCGAGGACGGTAGTCCCTGTAGGAAGCAAAAGATCGCGGACAGTATCCGCGGAAACCAAATATGACGGACAGTCTCTGCAGGAAGCGAAAATTGGCGGACTAGTTTATACCCTGTGGTAACACTAACTGACGCTCTAGGCAAAGTCACATAACTTTTTTTTATCACTTCCGCAAAAAAGCTTCAGTATTAAAGTACATGTGTTCGCTCCCATAGGAGGCAATTTAAACTAAGAAGAATCATCGCAGGCACACAACGTTGAATCAACTTTTAATAAACGTCGATTCAACTTCAAGACCTTGAATCAAAGTTAATTCGCTGTTTATTCAACGTTGGGCGCATAAAACCGTGTTGTATCAACCTTGATTCAACATCACCGCGTTGAGTCACTGTTGATTCGCTGTTTATTCAACGTTGAGTGTCCAAACCTTGTTGAATCAACATTGAATCAACGTTGTGTGCCCAGTGGGATTTTTTCTCATTCTTTCCATTAAAACTAGCACCCATACCATATTAAGCCAAAGGGAAACCACAAAAATTATCCTCTTTGTAAAAATGGGGGGAAAACATGGAAGTGAATACAGACACCTTTAGAAGCCTCCGCACTGGGCACACAAGTTTGAATCAACCTTGAATCAACATTGATTCAACGTCGCGACGTTGAATCTATGTTAAATCGAGATTGAATCAACCGTGTGTGCCTGCTGGGGGACACTATAATGATGATAGCTAAACATCTCTGACTTTCCGCCATTTTAACAAGAAGTAACAACTCTCGTGACTTTCTGTTTGCTTCCATTGAGTTTCGAGCCCTTCCTCAAAGTTGTCTTTTTTTGACACTATAGAATTAAGCCTCTGGTATGGTAAGGTCTTTTAAGACCAAAAGACTTATAGCGGACGCTTATTACTGTAAAGCCTCAATTACATCCACGCATAACCTTCATTTTCCTATAGCTCAGTGCGGACAGCGAAGACTCTGATCAGACTGGGTGGATGCCCAGGCTGATCAGAGTCTTCGCTGAGCGCACATGCCACTTTGTTTTTTCGTGTCGCGGTTCACTCTCATTCAGTCAAACAGAGGAACCACACATCTATACAACAAGCATAATAAACGTTCAAAATATTAACCCATGTATGCCAAATAAACTTTCTATCCATATCAAGCGGATGAGTCCGTTTGCTAATCAACGTGAGTCTGGTTTGGTTTTCTTGTGTCAAAGGTCGAAAGTTAAACAAACAACTGGGTGCAATCCGAAGCCAACCCAAATAAAAAGAAAACCACTACGACTGACCCGATCAATGGCATTGATCATCATTTGCCAACCTTCTGTAGCATACAAAGGATACTGGAAAAAGTGCTGTATGGTCTGCATACAAAAGCACAAAAATATTTTGCCATACTCCTAGATTACTGAATACAAAGCATGGCAAATAAGAGTGGAGATCAACATTCTCCTTGTTGTACACCTACAGTAGATTTAACGAATGAAAGTTTGAAATGCCAAATCTATGTTCACTGAGAGGTTTGATCAATATCCTTGAAATGTGGATTTAAAATTATCATAATAGCCATGGGTATTGGGAGAAAAGTTCACGAATAAACGGTGTAACCGCAGTTCAGACTACTTTCATTCAGCCAGAGTGTTTTACTCAAGATTTAGGCGTCCAGGTAGCTGGGATAATCATAGTATACCTTAGTTTTAATCGGATTTATCACTTTCATCTGTGATAAATCCCATGGTTCTGTTTATGATACTCCTAATTTCAGAACGGGCTTTCTGCTGATTTATCTTTTTGTTTGACTTGGAACAGATTGATTTTATAATTTTGGGAAAGGCACAGATCAGAAGAGTTGTGCCCACGTGCATTATGACATGGAGGTCCTGGAATTTATTGGACTTCATAAGCAGATGGACAGATAAGCCAACTACAGTTAAAATAGTGATTACCTTCAACAAAGAAGTAATCAGTACCTTTCGCCGTGGGTTGTATTGCTCTATGACTTCTTCAAACAGACTTTTTCGAATGCCTTTGAAAGCATGCCACTTTACAACAAGTGGGTCCACGTCATTCGCCCGTTGAACGGACTCACAAACACTGACAGTCATACGGAGAAGTTGAAAGTAGTATCTGCTGAAGTTCTGAATGGAATCCCAAAGATAATAGAACACAGTGGCAACAAATATCAGGTACCCGTAAGAGACTCTGGGGTATAAGATAATGCCTGTGTACGTGAAGATGCACATTCGGGCGATGAAAAGGCATGTGTCGAGAAAAATGGTGCAAAACATGAACAGAAAGAAAACAATACAAATAAGTAGGATGAAGGACGCAAGCATAACAAAAGGTTTCCAGATGTTTTCACGAACATTGTGCAGAAGCAAGTTTCTATACGCCTTGTAAACAGTGATTCCGAATGAAAGCATCGGAAACCCATAAACAAGAACGCACAGTAATATTTCTATAATACAAAGTGGTATGTAAAATAGAAGAAGGAAGGACGACAGTAAACTGGTCTGAAAGGTGTTCCAACGGTAGATTTGAACATTAAAAACAAATTTCCAAAATTTGACGTTTATAAGAAGATTTAACCGAGCTACGTATACTGCGTAAATTTTGTTGTATCCGTGATGTTTTCTGATTGAAACAGAACCGTAGCGCTCTAACAAAGGGAATGGTAGCCGCAGAGGGGAGACAACTTCCATATCACGCTCATTATTTACAAGACCAGACATGAGTGTTTGAGACAGGGATTTTGGAATGACCAGTAGGAAACATGCAATCAGAAGGTAGACAATGCAGGCAACAAACGGCCCACCGAGAAAAGGGAGAAAGTTTTTGCGACTATTTGTGAAACCAGACACCATTGACCGGAATCCCATTGGTACTCCTTTTTCCACACATTCTTTCACGTACTTAGGGTAATAAATGTGATCCAGGTAAAGTTGAATTCCTATCAAAGTAAAACTGAAGAAAGGCAACAAAAATCTAAATGTCCTCGACAAGCACAGTGGAGATCTTTCTGAAACCGTCGATACTGGACTCAGTAAAGTTTTCATTAGCGTTACATGGTCAGTACGATCCAGAAACATATAGTCTGTTAGATTGTCTGTATTGTTGTATTTTGCCTTATTACTAAGTGCGTTTGCAATACTTAATATCAACAGTGGAAGAAATGAAAACAGTAAAAGAGCTGCAAATATTGGAGCCAACCACCAAATTTCGTCGTATTTGAATCCGTGGCCCTCGCATTCAACCTGGCGTCGTTGTTTAGATATGCTGTAGTAATAGGAACAACAGGAATATTTTATTGCAATAAATGGGCACACAATGTGCTTACATATCAGGTAAAGGGATTTTGGATTCAGGAATTTCCTCTCTCTATAGCACCAAAAACTCGGATCATATTTTCCGTTCTCCAAGAAATGCAAGCTATATGTTAGATTTACTAAAGCGTTGCCAATTGCTAGGTCGGTACTCTGGTTTCCAACTTGCAAAGAGGAACAGTCGCCCCCAACTTTATGTATATACATATCCATAGGGCCTCCTACGTATGCGTGTAACAACCCAAATGACCAGGTATTAAACTCTAATGGCCAGTCAAGAAATTCCAGGCCTCCATGTTTGCCATAAAAAGTCCATACCCAGTGACTTTCTCCTACGATGTTTTTTGACGGAAGAAACTCCAGTCCATCTCCCAGTTTAAGATGAAGGATAGCAAAGCTTAAATCGCCATAGTATACCAGATGTCGAAACCTGGTAATACTTTTTCTCTCCAACTCAAGTTTGCATGAATGCTCTGGTTCTTCTTTTCTCGGTGAAATAGATTCTATTATTACGTTTCCGTTATTCACAGATCGACCAAGTTTATCCATTTTTATCCCCGGATTTGCAACTTTTCGAGTAACTTCATGAAGATTTATTTTTTTATTTCGAACAAATTTACTTAGTTTATCAAATTTGTCGTTTTTACTTCGTGCACCTGCAATGTTTTGCTCAACTTCCTGAAGTCGGTAATCCTTTTTTATTTCATTTCTATGGAGGCTGCCATTTTCGTCTATTTTTCTCTCTGTACCTTGAGCATTTTGGCCAATTACATTTAGCATCTTACCTTCGTCTGTTATAGTTTTATCAAGCTGAACAGCAGTATCTACTTTGCTTTTTAAATTAGCAGAGCTTTGGCCAATCTTACCAAGTTTGGTATCTTTATTTGTTACAGATCTGTGAAGTTTATCATCTTTATCTTCTTCTATTTCTTCGTTTTCAACCTTTAGGTCATTTTCACCGGGCTTGCTGGCTTTATCAGTTATAGATGTATACTTTCTACTATCGCCATCTATACCTTCCGCTCTCCTGTTTATATCTGCCGTATGTAGTTCAGTTATATCAGACCAGTTATCTGTATTATCCATAGAACTACGAGGGTTATTACTTGTATCCGTTTTGCGTTCTTTCATGTCAGCATTTTCGTCAGTTTCTTCCAGCTTGGTTTCTTTATTAGTTACATAATTACCAAACTGATTACTATTAGCTGTTTTGTGCTCTTTACTGTCAACCATCCTGTCAATTTTATCATGTTCTTTATTTGTTACAATAGTACCCGGTTTATCATATTTATCCGCTCTGCGCTCAATATGCTCAACATTTTGTTCAACGTTTTGAACTGATACATGTTTGTCAAGTTTATAATTTGTTTGAAGGTCATTCTTTCTCAGTTCTTGTGGTCTTGAATAGTTAGTCTTCATAGGTGAACAAGTAATTATCCCGGTAGCAACTGTTATACACAGCACCATCAGTGACACCTGGAATTATATGAGCAAGTATCATCCGGCTGCACATTCGAATGTAAAGCAAATTCAACGCTTACCAGTCCAGACATGACCAATATCAATCCGTTTTGCAGTTTTTTCTTGTTACGTGTCAGTCCGCATATTGGACTGGCATAGAGCATAATTGAGCCGCGACACGACAAAACCAAAAAAGTGGCATGTGCGCCCATTGAAGACTCAGACCTGGCTGGGCATCCGCGCAGTCTGAACAGAGTCTTCGCTTTGCACTTACGAGGTAGTTAAGGGGCTAAGCTATTAAAGTGTCTCCATGCGGACAGAAGGCCCTCTTGTCAACTTGGGCTTATCTGAGTCTTCGCTGGGAACACATGTCATGTCGTTGGGTTTTTTTTGTGTGTGTCGCGGTCACATATTGTTTAGAAAAGGGACTGGACTGAACGGATCCTGGAAAATCAATAGTGCACGAGTATACGGAGCCTGTGAGATTAAAAGTGTATGTAGATTCTGAAAAGCGCAATAGCAAGGACCTCGAGAAATCAATAACGCGAAAGCCATTGATTACATACACAGGTACAGGTCGATCTGAGATTTAAATATCCGCGGGCACATGACGTTGTAATAATGACGTCGTAATGACATCGATGCGATGTCGTTGCAATAGGTCAATTAGGTCAAATTCATACATGGTTGATTGATTGATGTGTTGCTTAACGTCCACGGTAAACCGCTATGGTCATGTCGGGACGGTCAGTTAACCTAACCACACTATTCCTGGGCAGGCTTAGACATCCTAAGCGGTTAACCAGTACTAAGTGCACATACTTTCGACAGTAACTGACAACTGTCCTTCTTGAATCAGCGGAAGAAGAAACGAAAGTATGTGGCCAGACCGGGTTTCGAACCCAGGACCTCCGACTTATGAGTCAGGTGCCCTACCGATTGCGCTACACGGCCCGGCAAATTCATACATGGACGACGTTGTTAAAATAGTCCTGTCCATATGTAGGTGTGTGCCAAGTATCATGGGTCTAACCCATATAGGGACTGAGAAGTATACAAAGTCATTGAAGCGTATCATATTTAAAAGTCAAGCAAAACTATAGGTCGAATTCATGCATGGATGGGAGTGGTGAAATGATCTTGTCCATATGTAAGTAAGTGCCAAGTATCACGGCCCTGACCCATATAGAGACTGAGAAATATCATGAAGTCAGTGAAACGTATCATAAAGTCAGTGAAGCAAAAATATAGGTCAAATCATGACATGGCGGATGCTGCTGAAATGACCTTGCCCATGAGTAAGTGTGTGCAAAGTATCGTAGCTGTAGCCCATATAAGGATTGAGAAATATCATAAAGTCAGTGAAGCGTAAAAATGCAGGTCACTGTCCTTCATGGTTGCTTACACTCTGATGCCCTCGTTCAGATGCCAGTGCTGACCAAATATCATGACTAACCCTTTTAGCTACTTTGAAACTGACTTAAACACAAATGCTTAACATACATTAATCTAATTCTTTTTCAAAGTCAGTAGACCATGACCAGTAGGTCCAGGTCATACATGGAGCATTTGATCCTCTTCTGATGTAAGTGTGTACCAAGTTTCATTGCTCTAGCCCTTATACTTTGTGAGAAAAAAGATCTAAACCCAAACGGCTAACATCGGTTAAACTGGTCACAGACACGGACACGAACGCGGACAAGACGCGAACGAGAACGCGAACACAAACGCGAACAAGAACGCAAACGCATACTCGTACTACGACGCCGGGGGTTTAGCATAAGCTCTCCTTTGCTTCGCAAACACGCGCTAAAAACCTATCATAAGGACAAGTCTTTTTACATAAGTACGATACTTTACTTAGAATCTCATTTGATATGAAAATTTAAAGAGTAACTGACTGAATCAGATCCCAAACCCTATCCCCAACATCAAGACCACAAAACAGTCATGATTCCATTTGCCTGTGCTATCCCGGAATGCACTTTTCATTTGTTTGAATAGTTTTCTCTTTTTATACAAAATGGCTAACCTGAAGTGATAATTCTTCGCGATTTTAGGACAAGAAGCCCGGCCAGCATGTGTATGTGTGTTCATTTGTACATGTGAGTTACCAGGGGCGTAACTAGGGGCAAGTTCATAATACGCACAACCATGTTTTATTCTCTACTTCTTGAAGGGAAAGCTAGTATTTCAGCCACTTTGGTAATTGGTATTGAAATCTTGTCTAATTTATAAATTTTCAGCATGCAAATTTGCAGGTGCGTTTTGAAATTTTGTCAATTTTGACAATATTTCAATACGCACTTGCGTATTTGCCGTATACGTAGCTACGCCCTTGCTAAAATTGAACCAGTAAAACATGTACACGTAGGTTTTTCTGTTAACAGCAGAACGGCATGCATGACGTCATGAGGTTGCTGACGTCCAATCAGCTGGTAGAGAGCCATTGTTTAATTTTACGTCATTGACGTCGCGTGTCTCAATGTAATTATTGGAATGTAAACTACATTACGTTCCAATGGTTTTCTACAGGGCTCTAAGGTAAAAACTATTTAGTTCTACATGTATATGCTATTAGTTTAATAACTTAGAGTACTCTAGGCTAATAGGCCGATGTGTTATGCTTGCAGGCTGCTTTATTTAATCAGTAGGCTGCTGGATTATTTGAACAAAGCAAAACAAAACAGAAAATCTGAAACAAATCTACCATGTATTAGCAACTCTGCTATGAATGGAGTCATTAGTCATTGTTAAGTCCTGTACCAAATATGACCCTGCATAGTTGCAGAGGAAAATAACGGTCCTGAATGTATGGAGAGAAAGAGAACTGAACAAATACAGAGAAGAACAAATATCAGAAGGATGTTTCTCTATCCCATAATACAACTTGTCATTGTCAACCTGTATACCAAATATGAACTTTCTTTCTTATTCTGTTGTAGAGATATCTTTAACAAAAAAGTGTGGAGAGAAAGAAAAGTGAACAAATACAGGGAAAAATAAAGAAGAGAAGGCCTGTTCTCAACCCCACCATATAACAAGTTATTAAGTTATTGTCAACTTGTATACCATATATAAACCTTCTACCTTGAACAATTCCAGAGGATTTTTTACGAAAAATTACAGTACTGAATGCATGGAGAAAGAAAAATGTAAAAATACAGGGAAAATAAAAAGGAGAAAGCCAGTTCTCTATCCCACAACACAACCTACTGTTGTTAACCTGCAAATCAAAAATAAAGTTTTTATTTCGTACTGTTGATGAGATATCTTTGACGACAAAGTTAGGAGAGAAAGAAAAGTGAACAAAAATAGGGAAGAACAAGCAGGAGAGGGCCCATTGTCAATCCCACAACAAGTCATTGTCAACTCCTAAAACAAATTAAACCTTCTATCTTGGAAATTCCTGAGAAATCTTTTACGAACAAGAATGTGTCCATAGGACACGGATGCCCCCGCCTAGTGCCTTAAGTAAGAAGGGGCATTATTTAAGGTACTGGCACTTGTAGGATAACATGTTCACAGAGGCAGACTTGTGTGGTACATGTTTTATTGTTTTCCTTAGGCAGATGTATTGTGCTTCTTGTGTCAAGCGAAGGGTGGGGGGGGGGGGATGGTGGTTGGAAGGAGGGGGGGCGGGGGTCACGACAGTGATATGTGATACATGTAACATTCTGTATCTTACCAAAGAAACGGATGCCAAGCAATTTTCCAAAAGAAATAACCCGGAAACAAGTTACTTTTCAAAAACTAACAAACGGAGACCATTTTTTGTATGAAATGAAGTTGAAAAAGGGCCATAACTCCAAATTGTAGTTTTTGGCGAATGTTACCCTATTTTAAACTTGACCTGTATTTTATAATTATATGTCTGCGTATAAAATATGAATCCAGTACATCAATGTTTTCAAAAGATAATGAACAGAAACCATTTTTTGGTACAAAATAAAGTCGAAAAGGGGCCATAACTCCAATAATAATTGGCAGATTTTACCCTAAATCTATTTGACCAGTATTTTATGACTATATACCTGTGTTTAAAATATGAATCCAATACACTAATCTTTTCAAAAGATAATGAACGGAAACCATTTTTTCATACAAAATGAAGTCGAAAAAGGGCCATAACTCCCACAATAGAAGAGAATTTTACCCTAAATCGAACTTGGCCTGTATTTTATGATTATATATACCTGTGTATAAAATATGAATTCAATACACTACTGTTTTCAAAAGATATCGAACGGAAACCATTTTTCGTACGTACGGGACGGGCGTACGGGACTGACGTACGTACGGACAGCGATGATACTATAAGCCCCCCTCCCCCATTAAAAATGGCGGGGGCATTAAAATTACAGTACTGAATGCATGGAGAGAACGAAAAGTGAACAAATACAGGAAAAACAAACAGGAGAAGACCGGGTCTCTATCCCACGATACAACTTGAGGTTGTCAACCTGTTTACCAAATATAAACTTTCTATCTTATACGGTTGAGTAGATATCCTTGACGAAAAGGTGTGGATAGAAAGAAAAGTGAACAAATACAGGAAGGAACAAGCAGGAGAGGGCCCATTCTCAACCACACGATACAACTTGCCGTTGACAGTCTGTATACCAAACATGAAATTTCTATCTCATACGGTTCTTGAGATATCTGTGACGAAAAAATGTTACGGAATTACGGAAGGACGGACGGACGGACAGACGGACGGAACCACGGACAGATGTAAACCAGTATAACACCCACTTTTTCAAAGCGGGGGTATAATTAGATAGTCTAAAAGATAGCAGTGTTATGTTATAAGGCTGCTGGGACGCATCAAGATATTCTCTGAACAGAACTTGTTTTCGCATCAAGGTAGCATTGATAAGTCAGTTTGGATGCTGAGGGTCGTCACACTTGCAATGTATGTTATCTATCACGCCCTTCTCTCCCGCCATCTCCAGTCCCTCCCCCCCCCCACCCCCCCCCCCCTCCACAATAAAAAAAAAAAAAAAACCCTCTTCCTTCCAGCTCTACTTTATGCCCTAAAATAACCAGTATAAGTCATCATCGTTTGTTGACACACAAAATAACACGATTTAACACTGCTTGATCCTAAAAATGCCAAATAAATATTTTCTCGAATTTTTAAACTTGCGATCGACAAGAGCTATTGCACTAAAGACCCATTTTGTCAATTGCATGTTGTGGATAACGCGCTAGACAACCGCTCCAGGGGCCACGGGTTCGACCGTCTGTCAAATGAGACTTAAAACAGAGGTCCCGTTTCCATATGACCGACGTGTCGCTAATAGCATTTTAGGGATATGTTACCCACTTCTTCAGTTTTCTTTCTAGTTTAAAGATGTCAAAAAGTGTGTGTGAGTGCGTGTGTGTGGTGTGTGGGGGAGGGGGTCTAGTTCCAAGCCTACAAAATATGTTGAGCTAAAACATGTAAAAGGGTGAAAATGGTAGACCAGAATAAGCTACAAGTATAATTCTACTGTCTTTTATTTGATTGTCAAGTTCATAAAGTGAAAGCATCTAAACGACAGGAAGAAAGAGAGAGAGGGAAAAAGAAAAGATATGGTAATACCCTGAAAACTTGCTTAGCAATAAGGAGCTTAAATCAGTAAAAAGTATTGATCCACCAATAACTGTCACTGAGTAATCTTATTTTTTATCACTTACTTGAGAATATTCATCCATTTTTGTTTTATTTAAGTTAACAATAATAAAATTGCCATAATCATCCTTAAAGTCGGTACAGACACTGTAGCTCGTATTCTTATAGCTCGTTTTGACATCCCTCGTATATGGCGCATTGACTTCTGGGTAGTATACAGATTCGGATAAAGGCGGACAAAGCTCACAGTATCCGAACGCACTGTACAATCTCTTCCGGTTTTCATAGTGTTGAATCGAGAGTACTAAATTCGCTTATAACCAGTAGTCGGAAATCATTACGTTTTGAGATTTTATCCGGAATCTGCTGCGTCATTTATAGTTATTCAGCTTTGGAAATGGAAAGAGGTAAGTTTAATATAATTTGCTCTTCGGTCTTATACTTTATTGCCATGTACAATGAAAACCTCATGGCCGTCACAGAAATTTTATTCCGAACAGCTAATTTAACACGAGTTTGTGTCGTACAAAACCTAGCTATCGTCCTACTATCAAAACTGACAAACTGTAGATTGATAACGCCTTCCGTTTAATTTAAAGATTTTTTATAAACCATGTAAGAAAAGGCTCAAAATGTTTTTAAAATCATGCCAAGGGCGAAGTGAATACTTTACTCATTACTATCCACCCATACACGACATTGTGCAGGTCAATAAAGTAACAGAGCGAAGAGCAAATTATATTAAACTTACCTCTTTACATTTTCGAAGCTGAATGACTATAAATGACGCAGCAGATTCCGGATAAAATCTCAAAACATAATGATTTCCGACTACTGGTTATACGCGAATGTTTGTACTCTCGATTCGACGCTATGAAAACCGGAAGAGATGGTACAGTGCGTTCGGATACTGTGAAGCTGGAACGTGTATCCTTAGGTGTCTTAATATTAATATTAACTGCGGTAGGAATCTATTATTTTACGTGAACAATAAGAGTTTCATTTGTTTTTTCTTCCTGATCATCGGAGAATTCTTCCTGTTGTTGGGTAGCTTTAGAAAGAAAGGGACAAAGAATAAAGTGACCGGGTCATATGTAATGTACCCTGGTTTATTTATTCATTAGACTACGGTTACTAGGCTATGGGAAACCTTCACCTTTTTACCCTATAGATATAATAAACACAGCATAACTCCGGATATCCACTACACTACCGCCTCTCGTAACTGATAATTAGATATACACTGTATAGGTAAACTTTCAGAGGAAGCAACTCTGCCAATTTCATGTTTGCCTCCATTCTCCTCTAGGAGCATATTCTTTCCTCCAAGTGAAAACAGGAAGGGTTGTCATCTATGGCGGCCCGTTTGGGTTTATACCCATTTAATAAAGATATCTATATTTAAAATGCAGATATCTGCATTTCAATAGAGATATCTGCATTTCAATACAGATATCTTCATTTTCAAATACTTCAATGTATATTTGACATATTTCAAATACAGATATCTGTAATTGGTCATAAAATAGAGATATCTGAATTTGAATTAGAGATATCTGCATCTTAAATGCAGATATCTGCATTCCAAATGCAGATATCTCTATTTAAAGTAGGGATATCAGTATTCATTTGGAAACTCAGATATCTATCTACATTTAAAATGCAGATATCTGTAATTAAAATGCAAATATCTATATTATGATCAAAAATAGAGATATCTGTATTTGAAATAGAGATATCTGCATTTCAATTAGAGATATCTGTATTTCAAATATAGATATCTGCATTTCAATTAGATATATCTCTAATTAAGCTGAAATTCAGATATCTGCATTTCTAAAAGAGATATCTGTATTTGAAATGCAGGTATCTGCATTGCAGACGGGCCGCCATAGTTATCCATATATGCAAACAGGAAGTCACGAAAGTCACTCACATTCGTAAATTGGCAGAACACATGGAGATGCACTGATCCACCGGAAAACTGTGTACCGGTATCCAATTTTAGTAGTACAAGTAATAGTTATATCAGTGTTTGCCCGCCTGTACGAGGAGATAATCCACGAGCTTTAGCCTGTACGAGGAGATAATCCACGAGCTTTACCGAGTGGATTATCTCCCGTACAGGCGGACAAACCATGGTATTTTATACCACACTTACCAGTGATCTTACTCATTGCGAAATATTATATGCTAAAGTCGGCGTTTTCGGGTAAGGGTGGTATAATTTGGGGCTGCGTCATCCGATTTAGGGCCAAATTTCACAAATAACTAGTTATTTGTTTTTTTTTTTTGCCCAAATATCAAAATTCCTGTCTTATAGAAGTGAATTTGAGTTTCATGGTTTCTTCAGTCGGCAGGCTCTCCCCATTTGTGGGAGGGCTTCGGAGACCAATTTCGACGTCACGTGCCCACTTAAATATTGGCACAAAAGTGCTTGCGCATACAGATGTAGGCTGATCTTTGTCTGCATAATTTGCCATTTCGGCTAGCTTTTCTGATAAAAAGTTTGACGAAGTGTTTTAATATTGTTATGGGAAGCCCTCTATTCTATTCTATTCTATTCTATTCTATTCTATCCCATTACCTTGCAAGGTCGTTGGGACACCACAAATAACTTCGCAACAATCCCTTACCACTGTGTCCTGGCCCGGAGGTTATAAAACCTGAGTACATTCTCAAACTCAAACTAAAGCACACCGATTGGCTGCTTTCGAGCGCATGCTCGGAAGCAGCCAATCAATGTGCTTTATTTTGAGTTTGAGATTATTCTCAAGTTTTATAACCTCGAACCCTGTTTTCAGCTGCCTTGTTGAACACAAGGCAGATTAGAAAATCAATTTGAAAATATTCAAAAATTTAGGATAATTATAGTAATTTGTTAAGACAAATGGGTACACTTTCAGGGGAAGCAACTGTACTTTACAATTTTGTCTCCCTCCTAACGTCTGTCAACTCTTAAAGGAAGGAATTTGCTCCGCATCAGGAGCAAATTCTTTCCTTTAAGAGTTGATCCCAATTTAGCCGCAAGGGCTTCGTCCTCTAGTTTAACAAACAGGAAGTCACCAAAGTTGTTCCCCTTTGTAAAAAAGGCACAATAAAATGAAGTTTTATCCATACACCTTTAGACGTCTCGGTATTTATGTTAGTTACGACAGTAAGCTTTTATTTCCTGCTAAAGAAAATGTTTTCTATTTTCTTCCCGTTCATTGTAATCTTCGAGAAACAACACTTCCCATGTTTGTTTGTTTTTAAATTAACAATGATAAAACACTAGTTTGTTTTTGTTTTGTATAATAATAATGCAACCAAAGAGGTAACTGGAAAAAAAACACTAAAAAAACAACTTTAAAAAAAAATAAAAAAAAATAAATGAAATAAAATAAAATATCCTTTTAAAAGGAAGGCTTGCCCAGCTAAGACAGTGAAATTTTCACGAGTTGTTATTCAAGTGAACCCAATTGCTAGAGCACTTTCTGTTGCTAACTTTTATAGCAAAGTATTTAATTTCACTTAAAGCCTTGAATGGTGGCATTATCCACAGGTACAAGTGTAGAATTTATTTGAAAAACAAATTGAGGAAATATTTAAACACACACACACAAAGTTTTCCGACGTTTTGGCCTATAGGCATGTCTCAAGGAAAATTATTATACGGACCTATTTCAAGTCTTTTCTTTACGGCTGCTGAGTCACATTTTGAGATAATAACTAGCTTTACACCATTTGGGAACAACAAAGCACGGAATCCATTGCGTTCATACTTCCATGAACTTCCGAAAAATGAAATTTATCTTTTAACTTTATGCTATGTTTTCGCATCAGTTTTGTAACTTATTCCTGAAGTTCTGACTTATCTAACGCCAAGGAAAGGATGAAGAATAGAAAATAATGACCTGATTTTTTTCTAGCCTGGCAAACAGAGCTTCAACACCGTAGGCACGTCACGTCATAGGAGAATCCTATATATCAGACTGCATTTTTGCGCAATCTGGTCATTACCTTGTTGTTTGTTGATTATATATTTTAAGGCACTAGCTAGTTTGTGAAGCTATGCAGGTTATAACCGAAGGTATAAAAAAGCTTAGAACGAATCGTTGCAGTATGAACTCTCCTGGTATTTTCCGAATGAGCGTGACGTATCGTTTCTACCGAAAATAACTCGGTATCACTAAACCACATGACTACTGGCTTGCGGCCTTGACCGCAAGCCAAAACAGCGAACGTGACAACAAAAATACTTCAGTAAGTGAGCAGTCTAATGACGATAGTAGTATAGAGTGTCACTATAGACACGCCCGGCCGGAGTCCGCACTCTCCCGCCTAAACACCGGACTAATTGCTTCATCTCCGGCAGGGAGTCCCCATAGATGACACCGCTTTAGTAAGCTTGAATATACTAGTTTGAAATAACTAAGGATTTTGCTCGGGAAAAGTCTATGTGAAATTTCATAGTCCTGACATTGTGAAGGGGATGGGTCTATTGAGGCTACATAGGAATATGCGTCTGTTATCAGTCTCTTGGTCCTGTATCTCAGTCTCACTATACCAGAGGCACAACTCTATAGCGTTAGTTCTTTTTCTTGGGTTTCCTGTTTCGTGAGTCAATTTGTTTTGCTATAGTTTACTTTCCGTTCGCAGATTCTTGAACTTTTTAAGCCGCGACACGAGAAAACCAACAATGTGGTTGTGAGCACAGCGCAGACCCAGATCAGCCTGGGCATCCACCCAGGCTGATTAGTGTCTTCGCTAAGCGCTTAAAAGGTAGCTAAGGGTCTAAGCTACCTTCATGTGGACAGCAAAGACTCTGATCAGACTGGGCGGATGCCCAGGCTGATCTGAGTCTGCGCTGGCAGCACAACCACATTGTTGATTTTCTCGTGTCGCGGCTCTTTTATTTTCAACAGAAAATGGAATTGCATCTTTTACGATAAAACGAACCACACCCGGTAGGCGGCAATCGAAAACGCCCATGTAGTCGACGAACGCGGATCAAAAACCATTAAAAACAGAGTTTTCGATTGCAAATTGTCGCAAATTTGCAATCGAAAACGTTGTTTCTGGCGGTTAATGATCCGCCTTAATCGATTTTTAAGAGCCACGGTTTTCGATTGCTTTGATTGATTGATTGATTGATTTAGTAAATAAAGTTTAAAATGGTAATTTGTAGATACCACAAAGATCTGAATAAAACAATGAAAAATTAACGGATATCCCTGAAAATTAGCGGACTTCTTATTTTTGCTGTTCTCTACAGTTTAGAATATAAAATAGTGGGATATGCTGTTTATAAAAGTGTTTTTATATGGGAAGCTCAAAGCGTAATTTTCTGCGCAGAAATCTAAAAAAATTAATTTGAAAATGTACATATCTCTGAAGATACTTTAATGCATAGAAAAGAGCGTCATAGCAATTATTTGTTCCGGCTCTTTCTCAAATTGTAAGGAATACCAGATGAAAACAGTTGCTTTTTCTCAAATGTTTGACCATGTATATGGTACATGTATACTGGATGCATTCATTAGATACAGGGTAGGCAGTTAAAAAAGTATATCATACTTACAGTGTAAATACTATATTACTTTGACCAAGACAGGTGTGTGAGTGTGAAATTGTTCAACCCTGAGAAATAAACTCTACTGTGTAATTTGACCAATAATTTGGACACAGGTTCCATTTGTTTTTACCTGAGCAGCCTGATATTGTGTGAAAAAAGTTTGGAAAAACATGTGAAGACCTAATTACATTTTTAATCAGAACGATGTTTTTTGTGTGTTTCTTTTTCTTTTCTTTTTTATAGATTTTTGCACACAAAATTACCCTTTGGGTTTTTCTTATATAATCCCTTTTTAACATAAACAAGTCATGCATTTTGGGATTCTGAATTGTGAGAAACAACATAAAGAAGGCATTTGCTAAGTTTTGGGAAGATCTGTTGTATTTTCAACATTTTATGCAGAGTTGTGTCTTTGTCCCAAATCACCACCTTAAACCAATGTAGATTTTATACTTGTTTCCGATGCAGCTTTCAATATATATGTACGTAAAAAGCAGGTGTTCGGCCAAAAACTGATTAGTGAGGCAGTAAATTACATAAAACTTAAACAAATTTATGTCTTTGTTGTAATTTGAAGCTAGGACTTTCCTGTTGCTTCGACAAGCACAAAAACACGCATACGCACGAATTAACTTTTTTTTTTTTGCTTTTTTTTTTCTTCTTCTCATAGTTTCTTGTTAGGAAATTACAGTTTGTACAGGAAAACTAGAACTAATTCCTGCCATATGTATTATTACAGAACCAAGTCCCTTCATAATTATACTGTTAGGTATCTTGCATTCTTGGAGCCGCGATACGTCAAAACCAACAAAGTGGCATGTGCGCCCAGCAAAGACTCACATCAGCCTAAGCAGCCGCCCAGTCTGAGCAGAGTCTTCGCTGTCCGCATGGAGGTAGCTTAGACCCTTAGCTACCTTTAAGCGCACAGCAAAGACTTTGATCAGACTGGGCGGATGTCCAGGCTTATCTGAGTCTTCGCTTGGCGCACATGCCACTCTGTTGGTTTTGTCATTCAAGTCACAGTTTCTTTAAGCTTTGTTGCGAGATAATGGACTGTTAGATCAGTGATAGATCAGCCTGTGTAGCCGTCGCAGGCTAATCGGATTCTTCCATGTTCGCTATGCATATTTCTCAAAGATCCACACTGCTAGTTTCTGAACATACTGAGCTAGGCAGACTGTTCCAAGTGTTAGTTTTTCGCTGCGCTTGTGCGCCTTTGTCGTATCACGTTGCGCCGGCTCGCACACGCGCACACTGTTTTACATGTACCCTCGATGTAGTATATCGTGAGAAAATCTAAGTATTTGGACATATCGGTTTTTAGCAAACAGTGCAGATCCTAATCAGACTGCTCAATGAGCCGTATGGTCAGGCCCTATACGGTTTGCAATTCAGTTGGCATCTTTTAAAGGCACCACTGCAGTTTAAAACAATAGTTTCATTTTGAGAAATATTACGCTAATTAATTATGGTGTCCCCTATTTTTTAAAAGAATTTTCACGATAATTATATTTGACATAATAATAATGCGCCGCGCCACGAGAAAACCAACTAAGTGGCCGTGCGCCATGCGCAGACTCAGATCAGACTGGGCATCCGCCCTGTCAGATCAGAGTCTTCGCTTAGCGCTTAAAGGGTAGCTAAGGGTCTAAGCTACAGTAGCTCCTTGCGGACAGCGAAGGCTCTACTACGACTGGGCGGATGCCCAGACTAATCTGAGTCTGCACTGGGCCCACAACCACTTTGTTGGTTTTCTCCTGTTGCGGCTCAATTATCATGTAATTATTTTTGCAGCAAGTTGGTGCTAGTTCAGCATTGTTGTTTTCGCACGCGAACTACAAAGAGTTCGGTTAGATTGAATACGTCCATCGTGAGTATTCGGAGAAGTTTTGGCGTAAATGTGACAGAAACGCACCCGTTTTTACAAAACAAAGGGAGACGTTTGACATTGTCAGGAGTGCTTTCATGCCAACCATAGCGTCATCAGAATAGGAGTGCGTTTGTGACATTAGTGGGCGCGTTCGGAATAATTACTCAAGTAATCTCGAGCAATTCTCAGCTGTTCCTCGGGCTCTATTTTTCTGTTCTATCCTCGGGCTTCTTGAATATAGGCCTATTTATATAGTATACAAATCTCCGAACAGTCAGAGAAATATCTGGTTATTTCTCCGGTTTATGCAAGTGAGTGATGTCATGGTCACAAGATTGGCTGTTTAGAAAACACATTGTAACGTTTGTCAAGATGTGTGGGTACAGTTTCATGGGGAGCAACTCTACCACATTCATTTTCCTCCCTTTCTAATTGGGGTCAACTCTTAAAGAAAAGAATTTGCTCCTCTAGGAGCAAATTCTTTTATTAAAGAGTTGGCCACTTTTAGAGGGGCTTTGTTTGCCAGGGAAGCATACAGGAAGTCAAGAAATTTGTTCACGTTTGTTAAAACGGTACAAAAAACAAACATTGGCTGAACCCATACATTTCAGGTTTATGGTGATTACTTCGCGAGAGAATCGAACAACAGTGTGTGTTTACATACATTAACCACACGAGAGAAACATCGGGACAAGTGTTGTACAAAGTTATTACAAAATCATTAATGAAATACGTACATGTAGTACATGTACGCACGAATAAGTCGTGCATAAGAATAAGTTAAACGTTCAGAGTGCGTATTTACAAAACGCAGTGTGTCCTTTGTGTCCTACATTACGTTCATGAGAGAATCATCAGGACAACAGTGCTGGTTTACATTTTAACTGAATTATGCTTTCCTGCCTACCACATAGTGCAAATGTCTTCGGAGTAAAGGCAGGTGTTTTTACAACACTTCGTAACTTTTATTAACCCATTCCGTTCGGGATACCCCTTTAGGGGTACCTGGGCAAACAGTTTGGATCCAGGTCAGGCCCCACAAATGTGGGGCCTGATCTGAGATTCAAACTGTTTGCTAACTAGAAATCATTCCTACAAGAGTTAATTAGACAAATATTGCCAAAATATTCTTGATTTTTGATGCAGACGACAATTTCAGCAGACGACAAAAATACCCAGAATGCAATGGGTTAAGTTTACTGCTAACTATACCAGAGTGCTCGTTTACATTTTTAACAAGTCAATTTGACATTTGTAAACTTTGAAAGTATCAACTAAGCTGCCAAATGGATTGGAATAATACAGAAAATACTTCGCTGAAAGAGGTGGCAGAACATCTATGGACGTTGAAGAAATATCTTCCTATAGTATTAATTGTTGTTGGAACTATTGGAAACTGTCTTACAATCATCACAGTGTCCAGCAAGTATTGCAAAAAAATCTTCGTTCACAGTCTACATTGCTGCCTTGGCGATATTTGACACTATTATCCTGAACGTGTGGTCCCTAGACGGTTGGCTGAAATCGGCTTTTAATATCGCTATAGATCACATGAGCCCCTTTGTGTGCAGATCTCGTCTTGCAGCGGCGTGCTTTGCTGGACAAGTGTCTGCTTGGTTAATAGCGGCGCTGACGATAGAGCGAACATTCTGCACGTATTTTCCTCACAAAACAAGATCAGTTTGTCGCCCGCAAAGTGGAATCAAAATTGTGGTAGCGATTGTGTTAGTGAGTCTTGCAAGTAATGCGCACTTGGTATATGGACACGTTTACACTTACGTCGGAAATTCAACTACGCAAACGTGTGGTTTTATTGATCCAGAATATGCGCGTATTGGCACCGTCTACATACCCTGGGTCTTTTTCCTATGCTACTTCTTGTTGCCATCTGTTATAATCATAGTGTGCAATACGGCAACAGTAATAAGGGTCAAAAGGTCAAGTCACGGTTTGTCGTCAACAGCCAATCAGCTTCATCTAAGAAGAACGAGGCAAATTCTACGGATGACCATCGTTGTCACAACAGCATTCATCTTGTTCATAGGCCCGTTCAATGTCTATGTCGTTATAAGGCCACAAATCTTTGGAAGAGTTGTTTTCCCCGGATCACAGATAAGCCATAAGCAGTTCATCGCAGAAACCATTGTTTTAACCTCGGCTCATTTTTATCATGCTTCTAATTTTTTCCTCTATATTGTGAGCGGAAGCAGATTCCGACAAGACCTAAAATCAGCACTCTGTAGGCCTGTACAAACAAGAGCCAGATATAATAATGCTCAACATGAGCCGGTTCAACAAAAACCTATCAGCGCCATAGCAGCTGATGTACAGCAAAACACAACTGATCGAGGTTCAGAAAACAGTATTGTTCTGACAACTTCTCTGTATGACGAGCCTAAGCATGTACGGCTCAAAGCTGTTGATGACGAAGTTGCGCGCGCGCAAACAAACTAGGAACCTAAGACTGTGAAGCTTGAAAGTGTTCACGATGGAACGATGCGTGTATAGAGGTAATGAACTGACCTAAGCCTGTATGACAAGAAACTGCTCATATTTTATCGGCAAAAAAAAAACTGAAAGTATTTTAATGAAACCATGCGTGTAAGCTTTTACACGCATGGTTTCATCAGGAATACATTCAGATTTCAGTAAATCCATGCCAGTTTTCCTTGAAACTGTTCATCATGAAAATGGGAGTAAACTAGCAAACAAGAAAACTGAGTCTGGAAAAACCTGACATTGCTCGTAATGAAACTATACATGCTAAAGCAAACCACGAACCAAAGTATGCATATCTTAAAACTGTTCATCAACTAAACGTAAACAAGCAAACAAGAAAATTAAGCCTGTGAAGTCTGAAAGTGTTGTGAAAAAACGAGGAATCTACATACCGTCAAATCTGTACACCTTGAAAATATTCACCATGAAACTAGACGTAAACAAGTAAACAAACAGCTAAGCCCGTAAACCCCGAGAGCGTTCAAGATGAAACTAGCCGTGATCATGCAAGCTACAAATCTAAGCTTCTGCAGCCTCACTGATGCAGTCGGAACACCGCTTGGCCAATTCCGTGATTCACGGAATTGGCCGAGCGTGCTCCGATTGCTCACTGTAGATGGAATACTTGGCGGGTTAACCTTCTGTTCAATAGTATTTCAATCCAATCATATCAGGATGATGAGAGAGTGAATATGAAGTATTCTGTGCGATTAAACGCCATTGGGTTCGAAGAAAATTTCTCTCGTCTCGAGCGGGAATCGAACCCACAGCCCACAAGGTGAACTCTGTGCATACTCCGTTTCAACTGAAACTGTTTCTGTCTGTAAAGCCTATGCCTCATTGTTGACATGTAGGTATTGTCTGAAGTTTTTTCTTCCGACATTATTTGTTTTCTTGCGCACATCATTTTATCATTAACAGTGTATGTATACGCACTTTTTCATCATGTAAAACTTTCAGTGTGCACAAAGCGTCCGTGTGGCCGATTAGTTTCGCGCTCCCGAATTTGGATCATTGATGTGCAAGATATGATTTCAACATCATCAAATATGCAGGCACGCGTTGGAATCTAATTGTTTTGAAAAAAATTCAACACGCACCTGCGTATTTACATGTAAGTAGTTACGCCCTTGATACCTTTCGCCAAAACTTTAGAAATCATAGCTTTCTGCATGAAGGTGAGTGCATATTCTCATCAACAACAGTGACGAAGCAATGTAAAATCATCCATTGATATTGAATTGACTTTTGGGCCAAGCATAAAAAATATTTTGCTTGCAGTTGCCGACCTAGGGTTTTCTAGAGGGTAGGTAGGTCGGCTTTTTCTTTATATGTACTGTATATTATCTGGCTCTGTATTGTATACCATCTAGATAAATGCTTTGAATCATCTGGTTTTATTATGTTTATCACCTGGTTCTGTACTGTATATCTTCTGTCCATAAAAATAAAAACGTAACTATACCCAATTCAATGCTGCAGACACGCGTCTCTGTGTTTTTGATTTCCTTGACTTTTCCCTGACTTTTCAAGTCCTTCCAAAATTTCTCTGAACAGCCACAAAAGTTCCTCACTTATCCCTGACCTGGAAAAAATCATTTTTCTAGATTTTCCCTGACTGTGGTAACACTAAGAACAAATTGCTCTTTTAAGGTCTAGTTCTGCATTATATATCATCCTGTTCTGTTCTGCATATCATCTAGTTCTGTAACGTATATTATCTGGTTATATACTGTATATCATCTGGTTACGTTCTGTATATCATCTGGTTACGTACTGTATATTATCTGGTTATGTATTGTATATCATCTAGATAAATGCTTTGAATCATCTGGTTTTATTATGGTTATCATCTGGTTCTGTACAGTACTGTACTGTATATCTTCTGTTCTTCAAAATAAAAACGTAACTATCTATCCAATTTAATGCAACAGACGGGCGTCTCTGTATTTAACTTCTTCAGTGTCGCTGAGCCCCAAACGTTTGAAAGGCAAGAAATAACCTATCCGAGCCACACTTACTGACACAGTAGCTGCAGACATCTGATAAGAGACGCCTACGTGTTACATGTAACTGTGAAGATTGGCTCGACAAAACAGTAACCAGAAGATTCAAGTGAAACGGAAAACAGTGTAGATCCTGATCAGACTGCTCTAGAAGCAGTCTGATCTGAGTCTGCACTGTTTGCTTAGACTGTCCCACTGATTGTTAGATTTTTACAGTAACAAGAGGCCCAAATGGGCCTGATATCGCTCACCTGGCTATTATGCAACGGGACCATTCTGATACAAAATTGGTCCAATTCCACTGAGATTTTCTTATTTTCACATTTTGCTACTTTTAGTAACAGAGGCCAGCTTGCCTGGTCTTTATTTATTTACTTTTGAAACACCTCAATGCAAGAATCATTTTGCCACAAATTTCATCAAAGGGGCTACTGAGATATTGCCAGTTTCATGTTTTGTGCTATTTTTAGTAACGGCAGATGGTGGCCATCTTGGATTGCCAAAATGCAAAAAATCGAAAAGCCTTCATGCAAGGACCATTTTGACACAAATTTGGTCCATTTCCATAGTAATTTTCCAATTTTCACATTTTGCTATTTTAAGTAACACAGGCCAACTTGACGTATCTATATTTGTTAATTTTTGAAACACCTCAAAGCAAGAATCATTTTGCCACAAATTTCATCAAAATCCATTCAGCGGTTACTGAGATATATTCATTTTCATGTTTTGTGCTATTTTTAGTAACGGCAGATGGCGGCCATCTTGGAATGCCAAAATGGAAAAAATCGAAACAGCTTAATGAAAGGAACATTCTGACACAAAATAAGCCCAATTCCATTGACATTTTCTAATTTTCACATTTTTCTATTTTTAGTAACAGAGGCCAATATGACTGGTCTACAGTTAGATATTTTTGAAACATCTCAATGCAAGAATCATTTTGACACAAATTTCATCAAAATCCATTCAGCGGTTACTGAGATATTGTCATTTTCATGTTTTGTGCTATTTTTAGTAACAGCAGATGGTGGCCATCTTGGAATGCCAAATTGCAATTAATCGAAACGCCTTCATGCAAGGAACATTCTGACACATAATTGGTCCAATTCCATTCAAGGGTTCTTGAGTAACTGTCATTTTATGTTTGTGCTATTTTTAGTAACACCAGATGGCAGCCATCTTGAAATGCCAAATTGCAATTAATCGAAATGGCTTCATGCAAGGAACATTCTGACACAAAATTGGTCCAATTCCATTCAAGGGTTCTTGAGTAATTGTCATTTTTATGTTTGTGCTATTTTTAGTAACATCAGATGGCGGCCATCTTGGAATGCCGAATTGCAATTAATCGAAACGGCTTCATGCAAGGAACATTCTGACACAAAATTGGTCCAATTCCATTCAAGGGTTCTTGAGTAATTGTCATTTTTATGTTTGTGCTATTTTTAGTAACGGCCCCCATGGTGGCCATCTTGGATAGTCAACTGGCACAAAATTGAAATAATTCCATTCAAGAACCATTTTTGACCAAATCTGGTCAGAATTGGTTGCATTTTCTTGAGATATTGACATTTGAGCAAAATCGGTCTTGTAAACGCTAAGTAGGTCACTGTGACCTAATTCCGCTATAGATTTTTTTTATTTTTACAATTTTTAATACCAAGGCCCCATTTATGTTCCATGCAAAATTTCAACCAAATATACCAAACGGTTCTGGAGAAGAAGTTGATTTTGTTGTTTTTGCTATTTTTAGTAACGGCGGCCATCTTGGATTCTTGACCTGACCCAATTTTACAATTTTGAAACCCTGCAGTCTGGTCATGCTCCATGTGAAATTTGAGATCCATGGGTTCAGTGGTTTTAGAGAAGAAGTTGTTTGAAGTTGTTTAAATAGGTCCTTTTTTGACATTGGCATTTGAGCAAAATTACACTCATAAACAGAAAGTAGGTCACTGTGGCAAAACTCCGCTACAGATTTTTTTCATTTTTACAATTTTGAATACCAAGGTTTTACTGATGTTCCATGCCAAAATTCAGACAAATATACCCAGTGGTTCTGGAGAAGAAGTTTATTTTGTTGTTTTTGCTATTTTTAGTAACGGCGGCCATCTTGGAATTTCAACCTGACCCAATTTTACAATTCTGAGACCCTGGAGTCAGGTCATGCTCCATGTGAAATTTGAGAACCATGGGACCAGTAGTTTTACAGAAGAAGATGTTTGAATATTTGTTTTTAGGTGTTGACGGACACATTGTGTGACGACGCACGACGCACGACGCACGACGCACGACGCACGCCGGACGCATTGGTATGACAATAGCTCACTATGGCCCTTCGGGCCAGGTGAGCTAAAAATGGGTATGCAGGCTTTCAAGCACTATTTCACCCCCGGAAAAAGAATGAGGGCTAAAATTCGGGCTATTTTAGCCAAAAATTAAGGGTTTTTTCCAGAAAGTTTAAGAGCAAAAATAAGGAATTTAAGAGCTTTTGTTGATCGCAAGCCATTTACTATCTATTATGCGTAGTAGATATCTTATATAGTATATTAGATATCTAATATGCCAATTAAAATATCTAATAAAACATATAAGATATTATCCTATATAAGATATCTGATAAAGGATATAAGATATCTTATATAGGATATGAGATATCTTATTTATTTTTTCATATAAGAGATCTTATATGTTATATTAGATATCTTATATGTTGCATTTACTAAATAAGATATCTTATATGTTAAGATATCTTATATGCTATATCAAATATCTTATATATTGTGTTGTACCTTATGGAAAAGTCAAATAAGATATCTTATATACCTATATGTGATATCTTATATAGTATATAAGATATCTTATATGGAATATAAGATATCTTCTAAAGGATATTGGATATCTTATATGGGATATGATATATCTTATTTAATTTTACATACATCTAATACAATACTTCAGGTATCTTATATAGTATATATGTAATATGCCAATCAAGATATCTAATATAACATATAAGATATCTAATATAACATACAAGATATCTTATATGAAAAATTAAATAAGATATCTCATATCCTATATAAGACATCTTATATCCTATATAAGATATTTTATATTCTATGTCAGATATCTTATATAGGAATAGGAGATATCTTATATGTTATATTAGATATCTTGTTATACTAGATATCTCAATTGGCATATTAGATATCTAATATACTATATATATCTTATTTATTATACAAGAGCTGTCGCCTGACAGCATAGCTCGCCTGAATAGGTGCTTGCCCATCACACAGCCGCTATGGTGGTGTGGACTGCTATGCATAAAACTTCATGCAAGCATGTCCATAATGAAAACACATTTATAAACAAAAGCTATCTCAGAAATAAATCTTAAAATAAAATTAAAATAAAAAAAATGAAATGAAATTTCAAAGTCCAATGAGCTTGAGGTAAAAAAAACTGACGGGTAGGGGGGAGGGTGTGTGTGTGTGTGTGGGTGTGGGGGGGGGGGGGGGGGGGGTATGTGGACTGCTATGCATAAAACTTCATGCAAGCATGTCCATAATGAAAACACATTTATAAACAAAAGCTATCTCAGAAATAAATCTTAAAATAAAATTAAAATAAAAAAAATGAAATGAAATTTCAAAGTCCAATGAGCTTGAGGTAAAAAAAAACTGACGGGTAGGGGGGAGGGTGTGTGTGTGGGGGGGGGGGGGGGGTATGTGGACTGCTATGCATAAAACTTCATGCAAGCATGTCCATAATGAAAACACATTTATAAACAAAAGCTATCTCAGAAAAAGTCTTAAAATAATTTTAAAATAAAAAAAGTGAAATGAAATTTCAAAGTCCATGAGCTTCTGACGGGTAGGGGGGGGGGGGGGGGGGGGGGGGGGGGGGGGGGGGCTAGGATGTATCAAAACCCTGAACCATTATCTAAGATCAGTCCAAGTATTAGTATCAACTAAGTCCATCATCGTGGCACTGTGAAATTATGTCTTCATAGATACAAAACTTTAACCAAAAGCTTTAAGACAACATTCTAAGTCGATGACCTTGACTTCAAGGTCATCCAGTGGGGTAAGTATAGTGTGTTTTGTAAAAACTCAAAAAAGAAAAGAGTCTAACATCAGTTCAAGTATAAACTAAATCTCTGCAAAGCATTATGAATCAGTATGCAATTACAAAACTTTAAAAAAGACAAAAATTTCCTAAGTCCCTGACCTTGACATCAAGATCACTGAGCAGGGTTGGGGTAGTACTCTGTAGATCTAACTGCAGTACAAATATAAGAAGAATTCTTCTATGGGTTCAGGAGACATGTGTCTATAAAAAACTTTAACCAAAACATCCAAACAATAAAAAGACAATATTCTAAGTCCATGACCTTGACATCAAGGTCACAGAGGGGGGTGGGGGTAGTACCTTCGAAAACTTTAGACCAATATCTAACTTTAGTGCAAGTATCAAAGGAATCCATCCATGGGTTAAGGAGATATTGGGCTTTATAAAACTTTAACCAAAACATCCAGTCCAAAAAAACTACCAATTTTCTAAGTCCATGACCTTGACATCAAGGTCACGGAGTGGGGTGGGGGTGGTACCCTGTTAAACCTTAGACCATTATCTAACTACAGTGCAAGTATCAAAAGAATCCATCCATGGGTTAAGGAGATATTGGTCTTTAAAAAACTTTAACCAAAACATCCAATCCGGACGCCGACGCGGACGCTGACGCTGACGCGGACGCCGACGCCGTGGTGACAACAATAGCTCTTCCTGAACTTTCGTTCAGGCGAGCTGATAAGATATCTTATATATACATCTTATATAATAAATATCTTATAAAATATATTAGATATCTGATACAATAAATGAGATATCTAGGTTCGATAATAAATAGTAAAATGGCTTGCCATATTTGTTAGTTAAACCAGACACAAAATCATGCTATATCCGCACTTTGAAAGTTCGGCTTATATATTTACTGATACATAGCCTGGCTCCAGTCAAATCTGTATATTACTCTGGTGATCAGATTGTGCCTATGTGCCTTTACAGGGGATATATTGAACATAGGGTCTGTAGCCAGACTAACTGATACGGGAAACATTGTAAAACTAGAAATGTTTTTCAGAGAAAAACTGATGTCCCCCCACCAGCCCATTTCCAATGCCTCCTTATGAGTAAAAAACCTGTACAATCAGAATACTAGGCAAATTTGGAGAAAATCTATCCACTGGTTCTAAAGATATCCATCATAGATGACTATTTCCATGCAAATGACTGAGGTCAAAATCTAATCAGCTCTTAAAGTTGACCCAATGATGTATCCATGCAAGTTTGGTGAAATTCCATCCATTGGTTCAGGAGATATAGTGAGTACAAGAAATTGTCATCTAAGTCTGCCAGTGACCTTGAAAATGAGGTCAAGGTCACCAAAATCTAATGCTCTTAAACTTGTCCCAATGATGTATCCATGCAAGTTTGGTGAAATTCAGTCCATTAGTTCAAGAGATATAGTTGTCATCTAAGCCCTCCAGTGACCGTCCAAATGAGGTCAAGGTCACAAAACTATAATAGGCTCTTAAACCTGTCCCAATGATGTATCCATGCAAGTTTGGTGAAATTCTATCCATTGATTCAAGAGATATCATGGGTACAAGAAACTGTCATCTAAGTCCTCCAGTGACCTTAAAAATGAGGTCAAGGTCACCAAAATCTAATCAGCTCTTAAACTTGTCCCAAATATATATCAAAGCAAGTTTGGTGAAATTCCATCCATTGGTTCAGGAGATATGGTGGTTACAAGAAATCATCATCTTGGTCCTCCAGTGACCTTGCAAATAAGGTCAAGGTCACCAAAATCTTCTCAACTCTTCAACATGCCCCAGTGATGTATCCATGCAAGTTTGGTGAAATTCCATCCATTGGTTCAAGAGACATCATGGGTACAAGAAATTGTCATCTTATTCCTGCAGTGAACTTGAAAATAAGGTCAAGGTCACCAATACCTAATCAGCTCTTAAACTTGTCCCAAAGATATATCCATGCAAGTTTGGTGAAATTCCACCAATTGGTTCAGGAGATATTGTGCATACAAGAAATTTTCATGCCATTTAAGTCCTCCTCTGACCTTGAAAATGAGGCCAAGGTCACCAAAATCTAATCAGCTCTTAAGCTTGTCCCAATGATATATCTATGCAAGTTTAGTGAAATTCCATCAATTGGTTCAAGAGATATCGTGCATACAAGAGTGTGACGCCGACACTGTGACCTTGAAAATGAGGTCAAGGTCACCAAAATCTAATCAGCTCTTAAGCTTGTTCCAATGATATATCCATGCAAGTTTGGTGAAATTCCATGATTTGGTTCAAGAGATATCATGCATACAAGACTGTGACGCCGACGCCGACGCACCGGGAACCACACTGAAAACAATATGTCCCCCCTCACCTTTGGTGGGGGGACATAATGAATGCAAGGAGGCTGATTTATGCTACAAAGCTCTGTGATGAAAAGTTGATACAGAGGGGTCTGAGGGGCAACACCCCACAAAAGCCAAAACATTTTCCCCATTTTATTGGCATTGAGATTGGAAATTAAGAAAAATTAGGTATGGTGATAAAAAATAAGGGCCTTTTTTTTAGGAACTTGACCCTTTAGTGATTTTTAGGAGTTTTGGGGACACTTGAAAACCCGTGTTTGAAGAACTATTACAGGGGCTGCCACATATCCTCCACTTCAAAATGCCCTGGGGCCGTATGCATAAAGCCACTTAAGTCGTTGCTATGGGGTTGCTAAGGGAAAATATCTATAAAGGAGATTCCCTACAACTATGAAATTTGTTCTGGAGGAACAGTCTTTTTAAGACTGTTCCTCCAGAGCAAATTTAATAGTTGTAGGGAATCTCCCTTATAGATATTTAGCCTTAGCAACAGCATAGCAACGACTTAAGTGGCTTTATGAATACGGCCCCTGACTTTTTCCAATTTTCCTTTTCTAACACAAAATGTGCAAGTTTTCCCTGGCCTGGAAAAAAACTGTTTCCAGATATTATTTTTTTAATTATTCAAGCTTTTAGCTCTTCTTTTTTTTTTTCAACAAGGCATTGAGGTGAGCTTTGCTTTCAAAAGACAGCTCTTGTTCTTAGATAATTAATTCGAAATTTTAGTTTCCTTTTGCATAAATTCAAGATTTAAATGATTTTTTTTTCTAGACCAGGGAAAAGTGAGTGAATTTTATGATTGAAAGGGGAAATTTGGAGATAACTTGAGAAAAGTCAGGCAGATATGGAATTTGAAGATTAACCCTACTGCACTCAGAAGGGCCAAAACTCTGTAGAGTAGACTTCTCTGTAGAGTTTTGGTTGTTCTGACTGCAATAGGGTTAAAGGCTCAGGCAGCCTTCAAAGGATGACCACTCTGATCTTAACATATTTGTCTCTCCTGTTATAAGTTCGAATTATAAGAAAATGGATTCATCTACAAAATGTATATGGGGAGTAAATAATGTTCTGTTACCCTTGTAAGTAAAAAAAAAATAAGAAAATCATTGAAGAAAATTCTTTCATTGTCTTTATTGTTAACAGTTCCCAGCAACATGTAAATAATTAACAATCAAAATTTACATATCAATTAAAAATCAATAAAAATCAATAAAAATCAGGAGCGACAGTTACATAATAACAATTAACAATCAACATTTAAATACCAATTAAAAATCAATTAAAAATCAGAGGACATAATAATAGAAACAGAGAACAGTAGTAACAAAAATTCCATGAACGACTATGTCACTCTTGCTTCGCATTTCTGTGATGTTGCTTTGTTCTACAGGGAATGTACACCAAACTCAGCAAGTAAATCGTTTTCTTAACAGAAAGAGAGAACATAACAGTAACAAGAAATCCATGGACAATATGTCACTTCCTGCTTTGCAGTTCTGTAATGTTGCTTTGTTTCACAGTGAATGAATGTAAGCCAAAGTTAGCAAGCAACTCAAGAGTTGCAGAAACAATGTTAGGATGTAGTTTTGCATACGCTTTAATGGTTTTATCGTAAATATTCTCAAAATTAGCGGAATACCTAAAATTATTACCATTATTGTCCAGAAATGCAATAGCTGGCTCCAGGAGCATATTATTTCTCTACTAGAGAAATTATGTGCTCCTGCTGACTGTAATATAGTTATGCCTCCATAGATGCAGTCAGAATGGCAAACAGTGAAGATCCTGCTCAGACTGCTAAAGGAGCAGTCTGAGTTGGGTCTGCACTGTTTGCTCAAACCTCTCTGTCCAAACAACTATGATTTTTGTACTGTAGATTCTAAGAAATGAAAGGAGTCAAAGGTAGGTCAAGGTCAAGAAGCTAAGCTGATGTTGTGATAAACCACCTTTTAAGTTTGTACTGAGTTACCCCCAAAATGTAGCTAACTGTCTGACGAATTGAGCTAAATATAGCTGGTAGATCTGCATGTGGCTTACGTCAAAGTCAATGCAGAGTAAAAAGTAGGTCTAGGTCAACGTGGGATGCTTATGTTTCAGAGATTATATTATAATGTAAGCTTGAATGAACTTTCACATAACAGATCAATTAGTCTCAAGGATGGATGGATGACTTGTGATTTTACGTCCTTTTTAATAGTATTTCAGTCATATCAAGACTATGGGTGGGTGAACCGCTAGATCAGCAGACCAGCCCTAAACCTACTGAGCTAATTTGGCTCCTAGTCTCATGGGAATAGCTGATATAGAACTGAGGGGAGATACATGTATTACTGAGGCTAGGTGCAATGGAGTGTAAAAAGTAGGTCAAGGTCAGCAAGAAGCTAATAATACACGGAAAACATTGAGGTAGGCTTTTGCAAAGGGTTTTTTCTTTTTTTGGCAAAGAGGTACCTTTATCTTACAGAAATAGAGCTATGCATGGAAGCTATAAATAATGATATGCTCAACAGAGTATGAAAAGTAGGTAAAGAACGGAATGTAATACTGGAGTTGCAGAAAATATATTTACATAAGGATGAAAATGCAATGAAATGGAGGTCGTTTTGTCTCTGAAAAATGAAATCAGGCAGTGACAGCTACATCATTTGGTCACATGGGAAATGCCAGGAAGTGATCCTTATGTCACTCCTGCTTGCTAAATAGAGAATACCATGTTAGTGTCTTTTGATATCAAGTTTATCAGGCCAGACCAGAAACAGCATAGGAATGGCGAGGCTTGCCGAACCAGTCTGACGTGTTTCTGGTCGAGCCTGATAAACTTGATATCAAAAGACACTAACATGGTTTTCTATTTATCTTGCATCATAAAAAGATTTTAAGGCGTAAAGACAGTCAAACAAATGAAAAGCAAATGCAGTTTTGTTCAACTTGCTGACGTCGTGTGTGTGTGTTATGATGTAAGTTGGTGACGTCATTTAACCAATCAGGGCAAACGTCGATATACAGCCAATCGTCTTCAGAGATCGCTTCTAAAGGCATGGCCTGATAACACTTGAGCATGCGCAGATCTACATTGACATGCTATCACATCATTTATCATACTTCTGTTACCAGGTGTTTTGCAGCAGATGCATGATAAATGTCAATACAAGCCATAACATGACAAAACCATCAAAGCTGCATGAGCTGCCAGCAAAGACTCAGATCAACCTGGGCATCTGCCCAGACTGATCAGAGTCTTTGCTGTCCATGCGCATGGAGCTAGCTTAGACAATTGGCTACCCTATAAGCACCCAGTGAAGACTCTGATCAGACTGGGTGGCTGCCAAGATTGATCTGATTCTTTGCTGGGTGCACATGCCACTTTATTGGTTTTGACGTGTGGCGGCTCATACATTTTATGACTCAGACTGATAATAAAGTTCCCTAAGTCAGTTATAAGACAGAGCATTCATTTCTCCAAATCAAACCAATCCCTATTCAAAAACAATCCCAAAAATCTAGATCTGTCTTTTAGGACAGATCTAGATTTTTGGAATTATTTTGGAACGGAAAAAACCTTCTAACTGTAACTTCTGTAACATTTACACCAATCAAAAAAGATCTGCTTTGATACAGTGCGCGAGAGAGATAAGAAGGGGTACCGAGGATAATTATGCGATAATTTCCTCATTTTTCAATAAAACCATACTTTGTGACCCCTCATTAGAAACGTCTCGCCAAGACAGTTCTAATGAGGGGTTACAAAGTATGTTTTCATTAAGAAATAAGAAAAATTACCCCTGTTACCCCTTCTTATCCAAAGCTCTGTTCTATAGGTGATTTGTGATATCCATCTTGTATGTATTTGGTGTTGATGTGCATATATGGCGTTGTTGTATGACTTACAGCTTACTGACTTATGGCTGAGTCTGATATTTACGAATGTTCTGGAGCAGGAAAAAAACTTGTTATAACCAATTAAGTTGTTACAGTAATTCCATGAGCAGCATAATGATCATTATAAAAACAAAACAAAAAAAACAGGATGTTGCGTAGCACATGTATCTTAAATTATTGCACATTCATTTTTGAATCACATTGATTTAGAGATGATGAGTACATGTACGACATAATTACTATCTTTCACAAAACAAACATGTACCATAAACAAGAGGGCCATGGTGGCCCTGAATCGCTCACCTGAGCATTAATCAGTTCACTGGCTCTGGTGAAGATTTATAAGAGTTTTTACCATACTAACATTTGACCTAGTTTTTGACCCAACATGACCCAGTTTCAAACTTGGCCTGAATATGGTAAGAATAAACATTCTGACACAGTTTCATTGAGATTGGATCAAAACTGTGCCCTCTGGAGCGTATACAAGGTCGTTCTTATATTTGACCTAGTGACCAAGTTTTTGACCCGACACGACCCAGTTTCAATCTTTACCTAGATTTCATTAAGATAAACATTCTGACAGAGTTTCATGAAGATTGGATCAAAACTGTGCCCTCTAGGGTGTACACAAACTTTTTCTAAGATTTGACCTTGAGCCGACGTGACTCAGTTTCATAGGGGGCTTAGATATATGGACAATAAACATTTTGACATAGTTTCATGAAGATTGGATCAAAACTATGCCTTCTAGTGCTTACACAATGTTTTTCTAAGATTTGACCTAGTGACCTAGTTTTTTACCCGACATGACCTACTTTCAAACTTGGCCGAGAGTTTATGAAGATAAACATTCTGACAGAGTTTCATGAAGATTGGATCAAAACTGTGCCCTCTAGGGTGTACACAAACTTTTTCTAAGATTTGACCTTGAGCCGACGTGACTCAGTTTCATAGGGGGCTTAGATATATGGACAATAAATATTTTGACATAGTTTCATGAAGAGTGGATCAAAACTATGCCTTCTAGTGCTTACACAACGTTTTTCTAAGATTTGACCTAGTGACCTAGTTTTTTATCCGACATGACCTACTTTCAAACTTGGCCGAGAGTTTATGAAGATAAACATTCTGACAGAGTTTCATGAAGATTGGATCAAAACTGTGCCCTCTAGAGCGTACACAAGGTTTTTTTATGATTTGACCTAGTGACCTAGTTTTTGACCCGACATGACCCAGTTTCGAACTTGTCCTAGATATTATGAGGATAAACATTCTGACAAAGTTTTATGAACTTTGGATGAAAATTGTGCCTTCTAGAGCGTACACAAGGTTTTTCTAAGATTTGACCAAGTGACCAAGTTTTTGGCCCGACATGATCTACTTTCAAACTTGGCCGAGAGTTTATGAAGATAAACATTCTGACAAAGTTTCATGAAGATTGGATCAAAACTGTGCCCTCTAGAGCGTACACAAGGTTTTTCTATGATTTGACCTAGTGACCTAGTTTTTGACCCGACATGACCCAGTTTCGATCTTGTCCTAGATATTATGAGGATAAACATTCTGACAAAGTTTCATGAACTTTGGATGAAAATTGTGCCTTCTAGAGCGTACACAAGGTTTTTCTAAGATTTGACCTAGTGACCAAGTTTTTGACCCGACATGACCCAGTTTCAATCTTATCCTACATATTATGAAAATAAACATTCTGACAAAGTTTCAAGAAATTTGGATCACAGCTGTGCTTTCTAGAGCTTACACAAGGTTTTTCTAAGATTTGACCTAGTGACCTAGTTTTTGACACGACATTACCTACTTTCAAACTTGGCCGAGAGTTTATGGAAGTAAATATTCTGACAAAGTTTCATAAAGATTAGATCAAAACTGTGTCCTCTAGAGCGTACACAAGGTTTTTCTACGATTTGACCTAGTGACCTAGTTTTTGACCCGACATGACCCTGTTTCAAACTTGTCCAACATATTATGAGGATAAACATTCTGACAAAGTTTCATGAACTTTGGATCAAAACTGTGCCTTCTAGAGCGTACACAAGGTTTTTCTAAGATTTGACCTAGTGACCTAGTTTTTGACCCAACATGACCCAGTTTCGAACTTGGCCTAGAGTTTATAGAGATAAACATTCTGACAACGTTTCATAAAGATTGGATCAAAACTGTGTCCTCTAGAGCATACGCAAGGTTTTTTCTATGATTTGACCTACTGACCTAGTTTTTGACCCGACGTGACCCAGTTTCAAACTTATCCTAGATATTATAAGGATAAACTTTCTGATTATGTTTCATGAAATTTGGATCAAAACTGTGCCTTCTAGAGCGTACACAAGGTTTTTGTAAGATTTGACCTAGTGACCTAGTTTTTGACCCGACATGACCCAGTTTCGAACTTGGCCTAGAGTTTATGGAGATAAACATTCTGACAAAGTTTCATAAAGATTGGATCAAAACTGTGTCCTCTAGAGCGTACACAAGGTTTTTCTATGATTTGACCTAGTGACCTAGTTTTAGATCCGACGTGACCCAGTTTCAAACTTGTCCTAGATATTATGAGGATAAACATTCTGACAAAGTTTCATGAACTTTGGATGAAAACTGTGCCCTCTAGAGCGTACACAAGGTTTTTCTAAGATTTGACCTAGTGACCTAGTTTTTGACCCGACATGACCCAGTTTCGAACTTGGCCTAGATTTTATAAAGACTAACATTCTGACAAAGTTTCATAAAGATTTGATCGAAACTGTGCCCGCTAGAGTGTACACAAGCAAAAGTTGACGGACGGACGTATGGACGTCCGGACGTACGACGGACATCAGGGTATCCCAAAAGCTCACCCTGAGCACTTCGTGCTCAGGCGAGCTAAAAAATCTAACTAGAAAGTGTGTTTATGAAACACTATGCTCTCAACCATATGCTTGCCTCTAAAGAAGGCTCATCCCATAATGTTTGTGCCTTTGTACCATAGCCTTCAATGCACTAAGTCTAAAACGGGCTTAACTCGGTCAAAAATAGCCATCAGAGGAGATGGCAAATCCCCCGACCGAAGACCCCCATGGGCCTTGGTAAAAAGGGTGCACTTCAAAACACATATTAGTAATATATTGTCGTTCTTTTATGCTTCTGATTGACATTAAATGTTAACAGATGCATGATTATCTAACACTCAGACTAAAACAGTATGCTTGACTGCTAAAAAGAGGTAATATCTCAAACAGCCACCATATACACAAATGTATGGCATACGATACATTCAACTTTCAAAATGTGTGAATAACTTCTAAAGTACAAGCCCTACAAATCTAATTTTGAGCTCTCTAGTAAGTGAATTTGGACAAAGAATCCTAATCTGGAAAAAAAAAAAAAAATTATTTTTTTTTTTTTTGGGGGGGGGGGGTGCGGGAGGGGGCACGGGGGAATGTGGAGGGGTAAGAGAGAGTTAGGAACACTGATAAGATATCTCAGCATGATCATCAATATTCTAAAAGGTTCACGGTTATTCAAATTCTGGAGCTGGCCAGGGTTATACAGTTATGGAGTAGAGACTCAAACAGCAGCTCAAACTACCAAAGGGGAATAATTCACTAGGTCTAAAAGCAAGAGTTATCATTCATGTATGAGACAAATTGTCATGACCTGTTCTGCATACCTGTGAAGTATCATGAAAATATTTCAAAAGGTATTCAAGCTATGGAGCGGACACTTAAAACCATCAAGGGGTAATAACTCAAAAAGTAAGAAAGCAGGAGTTGTCTTTCTTGTTCGCGACACATCGTCATGACCTGTTCTACATATCTGTGAAGTATCATGAAAATATTCCAAAAGGTATTCAAGTTATAGAGCGGACACGAAATCATACCTAAAATGATCAAGGGGAAATAACTCAAAAAGTAAGAAAGCAAGAGATGTCACTCTTGTTCGCGACACACCGTCATGACCTGTTCTACATATCTGTGAAGTATCATGAGAATATTCCAAAGGGTATTCTAGTTATAGAGCGGACACGAATCTGCCAAAAAATCACACCTAAAACTATCAAGGGGAAATAACTCAAAAAGTAAGAAAGCAAGAGTTGTCATTCTTGTTCGCGACACATCGTCATGACCTGTTCTACATTTCTGTGAAGTATCATGAAAATATTCCAAAGGGTATTCAAGTTACAGAGCGGACACGAATCTGCCAAAAAATCACCAAAGGGAAGATAATTCAAAAAGTACAATAGCAAGAGTTACCATTCTTGTACGCGACACATCGTCATGACCTGTTCTACATAACTGTGAAGTATCATGAAAATATTCCAAAGGGTATTCAAGATATAGAGCGGACAAGAAAGTGTTTACGGACGGACGGACGGACGGACGGACGCCAGGCTCATCGCTATATCCCCCGAACCTTTCGGTCGGGGGATAAAAATGTACAATTTGTTTTCAAAAGTTAATCAGGTCAACTACACCTTGGGCAATATCTTCCTGCAAAAAATCGTGATCCTAGTATCAGGGGTTCTCGAGATATTTTGTTCACAAGGTTCCACAGGCTTACAATGCACTTAGTTGAAAAAGGGCATAACTCCCTCCTTTTCTAAAGTTAATCAGGTCATCTACACCTTGGGCAATAAAGTTTCAAGTCCCTAGCTCTTATACTTTTCAAGATATCTTGCTGCAAAGTCAAAATGCCAAAATTTTCAAAGAGCCATAACTCCTACAAAAATAGCCATCAGAGGAGATGGCAAATCCCCCGACCAAAGACCCCATGGGCCTTGGTAAAAAGGGTGCACTTCAAAACATATTAGTACTATATTGTCATTCTTTAATGCTTCTGATTAACAGTATCTGTTAACAGATGCATGATTATCTAACACTCAGACTAAAACAGTATGCTTGACTGCTAAAAAGAGGTAATATCTCAAACAGCCACCATATACACAAATGTATAGCATACAATACTTTCAACCTTCAAAATGTGTGAATAACTTCTAAAGTACAAGCCTTACAAACCTAATTTTGAGCTCTCTAGTAAGTGAATTTGGACAAAGAATCAAAATCTGGAAAAAAAAAATTTTTTTTTTTGGTGGTTGGGGGGGGGGGGGGGGGCAGGCACGGGAATGTGGAGGAGTCAGAGAGATTTAGGAACACTGATAAGATATCACAGCATGATCATCAATATTCTAAAAGGTCCCCGGTTATTCAAATTCTGGAGCTGGCCAGGGTTATACAGATATGGAGCAGAGACTCAAACAGCAGCTCAAACTACCAAAGGGAAATAACTCACAAAATATAAAAGCAAGAGTTATCATTCATGTATGAGACAAATTGTCATGACCTGTTCTGCATATCTGTGAAGTATCATGAAAATGTTTCAAAAGGTATTCAAGCTATGGAGCGGACACCTAAAATCATCAAAGGGAAATAACTCCGAAAGTAAGAAAGCAAGAGTTGTCATTCTTGTTTGTGACACATCGCCATGACCTGTTCTACATATCTGTGAAGTATCACGAAAATATTCCAAAAGGTATTCAAGTTATAGAGCGGACACGAAATCACACCTAAAACAATCAAGGGGAAATAACTCAAAAAGTAAGAAAGCAGGAGTTGTCATTCTTGTTCGCGACACATCGTCATGACCTGTTCTACATATCTGTGAAGTATCATGAAAATATTTCAAAAGGTATTCAAGTTATAGAGTGGACAAGAAATCATTCCTAAAATGATCAAGGGGAAATAACTCAAAAAGTAAGAAAGCAAGAGTTGTAATTCTTGTTCGCGACACACCATCATGTCCTGTTCAACATATCTTTGAAGTATCATGAGAATATTCCATAGGGTATTCAAGTTATAGAGCGGACACGAATCTGCCAAAAAATCACACCTAAAACTATCAAGGGGAAATAACTCAAAAAGTACGAAAGCAAGAGTTGTCATTCTTGTTTGCGACACACCATCATGTCCTGTTCTACATATCTGTGAAGTATCATGAGAATATTCCAAAGGGTATTCAAGTTACAGAGCGGACACGAATTTGCCAAAAAATCACCAAAGGGGAGATAATTCAAAAAGTACAATAGCAAGAGTTACCATTCTTGTACGGGACACATCATCATGACCTGTTCTACATAACTGTGAAGTATCATGAAAATATTCCAAAGGGTATTCAAGATATAGAGCGGACAAGAAAATGTTTACGGACGGACGGACGGCGGACGGACGGACGGACGGACGGCAGGCTCATCGCTATATCCCCCGAACCTTTCGGTCGGGGGATAAAAATGACAGTATGCATGGATTACTAAATACAACATCAGTGTTCTCCTCAGATATTTCAGAAGGCATGTCGCTTGTAGCACAAAAATCAGATTTTGGCTTCAGATTTTGATTGATTTTTAAAAGCCTTCATATAGCTATGTTTTGTCAAAATTAGCCTAAATTTACATTATAAATAATTTATTGATGATCTTTAATGTATTTAAAACAACTTTACTGGCTAAGGAATGAAAATAATAGCACCTTAATAAATTTTCACTGGAAATTAAGGCATGTTGATAAGGTAATTTAAAGAGGAAGGCATGTTGCAAGTGACATGCCTTAATGGGCTGGGGAGATCCCTGAACATCCCCCACCTCCCCCCTCACATTCTATGTCCTAAACAAACTTCAACATTCTGTTTTCCCCAATGAATATACCCCATGACTGCTTTCAAAACTACAAAATAGCCATCAGAGGAGATGGCAAATCCCCCGACCGAAGACCCCCATGGGCCTTGGTAAAAATAGCCATCAGAGGAGATGGCAAATCCCCCGACCGAAGACCCCCATGGGCCTTGGTGAAAAGGGTGCACTTCAAAACACATATTAGTAACATATTGTCATTCTTTTATGCTTCTGATTGACATTAACTGTTAGCAGATGCATGATTATCTAACACACAGACTAAAACAGTATGCTTGACTGCTAAAAAGAGGTAATATCTCAAACAGCCACCATATACACAAATGTATAGCATACGATACATTCAACTTTCAAAATGTGTGAATAACTTCTAAAGTACAAGCCCTACAAATCTAATTTTGAGCTCTCTAGTAAGTGAATTTGGACAAAGAATCCAAATCTGGAAAAAAAATATATATATATATTATTTTTTTTTTTGGGGGGGGGGGTGCGGGAGGGGTCACGGGAATGTGAAGGGGATAGAGAGAGATAGAGAGAGTTAGGAACACTGATAAGATATCACAGCATGATCATCAATATTCTTAAAGGTACACGGTTATTCAAATTCTGGAGCTGGCCAGGGTTATACAGTTATGGAGCAGAGACTCAAACAGCAGCTCAAACTACCAAAGGGAAATAATTCACTGAGTCTAAAAGCAAGAGTTATCATTCATGTATGAGACAAATTGTCATGACCTGTTCTGCATATCTGTGAAGTATCATGAAAATATTTCAAAAGGTATTCAAGCTATGGAGCGGACACCTAAAATCATCAAAGGGAAATAACTCCAAAAGTAAGAAAGCAAGAGTTGTCATTCTTATTCGGGACACATCATCATGACCTGTTCTACATATCTGTGAAGTATCATGAAAATATTCCAAAAGGTATTCAAGTTATAGAGCGGACACGAAATCAGACCTAAAACCATCAAGGGGAAATAACTCAAAAAGTAAGAAAGCAGGAGTTGTCATTCTTGTTCACGACACATCGTCATGACCTGTTCTACATATCTGTGAAGTATCATGAAAATATTCCAAAAGGTATTCAAGTTATAGAGCGGACACCAAATCAGACCTAAAATGATCAAGGGGAAATAACTCAAAAAGTAAGAAAGCAAGAGTTGTCATTCTTTTTCGCGACACACAGTCATGACCTGTTCTACATATCTGTGAAGTATCATGAGAATATTCCAAAGGGTATTCTAGTTATAGAGCGGACACAAATCTGCCAAAAAATCACACCTAAAACTATCAAGGGGAAATAACTCAAAAAGTAAGAAAGCAAGAGTTGTCATTCTTGTTCGCGACACATCGTCATGACCTGTTCTACATTTCTGTGAAGTATCATGAAAATATTCCAAAGGGTATTCAAGTTACAGAGCGGACACGAATCTGCCAAAAAATCACCAAAGGGGAGATAATTCAAAAAGTACAATAGCAAGAGTTACCATTCTTGTACGCGACACATCGTCATGACCTGTTCTACATAACTGTGAAGTGTCATGAAAATATTCCAAAGGGTATTCAAGATATAGAGCGGACAAGAAAGTGTTTACGGACGGACGGACGGACGGACGGACAGACGGACGGACGGACGGACGGACGGACGGACGCCAGGCTCATCGCTATATCCCCCGAACCTTTCGGTCGGGGGATAAAAATTGACAGATTTGTTCAAAAGTTGATCAGTTCATCTACTCATCATCTCCAATAAGCGCCCTAGCTCAAATACTTTCCAAGAAATCTTGCTGACAAATCAAAATGCTGAAATTTTCAAAGGGCCATAACTCCATCAAAAACTGATAGAATTTGTTCAAAAGTTATTCAGTTCATCTACTCTTCATCTCCAATAAACTGACAAAGTTTACAGTCCCTAGTTGATATCTTGCTGACAATGTGAAAATGCGGAAATTTTCAAAGGGCTATAGCTCTTACAAAAATTGACAGAATTTGTTCAAAGGTAAAGAGTTCATCTACACATCATTCCTAATAGGCTGTTAAAGTTTCAAGCCCCTAGCTCAAATACTTTTCAAGATACTTTGCTGACAATGTAAAATGCGAAAATTTTCAAAGGGCTATAACTCTCTCAAAAGTTGATGGAAATTGTTCAAAAGTTATTCATTTCATCTACTTATCATCTCCTATAAGCTGACAAAGTTTATAGTCCCTAGCTCAAATACTTTTCAAGATATCTTGCTGACAAAGTCAAAATGCCGAAATTTTCATAGGGCCATAACTCTTACAAAATTGATGGAATTTGTTTAGAAGTTAATCAATTCATCTACTCATCATCTCCAATAAGCTGACACAGTTTCAATGCCCTAACTCAAATTTCTTTCAAGATATCTTGCTGACAATGTCAAAATGCTGAAATTTTCAAAGGACCATAACTCCAACACAAATTGGTGGAATTTGTTTAGAAGTTAATCAGTTCATCTACTAATCATTCCTAATAAGTTGGCAAAGTTTCAAGTCCCTAGTTCAAATGTTTTTTGAGATATCTTGCTGACAAGATTTTATTATGAATTTTTGCCAAGCCGCATAACTCGAACAAGTGAGACAACTCGGACAAGAAAAAAAATATGTATCCACTAATTTTTCATGACAAATCCGTACGTGAAAGGAGGGGTGTCTATAAGGCTGTTTTCATGGCCACAACCGATTTTCTTTAAACTTTGTAGACTAAAAGTAATATGTGTTGGCTGTAATGTCATGCAATATCAAATCAATTGGTGAAGGTTTCTTTGCTGTTTACACGATGAAAGTGGGTGGGGTAATTCTGACCCGAAGAGGGCTTCGTTAAGAAAATGCTAATATTTTTATTGCTGCTTAGAACTGGAAGTCTACCATTTCATGACTCCTTATGCAATGCTAGATATAACAAATGATTATAATACTTTTGTGAAATTTCTACATGCAGTGCGTTTATACTCACTTGTATGACATTCCTAAATTTTAGCCTTTTTTTATTCTCCAACTTTACGCAAAACCACAACAGCTTTTTACACTCAAAGCTATTCCAATGATATTTTGCAGTTATACAGTATATTAGATGATTGTTCCAAAATTATGCCGATAATTTTCTACAACGAATGTTTTCTGAGTTATCTCCCCTTAAAACCGTTTTTTTTTTTTTTTTTTTTTTCGAAATTATTACTCAGATTTTATACTCCGCCACATGCTAGTGGCGGGATATTTATACCCCCGACATACGAAGTATGTCAGAGGGTATATAGTTTTGGTCATTCCGTCTGTTCGTCCGATCGTCCGTCCGTCCGTCTGGTCGTCCGCCCTTTCGTCAACTTTACGTCAAAGTTTTGCATTAAACCTTTTGTGATTGCTCATATTTCTGCAACCTTGTATCAGATTCTTTTCATATTTAGTTAATTATATCTCTACAGCTTTACCTTTGATCTGAAATATCAAGGCAGCTGGGTCAGGCCCCTGGGGGGAGGTCAGGGGTCAATAATTATGACCTAGGCATTTTCATTATGTCAAAGTTTGGTGCTAAACCTTTTTTAATTGTTCATATTTCTGTAACCACATGTCAGATTCTTTTCATATTTGCCTCATGATATGTCTTGAGCATTACATTTGATGTGAAGAGTCTTTGCCCCTGGATCAGGCCCCTGGGTGGGGCCTAGGGTCAATAATTAGGACTTAGGCCTTTTCATTATGTCAAAGTTTTGGGTTTAACCTTTTTGATTGCATATATCTCTGTAAGTGCATTGCAAATTTCTTCCATATTTCACTCATGATATCTCTATAGCACTGCTTTTGATAGGGACTTCAGGGTCAGGCTCATGAGTGGGGCCAGGGGTCAATAGCTAGGACTCAGCCATTTGTTGTATTTTTTTGCTTGTTCTTATATATTTAAATGGAGTCTAGTGATGCATTATACTAGTTTACTTTACATGGATGCTGCTGCTGATCTAAGGTCAAGGTCACAGACTTTGAATTTGTTCGTTTAACATTTGCATTTAACTTTGGTGTTAAAAGTTTGCTTTTATTAAGCGGTGGCACTGGTCGGGGTATACGTGAGCCCCTGCTCACTTGCTCTAGATTGTTTTCTGCAGCTTGTCTTTCTGTTGTACGTACATTTATCTGCCTGTCTGTTTGACCGTATGTCAGTCTGTCTACCCGTGATACTTCTTTTCCTTTCGATAACTTGAGTATTTTTAATGGATTTTCTTCAAACTTGGCATGTGCTCTTGTCTTGGGTCTTTAAACAATTTTAAACTAATTTTAAAATTGACCAAAGTTGGAGAAATAGGAAATAATTAAATGTATTGTAAATGACTGCATAAACCCCGCCACTGCAAACCTTTAATAGATGTTTTCTCGATTTCATACATGTATATAACTCTGGGACTTGGTCAGATAATCACCTTGTGATAAAAATGTAACCACCCTTAGAAGCTATTATTGTTTTGACAGTTCTTATAATAAACCTTTTCGATTCTGATTTTATATAGATTTTTTTATGATTTGATACAAGTACATTGTATATAGCACTGTGTCAGGGGTAGATAATTCCTCGAGAAAACATTTTGATCCTAAAAGGAGGCTTATATTACTTCGATAATTTGCTACAAGATTCAGAAAAGTATCTTATAACTGTGTACCTCCCAGAGGCATGGGCAGATAACACTGTTTAACTAAATTCTGGTTGTCAAAGAAAGCTAATGTTAATTATATCATTTCTGTGAAATTTCATAAAGATATACAAAACATCTGATTTTATATAGTTTTTGCATGATTTTATGCATGTAAATGGCCCTACGCGAAGGGCAAATAACCGCTGGGGACAAAATTTTGATCTTGACAGGAAGCGAGTACTGTTTAGATAAGTTGTTGCAAGTTTCAGGAAACTCACACATGCACCTAATTTTGTAAACATTTTCATGATTTTATACATGTATAATATCCCCAAGGCAGGGGCAGATTACCCTGGTAGACAAAATTTTGCTTGTTACAGAAAGGATATATTACTTCAACAATCATTTCCGTGAAATTTCAACAAAATATTTCAAAGTGTAAAGGAATTACAGACCATAATCCACGTTTTAGACATTGACAAGGGCAATAATTCTGTCAGGAGATATCAAAATTCGCCCAATCCCAAGCGAGCTATTCCGTGACCAATGCACATGCCAAGTTTAAAAAAACCAACATCAAAATACTCAAGTTATCGAAAAGAAACGGAGTGCTCATGGATGAAAGAACAGACAGACAGATGGACAGACAGGCAGCTAGTTAGAGAGACAGAAGGTCAGATGGACAGACACATGGACAACCAGCTTGGAAACATCACATCCTGTCACTTATGTGTAGCGGGATATAAAAACTGAGTAATAATTAAAATAAAATAAAAAAGCAGTTTTAAGGGAAGATAACTCAGAAAATATTCGTTGTAAAAATTTATCGGCATAATTTTGGAACAATCATCTAATATACTGTATAACTGCAAAATATCATTGGAATAGCTTTGAGTGTTAAAAGCTGTTGTGGTTTTGCGTAAAGTTGGAGAATAAAAAAGGCTAAAATTTAGGAATGTTATACAAGTGAGTATAAACGCACTGCATGTACAAATTTCACAAAAGTATTATAATCATTTGTTATATCTGGCATTGCATAAGAAGTCATGAAATGGTAGATTTCCAGTTCTAAGCAGCAATAAAAATATTAGCATTTTCTTAACAGAACCCTCTTTGGGTCAGAATTACCCCACCCACTTTCATCTTGTACATACCAAAGAAACCTTCATCAATTGATTTAATATTGCATGACATTACAGCCAACACATATTACTTTTAGTCTACAAAGTTTAAAGAAAATCGGTTGTGGCCATGAAAACAGCCTTATAGACACCCCTCCTTTCAAAAGTCTAGCATGCATGGTTTCTAAGATATGGTAGCGTGAGGAACATATGGACGCATGCACGCACGGACAACCCAGAAGCAACATGCCCCCACAACTTCTTTGAAGTTGGGGGCATAAAAATTGGGACAATTGAACAATTACCGTCTGCTTGCAACTTGCAGAAACGAGACATATGCATTACTTTTCTCCGGTGTTGTCATCAGTTACATAAACTTTTGCTGACTTTTTGTGTTAACACTTAACCCGCTGAACAAGAAACTATCCTGCCTTTCAAACAGTGTAGATCCAGATCAGCTGGCTTCTGGAGAAGCCATCTGATCAAGATCTACACTATTTATCATTCTGATTGTGAATTTAAGGCGATAAATAGTATCAAGCAATCCGATTGGTTGAAAATTCAAAGTGGGTGTGGCATGTTAATTCATTCAGCGGGTTAAGGGTTAAGCTCTGTGTTGTGACAATGCCATGACAATGGAGCCACTGTATTCCCATGAATTATTGTACAAAGCAGTAATGCATCTAAAAGGTGCAGCTGAAATAGCAGACAGTGTCAATCCTGATTCTAATGCTTGTACGTAACGCGAGGTTTGATTGGATTACATCAGAAATTTGCGACAATATATCCTGGGATATACTGTCAGAAACCTGACATCATTATGTAACGTCGCTTCTTATTGGCTGACGTCTGGATTTACGTCGCTAAAGTGTTTGCTGTGGGTGCAAAAAGCACACTTTAAACAGTGAAATGTGAAAAAGAGCATTAGAATGGGGATGACTGTACTCAAAATTGTCATTTGAAAAAGAGCATTAGAATGGGGATAACTGTTCTCAAAGTTGTCATTTCGGGAGGTAAATTGTCGGTTTTAATCACAAATTTCGTTTTACGGCTCCGCTGGCGCATCGCCGTTAAACGAAATTTCTGACCATAAAACCGACAATTTACCTCCCCAAATGACAATTTTGAGTACAGTTATCCCCTAATTATACACTTCTCTACAGTTTCCCACTGGGCATATGACGATGAATAAACACTGAATCAAAGCTGATTCAATGTCATGATGTTGAATCAACTTTGATTTAATGTTTATACACCTGGTGTCGCCAGTGGGTTTCTTGGTCGTATTTAGAAGTTTTATGATAATCTATACAGAGCTCCATGTAAGCTAAATTTGGACATAAAAGAGGAGATAACTCACACAAAAGCATGCCTAATAGGACTGGGACGTGTAAAGATTTTTGTACCTGGGTACCCAAGTCCCTATCACCCATAGGTATCCAGGTAATAGGTGTCACAATAGAATTTGAGCATGTCTACAGTAAGAAAACATACGTTTACATAAATTAAAATGTGGCATAGCTGTCACATGGAAAGAATATAAAAATGTAGAAATCTTTCTGTTATAATATACAAAAATGGTTTGGCAATATATGACTGAAATTTATATAAAACAGTCACACTAAACTTTGCTCTATTTGCTCAGAATATTTATACATATACACAATTTTCTCATACATATAATAAACAAAATAAATATAATAAAGGTTACAAACAAAACTTATATATAAACAAATATAATCTGTTTAATGAGGAACAAACGATAGGATAACACAAGATGAACCCACACATGCTTTTATATATATGGTTTAATATCAGGAATGGATTTCTCATTTGATCACAGAACAGTAATACTGCTTTAATATCATTTGGATTCATTGCTGACAAATGGACATAAATAATCTGATTACTGTAAAAAATATAAATACTTGGACACCTAAAATAACTACATGTGCTGTAACTGTCCTACAATTCAGGGTCCTACTAAAGACAGAAAAGGACTTTTGCCACCGAAAAGGACCGAAAAGAACTTTCGGGCACCGAAAAGGACTTTTTAAATGCCATTTTATGCAATAAAAATGTTTGAAAAAAAAATATATAGGGTAAATATTTTATTTCTAAACATTATATCCAAGAACATTAAGTGAAAAAAATGCCCGTTTTGGTGCCCAAAATTCGGCATTTGCGATGTCCTTTTCGGTATATGGCATCTCTTCACTGACCAAAAGTGGAGTCCTTTTCGGTGCTGTAATATGTTTGTGAAATTTTAGGATGAAGCTATTAAAATTCACAAAATTATTATTTAAGCGCTGATTACTATCATGATGATATTAAAATTACTAAAATGTATGTTTTATATAGCATTTAACTGCAAATACAAGTCCTTTTCGGTGCCCAAAGTTCTCTTCGGTCATTTTCGGTGGGGTAAGTCCTTTTCTGTCTTTAGTAGGACCGTACAATTCATAGTTCCGTGAGTTCCCTTAAGCTCCGCCTACCCTCATTTGCATATAAAAAGTTTTATTTTAAAACCAATTTTTGTCAAATTTTGTAGATTATTTTCCTAATAACATATAAAAGTTATTCTACAAATTTCAAAAAGTTATCTTGTATAGCTAATGAGTTATTGAGGTAGGAGTTTACTATATATTTTAATAATTTTCAGTGTCTATGTGGAACTAGTCCCCCAAAACAGCTGAATTTGATCTTATCTCTCGGGTCTATGACAAAACATCGAAAGACAAAACATCGAAACGTCAGTTCATCGAAAAGACAGGTTATCGAAAGTACAAAACAGCGAATAAGACAAAATATCGAATGGACATTTACTCGAAAAATAACATCAAAAAAGCATCGAAAAAATATCGAAAACACATCGAAAACAATATCGAAAAAATATAAAAAAAAAATCGAATAACTTATTCTATAAATATTTTGCTGCAATAAATATTTTACTCTGTAGCAGCCAGATCACAAAACTTCTAAAGACGCCCAGTTCGTGGCTATTCTTTTCCGTGTTTTATATTTTCACACCATGGAACTGAACCGGTTCATTACGATATGTTAAAGGCCACCGCAGACAAATAATCAATGTATTGGTTCCCATTTATACGGTTTTCAAACTCACTAACAATGGCAGCTGGACATAACTGCTATTTGCAGTTTTATCTCAGTATGAGCTTGCTCCGCAATGCAGTTGCTTGAAACTTTGTCTGGGTGGTGAAAAAGTACAATAATTTGCGGAATGCTACAAAAATTAACGGTGAATTCGATCTTTTGTCGCACCTGAAATGTAGTAATTTCGATAATTTGTCGTATTTACACTGCATTTTCGATCTTTTGACGTTCGATGTTATGTCGCATTAGATATTTTGACATTTCATTGTTTTGTCGTATTCGATGTTGTGACTTTTCGATGAATTGACGTTTCGATGTTTTGTCTTTCGATGAAATGTCGGACACCCTATCTCTCACAGCATGCTCAGTCAGTGGCACTTTCTGACTGGCCAGTGAATGGTTGTTGAGTAGGTGCTAATAATTTAAGCTTTGAGTGGCATCTCGGAACTATGAATTGAAACATATTGGCAAAGGCATAACTGCCTGTATATGCAAAATATGCAGATGCGGAATGAAATTTTGTCAAATTGACAAAATTTCAGCACTCACCTGCATATTTGGTGATGCTGAAATTTTGTAAATTGGTCAAGATTTCAAGTCTGGGAACAGACGCAACTACATGAAATATCTTTAGGGCTTAACTCATATTCTTGTCATCAAGGGGTATAAAACATAATTGTGCATTACATGTAATCACCCGTAATTACGCCCGTAATCACCCGTAGTTATGCCCCTGGTTGATTTTACAATGCAGGAAGGCAGACAAAAGATGCAAATGCAAGGGTAAGCAGTGTAGACCCTAATCAGACTGCTCCTCCAAGAGGGTCTACACTGTTTGCTAAGACCTATCTGTCCAAAAACTTAGAATTATAATGGTATGAATTATGATAATTTGGTGATCTGGGGCCATATTTATAAAAGGACTTAAGTGGTTGCTATGGTGATCAGGGCCCAGTTGTTCAAAGCATTGTTAGGCTAACGAGCTCGTTGAGAGGTCAACATGTTAAGTGTTTAACAACTTTGTAACCAAATACACAGTTATTTTTTGTGGAAAAAAATGTGAGAAGCTTTTACATTTTTCAACAAAAAATATTGGCTTCTTTGAGATATTAACGTTTATTTTGAAATTTAACATTAGAACGTTAACTACATGTAGCTATGTCGTTAGTTATGAGCAACCAGGCCTGTTGGCCTACATGTACCTATGAACAAACCTCCTTTTAACCTCTCCTTCAAAATTGCAACATCTCCATTTTAACTTGCAATCAGAGAAGTTATACAATTTGACTTTTCCAGAAAGTTCATTATTGCTTTCATTGGAGAACTTATTCAAGTTAATTGTAAAGACACCTCCTTTTCCCTGGGGCCATATTCATAAAACGACTTAAGTGGTTGCTATGCTGTTGCTAAGGCTAAATATCTATAAAGGAGATTTCCTACAGCAATGAAATTTGCTCTGGAGGAACAGTCTTTAAACCGACTTAAGTGGTTGTTATGCTGTTGCTAAGGCTAAATTTCTTTGAAGGAGATTTCCTACAACAATGAAAGGCCTAGGGTCGATAAGCATCAATTTCGGCCTCAAAATTTCATAGAAAATAAAATTTGAATATTGGCCTTAAAATTCTTTTATATGAATATGTTATGGTACGTTATTTTCAAATCAAATGTCTATTTTTAAGTTCTGTTCATGACGTTGCCATGGTAACGCTCCAAAAATGCTACATTTTCACTTTTTTGCACTTTTTAGCCAATTTTAATGTATTCAGACAAAAATTCTAATGCCTCCACATTCGACAAACAACTTCATATTTTAGCAAACGATTTTGTTACCAAAAAGGAACTTTGACAAAACATTTCTTGTTGTTTGTTGCATGTGGAGGTGTTTTTAAAAATAGAATATGTCCTCGAGCCACGTGCGCCTTGCAACCTGGATAATGTATCTAAGGCTGGCAAAAGCCGTTTTGAGCTTGACATAACTCAGAGAGTTCGATGACGTAAGACAGTATGTAATTATATTTATGTGAGTCACGCCTATAATAAAGCTCGTTTCCATTGTAACAGTAATTGTGCCGTTGTCATGGTAACCATGATCATTCCACGTGTGTTTAAGCAATCAGTTTAATTTACATGTAAAACATTCAAAAACAGCCTTTTTGAATGTTTTAATTTGTTTCTTGTTGTTGGAGAACTGAGGATTGAAAAATCAAATAGCAAAGCGTGTTCCTCTTGCACTAATGTCGTTGTCATGGAAACCAAGGACAAATCCTCGTTTCTTGGTCAGCAAAATCAATGAAACACCTTTGAGTATGGCTACTTCTCAAGGTTTTATGTTGTTTCTTCTTGCTCCTGAATTGAAACAAATAAAATGGATCCACTTCTATTGCTTTTATGCTGTTGCCATGGTAACCAAGAGAAATTTATCGCTTTTTGACCAATATTGTCAGTTATAAACCTTTCAATGTATATTTTTAGCTTTCATGTTCTTTCTTCTTGCTCGAGACCTGAGGGTTAATATCATCATCTGTCTTCTTTTGCATACATTTTCTCACTGGTAAAAGTATTATTCCGTCGGGGCTCCACCATAATTTAATAAATCGACTATTTATATAAAAGTATACATATTTCACTGAAAAGAATGAGCAGAGAGAGGCTTATGATGCTTAATTATCAACATGAACCATTTTCGTACCTCTCGTGTATGATGTAAACATTTAATCTTTCTGTCGTAACCGTGCATGTATTTTGTACACGTTGAGAGAGAGAGAGAGAGAGAGAGAGAGAGAGAGAGAGAGATAATTGATGAATGACTTGTTTGCAAAGTTACGTCCTTTTCAACAGCATTTCAGTCACCGTCATACCAGGACTATGGGAGCGTGATAATGAAAGGCAGTGGTGTGCAATGGATTCCCGTTTACAGTTTATAAGATTGCCGCTTCCAGCCTCCATCGGGAGTCGAACCCGGGAAAGGTAGATCATAAGCTAGCGCTTAACCCAATGAGCTGTCGACCAGAGAGAGAGAAAGAGAGAGAGAGAGAGATGAACACATTTTCGCTTATACGTACTGCAGCAACTTCAGTGCTAATTGTTTCAAAGGTTATTCTGTACCCAAACTTTATTCTTCTGCTAGTATCGTAAGAAAACCTCTTTTTCTAGAGCCAAGTATTATTAAGGCGGTGGTAATCACTGGTCCGTGGTGAGAATCTCTCAGCGATACCTCGCGATAAAATATTTTATGTATTTATACCACTGATAGAGCAGTGGAACTTAAAACCAATACCTGTAGAATGTCCCAAAACCGAACGTTTCGTGGCATCCTAGCGTATCCAACCACCATCAACTGAAGTTTAACGCATGTCTTCTTCAGAACTAGTTGTCATTGCAACGCTAATGTTGTATTATGATGGCACTATTAATATTATTCTTAGCTTTAATCACGATTTTTAAATTATTTTGTTAACCTCACCCGGGCCTGACGTTAAAGTGTAAGTTCTCTTGTATTCTTTTCTATTTCTGCCAGCTTTCATTACCCTTCCGTCATTATGGTTGGTTGGCTGTTTTAACGGCCATTTGAAACAGTATTTCAGTCTATGCCATCTCCCAAAGAGAGGGAGAAAGAAGAGAGAAGTGATAGACGAGAGAAAAATGTCCAAACAACCCCCACCCGCACTTACAGCAAACACAGTATGCCCTTGCCTTACTATTATCCAAATGAGTAGGACGCCTGGGCCCTGGAAGTTATACCCAGCACCACTGCACCACCCAACCACCCCTTTGTCATTATGGATGAAGCTTTAACACAAAATAGAAACTATTGCCTGGTAAAAAGTGTTAAAAAATTACCTGAGTATTTTCTGTTGGAAAACTCATGCCCAATTATTATAAACTTTAATATACAGTATATAAATACACTGTACAGGACGAGGATCCCGCTCCTTGTTTCGCTTTTGTTTATATTTTGGTATTCGATGGAATACCAGACGAAAAGCGTTTTTTGAGGACATATTTGTCAGGTTTCAAACATTCTGACCACCTCCCCTCACCCCACCGCCCGCCCCCATTCAAGAATCAGAACAAAATCGTTTTTTGAGGACAGATTTTCCAGGTTTCAAACATTTTGACCACCTGCCCTTCTCTCCCCCCTACCCCCCCCCCCCCCCACCCCACCCCATTCACACACATATACACCACACACAACACACAAGCGTGTTTTATTGTATGTATATTAGCCAATTTACAGGCTTTGCAAAGAAAAGTACCATGCTTTTCATCGTTTATGATGATATATTTTCACGGGATTTACACCACTCGTGGTGGATCGTTTTATGACTAGTTTTGCAGTTTATATTTGACTTTAACTTGCGCTAGCCTTGTATACTGAGGACAACTGATGAATGTCGTATTTGTTTCTTTAAGGTGGCACTATACTAAAAAAATCCCATAGCTCACAGTGCAAAGTGGGTCAAAGTCAATGCACTGCCAATTTTCTCCTGGTCAAAACTTTCCAATTGAGGCATGGAATTGAATAGACAACACCTTTACCTACCAGTAATAGCTAAAGAATTTGGGGGTTGTGCGGCATATTTTTTACTTATTCTATTTTTAGTGCCGACAGGGTGTAGTTCGCAGTGAATAAATCTCGAAACTTTCACTGGCACCCCCTGTGTATTTTTCAACCCCAACAAAAATGTAGCAAAACAGCTTTGTAAATAAGCTCCATTTTTTTATAATAATAAATAAGCATAACTTTCAGAAATATATTCAACTTTCATAATAAAACCAATCAGGGGCCGGCAAATATTCATTATACTCCTGAAAGCTCTCCCCAAAAGAGGTGGGGCTTGCATAATGAGCTTTTTTTACTGTAGTGCAACCTTAAGAATGCAAAATACAGAATGAATAGTTGGAGTTTCATTTAAAAAGTAAAAGTAAAAGCAATAAAAATGATTCAAAAGAGTCATTTGAATAATAGATTTAATAGATTGTTTGCAAACTAGTATGAACCAGCTAGTGTAATTTTCTCTCTGTGATATGGGCGGTTGTGTGACAGATTTGGTCAGACAAGCTCGATCCGAGATTCGTGCAAAGCTAAGCTTCTATGAGATCATCCTTACGCATTGTCTTTTTCCATTGGCGTCGATGATGTCAGAAGTCAATCTTGTTCGCCTACATGACGTCACAGAGATTTTTATTCACAAACAACGTATAAAAAGGACAAAATTTTGAAATAAAATAAGGATTTGTTTGTGTCAGCTGAACCGTGACGGTATTATGGTTGCAATTATTTCTATTTTTTTTTCCAAATCTAAACAAACATAAGGGTTAAAGGATAGAAAAGGGAAAAAACCCAACTAAACCAACTTTTCAGATCGTTGCTAAGGATGTCCACGTGTTACTAAGGAGCGATAATTACCGTTCGCCACTTTATAATGTCGATTAACCATAATACAGTGATATGCAACTGAAATCACTTCAAGCAAATCAAATGAGGGTTCCATGTAATCACAACGAAAGACAACCGTATAAAAATGAAGGAAATAGCATATGTTCTTGTAAAACTCGTTGCCATGGCAACATGCCTTAGATAACAAAACAATGCCCGTAATAGTAAGCCAAAATGAGTATACAATAACTTTACAGCGGAAAAAATTATTTTGGACATGGGGCCAAAAACACCCCTTATCGACCCTAGGCCTTTGCTCTGGAGGAACAGTCTTTGTAAGACTGTTCCTCCAGAGCAAATTTCATTGTTGTAGAAAATCTCCTTTATAGAAATTTAGCCTTAGCAACAGCATAGCAACCACTTAAGTCTGTTTATAAAATGGTGCCTGGGCTCAGTTGTTCAAAGCAACTTTAGCTTCATGAAGTCGTTAGTCAAGGACTTGTAAAGTCTTATAGAATTCACAAAATCAACTGTGGTAATATTGTTGGCTGAAAAATTGTGAGGAGCTTTTGCATTTTTGCGGCAAAATCAGGGTAGCGTTTTTACATAATATATGTTTGAAAATTTAACATCTCGTTAACTAAAGACATTGTTAAGTTTTGAACAACCCCACTGGGCACGCAAGGTTGAATCAACCCTTGAATTGAGATTGATTGAACGTCACAATGTTGAATCAAGGTTGATTCAATATTGATTCAACCTTGTGTGCCTGCTGTGACTGGGCCCTGGTGGAATTGTACTCTGGCCTATATGTATACATGTACATAATAAACAAACCTCCTCTTAGCATCTCCTTCAAAACTGAACCACCAACATCTCCATTTTGACTTGCAATCAGAGAAGTTATACAATTTGACTTTTCCAGAAAGTTCATTATTGTCCAAGAAAGCAAAGAGGGAGTTTCATAAGTTGTTCCTCTGAGGTGAAAGAATTTTCAGTTTTGGAGACATTGAGACATTTAAGACAGGAAAACATAGGATAGTGCGAAAATTGTAGTTATTTCTAGCCACTGAGGCAGAATATCATTTGAAAATATTTCACCCATTGCATTCTGGGTATTTTTTGTCATCTGCTGAAATTGTCGTCTGCATCAAAAATCAAGAATATTTTGACAATATTGGTCTAAGTAACTCTTGTAGAAATGATGTCTAGGCAGCAAACAGTTTGGAACTCAGATCAGGCCCCACATTTGTGGGGCCTGATCTGGATCCAAACTGTTTGCCCAGATACCCCTAAAGGGGTATTCCGAATGGAATGGGTTAATTAAGCTTTGAGACACAGATATACCATAAAAAATGTCAGATTTTGAGACAATAAAATCAAAAGACAATTTGCAATATGTCTGAGATCCTTCATAACCTTACTTCCCACACCATCACTTTTGGATGAGACAGTAAACTGACAAATGAGGTCCCACACCACCACTTTTGGATGTGACAGTAAACTGACAAATGAGGTCTCACACCACCACTTTTGGATGAGACAGTAAACTGACAAATGAGGTCTCACACCACCACTTTTGGATGAGACAGTAAACTGACAAATGAGGTCTCACACCAACACTTTTGGATGAGACAGTAAAATGGCAAATGAAGTCTCTGTCTTGGTGAGACATTACTCAGGGTCATAGGAAGACCTAATACTTTGTTCCAGCAGAATGCATGCATCTACAAGGGAGATCCCTCTAATATTGAAAATCTGCCACCTTCCACCATTTTTACAAAAGAACAACAAATACCTCTTTTCTTTCCTGGTTAGTGAAGCCTTTCTTAAAAAGGGTTTAGTCTTAAAGGAAGAATTTGCTCCTTAGGGAAAATTTTCCACCTTTTTCCTTGAAACATATCCTATCACCCTCATTAGAACAGTCTCAGTGAGCAGGTTCTAATGAGGGGTCACAATTTATGTTTATATGCAGAAATCAGCAAAAATTATCCCTAAATTTCCTGTTATACCTTCTTATCAGCAGCACTGCAAAAATATCTTCTAAAACTTTTTTCTCTTTAAAGTCAAGAGATACACCGGTCATTTTTACAAAAGGGAGATAACTTTAAAGATTTCCAGTTTGCTTCTCTGAACAAATTCAGATCTTAATCTTGAAGGAAAGACTTTGCTTCTCTAGCTCTACTCTAAATCTCTTAAAGTCTTTCCTTAGAGAGCTGGGCTCATATTTATAAAACCTCTTAAATCGTTGCTATGCTGTTGCTAAGGCTAAATTTCTATAAAAGAGATTCCCGACAACTATGAAATTTACTCTGGAGGAACAGTCTTTCTCGAGGAACAGTCTTTTTTAGACTGTTCCTCCAGAGAAAATTTCTTTCCTTTATGAGTTTACCCCCATTGAGAAGGGATTGAAAACTGAAAATGGCACAATTGCTTCCCCTGAAAAAAATATCCATTCAGCTTAACACCTGGCCCTCTCATAAATGAATACCATCACCCCCACTTCGTTCCATAAAATTTCCCGAGTCAGTGGTATTAGCCGAGGCACTCCAAATGACAATTTTCCCATCTTTGCTTCCTCCTCCGCTTATGACATATCTACCTTCAACGTAAAAGAGCACCCGTACTGCATCCTCATGGGCACTGAGACGTTTCCACAACCTCCGCTCAGACACGGAGTATATCAAGATCTGTCCTCTTTTTGTTCCAACCCATAACTGAAAATAAATAGGATAAGGTGTACCGGCACTTCTCAAGGGCGTAGCTACGTATACGGCAAATACGCAAGTGCGTATTGAAAGTTTGTCAAAATTGACAAAATTTCAAAACGCACCTGCATATTTGCATGCTGAAATTTTATAAATTAGACAAGATTTCAATACCAATTACCAAAGTGGCTGAAATACTAATTACACTTTCCTTTCAAGAAGTAGAGCATAAAACATGGTTGTGCGTATCATGAAATTGCCCCTAGTTACGCCCCTGCTTCTCCTTGTTTTACCTCCATTATTTTTTACAAAGGGAAGGGAAAGCATTTTTTCCATTTATTTTTCATGACCAGATAGCACTTGGGTTGTCAGTATGGTTGACTATAGCCAGTTGACGTCATGCATTTAAAATTAATGTAAAGGCAGCAATCAATATTTTGACTATCTCCCTGGCATGCGCTACTTAACATCTGACGTAGCTGGAGATTCCTTATGTAAGGAACACACTATTTTACATTAGTTAGATAATAATATGAATTTAAGCAAAGCCTAGAAATGGGCATGGCATTTTAGGTCTGGCTTTCAGCAGTCAACCAACACTAGTTTCACACTCTATTCCTCTATTCCTGTGGTGCTGTGTTTTGTGTTTACAGTTTACGCTGTTTGGCACAGTACGGGGTTTTACCAAGGCACCATTCTAGCAGAAGACATGATCTTGAAACAAAAATTGGTAATTGGAAAAGAAAAACATTTGAAAATTTAAAATTTATGTTTAACTCAACGATTTTGAAAAAGAAAATATGATTTTATAAATATTTTTCTTTATATTCTTTTTTAGTAAGAAACGGCCGCGACTGCATGGTTACTGAAATCTGAAACTGCAAATGGAGCAGAACAATTCTCTTTAAAGATAAATTTTTTCAGTTTTTGAATTTTGATTTGATATCGACAATATGCACTTGATCTTTCATATTGAAAGAAGTGTGAAAGAAGCATAAAAGAATAAAATTGCTGCTGTCTTATTGTGCTAAAAACTGAACGAGACCTTTGTTTTCTCAGAGATTTACGATATTTACTTGAAGGAAGGCAAAGGGTAAGTCATGTGAGAGATTGTTTCGGTTTTTTTCACACCTGTTTCCTTTAGGTGGGCTGTCCGCCTTTTTGACCAGCGGACATTTCTTCACAATATATAAAAAGGTTTATGCTTTCTATGGGCAATAGTCAAACCTTTACCGCAAGGTTCTGTAGATGACTCAGTGCATTAAAGCCTTTAGCCTGGCTGCCTTGTCCGATAGTGCGTCTGGTTGTCCACAGCAACTCCGGGCAAAAGATTTGCCTATATATTGCCCACAGAGACATGAAATAGTAACTGGGCCGCAACATGAGAAAACCAACAAAGTGGTTGTGTGCCCAGCACAAACTCAGATCAGCCTGGGCATTCACCCAGCCTGATCAGAGTCTTTGCTTTGCACCTAAAGGGCAGCTAAGGGTCTAAGCTTCCTCCACTGAGTGGATGCCCAGGCTGATCTGAGTCTGTGCTGGGCGCACAATCACTTTGTTGGTTTTCTCGTGTCGGCTCAGTTGTAGAGTGGACTCACATTACAATGACGGCCTTTGTTCCCAAATACTTTGGTGTTAAACTGAATTTGCTGTTATAAGGAATACATACTTTGAACAATACAGCCATTTTGTGCATATCAAAAAATGTTATAAAAGAATTTTGCGTTTGTTACCTCCCCAAATGACAATTTTCAATACATTTATCCCCATTCTAATGCACTTTTCACATTTTCACCTTTAAAAGTGTGCTACTTTGCAATCACAGCAAGTGCTTTCAGCTGAGTGTCATTGTAAAGAGGGCTGACTGTATGAAACTCCTTCTTTGGTTGTAGAGGAATCCCATAAAAGGGACATTGGCACATAGTGCAGAGCCAGATCAGATGCCTCACATCCCTTAAACTGGAAATTGACCAATTCAAAGAGCCAGGTAAAAGAATTTATTCTTCATAGATGGGTTAAAAATAAACAATAAAAGAGTTACTCACCCTGCCATCCACGAGAGTCATATTACTGATACCGCGACACTCAACGGGGATCACATCTGGTGTGTTAGGTCTGTCCAATTTCCAGATCACTATCTTTCCATCCCTACGGCAACCAGCCCAGATCTAAACAAATATTGTATTAAGTAATAAATGCCCCCTGCTCTAATAAACACCGCCTGCCTCTTTTATGGTGTACCAAAAGGGTCAAAACAACTGATACCGGTCCACCTATGAAAAAGTATAGGTGCACCGCTAAATTTTAGCAGTGGACCGATAAATTTTGTCGGTGCACCGCTAATTTACAGGTCCACCAATATTTTATCGGTCCATCGATACTTAGAATCTATAGATGCATCGATAAAATTACAGGTGCACCTGTAAAAATATCGGTGGACCGATAAATTTTAGCTGTGGACCCATATTATCGCTGCTCGTACATTTTATAAGAGCAGCGATACAGCTAGACCAATCAGGTGTTAAAACCAGCTAGAGAGGTCATCTGATTGGCTGATTTAGATGTAAGATCAGCGCTAAAACGGGTGATGAAAAATATATACGTGGACCGCTTATTTTATCGGTGGACCTATAAATTTATTGGTGGACCGATAAAATTTATCGGTCCACCGATACTTTCATAGGTGTACCTGTAATTTTATCGCTGCACCTGTATATTTTATCGGTCCACCGATATATGCTAAATATCGGTGGACCGATAAAATATCAGTGGACCTGTAAATTAACGGTGCACCGACAAAATTTATAGGTCCACTGCTGAAATTTAGCGGTCCACCTGTATATTTTTAGAGGTGGACCGGTATCGGTAGTTTTGACCCTTTTGGTACACCATACTCTTTCTTCCAAAAAAAAATTTGAGCCACAACACAAGAAATACAACAAAGTGGTTGTGTGCCCAGCGCAGACTCAGATCGGCCTGGGCATCTGCCCAGTCTGATCAGAGTCTTCCCTGTCTGCATGAAGGTAGCTTAGATACTTAGCTACCCTTTAAGTGCTTAGTAAAGAAGCTGATCAGGCTGGGCGGATGCCCAGGTTGATCTGAGTCTTCGCTTTGTGCACAACCACTTTGTTGGTTTTCTCGTGTCGCAGCTCATTTAACTGACTTGCGAACCTCCTTACTTTCCATCAGTTTTACAAAAGGGAAAATGATTTTCTTTCCTTAACAACACAATCCTTCTAAAATAAGGTCTACTCTTAAAAGACAAAATAAGGGGATAACTGTACTTAAAATTGTCATTTGGGGAAGTCCATTGTCAGTTTTATGGTTGGAAATTTCTTTTTAAGGCGACATGCCAGCGGAGCCGTAAAACACAATTCGTGACCATAAAACTGATGATTTACCTCCCCAAATGACATTTTTCAATACAGTTATCCCCATTCTAATGCACTTTTAACATTTTACCCTTAAAAAGTGTGCTACTTTGCACCAATAGCAAATGTTTTCAGCTGTGTAAAACCATACTTCAGCCATTGAGAAGCGATGTTTCTTAATGAAGTCGGGTTTGCAACAGATACTGTCGAAAATTTTGACTTTATCCAATCAGACGTCGCGCTATATCTGTAAGTTCATTATAATTATATTTTACTGAACGTTTAAGTATGGGTAAACTCATATGGAATGATATTGCTCCTCTGAGGGTCAAGTCAGGTAAATTCGCACAGTGACATTGTTTCCTTTATATGTCAGTTGTTTAGCATTAAAACAAAAATAACTGGGCAACAGTGAAAATCCTGATTAGACAGCTCATTATGAGCCATCTCATCTGGATTTTCACTGTTTGCAATGGTATGTCCAAATTTACCCACTGTCCGAAGTTACCAGTCTCGACCCTAAGGGTAGAATCCATTTTGGAAGGCTTATGGCAAGCCATTTTACTATTTATTATGCATAGTAGATATCTTATATAGTATATTAGATATCTAATATGCCAATTAAGATATCTAATATAACATATAAGATATCTTATATCCTATATAAGATATCTGATATAGGATATAAGATATCTTATATAGGATATGAGATATCTTATTTAATTTTTCATATAAGATATCTAATATGTTATATTAGATATCTTATATGTTATATTAGATATCTAAATTGGCATATTAGATATCTAATATACTATATAAGATATCTAATATATTATATTAGATATCTTATATGTAAATTTAAGTAAGATATCTCATATCCTATATAAGATATCTTATATCCGATATAAGATATCTGATTTACTAAATAAGATATCTTATATGTCATATAAGATATCTTATATGCTAAATCAGATATCTTATATATTCTGTTGTGTCTTATGGAAAAGTCAAATAAGATATCTTATATACCTTTACTAGATATCTTATATAGTATATAAGATATCTTATATGACATATAAGATATCTTCTATAGGAAATTAGATATCTTATATGGAAAATGAGATATCTTATTTAATTTTATATATAAGATATCTTATATAATAAATAAGATATCTTATATAGTATATTAGATATCTAATATGCCAATTAAGATATCAAATATAACATATAAGATATCTAATATAACATTTAAGATATCTTATATGAAAAATTAAATAAGATATCTTGTATTCTATATCAGATATCTTATATAGAATATAAGATATCTTATATGTTATATTAGATATCTTAATTGGCATATTAGATATCTTAATTGGCATATTAGATATCTAATATACTATATAAGATATCTTATTTATTATATAAGATATCTTATATATATAAGATATCTTATATAATAAATAAGATATCTTATATAATATATAAGATATCTGATATAATAAATGAGATATCTACGTGCCATAATAAATAGTAAAATGGCTTGCCATAAAGGCTTTAAATATCATCCAGGGAAGTAAATAGGAAGTAACAAAAGACGTTCCCTGAAAAGATAGCAGAAATCTTGGCATATGCAAATGGAAATGAATCAGCTGGACAGCCTGTTCATAGCCTTTACTGTTCATACACAAAATTTATGTACCCTAAAAAGGAGCCACGACATGAGAAAACTATTAAAATAGGTTATGCGCCCATCCCAGAGTCAGATCAGCCTGGTCATCCGCCCAGTCTGATCAGACTCTTCGCTAAGCACTTAAAGGGTAGCTAAGGGTCTAAGCTACTTCCATGCAGACAGCAAAGACTCTGATCAGACTGGCAGATGTGCAGGCTGATCCGAGTGTCTGTTGGGCCCACAACCACTTTGTTGTTTTTCTAGTGTCTCGGCTCCAATATACATGGGCAAGAAAAAAAGATCAAACTTAGTCTAGCACTGAGAAGGAGAAGAACTCAATAAGCAACACACTTTGATCTAACCTATAAACTGTATGTTGTACTGTTTATGCATGTTGTGAAGAAATGGAATATATATGTTTAAACCAAACTCAGTCCAACATATTCCCCAGATAAAAGTCCACAGTGCTGAGGAAACAGGGTTACCCTTCTGAACTTCAGTTGTCGGAATAAGGTGCATCTCAGATACCAAGGCCTCAGTTTTTGATTTACATTTATCTATTTTAGATGGTTTTGTTACAACTACAATTTATGATAACCTATACAACTACAATTTATGATAACCTAAAAGCCTGATTTAAATATTGTTAATTTTCCATTTTTAGATGGTGATGTTCCTTTTTCTACATCCTATGGTGTTTATAATCCTCAACATATTCATTTTGCTTGAGTGTCTAGTCATGTTGATGACTTTAATATGGGTAATAAAGTTTTGACAGCAAAACTTCTCAAACAAGGTTATAGATAAGCATTTTCAAAATTTTATTGAATGCATTAAGTCTCAGTTATGTTCTGTTCTGTTCTGTTCTCAGTGTCTAGATATAAATGTCTGATTGAAAACACTTCTTCTGCAAGGCCATTCAGAACCAGAATTTTATGGCAACTTGGTGTATAAAGTCAGAAAAATAACTGGTAAAATGTCTTTCCTTATCATTTTAAGATGATAATAATTTGATATAAAAAGATGTCTTGCAACAAACTGCATGTATAGTGGTTAACCCAATCAAGGTTAACAGCTTGGGGAATGTTTTCACTTTTATTGTATTTTGCATAGAAATTCCTGTAAGCAGTCAGTGTTGATCCTGATAAGACCCTGCATTCTGCAGGGTCTGAACTGGGTCCATGGGTGAAAGTTCCAAAATATCAAAATCCGGAAATCAATGGTTTATAATCCTGAAATGAGGAGTTTTCCTTAACTTTATATATGGACAGCTGGCCTCAAAAATCCTGAATTCAGGAATAATCCTGAAAACTTTCACCCATGTGGGTCTGCACTGTTTGCAAGTGTCCCCCAAAAATGGGTTTCCAGTCTAAGAAGGGTTAAGAGTTAATAAGACTTAGAGGATCTTACAGGAGTGGTCATTTTATATGAAAGTTATGACACAAGCCTTTGGTGAGTTTCATAAATTTCATATAAAATGACAACAAGTGTAAGATTCTGTTTATCATATGACCCTTTAAAATGGGATTTTAATGCCTTCAAACTGAACATTATTTTAATAAGAAAACGCATTGTTTAAACAGACACTGTCAATGACGTTACATGTATGTGCCAAAGTGTTATTACACATGTGGTCAAGCGATTTTTATGACATGACATTATCCACTGAATAATAGCAATGTGATGTGATAAAAAATTATCTCCATACCTCATTATTAGGGAGAACAGCAAAGCTATCCAGCTCTATAGGGCGGGTACTTTCTTGATACGAGAAAGTATGTATTAAATTTGCATTCAAGTCTGTCATCAGTATAGAATTCCATGTACCTGCAATTGACAGACAGTTTGTATAGTTGACAGGGCTTCAACAATATTTCACTTAATTATCGTAATGTGTGTACATATTGGCACACTTAAAAATAATGAATTATCCATTTGGGACAAATGGAAAATTTATTATTTTATGTGTCCAAGCACATTAAAGTAGTAAAGGAAAATAATGTATGGGCCTGGGAAACAAGTGAAGAAATGACCGAACTGATGAAGACACAGTTTTCGTTATTATGGTCAACTCCCCATATCTCGAACACTGATATCTCAAAGTATCTTTTTATATTAAAGAATATATTTCCTTTTTTTATTTACATTTCAACTCCTGTTATCTCAAAGTACTGATATCTCAAAGTAAATTATGGAAGTATAAAAGCCCACCTTATAACCAAATAAATACTGTATACGAGATAATTTTTGCAATGTTCCATTTTTTACGGTCACGGTCACTTAGCAACCGCGAATATTAAAATCGCGAAATAATTTCCTGTTTCTTACAATGTAACATCAGCAGACAAGCATCCATATATTTTGCTTCTGTTTGCTTTGATAAAAGTATGGTACTTTTCATTTGAGGCAGTTCTTTCATTAACCTGCAACCGCAGGCAGAGGCATATAATTAATTCATAAGCCTCTGCCACAGGTTAATGAAAGAACTAGCTCAAATGAAAATGAAGCAGTTTTGTTTTTTGCCCATGTTGCTGACCGCCAAAATTAGAAATCTTGTAAATTAATATTTACGTTTTTGCCCCTAAACCGCAAAAATTTTAACCCGCGGAAATTTCCACGTATAAATATGTTATCCTATAACCTCATGACTGTGAGCTGAAAAAGTTGCGACTTACTTGAGAAGAGTTTATCGTCCTGTATTCTGAGCGCTCTGAGACCTTTAATGTCTGGCAAATGCATTCGTTGTATGACAGTTAATTTTTGTATGTCCCACTTTAAGATTGTGCCATCCAAACCAGCAGTAAATGCCCACCTAGAGAAGCAGTAACAAGAAAAGTAATCGATGTAAACTGTAAAGCAGATCGCAGAGGTTTTCATTCCTGAGTAACAGCCAACATGAATATTCAAATGTTTTAATTTCATAAAAGACAGACTACCAGACATCTGCTCATGGCTAGTACTTTGTTATACCATATTAATCCTAATAAACGCCCCTGCTCTAATAAACACCAACTGCCTATTTTCAGAAAATAATGTTATATTAACTTGCATGAATGCCTATTTGCTTCTCTGGATAAGGTAGCACTTTGAAATGGGTCTACCTAGAGTTCACCCTCTAGGAGCAAATTCTTTCCTTTAATTTAAGAGTTCACCCTCTAGGAGCAAATTTTTTCCTTTAAGAGTTGACCTCTACAGAAAAGGGAGTCAAAAATATTAGAGTTGCTATTCCTGAAAATAGATCACTCACCTTTATAATGTTTATTAGAGGTATTTGGCAGTGGCTGATTTACTATGCTTTAGGCTCTGAATAAGCCCCACTGGAGATGGACGTCTTTCCAACCCTATGCAATGCCCTTGCAGCATTTAATAGGATTAATTAACACAGTATACATGTAGTTTAAAATTCACGAACATAGGAGCTTCATGACTCTACCAATTTACCTTCCTAATGTGCTGTTACCAAGCCGATCAGTTACCTTACATATACAAGTGGCTGTTGATCTAAATAGTAGTGTCAGCACCTCAGCTCAACTGATGGTAATTAGCAATTATTTAGAACCACTGGGCCAATATCACTGCTGGTGGATAATTTGTCCCTGAGGATGACATCAACCCAGTTAGTCAGTCTTTCAGTATTGATTCTGGTTCTCAGGCATTGCGGTCACTACTTAAATACTGATTTAAATACTTAATTCATTTTGATATATACCTGGTAAATTTCTAAATGATTCTAAAACTAAGACTGACTTGTCGTAGGAACATGAATCTTAGCAGAGTCCGGCTTCCATTCTTTTGAGTTATTTAGGCTTTTTGCGGGTTCTTGCTGCATCTCTTTCCTCAGATGCCCTTGTCTGTCGCCATTCTTGAGATGAAGGGGTTGAGGTGGCTCTTTGGGGGATGCCTGCGCTTGCGAGTTAATACGCAGGCATCCCTCTCCTGATGTCTGCAGCAATTGTGTCCCATGGAATGGGACAGTAAGTTTGGCTCGAAGACTGGGATGCGCGTTGCCTGCCGAGACCTGCTTATCATCTCTTTTCTTTTCAAACTTTTGGGGTTTAGCGACACTGAAGAAGTTAAATACAGAAACACGCCTCTGTCGCACTAAATTTGGTATAAATATGTTTATATTACTACTTCTGGTATGCTGTCACCCATACTCTCGGATGACAAACTATTACATCCTAAAAACAAATAACTATTTTAGGTGTTAATTCCGATTTTTGAACTTTTGCAAAGACCCCTGTCATCTATGTGTCAAACTACCAACTTCCAATCTTACCTGTCTTGATTATACAACACTATATCCACAACAAGATCAGAATGATCATTGAGATATTTATTGCACGTAATTGTTTCTGAGTCTATCACGTAGATACCACCAAATGATCCTGCCCATACTTGGCCATTACCCATAGCTTTCAGACATGCCTGAAATTACATAATCATAAATTTTGTATTACCATACTCGCATCTGACAAAGCAGTTCGTAATAAAAGAGAACAGTTATTTGTCAAGTTTTTAGCGGTGCACTCTTTTTGCCATCAAGCAGGCCCCAAGGTTATAAAACTTTTTTCACGCTCAACTCAGCTGAGCATGAAATTTTACCTGCTAATAAACAGCAAATTACTGATTAGTACAGTTGTTTTCTTGCTCAGTTGATCTGAGTATGAAATTTTCTCTGCTTATATATGAATATGAAAATGCCAACATTAGTTGGTATTTTCATATTTATCAGCAGAGAAAATTACATGCTCAGCTGGGTTGAGTATGAAAAAGGTTTTATAACCTCGGGGCCAGGTCTGTGACCCAAGCTTTCCCTTTATCCATGTTGTTTGAGAAAGTATATACATAAACCATCATTTCAGTGATGTCAAAATGACAGTTTGGTACACTGCAGGCATTAAGGATACTGTTGTCGGACAAGAAAGGACCACTTGCCAATTGAGAAAATTTTTACACATATTTTAAATGAAAGGCATACAAGAAATCAGCTATAACACAGTTGTTTCAATGCTAAAAATTGAATGACATATTCATAAAAAATCTCTTCGACCATTATTTTAAGCACTCACATAGAATACTGTGCTTCGATATGTCTAGCCTTCAGGTGAATCGTCAATCAGTCAGCCAGGCTCTGCGGTTATAAACTTTTTTCATGCTCAACTCAGCTGAGCATGAAATTTTACCTGCTAAGACATAGCAAACTGCTGATAAGTATAGTTGTTTTCTTGCTCAGTTGAACTGAGTATGAAATTTTCTCTGCTTATGAATATGAAAATGCAAACATTAGTTAGCATTTTCATATCTATCAGCAGAGAAAATTTCTTGCTCAGCTGAGTTGTGCATGAAAAAAAAGTTTTATAACCTCAGGACCAGGTTTAAGACTATTGCACAGATCATTCAGGCATAAAATTCATCCATTTAAAAAATCTGTTTAGATTAAAAATTTTATGGTGAGCATGGAAGTTTAAACAATTAATACCATATAATCCTAATAAATGCAAATGGAGCAAATTCTTTTCTTTAGAAAATGACCCCTACACCTACAGAGAAGTGAGGCAAAAATTTTAAGACTTACTTCTTCGTATCATATATCCATTCACCTTAATGCTGTATATGAGAGGTATTTTTGGCAGTGGCTGAGTTACTACAATTTAGGCGCTAAATAATGCCCCCCTTTCGTAAAATGTAATGCCCCCAGGGCATTTAATATGATTAATACATAAGACATGTACATGTAAAACAGACTAGTACAGTCTCTGTTGAGGTTTGGAATCTGTGAGTAGATTCTTTCCTTTCCTTTTCCTGTCTTTCTCAAAAAGGGTCAACTCATAAAGGAAAGAACTCGCTCCTTAAACTTCCAGAGACTGAAAGTAAAGTTGGCAAATCTGTAAGGAGCAAATTCTTTCCATTACAAGTTGACCCCTACTGAGAAAGGAGGCACAATGAAATTGGCTTAGTTGCTCCCACTGAAAGTGTACCCACTCACCTTAATATTTTGATACCGAATGATTTTCATTCCTCAGGCCCCGAGGTTATAAAACTTTTCTCATGCTCAACTCAGCTGAGCATGAAATTTTACTGCTAATAAATAGCAAATCACTGATAAGTACAGTTGTTTTCTTGCTCAGTTGAGTGGAGTATGAAATTTCCTCTGCTTATAAATATGAAAATGCCAACATTAGTTGGCATTTTCATATTTATCTGCAGAGAGAATTTCATGCTCAGCGGAGTTGAGCGTTAAAAAAATTGTAACCTCAGGGCCTGGTGTGACCTGGTGCACTTTCAGGGGAAGCAACTCTGCAATATTCAATTTTGCCTCCCTTCCAAATAAGGATTCACCACTGAAAGGAAAGAATTTGTTCCTCTAGGAGAACTTTGTGCTATGACATATGTTGATGTATGGCATTATTTACTAATTAGCCTTTCTTTTACCATTTACATGTACAGGCATACCTGTCTAAAGGGGACACTGTATTTAGGGGTCACCTGTCTTATGCAGCCACCTCTTTAGGGTCTCCTGAACCATATTGCAGTAAAAATTAGCCAGGCCCCAAGGTTATTAAACTTTTTTTCGTGCTCAACTCAGCTGAGCATGAAATTTTCTTTGCTGATAAATATGAAAATGCCAACTAATTGTTGGCATTTTCATATTCATAAGCAGAGGAAATTTCATACTCAGCTCAACTGAGCAAGAAAACAACTGTACTTATCAGTAATTTGCTATTTATTAGCAAGTAAAATTTCATGCTCAGCTGAGTTGAGTATGAAAAAAGTTTTATAACCTCGGGGCCTGTATTAAGTGTCATCAGTCTACAGTCGCCAATTTTTTGTGTTCCCATAAGGCAAGACAGGTGAGTGAGATGGCGCCCTGGGTTTAACTTCATACCGACACATAAGGTAGGTCAGATAGGCAGATGGGACCTAAGTTTAAAGTCTCATCAAAAAAAACTGGAGGAGCAGAGAATCAAACCTGAAACCTCTGCATTGGTAGCCTGGCCCCGAGGTTATAAAACTTTATTCATGCTCAACTCAGCTGAGCAGGAATTTTACTTGCTAATTAATAGAGAATTATTGATAAGTGCAGTTGTTTTCTTGCTCAGTTTAGCTGAGCAAACATTAGTTGGCATTTTCATATTTATCAGCAAAGAAAATTTCATGCTCATCTGAGTTGAGCAAGAAAAAAGTTTTATAACCTTGGGGCCTGGTGCCTAAACCATTTTGACTATGGCCACTCCTCCTTCAGACAGGTTTGACTGTATATGGGTCTTTATGCAACCAGCAAAGACCAAGACCAGCCTGGGCACCTACACAGTCTGATCAGAACCTTTGCTGTTTGTGTGCTTATAGACTGTGAACAGTCAGTGTACAGTGAACAGGGAAGGCACTGACTGGGCTGTGCAGAAGCCAAGGTTGTGTCCGGCTGGTTTGGTAAGTGTTAACATACCATAAAATTTCCAAAAGTTGGGACACCTTAAATAATTGCTGTTATTGTCTAGTGAATTGAACAATTCGGATTTACAATGCAGTTATGTGCCCAAAGGATGCAGGTAGAATGGCAAACAGAGTAGACCCAGATCAGACTGCTCCCTCAGGAGCAGTCTGATCTGGTGCTGCACTGATTGCTTGGACCTATCTGTCCCAATACTTAGATTTTTTATGGTATAAATAATACATCTCTCTTGGTGATTTATTTTAGAGGTAAAGGCTTCAAATTTGGCTTGAATGTCAATGTCATTTCTTACCAGTTGAGTACAAGACTGAAAACAACATTAATAGATGATACAATGAATCATTTAATATCATATTTATCCCGCTTGAGGATGTGAGAGTTTTCCTATTTCTGAAATAACCCAAAATATACAAATTAGTGATTAATTTAACTATATGTTTTATCTCTTTTTCAAGACAATCCCCAAAAATCAAGCTATGTCTTGTAAGTTGTAAGAATCTAATCAAGCTTTTTTTGGAGTTATTTTAATTTTAGAGGTGAAAACAGTCTTATGATCCAATAAGTAAGGCACTCATAACAGTTTATACTCATAAGTCTGTCATCCCAGAATAGAAAAAAAAATCTCAATGTCATTTAGCCCTAGTACTGAATGTATACTGACCACTTCATAACTGTGAATTCTGGAACAGGTTTACAAAATTTCCCTTTAATCTATGAAATAATTATATAATGAACACTTAAGAAGTATCTGAAGTTTGGCATTTGAATATTTTCTGACTGACTGCTGACTGAAAAATAATTTAAATATTCCAAGAAAATTAAGTCCCTAGTCTAAAGTGGCAAAGTGTCACTGTACCTCAGTAGATTACTGCAAAACACTTAATATTTGCAGTATCTAAATTTTGCGGTTCAATGAAAATGACATCCTGGCGTACATGTATATTAATTTTGGAGGTCACAATATTTTTTTGTAAATTTGTGACAGTTTTTCACACTTTTTCATTAACTATTCATTGTGGCATCTATTAGAATCGCCTTATTGAGGCGATTCTAATGGGCTGCCACAATGTATAGTTAAATGAAAAGGTATAAAAAATCTCAAATAATCATCAGGTACTCTTTTATATCTGACCCTTTGTTATGCTGTTCGTAAATCAAATATTGGCAGATTTATATTCTAGCGCTATTTGCCCTTGCCTCAAATATCCAAGAAATTCAGTAACCGACAAATATAGGTGTTTTCAGTAAGCATTGGTTGGTATGCTAGAGAAGCCATCCTGACTCAAATCCTACTGGAGGTAGTATTCTTTTCTTCAACTCTAAATGGGTTCCATTGCACACAGCTTTTCACTGTCACCTAGCAATTGGTTTGATATGATGAAAATACTGTTGAAAAGGCTGTAAAACTGCATGTAATCCCTCCATAGATCTCAAACTTTAAGGAAAAACTTTTAAAAATTCTCTATATAGTTGCTGTTGTTGTTGAGTTGTGGTTAATGTTTCGAACAGTAAACAATATTTCTGTCATGTCCAGACGTTGCCTTCAAATTCGTAGTACTTTTACCCGACCTGAGATAAATGACACTCAGGTCCTGCTATAGCTACTAGAATCTCTGCCGTGGAGACACCAGGCAGCCCAGCTATTTTGCTCGCCCCGATGTGTATGGGGGGAGTTGGGGGTGAGGGCAAAGATTTCCCTGTAAATTTCACAGGAGCAGATAAAGTCAATAAAGTTATGTATCTCTGTTGTGAAAAGAGTGGAAGAACCATGCTGACATATCTATATATCTAAGGTGAATAGCTTCACTTTCAAGGGAAGCAACTCTGCCATTGTCCATTTTGCCCTCCCTCTTAACAGGGGTCTACTCTTATAGAAAAATATTATTGTATATTGGGTGTCATAATCCTATTATTCAACTGTCCAGTGACACTGCTATTTCATCAAAGGAAATATCCTTTCTCACATAGGTAATTACATAACAGGGTCATAAAACCAATAAAGACTGGGTTTGTGTTCTATATGAAATAGAATATTTGTCTTTTAAAGAAAGAATCTCCTCCTCTAGGAGCAAATTCTTTCTTTGAAGAGTCGACCCCTTTTAGAAAGGTTGAGTCTAAGTGGAAGTCACAAAAGTTGTTCCCCTTTGTAAGAATGGTAGCAAACAATGGAGATGTACCCATACACCTTACAGGTGTGCTATTTTTAGCATAATTATTCCACTTACCACACTGGATCTGGTGTGTATAGACTCGTTCTCAAGCACCCAAGTTATTGCACTATAAACTTTGATTTTCCCATCACTCAGTCCGCACCAGAGATGTGGATGTTGAGCGTCTTCTAGAAAATAAAAAAGACAGCTCTTTATGAGAAAACACTCAGCAAGGAACACACTCAGACCAGTGTGCTATAGTGAGCCCTCCCTAATATGACGGCATTTGTTCTGATGTTAAACTGTCTTTACAGCTATTCAGAATACATATTCTGAACAACAAATTCATTGTGCATATCAAAATGACGTTATAAACAATTTTGCTGTTGAAATGAATAACTCAATAACAATTTCTGATACATCTATCCCCATTCTAATACACTTGCCACAGGGCCACACTCCACTTGTAAGGATAATTGTGATTGGTTTTTGCAACCCAACAGAACCGGAACTGAATCATTTCAAGAAAAAAAATTTAGTGAGTGAACTCTGGTTTAACGTCTCAACAACAAGGTCATATGGAGACGGAACTCGGTTTTAAGTCTCATCCGAAAGACTGGAGAAGCGGGCCATCAATCTTGCGACCCCTGTATTGGTAGTTCGGAGTGTTATCCACTACACTACAGCCGCTCCTGAAAAAAAATAACTAAAAAAGATGAATGACACAAAAATACCTTCAGGAAAAGTAACTGCCGCAGATGCAAAGGTAGGCGGTCATTTCACCAGCTGCCAGCTTTTAACGACAACCCTGCAGTTCAAAAAAATGTTCTTTCAACAGTTTCTTCATCAAGCTGCTCAAAATTATAACAAGATTATCTTACCACCACTTGTATACAGCAAAGCCTGAACTGTTTTTCTTTCCCGCTCTCCCATATTAGGATCTATTTTGTGTTGTAAGGCTTCTTTTGTATCCTTGGGCAACTCATGTTTCCCGGCTTCCTTGGCTTGAGTATAGAAAGCCAGCTTGTCAGCCCAGATTTCTATGTGTTCATGATGAGGTACAGTCTCTTGTTGCCCGCTATGAAAAAAATATCATGAGCAGTGACATGAGAAAACCAACAAAGTGATTGTGTGTCCAGTGCAGACTCAGATCAGTCTGGACATCTGCCCAGTCTGATCAGACTCTTTGCTAAGCACTTTAAGGGTTGCTATGGGTCTAAGCTACCTTCATGCAGATAGAGAAGGCTCTAATCAGACTGGGCGGGCGCACAACCACTTTTCTCGTGTCGCGACTTGTATTTTATTTGTATGTAAGACACCATCTCATTTCAAAAGTACTCCATGTGTGTAATTAGGTATAAGCTGTTTTAGCTCTTCAAAAACAATCCCAAAGCGCTTACACTTTAGGACAGTTTTAGTAAAAAGCACAATCCCAAAAAACTTGATCCTTCTTACAAGACGGATTTAGATTTTTAGGACTATTGAAAAGGAAAAAGTCCCACCTTACAACCAAACAAATATGGTACAGCATAATATGATGGGCTATGCCATGAGGAAAGGCTCCTAGGGTATGTTTTAATAGCTTAGACTCAATTCAGCATGTGCAGCTCATAATCTGTGCAGTAACAGCATAGCAACCACTTAAGTTGTTTTATAAATGCAGCCCCAGGAAATATGGAGCAGCTTTGCAAGTGAAACTGTAAGATTCCATAATGTTTTCAGCTCCTGATATGGACAAACCAGTAAACATATGTGTGCTTATTATATACAGTCAACTCTCAATATCTCGAAAGCTGATATCTCAAAGTAATTCTTATATCAAAGACCACAGTTTAGACACAATCCCTTACTTTTATTTACAAACCAACTGCTTACTTAAACTACTGGGACCAGAAAATTTACTTTTAGATATCAGTAGTTTTGTATAACTTTCGACTTTGAGATATCGAGAGTTAGTTGTATCTCAGAAATTCCCTTTATATGGACATATTAACCCATGTGCATTAATAAGGTTTAATACTGTATCTTTAATTGTATGAATCATGTATTCAAGCAGGTTAAGCATCGTAATAAAGTTCTTACAATCCAATAAGAGCATCAATCAGCAGTGTATTCTGTATTGCCTGTTGTATAGCATTGATATCCCTTGTTGCCTCGGCGATAACTTTCCCCGCCCACATCTCTGATATAACACGATACCACCAGTTACGGTCTTCCTTCAAATACACTGTGAATGGCTTGCCTTCTGAAAACACAACAGAATGTAATCTTAAATATTGATTAAAACTTTAAGCCTAAGAGACAACAAGAGGACCAATGGTCCTGTAGCTCACCTGACACTTGGTCCTGGTATATATTTTAATGCTTTTATACATGTATATAGCACCATGGCAGGGGCACTGGGCCTTTGTTTCTGGACAAAGATTTCTGAAGGGTTTTTATCATAAATGGGTGTGGCGGCCACCATGTTCATACGACCAAGACCATCTGAACAAACTTTGATTCCTTTGACCCAGTATTAAAGCTCCATAATATATGAAACACAGTAATCATTTGTATAAACTATGATGGGCCTGAGTGCCCAATGCTACATACTGGTACCAAGTTTCAAGGTTATAGGCCTTTCGGTTCTCGAGAAAAAGACATTTGAAGAGTTTTTACCATATATAGGCATGGTGGCCATCTTGGTCAAGTGACCAAGACCATCTGAACAAACTATGGTTCCTTTAAGCCGGTGAAGCTCCATATGAAATATGGCTTCAATTGACCCTAGTGGCCTCTGAGAAGATGTTTGAAAATGTTGACGGGTGACAGAATCTCAATGACCTTGTACAAAAGTCAAAGAATGACCTTGACCTTTAACGACAAAATATCTTCATCTGGTCATTTAGTCAACCATATATACCAAATATTGCACCTTAGACTTAAATAGTTTCTGAAAAATCCACTGTTTAAGCATTTTCCCATATAAAAGCCTACATAATGTACCAAAGTTGACAGTGTCATAAATTAGGTCAAGGTCAACGCACGATCATTTGTATAAACTATGATGGGCTTGAGTGCCCAAAGCTACATACCAAGTTTCAAGGTCATACACCTTTTGGTTCTGGAGAAGAAGATTTTGAAGGGTTTTTACCATATACGGGCATGGCAGCCATCTTGATCAAGACCCTGAGAACAAACTTTTATTCCCTGATCACACTTAGACTCCATATGAAATTTCGCTTCAATCAGACCAGTGGTTTCAGAGGAGCAGATGTTTTAAAAATCTTGATGATGGACAGACTGACAAAATGACCTTGACCTTTCAGTGACATAATATCTTCATCTGGTCATTTAGTTGACCATATATACCATGTATTGTACCTAAGACTTAAATAGTTTCTGAGAAATCCACTGTATAAGCGTTTTCCCATATAAAAGCCTAACATACCAAAGTTGACCATGTCGTAAATTAATTCAAGGTCAACACATGGTCATCATTTGTATAAACTATGATGGGCCCGCATGCCCGATGCAACATACCAAGTTTCAAGGTCATAGGCCTTTGGTTCTAGAGACGAAGATTTTCCAAGGGTTTTTACCATATATGGGCATGGTGGCCATCTTGGTCATGTGACCCAGACCCCGGGTATAAACTTTAGTTCCCCCATCCCACTGAGACTCCATATGAAATTTGGCTTCAATCGGCCCAGTGGTTTCAGAGGAGAAGATGTTTGAAAATCTTCACGACTGATGGTCTGACGGAATGACCTTGACCTTTAGTGACATAATAGCTTCATCTGGTCATTTAGTCGACCATGTATACAAAGTATTGTACCTAATACTTAAATAGTTTCTGAGAAATCCACTGATTAAGCGTTTTCCCATATAAAAGCCTAACATACCAAAGTTGACCATCCCGTAAATTATGTCAAGGTCAACACAAGGTCATGATTTGTATAAAATATGATGGGCCCGCATGCCCGATGCTACATACCAAGTTTCAAGGTAATAGGCCTTTTGGTTCTGGAGACGAAGATTTTTGAAGGGTTTTTACCATATATGGGCATGGCGGCCATCTTGGTCATGTGACCCAGACCCCGGGTATAAAATTTCGTTCCCCTATCCCACTGAGACTCCATATGAAATTTGGCTTAAATCGGCCCAGTGGTTTCAGAGGAGAAGATGTTTGAAAATCTTCACGACGGATGGTCTGACGGAATGACCTTGACCTTTAGTGACATAATATCTTCATCTGGTCATTTAGTCGACCATGTATACCAAGTAATGTACCTTAGACTTAAATAGTTTCTGAGAAATCCACTGATTAAGCGTTTTCCCATATAAAAGCCTAACATACCAAAGTTGACTATACCGTAAATTAGGTCAAGGTCAACGCAAGGTCATGATTTGTATAAACTATGATGGGCCTGCATGCCCTATGCTACACACCAAGTTTCAAGGTCATAGGCCTTTTTGTTCTGGAGAAAAAGATTTTTGAAGGGTTTTTACCATATATGGGCATGGCGGCCATCTTGGTAATGTGACCCAGACCCCGGGTATAAACTTTAGTTCCCCCATCCCACTGAGACTCCATATGAAATTTGGCTTCAATCGGCCCTGTGGTTTCAGAAGAGAAGATGTTTGAAATTTTGACGACGGATGGTCCGACGGAATGACCTTGACCTTTAGTGACATATTATATCTTCATCTGGTCATTTAGTGGACCATGTATACCAAGTATTGTACCTTAGACTTAAATAGTTTCTGAGAAACCTAGTTTCCTATATAAAAGCCTAACATACCAAAGTTGACCATGCCGTAAATTAAGTCAAGGTCAACGCAAGGTCATGATTTGTATAAATTATGATGGGCCGGCATGCCTAATGCTACATACCAAGTTTCAAGGTCATAGGCCTTTTGGTTCTGGAGAAGAAGATTTTTGAAGGGTTTTTACCATATATGGGCATGGCCGCCATCTTGGTCATGTGACCTGGGCAAAATATATAAACTTTCGTTCCCCCATCCTGTTAAGGCTCCATATGAAATTTGGCTTCAATCCGCCCAGTAGTTTCTGAGAAGAAGATGTTTAAAAGTGTGAATGCCGACGCCGCCGCCGCCGACGGACGACAGACCAAGGCTATACTATAAGCTCACCTTGACAGGTGAGCTAAAAATAGCTGAATTTGCAAACAGTGTAGATTCTGACAAGGTGGCTCATAATGAGCCACCTCTGCTAGATCTATACTGTTTGTGTTTGGTTTAAACATATTTATTTCACTTATTTTACAACATACATAGATAATACAACATATAAGTTTATAGGTTAGAACGAAAGCATGTTGCTTATTTAGTTCTTCTCCTGTTTGTGTTTGCACTCTAGTCTTTGAATTCTAACTACATGTATAACACAACTTGAAAAAAAACATTCTTTGGAATTTAGCAGACGTAAATTTTGCCTTCTGCTTTTAGATGCTTAAAGAGTTAAAAAGAGACTAGTGTTCATGGAAAGAAATTGCTCCTCGAGAAGCAATTTTCTTTCTATAAAAGTTGACTAGAATTGTGAAGAGAGGCCTTTCTATAAAAGTTGACTAGAATTGTGAAGGGAGGCAGAATTATCAAGATGACAGTGTAACAGCAATTGCGTTTAACTTAAATGAAAATACTTGAATTTGCAAACAGCGTGAATCTCGACACGAAGGCTCTGAAACTACACTTTTTTCCTCTAGTCTTTGAATTCTCAATATGCTTCTCAGTATGAAATAGCCAGGACCAGAGCTGTTCATATTGCCCTGATTTTAACTTATTGTTGCTTTGTTCTACTTTTTTCCATTTGGTGTTGGAGGCTGGAATGTGGAATTTATCATGCATATGCTGCAAATTCCTTCAGATAACAGGGGTATAAAAACATGATGTGATATCATGTAACTTTAGAACTGCGCTTGCCCCAGTGTTATCAGGCGATGCCTTTAGAAGTGGTTTCTGAAGACAAGTGGCTATATACGCATATTGGCCCTGATAACAATGTTCAGTTGGTTTAATGACGTCACCAACTTACATCATAATGCATTTGCAATATCAACAAGTTCAAACAAAACTGTGTTTACTTTTCCTTTGTTTGACTCTCTGTACATCTTAAAATCTCCTATTGATGCAAGATACATGTAAATAGAAAACCATGATAGTGTCTTTTCATATCATGTTTATCAGGCTCAACCAGAAACACGTCAGAGCGGCTCGACAAGCCTCGCCATTCCTATGCTATTTCTGGTCTCACCTGATAAACTTGATATCGAAAGGCACTAATATGGTATTTTCTATTTATTGTATCATTTCCTGATCATCGACTTTTTATACTACTTTAGCTGGTACACATCAGGCCCTGATGCATCTACTCCTCACTGGTTACTGAGCAAATAATGCAGGCCCAGATCCTACTGCTCCTCTAGAAACAGTCTGATCTGGATCTACATTATTAGGTACAGCATGCTTGTCTCAGAACCTCGAGCCTGAGCAGCATACTGACTCCTTCTTACAGTACACTCAGCTCTTTAACTGGCATAATCATTTTTCCACAATTTTTCTTACAACACACTTACTCCTTTTTATTTACTTGTTTCCACAACACAATCATCTCTTTTTACTGCACTTTCCTATTTTACACCACATTTGCTCCTTTTTGACCAGACACACACAGTCTTACATAATTGTTTTGGCAAACACACCCATTTTAGACCACCCTACCTCCACTCCTTTTTATGCTTCTCACACATTTTTAAACTTCTCACATATATTTTTTACAAAACACTCACCCATTTTACAACACACACACCTTTTTAAAACACTCACCCTTTTTCTTGATCAGAAGTGTATCTGTGGTTTGTGACAGGAACCCCTGATGCTGTGATTTCTCTATTGACTTAATATCTCGTAATTTCACAATCTCTTGGTACATATTGGACACATCCTTTAGGAAGAACAACCTGAAAAACAACAGTAAAGAAATAGAGGATCTTACATGAGTGCTCATGTATTATTGAATTTATTAAACGAGTCGGGGGAAAAAGATAAGATGCGAGGCTTGCCGAGCATCTTATCGGTTTTCCCCAACGAGTTTAATAAATTCAATAATACAGGAGCACGAATGCAAGATTCTATTTATCATATGACACTAAAATCGCATTTTATTAGCAAAATTTGCACTAAAACGTCACGATTTCGCCATTAGAAAACGCGACGTTTTAATGGACGTCAAATATAACGTTACGACGTAATTTGCATATTTAATCCACTAGTGGATTATTGTTTTTAATGCATGGCTTTATTACACTCTCAGATGCGACGTCATATGATAATTCTAAATATTGGGACACCTATAATAATTACCAAACCTGTCCTACCAATCAAACAATTCGGTTTTGCAGTAGTAATTTATCAAAAACATGCAGAGGGAATGGCAAACAGTGTAGACCCTGCATTGTTTGTAAACATTTATCTGTCCCAATATTTAGAATTATGACGGTACATAGCATACCTATTCCATTATACAACAGAGCTTATACTCCAACAAAACAGCCCTCAAAATTTAGATCCATCATTCTGTGAATTCAAAATTGAAAAAAAAATGAAAATAAATCTAAAAATCAGGACACCTTAAAAATTACCTTTATTATTGTCCTACAAATGGGACCAGTTTGGTTTTACAATACAGTAACGCATCCAAAAGATGCAGATAGAATGGCAAATAGTGTAGATCCTGATCAGACTGCTCCTTCAGGAGCAGTCTGATCTGGGTCTGCACTGTTTGCTCAGACTTGTCTGTCTGAATATTTAAAGATTTTATGGTACCTTTTATCAGTGAGTCCTATTCTTCCAATACCGTTGTCTGTTTTTATCTGTTCTGAGATCTTCAGGATTGTCTCCTCCTCGGTTAGTTTCCCGTTTACTATCTTAACACTGCTACACTGCTTCTGGTTCTCATTCCAGCGGAACACAAATGATGGGAATATGCCTGCTTCAACATCTGAAAAATATTATATTTTCTTTTATCATATGACCTCTCATCTGAAAGTGTTATAAAGCCATGCGTTAAAAACGGTAATCCACTAGTGGATTAAAGGTAGGTTCCTGTACTAGCGATATCAGTTATGTTCACAAAATAATATTTTCCTTTTCTGCATAGAATTGAATACTCTTATTTTTCAGAATCCGTTGCTACCGAGAAAACTGTCGGAGGTTGTTGAAAATTGTCGTTTTTCCTCTGGTTTATTTTATTTCATTGGAATTCCGGTTCTAAAAATAACTTTGTTATATGTCTATAAGTGCGCGGTTTCTGGGGTCATTCTCCAAAGGTCAATTTTCTCTTGCCGTGAGCTCTCCTAGAGATCCCGGCATGGCGGACGAGTTACAACTATCCCAAAATGCAACGCAGCATGACGTCACCTGTGTTATCTAATTTTGGCACGAGCTAAAAATAGCGCTAACTGGTGTGCGAAACAGAGTTAGGAAATCCCTTACAAAACAACTTTTCTAATATTTTTGGCTGTACACTTTTTAGTGAAACTTATTCATTCCCTTGTTATAAGTGTTTTCCGACAACTTGGAAAAAAATCGTCAAAATTATGATCATTTCCATACTACAGGAACCTACCTTTAAATATGCAAATGACGTTGTAACGTTATACATTGACGTCCATTAAAACGTTACGTTTTCTAATGGCGAAATCATGACGTTTCAATGCAAAATTTGCTAATAAAATGCAATTTTAGTGTCATATGATAAACAGAATCTTGCATTCGTGCTCCTGTATAACTGAATTTATTAAACTTGTTGGGGAAAACCGGTAAGATGCACGGCATAGCCTCGCATCTTATCTCTGTCCCCAACTCGTTTAATAAATTCAATAATACATGAGCACTCATGTAAGATCCTCTATTTATACCGTATAAATTCTAAATACTTGACAGATAGGCCTGGGCATATAGCGCAGACCCAGATCAGACAGCTCAAGGAGCAGTCTGATCTGGGTCTACACTGTTTGCTAGTCCATCTTCATCTTTGAGATGCATTGTAAAATCAAATTGTTATATTTTTAGGACAATTATAGTAATCATTTCTTGTGTACCACTGTTTAGAATTGTAACTGTATATAAGCTAGAATTTTCCATAGATTTGCGTAGCCGATAGTACAAGAAACAGAACTGTTTATGAGGATAAGAATTCCATAGTATGCTTTGTCTCATCTGACCACCCACTATCACAAAGCATCTCTTTCACCTCTAGCTAAGCTAGGGGATAACTGAATTTAAAACTGTCATTTGAGGAGGAAAATCATCATTTTTATAGTCACAAATTGCATTTTATTGCTAAGCGTAAATTTGAAAATTGTCTTTTCTGCCAACACATCACTGTAGCCATAAAATGCAATTTGCGACCATAAAACCGACGATTTACCTCCCACAATGACAATTTTATTTAAATATAATAATCCTCATTCTAATGCAATTTTCACCTTTTAAATTTTACTAAACTGCACCCAAAGCAAGTGCTTTCATCATCATATAACCAAACGTCAGCCAATGAGAAGTGAGGTCATCTAATGAGAGTATATTGCGGATATACTGATGCAATTTTTTACATTTTCCAATCAGAGGTTGGGTTACATATAAAATAGCATAAGAATAATGGTTTACCATTTCATCTGCATTTTTGGGACTCATTACTGCATCCCAAACCGAACTGTTGCATTTTCAGGACAATTTCGGTATTTTACTATTTTTGGTGTCCCAGTTGTAAGAATTTTTATGGTAAACCTTAAAACATGAGTAAATTGCTTCTCTATATTTACATTCTCAGTCTCAGTGCATTTATAGAAAAACCCTATGGTAAACCATAAGAACATAATGTACTTCATACTTCAATAACTACATCGGTTTACCCAACATTACATGATGTAAAGTGACTTCAAAATAAACCATCAATCTCTACATCTGATTGAACGTAGGCAGTGTTATGATGTCATTGACGCTGTTCTGCTATTAGAAGGAAAACTGCGTATAAATGTTTTTTCTTCTTCACCTGTAGCCGGTAACTCTTATTATGGTCTAATAATAGATAGAAAAGAATGTAAATATAAGCAATGACCTTAATTTTTCTGATGTTTATCGAAGTATAAACTACACTGGATCGCCAGCAAAATTTACATGAACCCCTTTGGGGTTCACTTACTTTGCATGCAACCCAATGTAGTTTGTACTTAGATTAACATCAAAAAAATGGAATTCATTCCTTAGGTAATCTAGCAAAATGACCAAATAAACCATATGAGCTGTGACATGACAAAACCAACAAAGTGGCATGTGTGCCCAGCTACAACTCAGATCAGTCCGGGCATCCACCCGGTCTTATCAGAGTCTTCCCTGTCTGCATGGAGCTAGCTTAGATTCTTAGCAACCTTGTAAGCACACAGCAAAAGCTCTGATCTAACAGGGCGGATGCTCAGGCTGATTTGAGTTTTTGCTGAGTGCACACGCCATTTTGTTGGTTTTGTTGTGTCGTGGCTCGAATAAACCATATGGCCCGTTTCATATTTATGCAAAATCTGACTGTCTGAAATGTTTCTCTTTTTAGACTGAATTAGACAGGATAACGGTTTTCTTCGCTAATAAAGTGCAGGTGTACAACGGTAGTTTAGCTTCAAAGCAAACCGTCTTGTCACAAACTTAACGGTACCTGTCAGCGGTATTGTTAACGCATAAATCACCAAGCACGTGGCTATGCTCTTCAACTGTGAAGTTACAAAATACGGTGAAATCAATCGAATAATAATAGTGAAAAAGGATAAGCAGTCAAGCCCGACTGCGTAAATAATGCGCTATAAAATGAGATAAGGCATTGTTATTATTATTATTATTATTATTTGATAGAAAAGTGCAGAGTTCCTGGTGGTTTAAAAAGGCGGTGATAGTTTAGCACTAAGGGGTAAGGATGAGACAATCTGCAAGTATACGACACTCAGGGAATAAAGATAACATAATTCGCCGCCCGTGTACATACTGGTAATACTGGTCAATACCCCTACCTGAGCTGTCATTTAAATTGAGTCGCGACGTGAGAAAGAAGTACCTTTAGACATGGGCAAATAGCGAATATTAAGAACAGCCTGCACAGTCTGATCTGAGCAGAGTGTTCGCTATTTGCTGTAGACTTCATTTATTGTTGATCAGGAACGAGGTGATTTTGCTAACATTGCATATGCACAGGCTGATCCGAGTTTGATCGAATAATCATTATATACGTGCAAAAGTGGCTGTCGTTTGAGACAGTCTATAAAAGGATCTACTCAGTCGACAGTCATTAGCTATAGTACTATATATTTTACAGTTATTGGTATTACGACCGAAATTTTGGTCAACGGCCACTTTAGACAACACTGGAGCGGTTCCCAGCAAAAGTAAGCAAACTGGTAATATCCCTGTAATGTACTAGACTCAGCAGTATTGACTGAAGAAAAAGTTTGAAGTTGTAGGGTTGGATTATAAAGTAACAATCCTGTTGAAGGAGAGTCACGAACTTGGCTGGATTCGATACCCTGACTTCTTCATTATGAATAGAGATCATTTATATTTTACCCGTCGGGGAAGACGACTCGGCTTTTGGAACGTTATTGTAAAAAAGATCCGCGTGTTATGTGTATCTGCGCAGTTTACTGTACAGTCTGGTCAGAGCATGCACCGTATGATTCACCTATCCTGCAACATGTGCCTATCATGCTGTTTTTACATATAGGCTTATTTGGGCAACGACGCGGCTTGAATCCAAATGATGTCATTTTCATAGGGTCAACACTTTAAGAAAAGGATTTGCTCCATTCAGAAAGGGATGTAAAAATGAAAATGGCAGTGTTGCTTCCCCGAAAAGTGTGCCCATTCACCTTAAGACAGATCTTTCCCGATATCGACCAATACGGGACATACTTTATATCCTTTTCACTTCTAACGTTTGATCAAATACATTATAAGATCAACTCTTAACCAAAACAAACTGGCCAATCTGATCTGAGTCTGCGCTTGGCGCACAACCACATTGTTGGTTTTCTCGTGTCGTGGCTCATATGCAGGTGTACCCACACACATTAAAAGTTTGTTATAGTAAAGGCGACCATTTTACACATAGGGTATTTAGGTAAAATTTTCAATCACAAATCATTTCTCCGATTCTGAAAGGACGCCATCAGACTCAGTGCCGGGCTCAGATAGAAGATACACATCAATGATTCTTCCTTGGCTTCCTGGGAAACAACTTTGAAAAGAAAAAATAAGATATTCGAACACTCAGCAAAACGAGGGAAAACTGTTATGAGCTGTAGGCCTAATGTTTAATAGTCCAAAAACTTTGAGAATTTACCCGCGCGGCAGAGTCAGTTTCGTTTTTCATGTAAATACAAGTACTGTGATTTTGCCATGCGGAGTTCTGATTTATAAAACAAACTTCTCACCTCTTATTTTTCCTTCATTTCGATGCATCTTTTAAAGTCCGAACATTTGATTATTGATCCGCGCGGCAAAATCATGTTTTCTATATTTCATGAATGAACTAATTAATAAGCTGTGACGTATATCTTTTAGCTGTCAAACCAACAGTTTTACGGATTTGCATATTTAAGATAGTCAATTCAATGGACGTCAGTCACCTTTGAGACTGCCCTGTTGCAGCGTTCGCTAATCAAGACACGCCACTTATTATTGTCGCGTGCCGGTTTAGTGATACAATCGAAGGTAAAACTTGACAGTTCTTACATCAGAAAGTCTATGCTTACTTGTCCGGGGGCTTATCAAAATACGAAGTTTTACATTTGCAAAGGCATTTGTTTTTGATAAAATCGCTAAAGGGAAAATCGACACGCACAAATTAACACTTACATGGACCACAAAAGTTAAAAAATAATTGCACAAATAGAAAATAATTTATTCTGTTCATTGCTCCAGTGACCTGGTGGGAAAGAGCGCTGGCTCTTATACGTTATCTCTGTGACTGCTGTAGGTTCGAGCCTCGCTCAGCGCACAGGCGAACAACAGTTCTGCTTGCGAAACGTCAGGAGTTTTTCCCATGAGCTCCGGTTTTGGCTATTAAAAGGGCCTGTTAAACACTGGTTTTCTTTTTTCTCTTTTTAAGCTTGCCAATTAACATCATGTCAAATAAAATGGTCGCATTTTGTACATATTTCAGTTCACTTCAATTGCGCTCGCTACGAATTTGAAGATCGGGTGAAAGGGAGGCGGGTCATATGGATCAATAATAACTAGAAATGTTTTTCAGAGAAAAACTGATGTCCCCCCACCATCCCATTTCCCATCCCCTACAATGAATAAGAAGCCTGAACAAGTAAAATATCTAGGCAAGTTTGGAGAAAATCCATCAACTGGTTCTAAAGAAACCCTACATAGATGACTATGACCTTGAAAATGAGTTCAAGGTCACCAAAATCAAATCATCTCTAAAACTTGTCCGAATGATGTATCCATGCAACTTTGGTGAAATTCCATCCATTGGTTCAAGAGATAGCACTGGTACAAGAAATTCTCATCTAAATCCTCCAGTGACCTTGAAAATGAGGTCAAGGTCACGAAAATCTAATCAGCTCTTAAGCTTGTCCCAATGATGTATCCATGCAAGTTTGGTGAAATTCCATCCATTCGTTCAGGAGATATCACTGGTACAAGAAATTGTCATCTAAGTACTCCAGTGACCTTGAAAATGAGGTCAAGGTCACCAAAATCTGATCAGCGCTTGAACTTGTCCCAATGATGTATCCATGCAAGTTTGGTGAAATTCCATCAATTCGTTCAGGAGATATAGTGGTACAAGAAAATGTCATGTAAGTCCTCCAGTGACCTTGTAAATGAGGTCAAGGTCACCAAAACCTAATCAGCTATTAAACTTGTCCCAATAAAGCATACATGCAAGTTTGGTGAAATTCAATCCATTGGTTCAGGAGATGTAGTGGGAACAAGAAATTGACATGTAAGTCCTCCAGTGACCTTGTAAATGAGGTGAAGGTCACCAAAATCTAATCAGCTCTTAAACTTGTCCCAATGATGTATACATGCAGGTTTGGTGAAATTCCATCCATTGGTTCAATATATATCACTAGTACAAGAAATTGTCATCTAAGTCCTCCAGTGACCTTGAGAATGAGGTCAAGGTCACCAAAACCTAACCACCTCTTAAACTTGTTCCAATGATATATCCATGCCAGTTTGGTGAAATTCAATAAATTGGTTCAGGAGATATAGTGGGTACAAGAAATTGTCATCTAAGTCCTCCAGTGACCTTGAAAATAAGGTCAAGGTCACCAAAATCTAATCAGCTCTTAAGCTTGTCCCAATGATGTATCCATGCAAGTTTGGTGAAATTCAATCCATTGGTTCAAGAGATATCGCGCACGCAAGAAATCTGTCACGCCGACGCCAACGCCCGGGATCCGCACTGAAAACAATATGTCTACTACCAATAAGACTGATGTACTTTAAGCTGACTAAATAAATTTTGACAGACATAACAAGTTAGTTCGACACAACCGTAATAGCTTTGTTTACGGTATCTTGACCACAGGCTTAATGTGGATCCTGACAATACGGCTCTTCCCAAATGGATTTGAAGTCTAGTTCTTTTGTTGTGTTCAAAGAACATTTACTGACCGTTCCAAGGCGGTACTTCTGTTGTGGTTCTTCAATTTTACGTGTTCTTAGGTCCGCTTGTCTGTGGTCTTCTGGCAATATGGTCACCTGTGAAGCTGCCCACTTTGCTCTCTCTCTCTCTCTCTCTCTCTCTCTCTCTCTGTGTGTGTGTGTGTGTGTGTGTGTGTGTGTGTGTGTGTGTGTGTGTGTGTGTGTGTGATTTATAATAGAAAATAGGTAAAAGTAAATGTTACTGTTGTTTTTGATGACCGCCTATTTGGGAAAGAGCTGTTCAAATGAAATCAAAAACTGTAAGTTAGTGTAAAGAAACCATAATAAATAAGACGAGGCAACATTAGGCATAACATCATCTGAAACTGAACCTTAAAACGAATGGGGGAATAGGGAAGGTAAAGATCAGCCTGCGCTTCCGCGCAGTCTGATCGCTTAGATAATCTGATACTGGGGAATAAAAGTGAGGATTCAGTTTGATCACTTTACACAGTGTGATGGCATAGCTTGCATTTTTAGGCGAGGCATATCATATTGCGAGTGTGTTGTCCATAGTCGAAGTCATCAGCTCAGCTGCATGCAGTCATGCATCAAGAGGTTAATCTTTTACTGCTGGGTTGACAAAATTTTCAGTCGTTGACCGGGCCGGGTTTCGAAGCCGCGACTTTCTGTGCAACAGCTATGCGCTCTAACAAATGGACTACGGCGTGACACACAAATCACTAGAAAACTGTGCTGTCCAAAAGTCTGTAACTCTGGTAACACACGTTGGTTGTTTTTTTTTAGTTTAACGGCCCTTCGAGACAGTATTTCAGTCTATATCGGGCCGTCTCCCAAAGAGAGGGAGGAAGAAGAGAGGTGTGATAGCTCGAGAAAAATGTCCAAACAGCCCCGCCTGCACCTACTGCAAGCAAGGACGCCACGGAATTGGAAGTTACACCCAGCACCATCGCACCACCAAACCACCCCGGTAACACACGTGGGAGTCGTCAGGCTAAAAGTAATGCTTTAGCTGTTGTGCACAAAACACAGGCTGGTCTGAGTCACCAAAGCCCGCATATGCCCTAACGCCCTTTTACGCGTCGGGGAAAAGGGACGATGGGAAATTAGCAAGCTGTCCAGTCTGGGATTAGACTCAGCATTCGTACATAAATCCCGGGCTCGAGACGCATTGGAAGCGGGTATCTTTTCAGTCATAAACAGCCTTTGTTATCACCAACCCATTGTCCTGATATGGCTGAAATTATGTTAAAAAGGGCGTAAAATCGTGATTCATTCATCATCGACAAAAATTTATAGGTTTGATTTTCAACAAATTAATCTAATAAAGGTAGCAGATCCGACTTTGTTAGCTAGTCAAAGCAGCTAAACATCTTTTCAAGCGCAGAAATTGATTGACACTTCCGGCTACTGATTACATCTCTCTACCGTTATATTGTCATGTGTACTCAATACAAGAGTCACAGGTCTTTGAGACGTTACAGTTATATCTGTCACTGACCCGTTAAATCGTCTAGAGAAAGTAAACGTTGTAGACGCTCAGATTTTGCAAAATTATGAAATTTGCCATATGTACTTACATAATGAGTTCTGAGATCCGGTAAGAGCCTCAAACAGTCGGCTGATTGTATCATAGTCATTGGTCATCTCCATCAATGATACAAGCTCCAAAAATTTCTCTTTTCCTGAAAATATAATTAAATTCCTCTTTTTCTTATAGCCATACACTATTTTTTTCCCCTGAAATTATACATTTTCCTCTTTTCCTGCAAATATTGGTAAAATCTCCCAGAACAATCAAAAAATTTATAAGATATTTCTTTACACAACATTTCCGCCAACATAACATATATAAATTGCTTTTTTTTTTCTATAAATATTTACCAATTCCAAATTTTCTTGAAAGTATTTTTTTTCCTGAAAATATTTTTTTTTCCTGAAAATATGTGCAAATTCCTTTAGCAGCTATCTATTCTATTCTATTCTATCCCATAACCTTACTAGGTTGTTGGGGCACCACAGATGACTTCGAAACAATCCCTTTCCACCTTGTCCTGTTTTCAGCTGCCCTAGCTGAGCTAGCAAAATCCATCCCTGTCCACTCTTTAATATTGTCTTCCCACCTCTTCTTCTGCTACCTTTTCTTCTAAGCTTTTTAGCAGCTACCAGGCATGAAATAGTCTTTTTTGTAAGGTTCTACAAAAATAAGAGCTTTGTCTCACTATGTGAGACCTGGTAAGTATCTGAAAGATCTGGGCCCAGTTGTTCAAAGCATCGTTAGCTTAATGGGCTCTTTAAGAGGTCAACTCTTTCAGTGTTTTATAACTTTAAAACCAAATACACTGATATTTTTGGGATTTGTTGGAAAAAATGTGAGAAGCTTTTGCATTAAAGCTTCTCAGATTTTTTCAACAAAAAATATTGGTGTATTTGAGTTATTTAAGTTTGAAATTTTAACGAAACGTTAATGCTACATTTACATTATGTTCCTGGCAGCCACGGCAGCCCCGTTTGCGCGAAACGTAGTGCGACGTGGGATTTTGGTCATATTTCCCTCCGTATTAAAGTTTTGTTAGGTCCTGCTAGGTTTTCTTACGGTCTATCTTGGTATCCGTGACGGGCCGTGGAGGGGGAAAGGGCTGCTCAAAGGTGCATTATGGTTTGGCCTGCGGTCTACCACGTACACCAGTACATTCCCTCCAGGCCTGTCACGTTCTGGTGGGGTCCCTCATGTTTCTCACGTTCTGATCAAGGTCGGACGCATTTTCACCACGTTCTGTCAAGGTTTCTACAGATGACGCGGCAACGCCGAGCAGTTTTGGAACACGTTTGTGCCCATGGTGTATAAAGAAGGCCTCCCAAGTAAAAGGAATCATTATATCTTGATACTTTGACGAGACATCGTGAATGCCCAAGATGAAGAAGATTTTGTGTTTGCATGTTTACTGGATGAATACATCCAGTCCAGGGACTGGGTCAGTAGCAGCTGCACGCTCGACTTCCTCTGGCAGCGGTAAATGGCGAGGCCATCCAGGCTCCCTTGCTGGTAGTGGTGATGCAGGACTGGAGGTATGTGTGGAGGGGGAAGCTTCCTACATCCTGGCTTCTTCAGTGGCATAGTTTGGCCTTCATTCTTCACAGTTTGGTCTTCTCTGTTAGTATTGTAGATACAGTAATGTGTCAATGACTGTTTAGACTCGAATAAAGCGCCCCTGCTGGGCTCGACTTTTTTACACTATCTCCCAGACAGTGCCCACCGTGTCAGACCGTAGTATAACGCAACGTTCCATAGAATGCCGGCCTGTAAACCGTCACAAGCCGAGACGCGTCGTGACTGAACTTGACGAAACGGCTAATATATGCCTTAGCTTGCCGTGAAAACCGTGACAAAACCTGGTAAAACGGGACAAAACGCAAAGCAACCGTGAATCAACCTTGACAAAACGCGCACTTATTGCAGCAAGATGTGACAGGAACTTGAAAGGACCCTCAGGTGCTAGGGTATACACGTTTCCCGTTCCACTACGGACCCCCCTCCAAGTTTTATTACGGTCTGTAAGGTACTGTCACGTTTTATTGCATTCATCCCAATTTACTACGGCCTATTTGGTTTTTAATCCGCACCGGGACTGCCGTGGCAAATTTTTGACAGTTTAAAAATCTGGGCAGGCATCCACGGCAATCACGGTCTGTTGTTTGCCCATCCCGTCCCCCTGAGTTGTCTCACATCCATCCCGTTTTGTCTACGGTGGCCTGAAACGTGATAGCCGTGGCCGCCGGGAACATAGTGTAAATGCAGCATAACTAATGATGTTGTTAGTTTGGAACAACTGGGCCCTGAAAGAAAGTGCCAATACTGACTTACTAATGTCAGTTTCGGGTATTTTGACAGGGTCTATATGAACAGGAGGGTGGCACTGCTCTGCCTCCATTGCCTCAATAATTTCGAGAAGTTTTTCATGTCCATTTTTCTTCTTGAACACTGCATCCTCTTCTTTTGAAAGATTCCTGGAGAGTGACTGTAGCAATCTACAAACAAATATATTGACATTTAAAGCGCCAAAAAATAAAAAAATTCCAAAAAAATTTTTACTGTAAAATGTTTGTATTTGGCGGTTACTGAATTTTGGCCATATTGGCAAAATACGCAAATAGCGCTAAATTATAAATCCACAAAAATTTGATTTACGAACAGCATAACAAAGGTTTAGATATAAAGGAGTACCTGATGATTATTTGAGATCTTTTTATACATTTCATTTAACTATGTATATTGTGGCAGTTCATTAGAATCGCCTCGATGAGGCGATTCTAATAGATGCCACAATGTATAGTTAATGAAAAAGTGAGAAAAACTGTCACCCATTCACATAAAATTTCATTATTATCTTGATCCATGATTAAATCTTGATCACCAAAATTAATATGCGGCAATATGTCATTTTCACTGAACCGCAAAATTTTGATACTGCAAATATTAAGTGTTTCACAGTAGATCCAGATGAGGCAGCTCATTGTCATGAGCTGTCTTATCTGGATTCACACTGTTTGCCCTCTAGTCTTGGATTTCACAATATAATACAACATGGATGAAACATTTTTATAAATTTTGCAGACAAAAAAACATTTATACACAGCTTTTATACTAAAAGCGGAACAGCGTCAACAACTAACAATAACATCATAACATCGCCTACGTCCAATCAGATTGGATAACCATGGTTTATTTTGAAGTCACTTAACATCATGTAAGGTCACTTGAACCGATGTAGTTATTGAAATATAAACTACATTATGTTCTAATGGTCTACCATAGGGGTTTTCAATAAATGCAAGAATAAGGTTAATATATCTAAGTAAACTAACATTTTTTCTTTTTACACAAAAACAAATTTTCATGTTAAAAATTAACAAGGAGATGGAATGGCAAATAGTGCAGACCATAATCAGACTGTTCCTTTAGAAGCTGTCTGATTTGGGTCTGCTCTGGTTTATTAGACCTATCTGTACCAACATTTAGAATTTTTATGGTATTTTTGCTACTTACCTCTGTGGAAGGATACGAATATTACTGGACGACAAAGTAATGAGGTCTTCCATTGCAGCCAGCTTGTTACCGTTAGCAACTTGAAATAAGCAGCGGAGATAAACATATGAGGTTCTCTGGTCATAATCTGGACATTGCTGAAAAACATCATAAGGTACTAAAATCCTTTTAAACTCCCGGGGACATTACATTCTACAAAACGGGGCTTATTTAAGACCTGAAAAGAAACATATCGGCCACTCTCCCAAAAAACATTATAAAGGGATTTTAACCATTTAAGAATATTAGCTGCACTTTGGCATCCCTAAAGGCTATTATTTGCATGAAATACCTTGTACACTAAAATGAGGTTAATACATAAACATACATAAACTACAATATCTGAGGATATTATTTGCTTGGAATTTAGCAATTTTGGCGAGTCAATATAAATTATTTTCAAAAAAAAGGGAGGTTGGCATTTATTACAGCAGGGGCATTTAATATTAAGACAGATCTAGATTTTTGTAACTGTCTTAAAGGGGAAAATAATACCCCTTCCAACAGAATGAATACATTAATACGTAGAGTTATAAAGAAGTCTAGAGTACCTTTATTTCTTTAGTCAGACTAACAATAGAACTGTGTACATAGTGGTCTATGTTATTTATCTCACGCAGTCGGATTGAGGCTACTTCTTTCTTCACGGTAGGCGGCTGCACAGACGATACAGCATTCACACTTCTACGTCTAAAACAAATAAAAATTAGTTTCTTTGACTCGTGTTAGTGAGATTAATAATAAAATTTTCCTTTGCCAGCCAAAAGCCTCCGGAAAATAGAGTGAACATTTAAAATAATCATTTTAAATGCTCACTCTATTTTCTGGAAGCTTTCGGCTGGCAAAGGGAGATTTTATTATTAATCTTCCTTAGAAGATAACTACAGTCAAACAAGAGGACCAATGGTCCTGTAGCTCACCTGACACTTGGTCCTGATATATATTTTAATGCTTTTATACATGTATATAGCACCAGGGCAGGGGCAGATAACCCCCCTCCCTTGGGGATTAATGTTGAGTCCCAATTCTATATACCAAGCCACAAGGTCACTGGGCCTTTGTTTCTGGACAAAGATTTCTGAAGGGTTTTTATCATAAATGGGTGTGGCGGCCACCATGTTCATACGACCATGACCATCTGAACAAACTTTGATTCCTTTGACCCAGTATTAAAGCTCCATAATATATGAAACACAGTTATCATTTGTATAAACTATGATGGGCCTGAGTGCCCAATGCTACATACCGGTACCAAGTTTCAAGGTTATAGGCCTTTCGGTTCTCGAGAAAAAGACGTTTGAAGAGTTTTTACCATATATGGGCATGGTGGCCATCTTGGTCAAGTGACCAAGACCATCTGAACAAACTATGGTTCCTTTAAGCCGGTGAAGCTCCATGTGAAATATGGCTTCAATTGACCCTAGTGGCCACTGAGAAGATGTTTGAAAATGTTGACGGGTGACAGAATCTCAATGACCTTGTACAAAAGTCAAAGAATGACCTTGACCTTTAACGACATAATATCTTCATCTGGTCATTTAGTCAACCATATATACCAAATATTGCACCTTAGACTTAAATAGTTTCTGAAAAATCCACTGTTTAAGCATTTTCCCATATAAAAGCCTACATAATGTACCAAAGTTGACAGTGTCATAAATTAGGTCAAGGTCAATGCACGATCATTTGTATAAACTATGATGGGCTTGAGTGCCCAAAGCTACATACCAAGTTTCAAGGTCATACACCTTTTGGTTCTGGAGAAGAAGATTTTGAAGGGTTTTTACCATATACGGGCATGGCGGCCATCTTGGTCAAGACCCTGGGAACAAACTTTTATTCCCTGATCACACTTAGACTCCATATGAAATTTCGCTTCAATCAGACCAGTGGTTTCAGAGGAGTAGATGTTTTGAAAATCTTGATGATGGACAGACCGACAAAATGACCTTGACCTTTCAGTGACATAATATCTTCATCTGGTCATTTAGTTGACGATATATACCATGTATTGTACCTAAGACTTAAATAGTTTCTGAGAAATCCACTGTATAAGCGTTTTCCCATATAAAAGCCTAACATACCAAAGTTGACCATGTCATCAATTAATTCATGGTCAACACATGGTCATCATTTGTATAAACTATGATGGGCCAGCATGCCTGATGCTACATACCAAGTTTCAAGGTCATAGGCCTTTTGGTTCTAGAGAAGAAGATTTTCGAAGGGTTTTTACCATATATGGGCATGGTGGCCATCTTGGTCATGTGACCCAGACCTGGGTATAAACTTTCGTTCCCCCATCCCACTGAGACTCCATATGAAATTTGGCTTCAATCGGCCTAGTGGTTTCAGAGGAGAAGATGTTTGAAAATCTTCACGACGGATGGTCCGACAGAATGACCTTGACCTTTAGTGTGACATAATACCTTCATATGGTCATTTAGTCGACCATGTATACAAAGTATTGTACCTAATACTTAAATAGTTTCTGAGAAATCCACTGTTTAAGCGATTTCCAATATAAAAGCCTAACGTACCAAAGTTGACCATCCCATAAATTAGGTCAAGGTCAACGCAAGATCATGATTTGTATAAAATATGATAAGCCTGCATGCCCGATGCTACATACCAAGTTTCAAGGTCATAGGCCTTTTGGTTCTGGAGAAGAAGATTTTCGAAGGGTTTTTACCATATATGGGCGTGGCAGCAATCTTGGTCATGTGACCTGGACCAAATATATAAACTTTCGTTCCCCCATCCCACTGAGACTCCATATGAAATTTGGCTTCAATCGGCCTAGTGGTTTCAGAGGAGAAGATGTTTGAAAATCTTGACGACGGATGGTCCGACGGAATGACCTTGACCTTTAGTGACATAATAGCTTCATCTGGTCATTTAGTCGACCATATATACCAAGTATTGTACCTTAGACTTAAATAGTTTCTGAGAAATCCACTGTTTAAGCGTTTTCCAATATAAAAGCCTAACGTACCAAAGTTGACCATGCCTTAAATTAGGTCAAGGTCAACGCAAGGTCATGATTTGTATAAACTTTGATGGGCCCGCATGCCTGATGCTACACACCAAGTTTCAAGGTCATAGGCCTTTTGGTTCTGGAGAAGAAGATTTTTGAAGAGTTTTTACCAAATATGGGCATGGCGGCCATCTTGGTCATGTGACCTGGACCAAATATATAAACTTTTGTTCCCCCATCCCACTGAGACTCCATATGAAATTTGGCTTCAATCGGCCTAGTGGTTTCAGAGGAGAAGATATTTGAAAATCTTGACGACGGATGGTCCGACGGAATGACCTTGACCTTTAGTGACATAACATCTTCATCTGGTCATTTAGTCGACCATGTATACAAAGTATTGTACCTTAGACTTAAATAGTTTCTGAGAAATCCACCGTTTAAGCGTTTTCCCATATAAAAGCCTAACGTACCAAAGTTGACCATGTCATAAATTAGGTCAAGGTCATCACAAGGTCATGATTTATATAAATTATGATAAGCCCGCATGCCCAATGCTACATACCAAGTTTCAAGGTCATAGGCCTTTTGGTTCTGGAGAAGAAGATTTTTGAAGGGTTTTTACCATATATGGGCGTGGCGGCCATCTTGGTCAGGTGACCTGGACCAAATATATAAACTTTTGTTCCCCCATCCTGTTAAGGCTCCATATGAAATTTGGCTTCAATCAACCCAGTGGTTTCTGAGAAGAAGATGTTTAAAATTGTGGACACCGACGACGGACGACGGACCAAGTCTATACTATAAGCTCACCTTGACTGGTGAGCTAAAAACTAAAATCAAAAGGTCTACTGCTCAAGGCTGCTCCAGCTAAAGTTATGATAAACTTTAATGGCAGGCACTGGCCCTTTTTTCCCAGTGGTTGTGGTTGCTGGTAGTTTTAAGCTGCTCTGAGCATAGGAGCTTGAAGTTCTAGCTTGGAAACATTTCTAAACCTTGTCATCCAAAGTGTCCAATACAACACTGCACAATAATACAGGCCCAGTGGTTCAAAACTAATGACGTTGTTAACTAACATTTGTAAAAATTTCAAATATTAATATCTCAAATATGCCAATATTTTTTGTTGACAAAATGTGAGTAGCTTTTTTAACAAAAAATAAAAGACTACAGTAGAACTTCATTGGTTCGAACAGGCTTGGGACCATGAAAATTAGTTCCAGCCAAGGCTAGTTCTAGCCATCCAGGGTTAGTTTCCATATAAAGGGACCTCTAGGGACCAAGAAAAGAGTTTTAGCCAAGCAGGGTGAACGACCCATCAGGGTTCGAGCCATTGATGTTCTACTGTGTTTGGTCATAAATTCGTAAAACACTTACCGAGTTGACCTCTTAACTTCTATTGGATCTTGCAAGAGTTGCTGTGTGGGGGAATTTTTCTGGGCCCAGTTGTTCAAAGCATCATTAGCCTTACGAGCTTGTTAAGAGGTCAACTCGTTAAGTGTTTTACTACTTAATGGCAAAATACACTGATTTTTTTGGTTAAAAATATGTGAAAATCCTCTAACATTTTTTCAACAAAAAATATTGGCATATTTGAGATATTAACATTTGAAATTTTAACGTCTCGTTAACTAACGACGTTGTTTGTTTTGAACAACTTAGTCCAGCAGTTTATGTTTGTTTTTTGTTGTTTTTTTAATCAATTATTCCCATAATACAAGTGATTCTGATGTATCCAAAAGCATTATAGGGCTGGCTAAACTGATTATTTTTTACCCCTCTGTAATTTACTCATTTGTTGAGCTTTGTTCAACAGCACCCCAAAAGTGATATTATGGACAGGTTTAAAGTGATTGGATGAAGACGGGTTTAACATCCCATGGACAAGTTTTGAATCCCATAGGACAGTGATTAGTTAGTCAGAACCAAATGTATGATCTATGAATCCCACAAAGAGCACTGGTACAAGCCTTTGGAAACAAATTGCACCATGTATCTGTCATCTATATGCCCATATGTGCAACAGAAGCATTAATTTTTTGCACAACATCTCTTCTGACATTGTAGGGCCCTATGTAAACAATTTCAAATACAGCCTCTATACGATGTGCCAGTTGCTCTAAATAGCTACAATTCTACCCCATTGAAACATCATACCTTCCCCCTGCCCCTGAGCTGCTCTGAATGTAGCCAGCCAAATCTTTTCTTGTCTTCATTTCAAGATCTGACCAATAGTCTGACTTCTCTGCCATTCTGTCCTCCAGGAACTTCTTAAACATGTCTGTCTTGAATACCTTGAAGGACACCATAATTTCCTTAAAATGTTCTATGTAACTAAAGGAATAAAAACAGAATAAGGCCACACAAAAAAAATACGATTTTAGGGTAATGGGTCTGAAAATTTTAGGTGGGGTAGGAACAACATATTTCTTTTTTAAGACAAAAAACATACAGAATTAGACTTCAAAATGCTTGAAATATATGTAACATATGAAGTCGTTATGTTATTCATTGTTTGTGTTCTCAGAAAACCTGAAATCATTGCATAAAAACAGTGTAGACCCAGATCAGACTGCTCCAAAAACAGTGTAGACCCAGATTAGACTGCTCCTTAGGAGCAGTCTGATCTGGGGCTGTACTCTTTGAAATTATCCAACAACATTTCTGACAAAACACCAGAGAGAAGAATCATCTTTTTCAAACTTCATGACAAATAATTATAGGCAGAGCCACTATTCTATGTGGCTTGAGTGCTAGGCTTCATAGCAGAAGGTCTTGAATTGAGCTAAACAACTGTCATTAATAGCCATTTATGATTGCAAGACAGAGATCTAAGATACACTTGGTTCACACTGAAAATAAGACATCAGGGCCCTGTTGCTCAAAGCATCGTTAGCGTAATAAGCTCGTTAAGAGGTCAACTGTTAAGTGTTTTATGACTTTATAGCCAAATACACTGATATTTTTTGCTGACAAATGTGAGAAGCTTCTGCAATGCAAAGGCTTCTCACATTTTTTTCACCAAATAAAATTGGCATATTTGAGATATTAATATTTGAACTTTTAACGTCTAACAACGTCGCTAGTTTTGCACAACTGGCCCCAGGAATTGCATGTCCAATCATTTTTCATAATTAACTATATAATTGCCATTGTCTGCCAGTTTTCTGTTAGTCTTTGACTTTTTGTACAGTACAGTCAACTCGCGATATCTCAAACACTGATATCTAAAGATACCTCTTATATCAAAAAATATTGTTTGGACAAATGTCCTATTTTTTTATATTTTTCAATCCCTGTTATCTCACACTAATGATATCTCAAAGTAAATTTTCTGGTACCAGAAAATTTACTTTGAGATATCAGTAGTTTGGGATGTACAGCAGAGCTTCAATGGCTCGAACAGGCTTGGGATCATGAAAATTAGTTCCAGCTAAAGGTAGCTCTAGCCATCCAGGGTTAGTTTCTCTATAAACTGACCTCTGGGGACCCATGAATGAGTTCTAGCCTGGCAGGGTTAATGAGCTATCAGGATTCGAGCCACTGAAGTTCTACTGTACTTCGACTTAGCTTAGACCCTTATCTACCCTTTTGTGCACAGCAAAGACTCAGGTCAGACTGGGTGGAGGTTGATCTGAGTCTTAGCTGGGAGCACATGCCACTTTGTTGGTCATGTCATGTCACGGCTCAAATATGTTGATAGTTAGAAAACACACTAACTGAAAATGACGTACTGTTCTTGACTTCATTCTTTTTCCTGTGAAGGAAATACCCATTTACATAAGTTCTACAAAATTCTGAACAGAGAAATATTGCAGTATCAGAACTATTATAGGGTGCAAGAAATCCAAGGTGTTAAGAATGAGGAAAAGATGCTGTCAAATTGTACTATTAAAATTCTAAATATTGGGACAGGTAGGTCTGAGCAAACAGTGCAGAAGGAGCAGTCTGATCAGGGACTACACTGTTTGCGATTCTGCATCTTTGGGAAGTAGTTTAACACTGCATTTTAAAACTGAAATGTTCCATTTTCAGGACAATTACAATAATTATTTTAACTGTCCCAATTTCTAGAATTTATATGGTAGGGTCAGGTCGGGTGAATTCGGACAGCAGGTAAATCCAGACATACCATTGCAAACCGTGAAAATCCAGATGAGCCGTCTCATCAGGATTTTCACGGTTTGCCCAGTTATTTTTGTTGTAATTTCAAACAACTGACATACATGTATACAGGAAACAATGGCACTGTCCAAATTTACCTGCTGTATGAATTTAGATGACTTGACCCTATATTGTAAAACTGGACTGATCCCGATGACTTACCCCTGCATAGAATGGTCTGTCCAGTTCTGACTGCTTTTGCAAGAAACTGTCTTTGTTGAAGTGTTTCAACTCTACTCTCATATCAAACACGACACCTCTGAAATATAAACAGTTTTGATTAGTTTAGACCATAAAGTACACACCATATTTTTCCCATCAGTTTCACAAAAAGGAAATACATTTTGTGATTTCCTGCATGCTTCCCTGAACAAGGAAAAAGATGACAATACAAACTACCGGTATTAATATAGCTTGTGATAAAACTAGCACAATATAGCAGAGGCAAAAATATTTGTGTTTTTAAAATACCCAGTCTCATCTGGAATGCTTAAAATTCATGGAGTGTTTCTTCAACAAAAATGAAAGTGCCAAAAATGATAATACAATGTTGTTGAATTTGCAAACAGTGTAGATCCAGATGAGGTGGCTCAGAAGGAGCCACCTAATCTGAAGTATCACTGTTTGCCCTCTAGTCTTTGACTTCTCAGTATGATAAGGCTTGGACAAAACATTATTTGAAAGCATGCTGACACACATTTAGTTATCTTAGATGCATGGCTGTTTGGTTAATGATTCTCAGATATGATGCAGAAGGTTTTGGGTTTAAATTGCCATTCAACCAGCCAGTGACTGGAAAACTCTCTCTCTGTCAACCCAGCAGTAAATGGGTACCTTTTTCAAATCAGGGAAGGATGAAGCAGCACAAAGAAAGGTATGGGCTATGCCTTTCATATGCTATGCCCAAGACATTAAAGGCATCCAACTCCCTGTGAAACTACAGCAACTAGGCTAAAGGTAACCTTTTTATAATATGACATCGCATCTGAGAGTGTACTAAAGCCATGCATTAACAAGAGCTGTCGCCTGACAGCATAGCTCGCCTAAATTGGTGCTTGCCCATCACACAGCCGCTATGGTGGTGTGGACTGCTATGGATAAAACTTCAGGCAAGCATGTCCATAATCAAAACACATTTATAAACAAAAGCTATCTCAGAAATAAGTCTTAAAAGTAACATTAAAATAAAAAGAAAATGAAATGATATTTCAAAGTCCATGAGCTTGAGGTAAAAAAACTGACGGGTAGGGGGGAAGGGGGGAGGGGGGGTTGGGGGGGGGGGGGGGGGGGGCTACTAGGATGTATCAAAACCCTGAACTATTATCTAACATCAGTACAAGTATTAGTATCAACTGAGTCCATCATCGTGGCACTGTGAAATTATGTCTTCATAAATATAAAACTTTAACCAAAATCTTTAAGACAAAATTCTAAGTCAATGACCTTGACTTCAAGGTCATCCAGTGGGGTAAGTATAAATTGTTTTGTAAAAACTCAAAAAAGAGTCTAACATCAGTTCAAGTATAAACTAAATCTCTGCAAAGCATTATGAATCAGTATGCAATTACAAAACTTTAAAAAAGACAAAAATTTCCCAAGTCACTGACCTTGACATCAAGATCACTGAGCGGGGTAGGGGTAGTACTCTGTAGATCTAACAACAGTGCAAATATAAAAAGAATTCATATATGGGTTCAGGAGATATGTGTCTTTAAAAAACTTTAACCAAAACATCCAATCAATAAAAAGACAATGTTCTAAGTCCATGACTTTGACATCAAGGTCACAGAGGGGGGGTGGGGATAGTACCTTCGAAAACTTTAGACCAATATCTAACTTTAGTGCAAGTATCAAAGGAATCCATCCATGGGTTAAGGAGATATTGGGCTTTATAAAACTTTAACCAAAACATCCAGTCAAAAAAAAATACCAATTTTCTAAGTCCATGACCTTGACAACAAGGTCACAGAGTGGGGTGGGGGTGGTACCCTGTTAAGCCTTAGACCAATATCTAACTACAGTGCAAGTATCAAAAGAATCCATCCATGGGTTAAGGAGATATAGGTCTTTAAAAAACTTTAACCAAAACATCCAATCCGAACGCGGATGGGGACGTGGACGCCGACGCCGTGGTGACAACAATAGCTCTTCCTGAACTTTCGTTCAGGCGAGCTAAAAACAATAATCAATTAGTGGATTAAATATGCAAATGACGTCGTAACGTTATGCGTTGATGTCCATAAAACGTCGCGTTTTCTAATGGCGAAATTGTGACGTCTTAATGCAAAATTTGCTAATAAAATGCAATCTTAGTGTCATATGAAAAAATAGAATCTTGCTTTCGTGCTCCTGTATTTAAACTCCTTGGTGAAAATGATAAGATGCTCGGCAGAGCCTCACATCTTATCTTTTTCCCCAGCTTGTTTAATAAATTCAATAATGCATGAGCACTCATGTAAGATCCTCTATATCTTTTAGGGGTTAAGAATAAGACTCACCTGAATAGATTCACCATCATCTCAAGGCATGCATGAGAAATCTGTGTGTTCCTCTTTTGAATCTGTTCCATCTTTTGCTGCCTTAATTGTTCCAGGTTGTAACAGAATGGCCTGTAACAGAATTATCAAGATGTGTAAGTACATTGCCATATTCTTCCACCATTTTTAAAAGAAGAGAAACAACTTTTGTAACTTCCTGTTTGCTTCCCTGGAAACCCCTACAAAGTGAGTCTACTCTTGAAGGAAAGAGGAGCAAATTCTTTCCTTTAAGAGTTGACCTCCATTGGGAAAAGAGGCAAAAATGAAAATGACAGGAGTCGCTTCCCCTGAAAATGTATCCATTTACCTTAAAAGAGCTCCATGTGAACAAAAATTTATATACCATATTTACTGGATAAGACGAAGGTTCACCCTTCAAAGAACAATGTAAATTATACAAATCAGTCTTGTGAAATTCAGCAGTAAAATGTGTTTTTTTCTTTCAAAACAATCCCAAAAATCTACCAGATGCCAATAAGTTTTATATGATGGATGTAGATTATACGGAATTGTTTTTCAAAATAAAATTACCATGTCTTGTAACCGAAGAAATACCATATGGCATTACCATCCCACCCCATTCTAAACCTCTACCCACCCCTCCGCAAGAGTTCAAAACTTTAGTTCAAAAGGTAGATCCAGCATAAAGAAAGAATGCCGAAAAAATTACTATGATTACCTCTCAGTTTCTTGTAATTCAAACTGAAGTTTAAATCTTGAGCATTTTGTTGTGAACACCCTGGCGGCCTCTAGTGGTAGATTCGGTATCAAGGTGCTACAACCACCATTACTATCACTATCTGAGTTGACAGTCACTGTGCCATCATCAATATCAACCAGTACCAATCCTTCAACCTGCAAGATAATCAACTTGTACCTTAAAAATTCTTAAAACCTAAATTAATTACCATAATTTTTCTAAAAACAGAACATTTTGTTTTTTCATGCTTTAACCCATTGCATTCTGGGTATTTTTTGCTGACATTGTTGTCTGCATAAAAAATCAAGAACATTTTGACAATATTGGTCTAACTAACACGTGTAGAATGATGTCTAGGCAGCAAACAGTTCGGATCTCAGATTTGTGGGGCCTGATCCGGATCCAAACTGTTTGTCCAGACACTCCTAAAGGGGTATCCCGAATGGAATGGTTAATGCATCTAAATATGCAGACAGAATGGCAAACAGTGTTGACTCTGATCAGACTGCTCCTTCAGGAGCACTCTGATCAGGGTCAGCACTGTTTGCTCGAACTTATTTGTCACAATATTTAGGTTACAGTATAGCCACAATCAGAGCTGATTGGTAATTGTGCCATCATATCAACCAGAACCAGTCCTTTCACCTGTAAGATAATCAACCTGTAAACTGTTCTAAAAAGAGTCACCATACTGAGCATACTATCTTGAATATACTGTTGAAATTCTTAATTTGGACAAACAGGTTTGAGCAAACAGTGCATACCTAGATCAGACTGCTCCTACAGGAGAGTCTGATCTGGGTCTACACTGTTTGCTATTCCAGCTGCATCCTTTAAAGGCATTGCTGCATTGTAAAACTAACCCAATCCATACCGTAATCGACCCATTTACCGCACATGCCCCTATAACCGCACACCAAGGCCATTTCCGGACAAACTGCACAAGCGCACACTGCTTTTTCTTTGAAACTCTCACAAAACCCAATAATTAACAGGCAACTCATGAAAAGTATAAACACAAAGTATTTCCAGTCCTACCCATGTTGCCTCTTTCCAGTCACCCTGCATTTCATTGTTCTGAGTGTGCGGTTATTAAATACATTTTAACCACATCTTTTTGTTGCAATTTTGAAAAAGTTAAGCGCACGGTGCGGTAAATGGGTCGATTACGGTATGTTAGGTGATTACAATAATTATTTTAGATGTCCCAATTTTTCAGAATTTTTACCACAGTCACAATAAGAGTTGATGGTTACCATCCTGTCATCCATACCAACCAGAAACAACCTGCAAGGTAATCAACCTGTATACTAGCACTGTGCAATTATCTATATCAGTCAGTATCATTGTTGTTCCAATTCTCATAACCATGTTCCCCAGGAACCAGTCAATAAACAAGCAGACAACAAAATTTATGTTAGCAAAATTTCAAAAATTGTTTTGCCCAAGATATCATATTATCAAAACACTAGAGGTCAAGCAGTGAAGATCCTGGTGCTGCTTCATCTAGATCTATGTTGTTTGCAACTTAAACTGTTTTCATTTTTCATGTCTCGTGATTACCCAAACGTGTTTAAGTACTGGGACACCTAAAACCATTAATTTTCCATTTGTCACAAATGGAAAATTAATGGTTTTAGGTGTCCCAATATTTAAGTACATTAGGAGACCACCTGACATACAGTACCTGCTCTGCTTCCTGCCTGTGTTTGGAGTGACAACCAAACATAAATATCCCTGGAGCTTGCAGATATCCTATACGTCCTGAAGGAAGTATTGGTGAGTAGGTGTAGCGGGATTTGAATGGTAGAATAAAGTGTCTAATGCTCTGCAAGTATACAAATACATAAACCAAACACAGTCAAACACTACCTTACCAGGTAACTTTTAGGGAAATTAACTCTGTCAGTGTCAGTTTCATTTTGTCTCCCTTCTTGATAGGGGTCAGCTCTTAAAAGTAGTACTATATAAGGCAGATTGACTTCCACAATATGCGGGGGCAACGTCGATATGAGAATTGAAATACTACATGTACTACAATATCATTCTATCTCTTGCTCACATAGTGTCAAGACATCCAGTCAGCCACAGAAATTATCATAACTGGAAACTTTTCTGACCTTTACCTCTACAGGTAATATATGCCATGCTCTGGGAACCAGACTCCATCCCCATCACCCTGCACAGAAATCCTGTCTTTAAAGGGAAAAAATACTCCTCTGGGAGCAAAAAGTTTTCTTTAAGAGTAGATCCCTTGCTAAAATATGACTGGGGTCCTTTGTCATCCAGGGAAGCTTAGCATAAGTTACCAAAGTTATTTCCTAGTAATAAGGATTCTGCAGAAGGCACAAAAATTTGTCAAAAGTTTATGCCACAAACACCAAAAAAGTAGTACCTATGTCTCACAACAGGAAACCTTTACCTTTATTTATCATATGACGTCGCATCTTAGAGTGTAATAAAGTCATGCATTAAAAACGATAATCAACTAGTGGATTAAATATGCAAATGACGTCGTAACTTTATACATTGACGTCTATAAAAATGTAGCATTTTCTAATGGCGAAATTGTGACGTTTTAGTGCAAAATTTGCAAATAAAATGCAATTATAGTGTCATATGATAAATAGAATCTTGCATTTGTACTCCTGTATTATTGAATTTACTAAACTCATTGGGGAAAACTGATAAGATGCGAGGCTATGCTGAGCATCTTATCTTTTTCCCCAACTCCTTTAATAAATTCAATAATACATGAGCACTCATGTAAGATCCTCTATATCTCACTTCAGCTAGTTACAGGCGAGACAAAAATGGCAAAAAACATTAGAGGTGTAGCTACACACCTTAAACTGGAGGTGTTCAAAATGATGGTAGATCTGAGCCCGATTGTTCAAAGCATCGTTAAGTCTTATAGTACACATAAAATCAAGTGTGCTGACATTTTTTGCTGAAAAAAATGAGCAGGATCCTCATCTTTTTCAGCAAAGAATGGCAGTGTTTTTGTGTATAATACATTTGAAATTTTAACATATTTGTTCACTGACGACATCGTTAGTTTTGAAATACTGGGCCCTGATTTTCTATCCAATATCGTGGAACCATTAGGATGTGATTAAGTAAAAAGTACATGTTTCTTCCTGAATAAAAAGCTTCTGGCCAAAATACTGACTGATGCTTTATGGTAAAACATGATCAAAGCTGGTGCTACAAGGGTTGGTGGGCAGGGTTTTCAATTAACATTACATGAACAGCCTAATTAAACTGAGTCTGTATTTTTGTTTCTCTGAAGTGTTCCTTCCTTCCAATGGATCATCCTTCACAGTGTATTTTAAAAGTTGTGCAGATTTTGTTATTCATTCATTCTTACCTCCATTATGACTGTCAGGAGAGCATAATTTGAAGAAAGGAAGACAACTCTCTCCTCCAACAGAACACAGGAGAGTATTTTCAGGAGCTCTTCAATTGGAAAACAAAGAAAGGTGAGGTGTAATGGCAAATCAATCACTTGCTTGTCGGGATGATCTGATGGCATCAAACAAATCGGCATCTGGTAAAGACTGAACTCCTGCGGAGAAATAAAAGTGTCTAACAATTAATTATCCCTTTACCTTTAAAGCACCCAAAAAGCAGACAGGAAAATTTATGTCTGCCAAGTTTCAAAAATAAGTTTGGTCAAGCTATATCACACTGTGAATTCAAAGACTAGAGGGCAAACAGTGTAGATTCAGATTTGCTCATTCAACCACCCTAATGTGCTTAAGTATTGGGACACCTAAAGTCATTAATTTTCCATTTGTCCCAAATGGAAAATCAATGGCTTTAGGTGTCCCAATACTAAAGCACATTAGGGTATTTTCATTTTGGCACTTTAGGGTTAAGAACAAACCCTGCCTAAAATAACTATCCAGTTGGCCTGACTCTCCAAATTGATAAGTCCAAAATGCAGCATTTCCCACATTCAATGTTGATATCTATTGATACAGATAATACAAAATGGATCAATTCAGATAGATTGAATAGGACATAATTTTATAAAATATTTATCTTCATTATGTCCAGAACCCTCATGCAAATGCTTAGAAAAAATATACTACTCAAGAAACAAAACAAAGTGGCATGTGCGCAGCACCCAAGTCAGATCAGAGTCTTCGCTTTCCACAAGGAGGTAGCTTAGAGTCTCTTAAGTACCCTAACAGTGCACAGCGAAAATTCTGATCAGACTGAGCAGTTGCCCAGGCAGATCTGAGTCTTCACTGGGTGCATATGCCACTTTGTTGGTTTTCTCGTATCATGGCTCACATATTAAATCTATAAAAGGAGCTGATAAACAAGCTCTATACCATAAGGTGCTACTAGAAAACTGCGTCTATAAAACATAGCTAATGCCCCCGTGCTATGCCTGTCTTCCTCAGCAAATATTCTAGGTCCAAGTAAAGTCTATTGCACCCAGAAATGCCAAAACTCAATGGAGTTTTGGCTTTTCTGAGTGCAATAGGGTTAAGTCCATTGGCAGTGAAAAGAATGCTCTGAGACTTACCACTGATATGTTGCCAGCAGGGGGCACTGGTGTATGTGTGAGAATGTGAGCAAAGTCTTTCAGGAAAGTGAACATTTCTTCTGGGTCTTCTTCTATATACATCAACATCCTTGAAATATCAAAATACACGTAAATTAATGAATATTAATGGTATTCCCGAGGGTTTTATTTTTACCAATATTCACAAATCTGCTAGCCCACAAATCCAAGAATTTTGCTAATATTTGACAATGGGTTCAATCAACAATTTCTTGGAAGAAAAAAATAAAAAACTCGCCAATGAAATTTTCCAAATTACAAAATAAAGAACATACTAAAAAATTATTCACAGACTATCTTTTTATGACGAAATAAGTAAAATAAACCCATGATTATTATCAGCTACGGTACATCCCTAGGCCTCTTAATATCTTAACCCTGAAAGCACCAAAAAGAGCAAACAACAATTTTATGTCTGCAAAATTTCAAAAACTGTTTTGTCCAAGCTATATCATATTCAGAATTCAAAGACTAGAGGACAAACAGTGCAGATCCAGATGAGGCGGCTCATAGGGAGCCGCTTCATGTTGATCTTTGCTGTTTACAAATTCAGCCATTTTCATTTATGTCGCTTTAAGAACGTATTAAAATTTATACCTACCTAGACAAACACTCCTTCACCCTGGTAAAGTAGGGATATTTTGAGATCATAATACAGCATTGTGGGATATGACACTCTATCGCGTCCGAGTGTTTACCCTGAGTATCTAGATTCATGTACACATTTCCTTGGTCATCCTAAAATGGAAGAAATATGAGATAAATCAAGGTGAATTGGTATGTTTTAACCCATTCCATTCCGGATACCCCTTTCGAAGTATCTGGGCAAACAATTTGGATCCAGATCAGGCCCCACAAAGGTGGGGCCTTATCTGAGATCCAAACTGTTTGCTGCCTTGACATCATTTCTACAAGAGTTAGTTAGACCAATATTGTCAAAATATTCTTGATTTTTGATGCAGACGACAATTTCAGCAGATGACAAAAAATACCCAGAATGCAATGGGTTAATAGAAGAAACTCTGCCATATCTTTAATATGCCTCCACTTTTGGGTCCGTGCAGTTTCATATAAAGGAAAGAATTTCTTCTCAAGGAGCAAATAAAGAACTTTGTTGTTTCATTGCTTTATGTCCGTGGTAAACAACTAAGGTCATGTCGGGACGGTCAGTTAACCTAACCACACTATTCCTGGGCAGGCTTAGGCCTCCTACGCGGTACTTGATTCTGTAGGAGTAAATTCTTTCCTTTAAAGAGTACCTATAAGTACACCTTCATGCTTTTGTGTCATTTTTTCAAAGGGAAACAACTTTGTGATTTTCTCCTTGCTTATGTGGACAATTAAACCCCTCTACTCTTAAAGGAAAGAATTTGCTCCTTGAGGAGCAAATTCTTTCCTTTAAGAGTTGACCCCCATCGTGGAATTGAGGAGCAAATTCCTTTAAGAATTGATCCATAAAAGGTATTGAGGCAATGTGAAACTGACAGAGTTGCCTCCCCTGAAAGTGTATCCATTCATCTTAAGAGCTAGTAGACAACTTTCAAGTTCGGACTTCTCTAACAGGACAGCCAATTAATATTACACCCCAAAAATTTGCCTCCCATGAAAAAGTGATGGATTGTTATTGTGTTATTGTTTAACATACACGGTAAACAGCTATGGTCATGTCGGGATGGTCAGTTAACCTTAGACCACTCTATTCCTGGGCAGGCTTAGACCTCCTAAGCAGTTGACCAGTACTGAGTGCACTAACTTTCACCTGTAGCTGACAACCAGCGGCAGGAGAAATGAAGTAAGTGTCCGGACCGTGTATCGAACCCAAGACCTCTGGCTTATAAGTCAGGCACCCTATCAACTGCACTACACGGCCCAGCTGAAAGTGATGGAAAGCCATGTATCTAAGTACATGTATTAGGGCAAATAATAATAGTCAAGCCTTCACATAGCTAAAGTCCCACCTGGTAATGGATGATGGATGGATGACTTGCAATTTTGGGTCTTTTCAGCAGTATTTCAGTCATATCAGGACGATGGGAGGGTAATAATGAAAGGCTGTGTGCAATGGAACCCAATTTACAGTTAGAAGATTTCCACCTCCGTAGTGGGTCTTGAACCTGGGACCGCTACATCAGCAGGCCAGAGGACCAGCCACCTGGTAATGCATAATTCCATTTCCACAGGGAAATAAAAAAAATCAAGCTTCTGCTATTGGACTGACAAAATATAACAATGCTGTTCAAGTTTTTAAAAAATTATGTATGTACAGTAAATTAGTACAAAATTTCAGTTTTATAAAAGATAACATGCTGGAGTTATCACAAAACTCCTGAAAGTGGCCAATTTTATCAAAAATTCGGTTTGGCCACTTTCAGGCATTTTGTTATAAACTAATCTGATATGGGCAAAAAGGACTGATTCAGAAGTGTCTATAGTGCAATTTATACAGTATACAAGATATGTTATAAAACCAAACATAGCAAGCACACCAAATTAAGCCAAACATGCTAAATCTAAAACATGCTTAGCACTGCAAACATGGCTAATTGCTGTATAGGTTATGAATACAGAACATAAAGTTAACAGAGCCAGTTCTCCATACCCAGACTGAGATCCATGAAAATAACATGTTATACATGTGGCACTGTGGTAACATTTTCACTTTCAAATAAAGGCTATCTTAAAAAAAAAAAAAATCTTATGTTTTCGTGCTCCTAGTTAGACTTTTTCAGATGGGTATGTGGGTTGATAGAATTCTTAATGACAGTTTTAACTCCTTTTAGCCATAAATGAAATAACTAAGGCTGAAATAATCATTTGAAAAATGATTTAAAATTCATTTTACTTCAAATAGGCAAAAAGGATCTAAGTAAGTAGAAGCAGAGCCAAACAACATTTTCATAACTGGCCTTAACAAATTCATATCAATTTCTGCAAGATGACTGCAATCTCATAAACAGTATACGTATATGTATTCACTGTATTATGGGAACATACTCTAATAAGCATCCATAAGGGTTGTTTTTAATGTTTCAAGTTCAGTTCATAATAATTGAGCCATGACATGATAAAACCAATAAAGTGGCATGTGTGTCCAGCAAAGACTCAGATCAGCCTGGGCGTGTGCCCAGTCTGCTCAGAGTCTCGCTGTCTGCATGGAGCTAGCTTATATTCTTAACTACTCTTTAAGCACCCACCAAAGACTCTGATCAGACTGGGCAGATGTCCAGTCTGATGTCAGTCTTTGCTGGGAGCACATGCAACTTTGTTGGTTTTGTCATGGCTCGTTTTCTTCTCTTGGTAGTCTGTCCTCTCAACTGTCACAGAAATACAACAGAAATGAACTTTCATCACTTCCTCAACTGCTATTTGTGGGTGAGATTTTTGGGGAAGAGGTAAAACTGAATACGGCAGAGCTGCTTTCCCCCAGAGTAGATCCATTCATCTTAAAGGTGACAATTCTATTTAAGTCATTTACAGAACTTGTCAAAGTCTCAGACCACTGTCTGAATAGTTGTGGTGAATACAAAATGTGCCATAACATGACAAAACTAACAAAAACAAAGCATGTGGGCCAAGCGAAGACTCAGATCTGCCTGTGCATTCGCCCAGTCTGATAAGAGTCTCACGTTAATTGTATGTAATGTGTAGGAGGAACTCAAGCAAATGTAATCTTAAGGAGTAATTACAGGTCCAGCATGAACTCAGTTTCATCCAATCATGCTGCACCTGTAACTCCTCCTAAAGATTACATTTGGTTGAGTTCCTCCAACAGATTACATACAATTAAGGTGCAACTGTAAGTTCTCCTACAGATAACATCCAATTAAGATGCAACGGTAAGTTCTCCTACAGATTACATCCAATTAAGCTGCAGCTTGATATATACATGTAGTAAGACTACGACCATCATTTTCAGGTTATAACTGATATCCAGAAACAAACAAGTTTAAAATTTAAAAATCACTGGAGCATAAACCTCCAAAACGATAATGTCTAGCTAGTCCACATAATAGTCTTACTGTATACTTAGATTTAGTCTGATGGAAAAGTTCATAAATGGACAGATGCCAGGGCTATAACATAATATGTTCTGTTTTTCAACTACAAATAATCAGGCATATTTATAAACATAACTTGCCAAATTGAACAACACTATACTTACATTATTTCAGTCTATGAAAATGTTGACACACCATAAATTAGTACAAGGCACAGACAATTTACAAACATTAAACACTCCGAAACATAAAAAAGATTATATGTCTGGTATTTTTTTTTTAATTAACATATAATCACATGTAAAAGCTTGTTCTGCATATGACTGTCAGAAGTAAGTTATACTGACATTTCATTAATACACTCAGTAGAACTTCAATGGCTCAAACCCTGATGGCTTATTTACCCTGCCTGGCTAAAACTTGTTCATGGCTCCCTAGAGGTCAATTTATGTAGAAACTAACCCTGGATGGCTAGAACAACCTTTGGCTGGAACAAATTTCAATGGTCCCAAGCCTGTTCTAACTAGTGAAGTTCTACTGTACTTAAAGAGGCCAAAATGACTGCAACAACGACAACACTAACAGTTGAACTGTATGTATGACTTCGGGTTGTGATGTATATCCTTTCCAACAGTATTTCAGTCATATCAAGATGATGGACAGATGATTATGAAGGGCTCTGTGCACTGAAGAGCTGTTTAGGTTCAGACAGAATCTGGCCTCCAGCGGGACTCGAACCAGCAGCCTTATGATTCAAAGTCAAGAGCACTAGCAGCCCAGTAGACAGAAATGCCTGAGCACACACTGTAGACCAAGCTCAGACTGCTCCTTAGGAGTAGTCTGATCTTGGTCTGCAATGTGTGCCAACAATTTTATACAAGACCTGTCTACATACAGGATAGCTCGCCTGACAGCGCTTTGCCCATCACATTAAAAATCTGTGTTGTACAACTTTAAAGTGTGATGCTCATGCCCACACCAATGCTGATGTCAGGATGACAACAAAAGTTCCCTGTACTTTTGTACAGGAGAGCTAAAAATAGATATACAGTGAAACCTGTCTTAAAGGCCACCTCCATTAATCAAAACCTGTTTTAAAAGGCCAGAATCTCATTTCCCGAAGTAACATAATATTCAGAGTAAACTGGCCTCCATGCAGCAAGCACCTGCCTTAAGGAAGCTGTTTTGGCCCTTCTGCTGAGTGCTTGCTTTGAATGCGTTTGACTGTACTAATCAAACCTGATGACAACTTTTTTTGTAAAATGGTTTAGGCATCCAAAGAGATATGCTTATAATGTTAAGGCAATTCAACAGACAAGTACTGAAAAACAGGAAACAGAAAAAGCTAAGCTAAGGAAAGCATGACAATAAGAATTGAACTGCAAAAAGCTGTCTTCCACCTGAACCCAGCTGCCAGCATCAAGCAGGAGTTAGTCAGGCAGGCAGAAAAATGCTAAAAATATGAATATTCTTTGATGATTACAAAGTCATTTATTCAGTGGTTTTCACTCTGTTGGTCCAGAACCAGTCGATTTTGTGCTGGACCAGTTGAGCTTACATGTAGCTGGTCCATAAGACCAGTTGATTTTTCTGTGTGATGTGAAATGGGAATATTGAAGACCACGAGTCTAGCTGGCAGGACCAACTCAGCCCAATTTCGACTGGTCCTATGGACCAGCTCTTATTCAGGCTTTAGTTTAAACCCTATTATATCCCTTCAGTTGGGGTCAAAATATGTGAGTTAGGCTTTTCTTTATATAGTGTATATAAAAGTCTTCTCCCTCTACTCAAATCCACACAAGGAAAAGTTAAATATTCAAAGCAGACTATTTCCCCCAAGCTCAAAAGTCAGGTGTTGCTGACTTATGATGTACATTTGTAATACATAGCATTTTGCATTTTTTTTACTCTATTGCAATATAAACAACTTATGGATATTCATGACCAAGTATATCACACGCAAAAAGTTTAAACCTTGAAGCACCAAAAAAGCAGACAACAAAATTTACATATGCAAAATTTCAAAAAATATTTCCTCAAAGCTATATCACATTCAGATTTCAAAAACTAGAGGGCAAACAGTGTTGATCCAGATGAGGTGGCTCATAATGAGCCACCTCATCTGGATCTATGCTGTTTGCAAACTCAACTATTTTCATTTCTAAAATCAAGAAGGTACTGGAATTAATGACCAACAACAGATCGGGGTAACATTTTATTACGGTCAATGCATTTGGGTCAAGTAACTGACCTTTTTCATTTCTGGTGCTTTAAGGTGGACGATCCCGGAAGAACTCTGTTCTTGCTTGTTTAAAAAACAAACAGAGTTATTGTTCATCATCAAATCGACTAACTGTGGAGTATATACAGTTATAATATACACTTACAATATCTACCGTAAAGATCCTAAGTTTTCGGGCACATAGGTCTGTACAAACAGTGGAAACTGAGATCAGACTATTCCTTAGGAACCAGAATGATCAAGATCTTTACAGTTTCCATTCCATCTGCACATTTTTGTCGACATTACTCTATGGTAGAACCGAATAACAGGAAAATAAATAATAGGACAAGGATCGGCGGTGCTTGCAGCAGGTGCAGAATTTGGGCAGTCTGTTTTGGGGATATTTTGAACTTAAACATTGTTTTTCTAGTAAACGAAACGGTGAAATGTTTGTTTTTTTGTTTTATTCTTTAACATACGATGTAAGTTTTACTAAAATAATATGCATAAGCATGCCCCATCGATTGATGATATTTTTCATGACGTTTTTCTTGAAATTCAATTTTCTTGCATATTTTCAAAGAATGTAAAAATATTCTTATTAACAAGAAAACTGCAATTTTTTGTTATCAGTTTGTTTCAAATATCCTATATTACAGATTATATGATTTGCTGAAATGAAAGTGCATTCATGTGCTAGAGATATGAATTTTAATGGAAAATGTGTAAAAAAAAGTATGTAGAAATACAAAATATTGTTTTTTAGGAAAACAAAACGGTGAAAATTGTTTTTTTCTTACCCAAATGTTTTATAGCTCTTTGGGTTATTTAGACGGTATAATGGTTTGAATGCCCCGCCAATATTTCTATTCAGTATTTGTCTACCTTAAGAGTTAAAACTTGGGGATACTACATTACCTTTTCTACATAATAAGTTCTGTAGAATGTTAAACAAGTGGCATATGTTTTCCCAGCATTCATATCTGTCAATACCAGGAAGTGGGTCGTTGTCTCAGGTTTGTCCTGGTAGACCTTAGCACCATCTGCAAAAATATAAAATATAAAGAGAATCAAAGTGTCCTCACACCGAAATTTTCAGGTTTGAAATTTGTAATACATTTTGTATACATGATTGTATTTTCTTCCTTCTTTTTTTTCTTAATCTATATTGTCTTTCTTTTTTTTCTTTATCTTTTTTTTTTTGCACTTATCTGGATTTCCTTATATTAACCATTAAAGCACAAAAAAAGCCATCAGAGGAGATGGCAAATCCCCTGACCGAAGACCCCATGGGCCTTGGTAGAAAGGGTGCACTTCAAAACACATATAAGTAATATAAATTGTCATTCTTTTATGCTTCTGATTGACATTATCTGTTTAACAGATGCATGATTCTCTATCTAAAACTCAGACTAAAACAGTATGCTTAACTGCTAAAAAGAGGTAAAATCTCAAACAGCCACCATGTACACAGATGTACAACATATGATACACACAACATTTCAAAATAAAATGTGTGAATATCTTCTAAAGTACAAGCCCTACAAACCAAATTTTGAGCTCTCTAGCAAGTGAATTTGGACAAAGAATCCAAATGTGATTTTTATTTTCTATTTTTTTTTTTTTTTTTTTTTGGGGGGGGGGGGGGGGGGGGGAGGGCAGTGATGTGAAGGGATCACAAAGAGCTAGGAACACAGATAGGATCTTCAATATTCTAAAAGGTATAAGGTTATTAAAATTGTGACGCAGGCCAGGGTTATACAGATATGGAGCAGAGACAAAAACTGCAGCTCATACTTCCAAAGGGAAATAACTCGGACAGTATGAATACCAGAGTTGTCACTCATGTATGAAACAAATTGTCATGACCTGTTCTGCATATCTGTGAAGTATCATGAAAATATTTCAAAGGGTATTCAAGTTATGGAGCGGACACCTAAAACCATCAAGGGGAAATAACTCAAAAAGTATGAATGCAAGAGTCGTCATTCTTGTTTGCAACACATCATCATGACCTGTTCTACATATCTGTAAAAAAATTTGAAAAGGTATTCAAGTTATAGAGCAGACACGAAATCACATCTAAAACCAACAAGGGGAGATAACTCTAAAAGTAAGAAAGCATGAGTGGTCATTCTAGTTCACGGCACATCATCATGACCAGTTCTACATATCTGTGAAGTATCATGAAAATATTCCAAAAAACATTCAAGTTCTAGAGAGGACACAAAATCACACCAAAAACCATCAAGGGGAAATAACTCATAAAGTAAGAAAGCAAGAGATGTCTTTCTAATTTGCGACACATTCTCATGACCTGTTCTACATATATGTGAAGTATCATGAAAATATTTCGAAAGGTATTAAAATTATAGAGCAGACATGAAATCACACCTAAACCCATCAAGGGGAAATAACTCAAAAGGTAAGAAAGCAAGAGTTGTCAATTTTGTTTGCCACACATTGTCATGACCTGTTGTACATATCTGTAAAGTATAGTGAAAATATTTCAAAGAGTATTCAAGTTACAGGGCTGACACAAATCTGCCAAAAAATCACCAAAGGGAAAATAACCCAAAACGTAGAAAGCAAGAGTTGTCATTCTTGTTTGTGACATATTGCCTTGATCTGTTCTACATAACTGTGAAGTATCAGGAAAATATTCCAAAGGGTATTCAAGATATTGAGTGGACAAGAAAATGTTTACGGACGGACGAACGCCAGGCTCATTGCTATATCCCCCAAACCTCTCGGTTGGGGAATATAAAGCAAACAACAAAAGATGCATCTGCAAGATTTCAAAAGTGTCATGGAATAATTTATAATAAGAATTGGAAGACTAGAGGGCAAATAGTGTAGATCTGGATAAAGCAGCCTATCTATGCTGTTAGGAAATTCAGCTATTTACATTTTTGGCACGAAAACTCTAAAACTGCTATGGGTGACGGCTGCAACAGGGTAGACAATACACTGCATAAATTCGGTTATAAGATTGGGTTTGCCCCTCAAAAACAACCCCTCAGAACTGACACAGCACATACCTTTATTGAGAATTAGAAACATTACCTTATATTTTGGTTATAACTTATAAGAATGGTTTGCCCATCCAAAACAACCAAAAAATCCAGTAGAAAACTAGATTTTTTTTGACAAAAACAGATGTCCCCAAACCTGTGCTTTCCTAGCAGTATCATTTTTACAAAATGTTGCCAAGTTAAGATCTCCTGTGACCTTGAAAATAGGGTCAAGGTCACCAAAACTTAGTAGTTCTTTTGCACCTCCTCCTGATTATACACTTGTCTATGTTTGGTCATAATGCATCAATCCCTTCTGGAGATATGGTGTAAACAAGCCATTTTTCAACATTCTTGACCTCCTGTGACCTTGGAAATGGGGTCAAGGTCACCAAAATATAATCACTTTTTTGCATCTCCAGTGATAAATTTGTGCAAGTTTAATTTATATCCATCCATCCATTTAGGAGATAGAGTGCCAACAAGGCATTTTTCAACACTCTTTGACCTACTGTGACCTTGAAAATCGGGTCAAGGTCACCAAAATCTATCTAACCATTTATTTTACATCTCCCAGTAATATAGCTGTGCAAGACTGATTTAAATCCATCCATCCATTCAGGAGATAAAGTGCAGACAAGGCATTTTTCAACTCTTTGTCCTCCTATGACCTTGAAAATGGGGTCAAGGTCACCAAAATATAATCACTTCTTTTGCATCTCCCAGTGATAAATCTGTGCAAGTCAGATTTAAATCCCTCAATCCATTCAGGAGAAAGAGTGCAGGCGAGGCATTTTCCAACACTCTTTGACCTCCTGTGACCTTGAAATTGAGGTCAAGGTGACCAAAACTGATAGGTCTGTACCATCTCCCAGTGACATATATGTGCATGTTTGGTCAAAATCAATCCAACCATTCAGGAGATAGAGTGCAGACAAGGCATTTTCAACACTATTTGAACTCCTGTGACCTTGAAAACAGGGTCACAATGGCCAAAAACTAGTCATTTCTTTACTATCTTCTAGTGTTGTATCTGTGCAAGTTTGATTAAAATTCATCAATCCATTCAAGAGATAGAGCGAAGACAAGGCATTTTTAACACTCTTTGACCTCCTATGACCTTGAAAATGGCATTAAGGTCACCAAAACATGGTTCTTTACCATCTCCCAGTGGTATATATGTGCAAGTTTTGTCAAAATCCATTCATCCATTGAGGAGATAGAGTGCAGACAAGTCATTTTTTCAAACTCTATGACCTCTTGTGATCTTGAAAATGGGGTCAAAGTCACCAAAATCTAATCCGTTCTTAATCTGTCCCATTGATATATCTGTGAAAGTTAAGTTAAAGTCCATCATTCCATTCAGGAGATAAAGTGAAGACAAGGCATTTTTCAACACTCTTTGGCCTACTGTGACCTTGAAAATCGCCTCAAGGTCACCAAAATCTAATCACCTCTATACCATCTCCCAATGATATACCTATGCAAGTTTGGTTAAAATCCATCATTCCGTTCAGGAGATAGAGTGCAGACAAGGCATTTTACAATACTCTTTGATCTCCTGTGACCGTAAAAATGGGGGCAAGGTCACCAAAAATATAATCAGTATTCCCACAACTCAATGATGTATCTGTGCAAGTGATAGAAGATAGATAGAAGTGTGGTCAAAATTCATCCATCCGTAAAGGAGATAAAAGACATAAAGCTATGCAGAATCTGATGGGATCCGCACAAAAAAACAATATGTCCACCATACCACCATCCCACCCCTACGATGGGGGGACATAATCAGTCCACTTAATTTTGCAATACTTACCTGGGAAGCACAGTGATGAAATTGACCTCTGCAACTCTTCCGATATCGGCAGTTCTGGTTTAGATGAAACCGTTGACCTGAAAGTCTGTCCAGCCTGGAACCGCGGTGCCACCGAATAACTCCTTTTCGCAGGATAAGGCAATGACTTAGACGTCAACTGATCACTCAGAAGTCTATTTCTTTGATAGATCATCTGACCTTGACCTTCAGGAGTACTTGAGTCTTCATATACCGGAGGATATTTTGCATCTCTGTGAGGGAATGGGAATAGGTTTACCATTTCTGTTGAGGTTATGGTCGCCAAGACAGGAGGATCATAGTCAATGTCAAACAGACAGGTCAGGATGTCTTGATCAGGCTGAAAAATAAATTAAATGATTTAATCATGATGTGAGAAAACAGAGGCATGACATTTTTCGGTTAAAGTGTTTTCCTCCATTACAAAAAGATGACCCAGATGGGGTAAATTTTGAGCATCACAGAATGCTTTTATTACTGTTATCATTTGCTGTAAATTCTGATTTTGTATTGTTTTTTTTTTTTTTCATGATTTTACACATGACTGTATAGAACCCCCGGGGCAGGTAGCCCCTGAGGACAAAGTTTCTATGGTAACACAAAGCTGTTGCTGCTTTGATCATTTTTGTGAAGTTTCACCATGATATTCCAAACAGTAATGGAAGCTTGCGTTAATTAGTAGAGGCCAAAAACCTTTTTTTGTACATTGACAAGTGCCATAACTCTGTCAGAAATGATCTAAATTTGCCCATTCACAATCCCGAGTGAGACATCCTTGGTACAAGTTCATATGCAAAATTTGAAACAAGAGGGCCATGAGGCCCTGATCCGCTCACCTGAGCAATTGCAAAGTGGCTTTTTCTTATGTCTGAAATTGTCAAAATATGAGTCTAGGGTCAAAAGTCAAAGACTGACCATGACCTCTTGTACTCATAAATCTTCATGTGCTAATACGCATTAAGACAACTATATATACCATTTTTTAGACCAAAATCTTCAAAACTTTCCATGAAATCTTATGTTCTAGCATTTTTCCATATTTGACCATGCTGCAAAAAAGGTCAAGGTGAACCCAAGGTCATCATTTGAACAGTCTTGGAAGTACTCTAGTACTCCATGCTACTTACCAAGTTTCAAGGCCATAGGCATATTGGTTCTGGAGAAGAAAAATATTAAATGTTTATACCATAAATGGGTATGTCGGCCATGTTGGTCATGTGACCTGGACCATTTGAACACATTTTTGTTCCCTCAACCCCTGGAGGCTCTTTATGAAATGTGACTACAATTGGCCCTTTTGTTTGAAAATGTCAAAAAGAATGACCTTGACCTCTTGTACTCATAATTCTTCATGACCTCATTAAGATGACTGTATATACCAATTTTTAGGCCAAAATCTTCAAAAATTCCCATGAAAGCTTATGTTGTAGCATTTTGCCATATTTGACCTTGCCATAAAAAGGTCAAGGTCAAGCAAAGGTCATAATTTGAATAATCTTGATAATACTGGAGTACCCAATGCTACATACCAAGTTTCAAGGCCATCGGTCAACTGGTTCTGGAGAAGAAGATTTTCAAAGGTTTTTATCATATCTGGTCATGGCGGCCATGTTGGTCATGTGACCCAGACCATTTGAAGAATTTCGTTTCCTCAACCCCTGAAGGCTCTATATGATATTTGGTTACAATTGTCTTTTAAAAAGAAGTTTGAAATTGTCAAACTATGAGAATTCAGGGTCAAAGCTCAAAGAATGACCTTGACCACTTGTACTTATGAATCTTGATGTACTCATTAAGATGACTGCATTTTCCAATTTTTAGGCCTAAATCTTCAAAACTTTCCATGAAATTTTATATTCTAGCATTTTCCCTTATTTGACCTTCCCGTAAAATGGTCAAGGTCAACCCAAGGTTATCATTTTGAACACTCTTGATAGAACTGGAATACCCAATGCTACATACCAAGTTTCAAGGCCATCGGTCAACTAGTTCTGGAGAAGATTTTTAAAAGTTTTTATCATATATGGGTGTGGCGGCCATGTTGGTCATGTGACCTGAACCTTTTGAGCAAAATTTCATTCCCTCAACCCTTGGAGGCTCTATATGAAATTTGGTTACAATTGGCCCAGTGGCTTTGGAGAAGATTGTTTGAAAATGTCAAAATATGAGAGTTCTGGGTCAAAGGTCAAAGAATGACCTTGACCTCTTATGCTCATAAATCTTCATGTACTCAACTGCATTTACCAATTTTATAGGCCTTACTCTTCATAACTTTCCATGAAATCATATGTTCTAGCATTTTCCCATATTTGACCTTGCAGTAAAATGGTCAAGGTCAACCGAAGGTCATAATTTGAACAATCTTGGTAGTACTCGAGTACCCAATGCTACATACCAAGTTTCAAGGCCATCGTTCAATTGGTTCTGGAGAAGAAGATTTTTAAAGGTTTTTACCATATATGGGCGTGGCCGCCATGTTGGTCATGTGACCTGGACAGTATGAATAAATTTTTGTTCCCTCAACCCCTGGAGAGTCTATATGAAATTTGGTTTCAATTGGCTCAGTGGCTGTTGAGGAGATTGTTCGAAATTGTCAAAATATGAGAGTTCTGGGTCAAAGGTCAAAGAATGACTTTGACCTCTTAAAGTCATAAATCTTCACGTACTCATTAAGATGACTGTAGATACTGGTTTTTAGCCCAAAATCTGCAACAGTTTCAAAGATATCTTATGTTCTAGCATTTTGCCATATAAAAGCACAAGGAAGCAAATTTGACCTTGCCATAAAAAAGGTCAAGGTCAACCCAAGGTCATAATTTGAACAATCTTGGTAGTACTCGCGTACCCGATGCTACATATCAAGTTTCAAGGCCATCGGCCTATTGGTTCTGGAGAAGAAGATTTTTAAAGGTTTTTACCATATATGGGCGTGGCGGCCATGTTGGTCATGTGACCAGGACCGTTTGAACAACTTTTCGTTCCTAAGGTCCCAGGAGGCTCTATATGAAATTTGGTTACAATTGGCCCAGTGGTTTCAGAGGAGAAGTCGTTTGAAATTGTGGACGGACGGACGACGGACAGACGCCGAAGCCTTACCATCCTATAAGCTCCCCCGCAGCCGCTGGCTCAGGTGAGCTAAAAAATCTGTTCTAAATACTTAAGTTATCGAACTGAAAGGAAGTGCAGATGGACGGACAGACTGATGGATGTACATACTATGGATGGACAGACAGATGGACACACAGACAGCCAACGTAAAAAACATAATACCCCACCACTAACGTGCAGATATCTAGGTATAAAAAATCGGGGGACATATTTAGTTCCCATTATGCCCCAGTTATAGAAGTCATTCCAGCAATAGAACAGACAAATAGACTGTGTATGCTGTAGTTGTCTAAAGTTTTATAAATCACCCCTTTACAGAACAAATCTTTTCAAATTTAAACATGGACTGACTCAAATAGATAAGTGACTGCAGTGACCAAACATTTGCAGTAACTTTGGTATGTTTTAAAAACAAAATGAGCTGCAACACGACATAACCAACAAAGTGGCATGTGCACCCAGGAATACTCATGCATCCGCCTAGTCTGATCAGAGTCTTCGCTGTCTGGTTAGAGCCAGCTTAGACACCTTACCTACCCTCTAAGCATACAGCTAAAGCTCTGATCAGACTGGTTAATGGCTGCTCAGGCTGATCTGAGCCTTTGCTGGGTGGACCTGCGGCCGTATTCATAAAACAACTTAAGTTGTTGCTATGCTGTTGCTAAGGCTAAATTTCTTTGAAGGAGATTCCCTACAACTATGAAATTTGCTCTGGAGGAACAGTCTGTTCCTCCAGAGCAAATTTCATAGTTGTAGGGAATCTCCTTTATAGATATTCAGCCTTAGCAACCGCACAGCAACGACTTTAGTGGCTTTATGAATACGGCCCCTGCTACTTTGATGGTGTTATTGAGTTGGGCTCCAATACATTGTATTAAATTTTATGTCATTTTGATTCCTGGTCATGAATGCTACTGAAGGTCATAAAATCAAGGACGTAAAAATCATATTGTTCCACAAAAAGTGTGTAACTCAAATCTTTTTTAAAGGGGAGGTTAATGTTAGGTTTACTTAGTGTATTCTATCCTAATGTGCTGAGTTATTGGGACACCTAAAACCATTAATTTTCTGTTTTTCCCAAATGGAAAATTAATGGAATTTAGGTGTGCCAATATTTAGGTACATTAGGGTAATACTCTTTTGCTCTAAGAAACCTGATTAACATCACTTCATTGAACATTCCTCTAGTGATAAAAATTCTAAGTATCCTGACAGACAGGCCAGCGCAAATAATGCTGACCCAGATCAGACTGCTCTAAAAAGGAACAGTCTGATTAGGATCAAAACTATTTTGCCATAACATCTGCCTATTTTGAACTCATTACTGCACTTCCTGTTCCAACAAGGAGGACAAAAATCACCAGAACATACGGCATCTGGCTCATTATTCCAGGCATTCTGCATGCCTGATTTTACATGATTTACCTAAAAATACACAGTTTCGAGCCACACCCAGAATGTCACTTAAAATCACCTGATAGCATATACCTGGCCAATGCAACGACAACTTAGCACGTGACATAGTCTCACAAACAAATCGCATGTGGCCAATATCCAACATAACCCCGTGATTTTACCTTACAGCTACTGGAGGGATGTATATCTGTTTAAAGAAAACAAACCCCACTTTTAATATACTTTCCCTGCTTTGCAAGAACAGAACGCATCGGAAATGCATGATGCGCAAACTGCCATGTGTAGGTCATGAGAAGGCTGATTCTTCGCCGTAGATCGCCAACATTTAGCAGACACTTGCATTTGTCATTTGTTTTTCCGCCATCTTTTTGTAAGCTTGTGAGACATAGTAACAGTAACTAAGCAGGCAGAGCTTAGCGGCTATTCTCGGAACTGTGTATTGCCTTGTTAAGGGCAATTAGTACTAGAACAGTATTAACATCCATCGCAACAAGGAGTGGATCCTTCGACAAGAGTATTAGGCATGCATCCCTGGAGCCTGACTCATTATCCCTGGTATTTTCATGCCCAATCTTACATGATTTAGGGTATTTACTGTATAATGATTACCTTGTTAAGAGGAACTAGGGCTGTATTGCCATCCAACTCAACTAGAAGGTCAATATTAACCGGAGTGTTAGGCATCTCAACAGCCTGATCGAGGCATTATTCCGGGCATTTTACACCCAGTTCTACAAGATTCATGGTATCACAGAAACTATAAGTATTCGGACAAATAGGCCTGAGAAAACAGAAAAGACCCGGATCAGACTGCTCCTAAAGTAAAGGAGCAGTCTGATCTGGGTCCACACTGCTTGCAATTCTATTTGCATCTTTTAGAAGCACAACAGCATGGTTCAACCATATTGTTCCATGTTTAGGACAATCAATTGGAGTTTATCTAGCTTTCCCCTTTTTTTGAAATTTTAGGGTACCTTGTTAAGAGGAACTAGGGCTGTATTATCATCCATCCCAACGAGTAAGACAACATCCACAAGAGCATTAAGCATCTCTACAGCCAACTTCTAAAGCCTGACTGGTTAATGCACAGTCTAGGGTATGCATACTATGTTATGAAGATTACCTTGTTCAGAGGAACTAAGGCCGTATTATCATCCATCCCAACAAGAAGGACAACATCAACCAGAGCATTAGGCATCTCTACAGCCAACTTCTAAAGCCTGACTGATTAATGCAGGCATTTTACACCCATTTTACATGATTAAGGAAGGGTATGCATACTATGGTATGAAGATTACCTTGTTCAGAGGAACTAGAGCTGTATTATCATCCATCCCCACAAGTAGGACAACATCAACCAGAGCGTTAGGCATCTCCACACTCTGGCTCACTCCTGGCATTTTTATTAGATTTACAACTACTGGGTTTCACTGAAAGGTAAGAGACGGATTTAGACTCAGAGCTCTACTGAAGACCAAAGAGTATATTTTCAGGAAAAGTAACTCTGATGTTTTCGATTTTGTATCCTGTCTCTATGGGGGTCAGCTCTTTAAGGGACGAATTTGCTCCTCCAGGAGCAAATTCTTCCCTTTAAGAGCAGACCCTGTTTTTGGAAGGTTTTCATTGTTTGGGGGAGCAAAAAAGAAGTCACAAAGATTTATCCTTTTGTAAAAATGGCCTAAAAACACAAGGGTGTATCCATACATCTAAGTGGGATTACATCTGATAATTTAAATTCTGCAAAAAAAAATCTTATTTTTCAAGGAAAAAGATACGCTGTGATCCATCACCCTCGCACACTATTATGGAGAAACTGACAGAAATATTTCTAAGATCTATATCCAGATATACCCGGTAAGCACTTCCCACTTACGCTAACTCCCACTCCCCACCTTTTCCACTCTGTGAAAACACTGAGAAACCTGTCCAAACATGAACATAATGAATACAAATCAAAACAAAATTTTATAAAAGTCTGGAAAGTTTGGAAACCAAACAATTAATAGTATCAGCCTGTTCAGATTGTGGTAAATTAATCTGCAGGGTGCCATCTTACTATTTATTCCCGATTTATGGATATCGAAAATGATTCATTAATATTTTGTGAAAGATCAAAACTTCAGTTTAAGAATAAAAAGAAGAGTAATTGAGGGTATCCATATATCAGAGTACAGATACCACAAAATCAAGACAAATAGTGGAGGAACATACATGGAATTATGCCTATCCAAAAAACAAATTGATGGATAGCTATTAATCAAATTATGGAAGTCTAAAAATCAGTTGAATTTTGGATATTCAAAAAATCAAATGACGGCTATCCATAAATCAATTTATGGATACTGGAAAATCTGGCTGATGATTTTAAAGGGAACCATTTCACCATTTATTCCCTATATGAATATTTGTCATTCAAATATTAGTTTTCCAAACATTCTGCTGAATATTGGGTATCCTAAAACTGATTTTAAAAATGGATATCAATTGTTTGAATTATGGATATATCAAGATATTGATATCTAAACAAAGTATTGGATAGCCATTCTCGTTTTTATGATATAACAAAAATTCTAACGCTGGTCGCCTATACAGCCAATGCTTAGATCTAGTGATATATTGCGTAACAAATAACTGGGCGGATCAGCATGACGTTATTTAGCACTGTTCGGACGTCATTTCTATTCGTTTGGTGACGTCAATTTTCATTTCCATGAGGATCGATAGATGGTGTAACGTCCTTTTGTTGCATCAAAAACGTACTGTCATGTTAGAATCGAAATAGATTCTTGTTAACAAGTGATTTGTTGCCCAATATATCACTGGTTGTCGGTCAGTCGTCAGTGACCATATCACTCGCGCTTTGCGCTTGTGACATATCACTTTACAAATGACCTCCAACAAGTGATATATTGGGCAACAAATCAGTGTAAGCAAGAATCTATTTCTTAAATATCGGGTATCCAAAAAGAATCATGAATATCCAAAAATTGGGACTATAGTAAAAGTTTAAATAAAAGTTCACCATTAGAGAAAAAAGCTAAGCATTTTTGTCTTCTCAGACCTCCATAAATAAAATACTGACTAAACATTATATCAATAGGCATAGGCATTTCTCCTAGACTAAGAAACTCATCCCTAAAATATAGGGGCAGTGTCATGTGCCACTGCACCCCTTTCACCCTTTCTTTCTGCCTACCTGTATTGCTACAGCCTCTCTTGAAGATTACACGCAATTTTTGCAGAATGAACCCCCTTGTAGCCATGGAACTAAAGAAGGAATCATTCACCTGCACAGCTAGGGGATGTCTCTCCCTGCAGATAACATCTCAATCCAAAGTACAGTCCACTTAGACCACTTTTTCTAATATCATCCCAACAAATGACATTAATGACACAGGTTCGGAAACCGAAATTCTAGCCCCCATTAGTCTTTTGCCCTCCGCCCAATATTGATCACATTACACTTTGAAATAAACATTCCGAATACTAGACCATCACGAAATGCAATCCGTAAGTCACTGAGAACGTACCTGAGAACCTTAATAGTCTGGATTTCTTTGAGTCCAAACAAAGTACTGTTGGGACGACTGGACGCCAGGATTATTACGTCGTCTTTCGATAAAACAAACCAGAAAACATTCTATCTGTTTAAGTGTTTACCTATTATTCAGCGTCACGCACCTTCACGTCCCACTTTCACTTTCGTATTCAATCGGTGTCCAGGTAAACAATTACAACGTAAATATATCCGGGACTAGATTTAAACAAGCGTTAACTTAAAAAAAATTGTTTGTTTGTTTACTTGCACAGTTAAAAAGTGCATGGTAAGCAAGGATTAAACTGATATAAGTTCAGTACAAATATACAAATACATTCAATAAACACATATATGTTCAAAAGCGAGATAGACTCAAAGCGGTCTGGTCTGACTTGTATTTTATGTGGACATTATAGGAAATATTATATGGAACAAAAAAAAAAAACTCATTTCTAGATGCCAAACCCTCTCCCTCTCTCTCTCTCTCTCTCTCTCTCTCTCTCTCTCTCTCTCTCTCCCGCGACATCAGACAATTATTAAGACATTGACACAATGACGGGAACGACATTGACATGAGCGCATATTTTAATAGGCTTTCTGCGGACAAACACTTTAATTTGAAATAGCATGCCTGTGTGAAACAACCCATTTTTAAGCCTTGACACGATAAAAACAACAAAGTGGTTGTGCGCCCAGCGCAGACTCAGATCAACATGGGCATCCGCTCAGTCTCATCAGAGTCTTTGTTGTTCGCATGGAGGTAGCTTAGACCCTTAGCTTACCTTTAAGCGCTATGCAAAGAGTCTGGTCAGACTACACAAATGCCCCGTCTGATCTTAGTCTGCGCTGGGCGCACAACCACTTTGTTTGTTTTCTCGTGTCGCGGCTCATTTCTGTTTATTTCTGTTCCCATTTCTCAGTCATTCGTATGTATCGAAGTTGTGGCCAAACGGAAAATCTATGACCCTTCAGTGTTGGTTTTAATTCTTATAAATATCCCCACACCCAACCAGAACTACAGTGAGACCAAACCTCTCTGTCTCTCTCATTCTCAGAGAACAGAGAGAAAGAGCAGAAAGGACAGTGAGAGACAAAGAGTGGGTGAGTGAGTGAGTATTTAACGTCCCACCAACAACTAGGTCATACGGCGATAAGACATCGGCTGAAAGTCTCATCTGAAAGACCGGAGAAGCGGTGGATCGATCTTGAGATCCCTGGACTGGTGGTCTAGCGTGTTGTCCACTGCATTACTGCCGCTCCTGAGAGACATCGAAAAAAATAGTGAAAAAAAAAACTCGAGTACGGACCGAATACTTTCTGGAAAGGGAAGAATATATTACATCTAAGGTACATGTCTATTTTCTGTATTGCAGATTATCGACTGCGTTCAGAAGGACGTACAAGAAAAGTTTCTAATTCCACCCCAACGGAGCAAAACCTTTTTAATGTTCTCATATGTAGCCTGTTCATTCCCAACCCCTTTTCTTCCCACTGCCTGCGTCGGCCATAAAAAAGCACAAATTAGAATAATGCTGAGTGTGCTTGCGTTGAAAATACCGTATTTACCGTACTTATGCAAGCATTTTAAAGGTACCCTACAGAGGACTGTTGTTTCGAAGTGTGATCTTAGGATTGCTTAAATAATACCCTAAAGTGCTTAAGTATTGGGACACCTAAAACAATTAATTTCCATTTGTTCCAAATGGAAAATTAATGGTTTTTATGTGTCCCAATATTTAAAGCATATTAGGGTACGTTTGACAAACAGTGCAGAGCTTGATCTGTCTGATCTGAGTCCACATTGTTTGCCTAGGAGCTAGCCGTCCCATTTTTCAGGATGAAAAGGATAATGATTAATGACTGCATCTCATTTGCAAAATTACAACAGTTTATTAAATAATTCAAATGGACGATGTATCTTCTGGTGTCATTTTACTCTCGCTCCAATGATTAGCAGTAAAATTTTAATAAGCTTAAACAAGCAATATCGATGTTTTGTTTAAACTGCGCAAAATACCAGGAATCCTACATATACCCGAATGATCGGGACAGCTTAACATATTGCTGTAAATATCGAATTACCGTAATCTTCGGAAATGTTAGGGATCCTGAACCAATTATGGTATTTTTCCGAAAAGTTGAACACATTAATTTGTTAGAAATACTTGCAAAATCCCATAAACATTACAGACATGTGGTGCACCCTTTTACTATAATATTCCCTATTTTTGGACCTCCATAAAAAATTTTGGATATCAAAAAAAATATTTTCTGATATCAAAAAAATATTTTCTGATATCAAAAAACGATTATAGATATCCAAAACTATTTTTGTAGCCATAATTCGAATTTTTGGCTATTATGGATATCCAATATTCATTTTGATTTTGTGGTATCCAAAAATCGATTTAATGTCATCCGAAAACGAATTATGGATGTCAGTAAACCGAATTATGGATATACTAAAGGGGCAAGATAAATGAGCTGCGACACGAGAAAACCAACAAAATGATTGTGCGCCCAGCGCATACTCAGATCAGCCTGGGCATCCGCCCAGTCTGATCAGAGTCTTCGCTGTCCGCACGGAGATAGCTTAGACCCTTAGCTACCCTTTAGGCGCAAAGCAAAGACTCTGATCAGACTGGATGGATACCGATCGAATGAATGCTATCCATACAGACCACGCAGTCTGATAGAGCTGTCTACTGCTTTCAGAGGGATTTGTGTTCCAATGTTCCAATGTTCTGGATAAATACAGTTTGGATTGTCAAAAGGAAATGCGATCATCCAGTTGTGAAGGAATTCATTTAATTATTAAAATTAATTAACATCGAATATAATGGTATGATTTTTCATATGATATCAAACAATAAATTAGCTGTTTTTTTTTTTTGTTTTTTTTTGGTTTTGTTTTTGTTTTTGTTTCACTTATAGGAGCGGCGGTAATGTAGTTGATTATGCGCTAGACTATCAATCAAGGGGTCGCAGGTTCGATCCCCAGTCTCCGGTCTTTTGGATGAGGCTTTAAACAAAGATCCCGTCTCCGTATAATACATGTTAAAGGAACTAAATGTAAGATTTTAGTATCGTGCGTCATCATCCTGACTTTGATTTATAATGTCATCACAGGGCACCTTGAAGTACCAGGGGCCTTATTTATAAAATGACTTAAGTGCACGTGGTTGCTATGCTGTTGCAAAGGCTGAATTTTTATGAAGGAGATTCCCTACAAATATGAAATTTGCTCTGGAGGAACAGTCTGAAAAAGACTGTTCCTCCAGAGCATATTTCATAGTTGTAAAAATCTCCTTTATAGAAATCCAGCCTTAGCAACAACATAACAACGACTTCAGTCGTTTTATAAATACGGCCCCAGAACCTTAACAAAGTATGAGGAGCCCGGTAGGTCCGTTGGTTAAGCGCTGGCTTTCTGATTTAGCGGTCCCGTGCGCGTTCGAGCTCCGCTGTAGACGGGAATCTTTTCAATCGCTCTATTGCACGCAGCCTTTCATTATCATCCACCCATCGTTCTAATATGGCTGAAATACTGTTAAAAAGGACATAGAATCGCAAGCCATCCAGCAATCTACAAAATATGTTAAGCAATAGACACAATGTCAGAGGTCCAGAGAGAAAACACAGCATAACGTGAAAGGGGGTACACGTTCTTGAAATGAGCCGCGACACAAGAAAACCAATGCATGTGGTTGTGCACCCAGTGCAGACTCAGATCAGTCTGGGCATCGACCCAGTGTGATCACAATCTTCGCTGTGCGCTTAAAGGGTAGCTAAGTGCCTAAGCTAGCCCTATGCGGTCAGCGAAGACTCTAATCAGGCTGGGTGGATGCCCAGGCTGATCTGAGTCTGCGCTGGGCTCACAACCACTTTGTTGTTTTCTCGTATCGCGGCTCAAATATAATTTGCGATCATGGTTATGCATAAAACCAGTATGTGTGTCATCATCCCTCACAACAATGAGCCGCGCAGACTGATCAAAGATTTGTGATTTCCCGGGAATCGACTGATTGTTGAAATAAATACGGAATGCTCAGAATTTAATTGTTTTCTAAAACAAATGAATAACAAATTCGATACTCAATGGATTTAATATTTCAAAATCAATTTGAATTTCAATAGAAAATCTACGTGCAAAATTACATCGTTGTTTCACATGCCCCCATTCGATAATGGTCGAGGATTAGTATACATATGTTGTGGCTCATTTTTAGAACCGCCTCGCCGAGGCGGTTCTTCAAAGGGACTACATCATATCGTTGATGTCGACTGTGAACAAAAAATTACATTTCCCTATGATTTTCCATAGATCAACCTATTCGGAGAAACGGTATTCGTACCTCCACGAACAACAGTTGGTCACGCGACGCCGTTGGTTCGCAACGTCACATGCAAACAAAAGACGCCATTGACCGATGTAATTGTTGTACATGCACACAACCCGTATAGACTGGCTACGTGGAAACGCATGTAGCACGGGCAGGTGTACTCGTAAATCGTATAGGACGGAGCCACAAGGCGTAGCACGGCGATTGTTTACCAAGGGTAGGTCACTTTAGATGACAAAGACAAACAGGAAAGAGGTAGGTTGACATGCTGTTTTACTTAACTTGGCTTGATACACCTTGGTGAGTATATACACCAAACTGTAAAATCCGAATTTATGCTCATACTGTATTCTTGAGCTGTTGAAGTCATAAATACGTTTAAAATTTACCACGTTATATCTACGATGTTTATTCTCACTATTGGTCAATAAAATCTTGATATAAACACATAATTCAATGCAGATATGCTTTAGGCATTTGTCAATGAAAGTTTCATCAAGATTTTTTGTGATGCCACCTTGAAATGGATTATTGCAAGACACCACCCATTTTCAAAGTCACGGTGTAATAACGGATACCTTTTTGTGACGGTTACGGCTTTACCCGGAGCAGGCATCGGTATAACCCGGGTAACGCAAAAACAATTTTTTTCCTTTTCGGTCTTTTTGTCCCATTTGGAGCAGAATAGTATCCTACTTTAGACTAGTAGTAGACAATAAAAGATTTCTCAGACAAACACCGCTGATATAGGCTAGGTACATAGTCTTTACCTCCAGTATTACTGTAAAGACTGTTTCACACTGCCCGAAAAGATGGATGGTTGGATGGATGGATGGATGGATGACTTACAACTTAACGTCCTTTCTATCAGTATTTCAGTCATATCAGGGCGATGGGCGGGTGATAATGAAAGGCTGAGTGCAGTGGAACCCCGTTTACGATAGAAAAGATTCCCATCTACAGCGGGGCTTGAACCCGGGTCCGCTAGATTAGCAGGCCAGCGCTTAACCTACTGAGCTAGCGGGGCTCCCCCGCCAGTATAAGGGTATTGAAAAAGAAAAAAATGAACCTCATCTGTTCAAACATACATCGACACATGCATTTGCACGAGGCTGGCAGAATAGCGAAACGTTCAAGGCCACCAAATTAGCCAAGAGTAATGTCTTTTTTCGTCCACACCCATTGAGTATGGGTATTACACTGCGTAAGCAGCGAACAAAACTGCGAGAACGCACGGGCCGATTTGCGTCTTTTGTATTCTTGAATGGCATAGACAAGCTTTCTTGAAAGATTCAGACTATAGGTCTTATACAAATTTTAAGAACAGGTCTGATGCGTAACCGACAAGTCCACTTTTCCCTGAGGTTGACTGCCCATTTTGGCGCAATTTAAACCTATTTTGCTACAGCTGACTGCTTACTGATAATACCTTATCATGGCAGCAGAAATATTAACAGAAGCCATCTCTGCAGCAGATGCCACTGTAAACCTAAATTAAGTTGATTTTACTGTCACTGATTTGACTGTCATCAATTTAGCTTAAAGGTGCTGGAAGAATGGGAAATACTACTGCAGTCCATGAACAGCCCGGCCTTGGTCTACAGTGTTTGCTCAGACATTCCTGTCCCAATATTATTTTGGAATATTTATTTGCTTGTAAGACCAAATTCGCACCTATATTTATATAACTTTGAGTGAAAAATCAAAGTATATGCATGTACATGGTAAAAAGATGAAGAGGGAAAGATACCAGAATCCAATTGTGTCTATTCAAAGAGATATATTAATAAGCATCAGTTTCTGGAAAGCCTAAACTGCCTTGGTGAAAGCCAGTCATCACGTTCTTATAGTTTGAAAACTGTTTCAAAGACCTTGTATTGCTTATAATTATGCCGTTAAGTCAAGATCTTTTAGGTCCAGTTTCCACAAATATCTCGTTTTAGTTAAGAAACCATTTTCAAATATTTCAACAGCAGAGCATAAGCATTCAAATCATTAGTTCAGAATTTGGCCTTTTCCATGCTTTCATTTCATGGAGTCATAGGATGGCTTATAAAAGTAAAAAGTATGCAAAGACCAGGAACTGAAACAATCAAAATCCAAATCCAGCCCTCAAACCATAGCTGGAAACAAGAACATGTATAAGCATGTATTTACGCACAACTAGCCAGGTAAGAGATTTTGAACAGTGCACAGATTGCACATGCATAGTATGCTAAATCATACAGGTCTGACATCCCTTATTCAGTGAATAAACTTTACCACCGATGAACTAGAAAGTGTAAACAGTTTTTAAAATTTGTAGAAGATCTATAGCATGCGCAACTAAAATGTGTCTGCTTTAATGATACCGTAGACTCTTCTTCTTCAGAGAATTGTTGATGTGAGCAATAAAGACTGGTCATAATACGAGTTGCAACATGGAGAAAGGATGCTCAATGTATAGGCAAACAGCAAAGACTAAAACCAGCCTGCGCATCCACACAGTCTGGTCCGGCCCTTTGCTGTTTGCATACAACATGTATGGACTCTGCGGAATCTGCATTTTAAAATACAGTCTACCTAGATATTACAAGGTGGTAATACCAATTTCTCAGTGTGTGCTGTCGACCCAGCCGTTCATTTACCCTACATGAAAAAATGGCTGTGGACTGAGGTAATTACAACAGTTTCAGCTCGGTCGACAGCTATTAACAAAAGTATCATTTACCGTCAACGGTTACAACCGTCAACGCTTACAACTGAATTCTCGGTCGACAGCCTTTTTATTGCACCATCTCGGTCGACAGCGTAGGTGGCAAAATTGTAATTACCACCGCGGCTGCAAAGACATGTGTGCAACCAATCAAACCCTATGGCAGCAGTTTGAAAGTTCTACGTTTTAATTGAAATACGCCAAGCCACGTAAGACTGCATGGGTGTGCAGGATGGGCTTATATTAGCTGTTGCTCACGCACAACGAGCGAACACAGTTAATGCTCTTCAGGTACTCTACTCCAGCCAGCGTCACACATATGAGCCGCGTCACATAATAAGTTTGGGTAACTATCCGCGAACAGCAAAGACTCAAACCAGTCTGTGGATCCATGCATCTACGAACAGCCTTCATTTTGTTTCTGTAAAATTCTAAGGACCCACATATGGTATTCGTGAGCAGCAAAGACTCTGATAAGACTGCAAAGATGCAGACTGATCTGAACCTTTGCTATTCGCATTTCCAATAAGCACCATGTTGCATGTCGCGGCTCTTATAACAGCGCCTAGCACAGGTCGAGGCTCAAGCAAGCTAAATTGAGACTTTTATTAATGAAGATGCAAAAGTCTATGCTCAAGCCAGGAATCCAGTACGTGATCAGTGGTCCGCATCCCTGCTCGCACCTGTATATATGAGAGGCAGTCAAAATCACTGAGAGATGTTCGTACTTTGGAAACTATTCAGTTTTTGCCTGCCCATCTATTTAAAGATGGAGACACGTACAGGGACCTCGCATCGCGTATAAATGGATTTTCGGCTTTACAACTACTTCGTCTACTAAAAGTTGAAGATTTCCGGAAACAAACAACTTCACATTATTCTTTTCTTCCCTTTAAATGATTCCAAAAGAAACACGGTGCCCGTTTTATATCGTAGTCTTTCGAAAACACCGAGCCGTGTTACTCCGTTGCCACACCCGTGTTATCCCGAAGCGCCCATTGAGGTATATTCGTAATTAATGTTTGATTCTGGTCGGTTCAGCGTAGGGAAACTAACAAGATGAAGATGCTGATACATGATTAACATGTAAAAAATAGAATTGTCAAGAATATTGCCTCAAAAGAGCTGTTTGAAGGGAAAGTGGTGAGCTTGACTCTGTGGCAGCATATTTAAAAAAATAGTGTAAGTTTTGCCAAATAAACCATTGTTGGTATATGAAAGATATATTGGTTGAAATTAAAAGGTGTTAGATGAAACTTACATCTTAATTTGTCGGTGAAATCTAGCATTTTCTGAAAAGTCATCCGTAAACAATCGCCGTGCTACGCCGTGTTTCTCCGTGCTACTACGATTTACGAGTACACTTGCCCGTGCTACACGCGTTTCCACGTAGCCAGTCTATACGGGTTGGCACAGTATCTTTGAAATAAATATTGTTTAAACTATTGGACGTCACGTGATGGCGACGGCCATTTGACGTGAGCAGATTGCCCGTTGGCTAGGGACAACTTTTCGTCGTATATTTTACCAATGTTGCTCTTATAAATCGAAAATGATGCTCAAAATAATTTTAAGATTAAAGGTAATTAGCCTATAAGAGATAAATTTATTTTTTCCGAAGTTCATGGAAGTATGAACACAAAGGGTCGTCACGGTGCAAAGTTACCGTGAACGCCCTTCAGGCGTCACTTACTTTGCACGTGACCCATTGTGTTTATACTTCCATGAACAGCGAAATAAATGAAATTTATTTTTAAATACATGTAACCTGAACCCTTGTCAACTTTTAGAGCATATTCTAACACTGTGCACCTATAGTTTCAGTGTTTTCTTCTGCAACAATTCACTGTTTTGAGGCGCGTGAGTCATATTGGTGACGTCACTGACGTATTTTGTGACGTTTTAGACGTTAGACGGTGTAACGTCTCTTTTTCTTCCTAAAATCGCCATAAACACGAACAATTACCTAAGAGTTAATAAAAAAATGAATAAAAAATAGATGTTGAGGCTTTTATTGGGGTAGCTGAATGACCATCTGTTTAGGAAAAAGCTGTCATTCGGTTTATTGTGCGTGTCTTCCGTAAACTTGTGTCAATTTCTGTGTGCATGTGCTTCTTTTCCTTTTGGCTTTGAGAGCGGAATGTGGAATTTGATTGTATTGCATTGGCGGGAGCATGAACGCGCTGGCAGGAAGGTTGGGAGACTTTGAATGAAAAGAATATCAGCGTTTTTGAGTATTAGAATCGAAATAGTTCAGCCCTGTCATCGAATTGTTTAGTAATAATTCACTGTTTGTCGGTCAGTTGTAAGTCACGCCTTTTTTGGCTCGTGAAATGATCTACTTTACAACTTACCTCCAAACAGTGAATTGTTACTCAACAATTCACTGCTAGAGCTGATCTATTTCTTAAATGATACTCCAGGGACCACTAGCCCGCCAGTGCGAGAAGAGCTATTGTTTTCATCCTGGCGTCCGCATCAGCGTCCGTGTCCGCATAAACGTTTTTTTTTTGCGATGTGCAAGGTGCTGTGAGGCGAGATATCCTGTACGCGAACATATCTTGTTTTTATTTTAAACTTAAAATCTATTCAAACATATTTGAGCCACGACACGACAAAACCAACCATGTGGTTGTGCGCCCAGCGCAAACTCAGCTCAGCCTCACCATCCACCCAGTTTGACCAGATTCTTCGTTCAGTGCTCAAAGGGTAGCTAAGGGTCTAAGCTACATCCATGCGGACAGCGAAGACTCTGATCAGACTGGGCGAATGCCCAGGCTGATCTGAGTCTGCGCTGGGCGCACAACCACATTGTTGGTTTTCTCGTGTCGCGGCTCAATTTTGTTCCAATACGTGTCCGTGTACTTAGATCTTTTCCGACAGTATAAAAAAGCTGTCTCAAAACTCGTGAAAACCGGCAAAGTGACACTTCCAGCAAATCTTGTCCACAAATGTGCTTTTCATACACGAGTCGAAATAGTATTGTTATAATTTGGCTAACAAATTGTGAAAAGTTCATTTTTTTATTTTATACTAAGCAGCGAATTCAATGCAATATCTAGAACAAATAAAACAGATATTGTCTACAGTGAAAAAATATCGCATCAATTCACCAGTGACTGATACGATTTATATTTTTTCACTGTTGTTTTTGACAACTTTGGTCTTAATTATTGCCGGAAAGGTCTGAAATCTAGCGTTCTTGTCTGACATTACGCTTCGGACGTTAGCCCTTCAAATCATTCTTATGTCGCCACACTTTGACGTCACTATTTGAGCTGGAGTATTGCTACTTTGCACGTGTCATCAATCCGACGGCAGCTGCAAGTAGCTTTCTTAAATCGCCGAATTCTTTTTATTTATTCATTAAACTGACCTTATACACGTTTTTCTAGTTATACCCAATAAACACGCTGAGACAAGCAAAATTAACGAGAAATGACTAGGAAAAAATTATTTGTTAAGCGATCTGGTTTTTTTTTTTTTTTTTTTTTTTTTTGTTGTTGTTTTTAAAAAGACAATTTACTTTCTATTCGGTAAATACCAAAAATATTTCATCTCATATGTTGAAAATAACAGCAGTTTTACTCGTGCTACGCACTCGTGAAATTGCTGATATTTTCAACATAATCGATGAAATATAATAGGTATTTACCTAAAAACAGTAGATATCCTCTATTTATCATTTTTAATTTCCATGCGGAAATTGAACGTGTGTCGGGCAGTCTGATAAAATTTTTGTTATTACAATTTGCATTTTATTTTTCAATTTGTTCACAAACTTTGCATAATTTTCCGAGTAACAGTTCAATTTCGCATGAACAACTTGTCGTCTACCCAGCTAATTACGTTTCAACCATTATTTTTATCTAGTGGCAAATCGTAATGTTCTATTAAAAATTCAAGGCTCGTTTTTACATCAGTGACTTTATTGGATATTTTAGACAGATCAATAGCAGCAAGAGCAGAGGTTTAATATATACAATAAGTTCCACTCTTTAAAATAAAGTATAGGAACTTCAGTGTGTCATCGATTTGCGGCGCAAAGACAGTCAATTGTAATTTCTACAGTATGTCCTTTAGAAATGTTTCGTTTCGCTTCGGACTTGTTTTTCGTTTCATCGGTTCCATTTAAGCGTTTTTGCAAAATATTTCCCACTGTAATTAATACTTAACATTGGCTTTACACTGAGTCCGCACGATATTTTATTGAAAATGCCTAACTATTGTATAGTTTGAGCAGTATAGGAAACCTGGAATCAAGCAGGATCAAATATAGGTTTGGAATAAAAATCCACATAAAAATGTAAATTTAGTCTTAGATTGTATCTATTGGTCACATGATATAATACGTACCTAAGAATGACACTTTGCAGTTCTTAAGCATTTTCTTTTTTTTTTCTTATTAATTTTTATTTCACAGACCCACCTTAATTCAAAGCCTTACAATTTGAAAAAAAAAATGTTATGAATTGATTATGTATAGGATCATTAAGGATGAGCATTTCGAAAATCTGATATCTCTCACATCAGTAAGAGGTATCAGATTTTCGAATTGCTCATTCTTAATTTTATAATTCGAATTGCTCATTCTTAATTTTCTTACTTTCGTGACAGATATCAGATTTTTGAATTGCTCATTCTAAATTTTTACTATTAAATTCGGGCAAGTACTTTTGCATTTGACGTGTTTGACAGCAAACAAACTATCTTCAAGCCTAAGCGAGTTTTTCTTGAGCACTAACGAGCTTCCATACTTCGGTGTTTACTGTATTGTGAAATATAATGTATATTTGAACAGGATGCTGTAGAATTGTCGATAGTGCCATTGTGAAGCTTTGGCATTGACCAATGACAATTGAAAAATGAGCCGCGACACGAGAAAACCAACAATGTGATTGCGCCCAGCGGAGACTTAGATCAGCCTGGGCATCCGCCCAGTCTGATCAGAGTCTTTGCTGTCCGCATGAAGGTAGCTTAGACACGTATCTACTCTTTAAGCGCTTAGGGAAGACTCCGATCAGATTGGGCGGATGCCCAGGCTGATCTGAGTCTGCGCTGGGCACACGACAACTTTGTTGGTTTTCTCGTGTCGCAGCTCAAATTTAATGATGATTTTTAAAACTGTTTAACATCAATACAGACCAGGAAATTTTGTCAATAACGTATAAAGTGTTATAATAGCTAAAACAAAACGGAACAAATTGTTTTAAATAAAGGCTTAAGATTTATTTTCATTTACTAGAATTTTTTTGACAATAATAGGTATATATGTAAAATGACTGGAAGTAGATAGGCCTATATTTGTCCTCCCAAAAAGCCACTGAGTTATAATTTTGTATGTTGAGGTGTCTTGCTCTATATACATATACATGTGGAATATTTTAGATGATTCATTTGTATGTAAAGGGGAGCAAAAATATTTGGCCTAGCCTACGTCCAGTCCTTTGGTCCATATTCTAGAAACTGTATATTGTCGTGAAATTTCTAATAATTAGAATCAACTGATTAAAATATTAAATGAAGTAAATATTCAACACCTGTAAAAAATGAGGAAAGCTTGCAACTGTTTTTACTTCGACTTAAACAAAGCTGAAAAGAAATAAAGCCTAGAAACATCGTACTAGTACTCAACAGACACGGAAAATATATTCATATTTGGAATATGAAGGTAAGTACTCGATAATGAGAAAAACAAAATACTGCTTTTCATGACATTAAATATCGGCCTTGTAGGACCTGAGATATTGTTGCTTTTCTTCTGTGGTCTGCGATTATTTTCTTTAAAATTAGCATGTCAGCGTGGCGTACCTTGTCCACCTTGATACTTCTCTCTCTCTCTCTCTCTCTCTCTCTCTCTCTCTCTCTTGTCCCAATTCTTTCGTGTACGTAACAGATGTTTTATAAATGCAAATACACTTTCTCTTTTCAAAATAAGTTCTTATAAGCTTATATCAGCTTACAAAATGTATACTACTTTATTTACGCTGCATCCCTGCAGGCACACACTGTTGAATTAACATTGAATCAACGTTGAATCAACTTAATGACGTTGGATCAACGTTGACTTAATGTTGAGTCAATGTTGTGTGCTCAGTGGAGTACTGTTAATGTAGATAATTTGTTCTTATTTGTTCATTAACAATTGCATTCAACAGCAATTCAATGAATGGTCCTTTTATGGAGGTGGTCTGTATGTACAGCCCTTTTGCTTCAGTCCAAATAATCATTCTTATTAACATTTCGACCGAGTATACAAATTCAGAGTTTAGGGAACTTTTCAGCATGAAATCGTTTATTAACGTAGATGACTGATAAGCAGTTGTAACTGCTATTTAAAGGCATATATCCGGTGCCACCCGGCAACGGACCTGTTTGAGACTATAAGTGGGCGGAGCTAGTATGAGCCACGACACGAGAAAACAAACACTGTGACATGTGCGCCCAGCGAAGACTCAGATCAGACTGGGCAAAGTCCAGTCTGATCAGAGTCTACCCTTGCGGTTAGATGGTAGCTAAGGGTCTAAGCTAGCTCCACGCGGACAGCCAGCGAAGACTCTAATCAGACTGGGCGAAAGCCCAGGCTGATCTGAGTCTGCGCTGGGCGCACAACCACATTGTTGGTTTTCTCGTGTCGCGGCTCATTTGTCACTGAGGTGGTGAGCTGTCAATCATTTCTCAGGTAAATTCCTTGTATACATGCAAACGAACAATTAGATCAGTTTCTGGAGTGTTATTACCCACTGGAGATATTTACTGTGGTGCCCAGAGAAATAGTTTTTGTACATTTCTCATAACGATGTTCCCCAGGAGGCTCAACGGAAAGAATTCATGGTTGCACACTTCCGACACCGAGTCTGCCTGTAGAATTAGTCCTAAGCCTTCTGGAAGAGGAAATCTTTCGAACGACATAATCGGGATTCCATTTGCACACATCCTTTCATTATTACCCTCCCATTGTCCTGATATGACTGAAATACTGCTTAAAAGGACCTAAAACTTCAAGTAATCCAGCCATGCCATAAAAATGAAAAGGGAAGAAGGAAGATTTGTTTTCCCTGAAAGTGTATCCCAACAGCCACACAGCGTTGAATCAAAATTGATTCAACGTTGATTCAACGTTATACGTTGAATCAACGTGGATTCAATGTTGATTGAAATTGCCTGCCCAGTGGGAATCCAGTCACCTTGACCTTAACTCTCCTCCTTGCTGTTATTTTTCAGGTCTCAAAGAAAAGGTACCAGACAGCCACACATGTACTCTCGCTTCTCATTCCGGTGGTCACCCTTTCAGCTGTTTGTAAGTATATAGCACGATGAACATACGTCTCGGCGCCAGGTGTGTGCAACTATGGTTGCGTACCGCTGAGCCACTTGGGGAACGTCGTTACGAGAATTGAAACAGAACAGAACAACATACTATAGTCGCAATGATGTTCACTGTAAACAATTCAGTAGATTTTACAGTAGAATAACTGGAAACCAGCTGCCAGTTCAATTCCCCCTTTGTTTTTAGGGGCCCCCGTAAAAATTGCAGGAGCCATCACGCACAGTGGGATAGATTATAGCAGGTGTTATTTTAGTCATATAGCCCTTCAACACTAAAAAGTTGTTTTCGAGTGCGGTCAGTTAGATAACACTACCATATCGTAATTTCCGAAAATGTCTTACAGGCAAACGCCCGTAAAAATAAAGGGGAAGGGACTGGCAGCTGGTTACCAGTTATTCTACCGTAAAATCTACGGGTTTTTTTACAGTATAGTTCTAAAGATAGGTTTAGAAGAAATCAGAAACTTTTGATTGGTTTAGACTCATATTCTAGACCATCTCTGTTTATTCATTTGGATCTCTTGTCTTTGAATCGACTGCCTTATTGAAATTATGATATTACAGTATGTTTTCTCTGGTTTCTGGAGTCCGAGATCCTAACCTATACATTTGTATCATGTTTTCAGCAAACCAGAGTAATAAATCTCTATCACCGGCCAGACTAACACAGTGATATCCACAGTATTTGTATATGCGTTCAAGAAATACCAGGACAAGACAACGCAACATCAGTTATTATAGTTCGTCATTATTAGTTGAGCCTCGGTGGTTCAGTGGGTAAACCGCTGGCCTGGTGATCCAGTGTTCCCGGGTTCGATGCTCATTGGAGTCGGAAATCTTTCATTATCACCCACCCATCGTTCTGATATATCTGAACTACTATTGAAAAAGACGTATAATTGCAAGGCATACATACATACATACATCGTCATTATTAGCCTTACGGTAATTATTTTGACGTTCAACTATAAAAAGAAGGCACCCTATAGCGTGACTGTATACACTCTCTCGCTCTATAATGTTACAGAATTTACGGATATCTACATTTCCCAGTTGTTGTACTCCTGTTCTCTCTCTCTTCGGTATTATGAGAAAAGCCGCCTATTTCTATTTTCGTTGCTGCAACGCTCTCTCTCTCTCTCTCTCTCTCTCTCTCTCTCTCTCTCTCTCTCTCTGGGTTTTTAAAGTAACTTCTTTGCTTTAGCGACACTTTTGTATATTTTTCATATCTAAAGGCACTCTGTTTCCAGTATATTTCATGATTGTTTAAAAAATTCTCTGTTTGTGTTCAATCATTTTTATTATTATACTTATTACTATTATTTTCAGGTTGTGGAGAGACCTACCATGTGGCATTTCTCGGATTTGAAGATCCAACAGCAGCATCTCTTCAGTTTCTCTCAACAGATACAACAGGGACAATCGTAACGGACTTGGATGGCTGCGGACCTCTGTTTTGGAACACAGAAATAACACAAACAACAGAACCCTGTATCAGGAATTTATTCCCAGAAGGATCAAATATTTCAGCATCCCGAGGAATCAGAATAGATTCAACTGACGTCCCCATTCACGTTAACGTCAAACATAATGGCGCAGACGAGGGTTTCCTTGCGTTACCAGACGACGCGCTGGGTAATAAATATTACGTTGCGTCATTTTGTAGGTTTGGTGGTTTCTGCCAGTTCTCTGTGACTCCCGTAGAAGATGGAACGTCAGTCTTAGTAAGGTTTCCCGTTCACGTAGATGGTGCGTCAGTGTGTATAATGGGAGGTGACGGCGGTAGCTTAAACTCTAACGTTGAAGTTCCGTTCCTGCTTAACGAGTTTGATGTTCTTCACTTTGAAAGCGTGTATGACTTAACAGGGACTTACATAACGTCAGATAAAAATATCGCCGTTTTCGCTGGAGCAAGAAACGTACCGTCAGCAACAGATGGAATAGTTTCACACATGATTGAGCAGCTCTTGCCTGTCAACAAGTGGGGGAAACAGTTCTACGTTGTGCCAAACACACACAATCCAGCTGGTGACGAAATTATAATTGTCACCAGCGTTGCAGCAACGAAAATAGAAATAGGCGGATTTTCTCCGTTCATAATACCGAATGCAGGACAGTTCGTGACCAGGCGTTTTGATAACGGAATTTATACCAGTGTAAATGCTAGTTACCCCGTTCTTGTAATGCAGTTGATGTCTATTGATATATATAATGATTCCACACATGTACAAGGAACTCCCTCTATGGTGCTCGTACAGTCGGTAAATCAATTCAAGAGCGTTTATCAATTCAAATGTGAAGCCTCTCCATGCGGTGACAGTGGTATTCCTGGAGTTTTTGTTGCTATTGTCGCTAAGGTCATTGATACTGTTCAGATACCCGCGGGTCTAAACATAGCCTGGGAAACCATTTCAAACCTGGACATGAAGGCAGCTGTGGTAGATATTTCTAATCATAATTCTGACCCAGTTATTACGGGTAATAACCCTTTTGGCTTGTACGGATATTTCAGAAGAAGCCGGGCTAGTCTCCTTGCACTGAACGTAATTGACGAGGCTGAGGCTGAGGTAAGAATTATTAAAATAAATAAATAAATAAATAAATAATAAATAAATTAATTAATAAGTAAATAAATAAATAAAAGAAAGCAAACGAGGACTCTCCCATACATTTGTACTGGTTACCAAAGCTTCATAAAAAACGAATAAAGCACGATTTATTGCCGATTCTAGTTCTTGTACTACTACTGAACTTTCTAAATTATTAACCTCTTGCCTCACTGCTGTCTAAAATCATTTCATAAGGTACTGTGAAAAAGTTTATGAAAGGTCAGCTAAAAATTTGTTTTGGTCTATTAAAATTCTTGTGATGTAATTAATGAATTGAAAATGAGAGGGTTCCGTGGGACCAGTTTGTTAACTTATGATTTTTCTACGCCCTATACGACTTTGCCATATAATTTGATCAAAGAAAAACTTATAGATTTAATTGAGTTGACCTTCCAAAGGGAAGGTTCAACTTTTCTTGCATGTAACGAAAGAAACGCTTTCTTTACTTCTGAACACCAAAACCGATATAAACTTTGGTCATGACAAAATATGTGTGATGCGTTAACATACCTTTTAGGTAATACATTAGATTTGGTACTAAGTTATACAGACAAATTGTTGGTATTCCGATGGGTACTTATTGTGCTCCTCTTGTAGCGGATTTGTTTTTATTTTGCTACGGAAGAGATTTCATGGCTTCTCTTTCTAATGATAAACAATCTGAAATTGCTGAAGCTATTAATTCTACATCTAGATATATAGATGACCTTTTAAATATTGTCAATCCTTACTGTGAAGGCATGGGGATGAAGGTCTAGATGACCTTTTAAATATTGACAATCCTTACTGTGAAGGCATGGTGAATCAAATTTATCCACCTGAGCTACAGTTAAACAAAGCTAATGCAGCCGATACTGAAGCCTCATTTTTGGATTTACATTTATCTGTTTCAAATGGATTTGTTTCATGAAAAATTTATGATAAACGCGATGACTTTGATTTTGACATAGTAAATTTTCCATTTTTGGATGGTGATGTTCCCCGTTCTACCTCTTACGGGGATTACATTTCTCAACTTATTCGGTTTGCTAGAGTGTCTAGTCATGTGACTGACTTCAATGCCCGTTATAAAATTTTAACTGCTAAGCTTCTCCAACAGGGCTATATATATCACAAACTTCGAAAAGCATTTTCAAAATTCTTTTGCCGACACTATGAATTGGTTTCTAAATTCAATGTCGGATTAAAAAATCTTTTGCAACAGCGCCTATCGGAACAAAAATTTTATGGTGACTTAGTCTATAAATTAAAAAAAAAGGTGTAGGTAAGTCCGATTTTTCTGATTAGTTCAGGAAAATTATCGTTCGTTACAAACGTATTGGATAAAATAGGCCTATAAATGTAATGCTACAGTCTGCATGTTTAGTGGTTAATCCAATTATGGTTCAAAACTTTGCTTCCTTCTTTAAGTGCACGCCGGTTGGTCAGGCATCAGACTCAATGATGGGCCTCATATAAAGCTACTTAATTTAGTTGGTTGGGGCCGGAGTTTGCCTTGTCTGTTGCTTACTTATTCGGGGTTCAACTGATAGTTTTGTTTTGCACCGGTATTTCAGTGGTGTTGTCTGACTTCCCAGGGGTCTCCTGGTGTCGCAATACGTTGTTTCCGTTGAGTACTCATCTCTGATTCATCATATGCCTTATCCGTGATTTGTTTGTTTCCGGTGATGATTCATTGATGAGTTAGGAAACCTTCATGCGGACCAAACAGCTAACTTAGTGTTTCAAACCACTGCAGAAGCAAAGGGCGAGGTTTGGGCCCAGTAAAACATGTTTAACCCCCCCCCCCCCCCCCCCCCCCCCGAGTAATCTTTTGCTGACCGTTCCAAGGCGGTACTTCTGTTGCGGTTCCTTGATGTTATATTGTGCTGTGTCCGCTTGTCTATGGTCTCTGGCGGTTTGGTCACCCGTATTGCTGCCCAATCTGCCTTCCGATCATTGCCCATTTTTTTACTTTGCATTACCTGTCCGATTCACGAATATCGATTTTTAAAAGATGGCCTAAAAGTTATCCATGGGGTCAACTCGTAGAGGAAAGAATTTGGTCCTCTTAAAAGCATAGGAATTAATAATTTTCCTTATAGGATTGATCCAATTTTGGAACGGCTACGTCTTGCAGGGACGCAAACAAGAAGGAATCTATGAACGTATCTTGTTCTCCTTTGCTTAAATGGTGGAAAATCATTCAGGTGTACCACAGTGCAGGCACACAACGTTGAATCAATGACGCTGAATCAAAGTTGATTCAGTGTTAACTCAACGTTGTGTGCCCAGTTGTCATACACCTATAGTACCTGAGTAAGCGGCGTATCCCCAGAACAGACTGCTCATGACAACTTTTTGATCAGGAACTGTACTTTGTGATCAAGTGTGCCAGTGTATTTTACCTCATTGACGTATGAATATAGTGTCACAGGGAAATGGTTAGGTATATAATACACTTATACTGCCTTGCGGTACAAGCCGGCTTTTATAGCGACGTGGTACATGTAGAGTGCTCGACTTCGGATCGAAGGGTCCCCGGTTCGATCCTCGACCGTGAAGAGATTTTTTTAAGAGTCCGTGACAAATATTAATTTTATTTTATTTGTTGTCACGGACTCTTAAAAAATCTCAATGCCCCGACCGAGGATCGAACCCAGGACCCGTCGGTCTAAAGGCGAGCACTCTACCACGTCGCTATAAAAGCCGGTTTGTACCGAAAGGCAGTACAAGTGTATGATATACCTAACCTATACCCTGTGACATTCTCCCCCTCCATATTGAATTCGTCCTCGAATTCTCAGGAGTACAAGAATCACTGGTAATGAGACTTAAGGAGTTCTAATGCACATGTGGGCCATTTGTGTTGGGCGCCATTTGTCACGGACTCATAAAAAATCTAACGCCCCGGCCGTGGATCGATCTGAAGTCGAGCACTCTACCACGTCACTGTAAAAGCCGGATTGTACCGCAAGGCAGTACCAGTGTAGCATATACCTAGCCATTACCCTGTGACATTAGCCTGGTTCAACATAGCCTTTACGACAAATGTGAGCCAGGAAACCTCCCTCCATGCACGATTCTAATACATGGTTCCATTTCTGACACGTCCCGCGCGACGGGGCGTTTGGATAATTGCAGCCCAGCAACGGCTTGCGCACACAGCTAAATCGTTTTGCTTGAGTTCAGTTCACCTGTGAATGAATTTGGGAATCTCACGGAACTCCACACTCAGAGCGTCGCCATAACCATGAGTAGAACGAGATGCGTGTATCATGGGTCAGATTGAACCAGACATGCGACGTCCCTACTTTAAAATATAGGTCTGATACAAATTTAAAAACAAAAACAAAACACAGTTCTGATGCATAACCGACAAGTCCACTTTTCGTTAAGGTGACTGCCAATTTTAGCACAATTTAAGCCTATCCTGGTACAGCTGACGGCTTACTTATATAATACCTTACCATGACAGCTTTAATATTGACATAAGCTATGTCTGCAGCAGATGCCATTGTAAACCTAAATTAGGCTGATCTGACTTTCACTGATCTGACTATCATCAATTTGACACAAGAGTGCTGGCAAACGGGAAATACTACTACAGTCCCTGAACAGTCTGACCTTAGTCTACAGTGTTTGCTCAGACACTTCTGTCCCAACATCTAGCATAGGTAAGTAATAGTTATTCCATGGTTTGTCCGCCTGTATGGGAGATAATCCAATCGCTTAAAAGCTCGTAGATTATCTCCTATACAGGCGGACAAACCATGGTATAAGATGATAAGATATCGCTTTTGAAACAACTATCTGAATATGTGCCAATTGACGTTCAGAAACGTTTATCAAGGACATATCCTACCCTTGATAGACTATGGTCAGCCGCGCAACTGTGGCAGTGTTTAGTTTACATTTTTAATGTCAACAGTACCTGTACTATCCTTACATGTAACTTATGATCTTTGGTCATGATGAAACATTACAGTTAACTGGCAGTTCTAAGATATCTAAATATTTACATTCTTGGTGTATTAACTGAAAAGCCCTATAGTAAACCATTGGAACGTAATGTAGTTTACATTCCAATAATAACATTGAGACACGCGACGTCAATGACGTAAAAATAAACAATGGCTCTCTACAACCTGATTGGACGTCAGCAACTTCTTGACGTCATGCAAGCCGTTCTGCTGTTAGCAGAAGAAACTGCGTGTACATGTTTTAATGCTTCAATTTTAGCGCTTATACAAGACTTTTCATGAATGACTTGATTGAAACGAATGTAAATATAAGCAATGAACTTAATTTTTCTGATGTTTATCGAAGTGTCAACTTCATTGGGTCACTAGCAAACTTTACATGAACCCCTTCGGGGTTCATTCACTTTGCACGTGACCCAATGTAGTTTACACTTCGATTCGGGGTTCATTCACTTTGCACTTGACCCAATGTAGTTTACACTTCGATAAACCTCAGAAAATTAAATTCATTCCTTAAATAATACTATCTGAAACCTTAAACTCAGGAAATGCTTCTAGTTCAAGAATATCAACGAGAACAAAGCAAAAGTAGCAAAATTAAATTTATTCCTTCCGTTTCCTTGGGTTGCATAAGCTGAACTCTTCTATATAGCTAATCTGTCACCAAATCTTAATAAACACAAAATGATAACATTGCGGAGTTATCGCGTCCGCACTAAATGGTTCTATCATGGAGTGCAGCATCTAAGGAAAATATTGAACCGGTGTCAGAATTACAAAAACGAGCTGCTCGAATTATACTAAGAGCTGACTGACACACCATCCTCGGTTATGCTTCAAGAGCCCAACTGGACCCCAGTAGAAACAAGCTCAGTTATAACAAGGCAGTGCTCATCCACAGAACTCTCAATGAGCTGACAGTAGATAACATTTCAAATTTATTGAAACCTTTATCTGAAACGCATTAATTGAATTTAAGATCTTCAGAAGATAGACCCCTGCACCTACTACTGACACGTATTGCACTTTATAATAACTCTGTCACATGTTCAGAACCGAAACTATGCACTGCAAAAAAATACGGTAGATTTTACGGTAAAATCACTGGCAACCAGCTGCCAGTCCTTTTACCGTTATTTTTACGGACGCCCGTAAAAATTGCAGGAATCATCAAGCAGAGTGGGGCAGAACAGAGCAGGTATTGTTTTGGTCAGTTAGCCCTTCGACATTACAAAGTTATTTTCGAGTGCGCCAAGATAAAATAAAACTTCCATTTCGTGATTTCCAACAATGTCTTACAGGCAAACGCCCGTAAAAATAACGGGAAAGGGACTGGCAGCTGGTTTCCAGTTATTCTACCGTAAAATCAACGGATTTTTTACAGCGTGGAATGCTCTACCTCAAACAGTCAGGGACGCCGATTCCATTAAAATTTGAACGTCATATATGTTGATTTATCGAATTTTGCTAATATAGTAGAAGATACCAGTGGAATTTTGGCGACGGCAAAATCAGAAGTTATTTACATTTATTTATTATGCCAACACTGTAAAAAAAACTAGATTTTACGGTAGAATAACTGGAAACCAGCTGACAGTCCTTTTCCCTTTATTTTTACGGGCGTTTGCCTGTAAGACATTGTTGGAAATCACGAAATGGAAGTTTTATGTTAACTTGGCGCACTCGAAAATAACTTTGTATTGTTGAAGGGCTATCTGACCAAAACGACACCTGCTCTATTCTGTCCCACTCTGCTTGTTGATTCCTGCAATTTTTACGGGCGCCCGTAAAATAACGGTAAAATGACTGGCAGCTGGTTGCCAGTTATTTTACCGCAGAATCTACCGTTTTTATCTGCAGTGTAGGTTTATTTGAGTCTTCGCTCGACGCACATGCCACTTTGTTGGTTTTGTCGTGTCGCGGCTCTATGTGTCGGGTACAGTGATTATCTACATGTAACGTGGGACGAAACCCGTGCTGAAAACTGGCTATTTAACCGCCCTATGGAAAACGGACTGGAAGGCCGTTTCCCGTCGCGTGTACTTGGGCGGTATAGTATATGTAACAGCGCCGAACCACATCCATTCAAATGCAAGGCAAAACAATGGCGTTGGAAGGTTCTCAATATTATGGGTGGGTGGCAAACCTTAGACAACTTATTTATTTATTTATTTATTTATCTATTTATTTGGTGGGGGAGCGGGGGCGGGGGACGCCATGCATTGCAAAATTATTCAAGGCGGGTGGGGGGGGGGTGAGCTGGGCCCCTCCCCCTCTTACTACGCTTATGCAAAAGTAGCAAGGATAAAAAAGCTCATAGCCGAAACCCCCTAAGATATGCTAAGTGGAATATCGGCTTTATTTATTCATTTTCCTTTTAAGGCTTGTACGCCGACACCACCGGCGCCTGGAGATGGTGTTGATAATGACTGTGACGGCTCGATAGATGAAGATTCGTGTGCTGAAGGGGATTTGTGTAAGTTTTCATGAACGTTTGAGCTTTTATAAAAATGTATGTGCTAATGGCTAAATTTTATGTATGCTTCAATATCCTGTTTTTGTACACCTCAGGAGGTCCGTGAATTTAACAGCAAAATGCTTGGTAATATCACAGTCGTTTTTTATGCCCCGTAACGATAGTCAGGGGGCATTAAGGTTTGCTCCTGTCTGTCCCTCTGTCCGTCTGTCCGTCCGTCCGTTCGTCACGCTTTATGGTATAGAGTTTGTGTAATCAACTCCTCCCACACTTTTCCACCGATCTTTTTCAAACTTCGCATACTTGTTGTGGACAAGTTCTGGAAGATGTGCATGTGGACTTTTGATGGAGCTAGACTTAATTTCGACAGAGTCATTTTAGGCAAATTTTTGCATTGAAGGTTTTGACTTTGTGTAATCAACTCCTCCCACAGTTTCAATGAATTTTTTAAACCATGCATACTTGCTGTGGACATATTGAAGATATGCATGTGGGTTTATGTTGGAGCTAGAATTAATTTTGACAGAATTACAGCCTTTAGACTTTGTCATTTTAGGCATATGTCTGCAATTAGCTCCTCCCACAAATTTCAGTGGCTGGTTTTCAGACAATGCATACTTGTTGTGGACATAATGAGGATGTGCCTGTTGGTTTTTGAAAAAAAGAAAAACAAATATAATTTTGACGGAACTATGGCTTTTTCACTTAGTCATTATGGGCTGCATTTTTGTACTTTATTGTATGAAGTTTGTGTAATGTTTTCAGTAGATTCTTTGTAGATAGTGTTTGTGCTTAAAAGATTCTTTAGGGATGTACTTATGTCCTGTGACAGGCGCTGCACGGGGCATCATTAGTGTCTTACAGACACAATTTTCTAGTTATATAAATATTTGTTAGTCTCAGTATATTCTCTATTCATAGAAATATGCTGGGTTATATATGGTTGGGGTATTTCTGGACTGACCAAAATTTCTTCTCATCGGATTCGTTAACCTTTCTAAAACTGATTTCAGAAGTGATGAAACAGTTTGTTGTCATTTTTAATGACACGAATTTTTTATACATTGCCTTATTCATTTTACCATGTCCGACATTATACTTTTAAGGTAAGCTGCTGACAGAAAACACTCGGTAAATTTTCTTCCTGCCCGACAAATATATTGTAAAATCAGCTAAAGGTAAAGTACCGTTGATAGTTGTGAAATCTCCAAGTGGCGAACTTGTTTGGTGTTTAGTGGTGAAATCTCTCGAGTGGCGAAACCTCTGGTGGCGGATTTGTTTAGTGGCGAAACCATCGATGGGGTAGTTGATACAACTCTAAATCATCAGATGACATTGTTTAAAGTATAAAATTCATATCTCCATTTTCTTATTTTGATGCGGTTACATGTATGTCAGTTTTGAATTTTCAATACAGAAATCTTTTCTGCGCAACTATGAAAGACGATGAAAGATATTTGAGTCGCGACACGACAAAACAAACACAGTGGCTGTGCGCCCAGCGCAGACTCAGATCAGCCTGGGCTTTTGCCTAGTTTGATCAGACTCTTCGCTAAGCGCTTAAATGATAGCTAAGGGTCTAAGCTACATGTACCCACATGCGGACAGCGAAGACTCTGATCAGACTGGGCGGATGCCCAGGCTGATCTGAGTCTGCGCTTGGCGCACAACCACTTTGTTCATTTTCTCGTGTAGCGGCTCAAAATTTTCTCGAAATCTGATAGTTGATATAAAGCATACATTGTATACCCTTAGAGACTGGAACTGATAATGGAATGGCAACATGAATTTTGCACATATCTAGATTTGACACTTTCTCACACATTTGTTTATCACAAATCATTTAAGGTGTATAGGTACACCTCCCTGTTTTTCCCCCGCCAATTTTTCAAAGGGGTGGGGGGAATTTCCATGACTTCCCGTTTGATCTCCCGGACGAAGCCCTTTCAAAAGAGAGTCTAACCTGAAAGGAGATAATTTTCTCCTTTCTCCAAGATGGTTAAATTTATTCATTTAGGTGTCAGTGTAAAGTCGGATAAATTCGGACAGCGGGTAAATTCGGACTGTGACATTGTTCCCTTTATATGTCAGTTGTTTCGAATTAAAACAAAAACAAGTTTAGCTTTTGAAAAAGCTTGAGAGGTTATCCCTTAGCTAATGAATTTATAGGATGCAAGTGGTAAAACAGAAAAATGGCAGCAATACCATTTAATTTTATTGTATTCTTGGATTTGTTGAAGCTGTAGGTAAGTGGCAAGTTTGACTTTTTTTCTTTTCTTTTTGTCTAGTGATTGCTTGTATCAGGTGAGCTTCAGTGCTATTAACTTTTGTTAGATGACCTGTACTATGATGTTATTAATTAAGTGATTTCGTATTGGCCCAGTTACAGGTCCCAGGTTAGCTGTATTGGCCCGAGGCCGAAGGCCGAGGGCCAATACAGCTGACCGAGGACCTGTAACTAGGCCAATACGAAATCACTTGATTAATGACATTTTTATTAATTAACTTTTAGCTGACCTCGCGTGCCCCTCGCGTGACCAGAACTTTTAACCAATCGGATGCGTGGATTTCCGTATAGGTCGAAGGTTTTAATCAATATGACACGAGGTCAACCGTATAGGTAGGAGGTAAAGCTGTATTAAGCGGAGGTCATACTGTATGAAAACAGAAACGTCACCAGTATGATACAGACCGATTTCCCAGTAAAAGTGCTATATATTACTTAGTTAATTAATAATAAACAGTACAGGTCATCTAACAATAGTAATGGCTCTTTGTAAGTGGACTGTACTCTCTGGTAAGTGCTTGTATTAGGTGAGATTCTTGTATAAGGCGAGATGAAGTCTTCAGGATAAGTTTTTCAGCTCATGTCTTAGCAATGCTGGAAGGGACCCTGTAGCTGGGTGCGCCAAACTATTGGAGCAAGTACCGGTAAATAGTGGAACCTGCATTTTGCGTTAATTAAGTAGAACGTGTTATTGATCTGCACAGTAAAGTGCTAACTGAACTTTCAGGTAACGGTTTGTATGAGATGACATAAAGGGTTTTAAGATATAAGCTATAAAGATCATGCATTTAGCGATGCTGGCGAGAACCCTGTAGCTGGGTGTGCCAAATGTAGAAGTACCGGGAGATAATGGGACCTGTAGGAAACGGCGAAAGTAGAGCAAAAGGAAACGGCGTACAATCGAGAAGGAATTCCTATCTTAATATGGTTATCCCCGAGGGGTTATCCCCGAGGGAATAACCAATAACTGGGCAAATAAAGAAAATCGATATCAGGGGAGAGAAAACTACATATTCCTTCAATCTGTTGATTTCCGATTACGCTGTAGAGTTAGTACGCTCGGTTACCTCTTTGACGGTTCGATATCAATGTTCGATGACACGGCTAGGTGTTCCACGATAAGCTCTCGCGGGACAATATTGGCCCAACACCTTACCTGAATTTGATTTTATCGCCAGTTATACAAATATGAGTGATACATGATCTGTTGATTCTTAATATTATAATAAAACAAGAAACATCTTTAAAAAAGATAATTGTCGAAGATGAAATTCGTTATTAAAGAACAACTTTTTAGTCATGCAGGACGGATCCACCGCTTCCTGGGTATTATCGGTACTTTTGTAAAGTAAACGTGTCTTGTTCAAGGACAAAACATGAATTCCCGAGTGAGGATTATCGTGATCAGCCTTGGTCGAGTTCGATTACAACTATTGTCTGGCGATAGTATGTCATGGAAGAAGCGGGTCAACTCTGCCTGCTTTCTGTAAGCCTGGGGTCTTCACGGCTCCTGGGTCAACTCGGCCGCCATTCAACTCGTCCGGGTCAATTCTGCCTGCTGTCATTTGCATCCTCGCCCCATCCTACGAAGATGGGCTGCGCCAGGAATGAACGGAAACACAATAAACGAATAGAGTTTGTTGGGTTGTTGATTTAATAAGAAGTCCTTCAAAATGGCGGACAAAACATGAATTAATATAAAGGGCAACCCAATAATCCCTCAAAGGATAACTGCAACTGCAGCTACACTATGGTAACGGGACGTTCCAGGCCTACAATAATACAATGGCGCTGGGATAGCCGGACCAAGGTGCAGGGCAATTATATTTTAATTGTTTCCATAGTGCCGGAGTTTTAAGATTGGGGTCCTTTACCCTGTGAGATTTTCTGTAGTATAGGGTCGAAATAAGAGCAAGGGTGTTACCATCAGCTAATCATCACAGGTCTCTGATATGTAAAAATTCCGTTTCTGTAGGTAGGGGTTGTGGATACAAATGACTGGCGCATAGATATATAACCATGCGGCACCATGGCCAAAACTGATGTTTTCCTTACTCATTTTCATACAAGTTCGATATCCTAGTTTATTTTCCACAAGTAAGATTTAATGGCATGACTGAACTGCAAAAATACCGATACCTCACCAGGAGCTAACTGTAACCGGGGGAACACTTATTAAAAGTGTATTTCTTAGCTTTTTCTGCCTCATATTTTCATGATTTTCCCTGACTTCGTTTGGCCCAATTGCTAAGAGAGTGAATTCGTGAGTTTGTGAGTGAGTGAGCGTGTGTGCAATTGAGCGAATGAGTATCAAGATAAGCCTGCATCGAAATAATTCCTTATCTAGAAAATTTTATCGCCGATGCAATGAATTGGTTTCAAAACTCAAAGTCAGGTTAAGATCACTTTCACATGAAGGCCTATCGGAACCAGAATTTTATGATGACTTAGTATACAAATTCAAAAAGATAAGGGGTATGTCTGATTTTTTGTTCAGCTTCGAAAAAGTAGTTTTTTGTTCTCATTGTATTTTGTTCAGTGCTAGCACTAACCATCAAAATCAGGAAGTCATATGACTTCCAAGGTTTGTCATTTGGAAGTCATGCTGAAGGATAGACTTGGTTTCTTCCAGAATGTCCATATTTATATTGCTTTCTCCATCATTAATGGGCGAAATACCATTATTACAACAAATTTAACTCATTATTTAAGTCAATATTCACTTTATGAATGGTAGGTTATGATAAAAATTGGAAGTCACTGACTTCCTGGCATTCAGTTTTAGAAGTCACAGACCCCCAGACTTCCACTAGTGGAAGCACTGTTTGTTTCTTTGAAATTTTAGTTAGAAATACATCAGTTGTTAAAGAAGACTTGATTTCTGGCGCGGCAGATCGGAAGCGCGGTGCGGTTATGGCTTTCATACTAGACCTTTAAATACACGATTGGAAAACTGGAATGCGCCTGATCTACGGCTGCTCAAACGGGTCATGAAATTTGCAAATACACTTTTCGTCATTCGTTATTAATGAATAAAACACGTCTATCCGCAAAACACGGCGATTAAATTATAAAGGAAACGAAGCCAAAATAAAGTTTATATTCATAAAACGTCATTTTAAGACTGTTTCTTTTCAAAAATGGTAGATTGTGTTTATTATCCCCCATACAATAAAAACCCGGATGCAGGTCAATGAGGTCATGCATGCTCTGATATGTCTACGACAAATAAGACGATAGCAAAAATGTGCTGTCGGATAATTTACCATGTAAGACATTCCCGACTTTGTGTTTTAAATTTAAATTTGCTTGTGGTTATTTATTATTATTATTATTATTATTATTATTCCCTTTATATGTCAGTTGTTTGGAATTAAATTAGAAATAACTGGGCAAACAAAGGCTGATGAGACGGCTCATTATGAGCCGTCTCCTCTGGATTTTCATGGTTTGCAATGGTATGTCCTACCCGATGTACGAAGTTGCCTGACTCGACTCTACCATCCTGGAGAAAGGAGGCAAAATGAAAATGGCAGAGTTGCTTCCCCTGAGAGTGTTCTATTATTTATAAAACAACAGTAAGTGGTTGCTATGCTGTTGCTAAGGCTGAATTTCTATGAAAGAGATGCCCTACAACTATGAAATTTGCTCTGGAGGAGCAGTCTTTTTCAGACTGTTCTCCAGAGCAAAATTCATAGCTGTAGAGAATCTCCTACATAGAAATTCCGCCTTAGCAACAGCATAGCAACGACTTAACCCTCTAGTGCCCAAACATAGAATGCATTGTAAGAAAACATTTATATGCCATCCAGCCACTAGCTTTAGGAAGTCAAATTGAAAACAGGGTCTGAATTTGTGTTGAGGTCCAAGGTTGCTGAGATATACATGTAGCATATATGCTACATTGGGCATTAATTTTTCAAAAGTAGCTTTTTTCAGGGTGAATAACTAAAATGTTAACAATAATTACGGGGCACCTTTTTGGATGAAAAAAGGGTGTATGAAAAACAATCTATTGGCATATATGTATCAGGGATATCTGAAAAAGTAAAGTCAATATCACAATTTTTTATTTTAATGCCCAATGTATCATATATGATACATTTTGTGTTTTCGAACTTTGGCGACTTTTGGCGGCTGATAAACGTACTTTAAACATATCATTACAACTGGAATGATTTAATCTTATTTCTTGATATCTTAACTGATTTTCTAGCAGTATAACATAACATACAAGTCAATATCCTGGTCACGGCACCAAAACAGAGTCATGTAGCAGATATGATACACCGGGCACTAGAGGGTTAAGTCGTTTTATAAATATGAGCCCTGAATTCAAGATAAAGAATTGGCTTTCTCAGTAATATATTTTTGTATCTTATACAGCAAGCAGTTTTGCTTTAACTGAAGACACGCCGGAAAGTTTGGTCATATTGGGGGCCAGTGTAATCACTTTCGCCATTAAATCATGCCACGTGACCTTCGTAACCTTGGCGGCACAAGCGCCATCTACCAGCTACATTCTACTGGAATTGTCGTCGGATCACATCCATGGTCATGTCTGTAACGCTGACTGCGATGGCACCGAGTCACATGACATAAACTTGACAGGGGGTGACTGCAGTTCAGAAGCCACGTCATACTGGTAAGCGCATAAAAGCAGACGACAAAATGTTACGTCTGCAAGCTTCAAAGTGACAGGTTTCGTCCAAGCTGCATCATATAAGAGAGTTCAGAGACAAGATGACATCATGATCCGCCTCACCTGGATCTACTCTGCATCATTTTTTGGTGCTTTAATGTTTAAATCATATCACCCCTGTTAACTACGTATATACAAAGGCTGTTACGAAACGAAAAAGAGCTGGTTCGAAACAATAAAAAAGAGTCGTAGTTACCAAACGACCTGGTCATCAGATCGTTTGATAACTATGACTCTTTTTCGTTTCGTTACAGCTCTTTTTCGTTTCTTATCATCCTTGAAAACATAGTTAACCAGGTGTGCATATGTTGTGTTTGAGTGCGAGAGTGTGTAAAGGTTTGTCAGAATTTCCACTACTGTTTTGTACCATAATATGTGATCAAGATAGCCAAATTATCTTTTTTTTTAAATTTATTTCATTGTTTTATTAAGGGAAACCTGTACTTAAAAGTGTCGATTGGAGAGGTAAATCGTCAAATTTAACGTCACAAAAATCTCATTTTACAGAGACGCGTAAACAGGTTTGAAATTTACAAAACCGACAATTAGTCTTCAATTGACAATTTTAATACCCATATAGTGGCCGTAGGGGCCAGTGGTGTTTAGTATGGTGGCTGGTTTGTGCCATTTCGTCTTTTCGTCTTTTCGCCGCGAAAAGACGCCACGCGAAAAGACGAAAAGACGAAAAGACGCCATGCGAAAAGACGAAAAGACGAAAAAACGCCAGGCGAAAAGACGAAAAGACGAAATAACGCCAGGCGAAAAGACGAAAAGACGAAACCCGCCACGCGAAAAGACGAAATTGCAGCGCGAAAAGACGAAAAAACGCCATGCGAAAAGACGCCATTTGAAACTCTTAAATTGTCGTCTTTTCGCGTGGCGTCTTTTCGTTTTTTCGTCTTTTCGCGTGGCGTCTTTTCGTCTTTTCGTCTTTTCGCATGGCGTTATTTCGTCTTTTCGCATGGCGTTATTTCGTCTTTTCGTCTTTTCGCGTGGCGTTATTTCGTCTTTTCGTCTTTTCGCGTGGCGTTATTTCGTCTTTTCGTCTTTTCGCATGGCGTCTTTTCGTCTTTTCGCGCCGAAAAGACGAAAAGACGCCATGCGAAAAGACGAAATAACGCCACGCGAAAAGACGAAATAACGCCATGCGAAAAGACGAAAAGACGCCAGGCGAAAAGACGAAAAGACGAAAAGACGACACACAAATACCCTTTCATTGATAACTGTATTGATTCCTAATACTAAGACAGATTTGTCTGAGTAAACAATATAGACTCATATCAGACTACTGCAAACGCAGCTACAGAAGCAGTCTGATCACAGAATTTGCCACTGAAATGTTTTTTATATATCTTTTTGACAGCTAAAAATTGTAAGGATAGACTATAAAATTAACGTGGGGTCGGCAACATTTTGGGTCACTATGGTACCGTTTAGATTGAATAACAAATTTGTGCCTCGTTGAATGAGATCAAACACAGATTTAATCAAGATAATCAGTATCTAGCAGCAGTCTTATGAAAATTAGGATGGATTTATTTCATCCGACAGAAAAATAAAAGTTGTTAAAAGTGAAAAGGATAGCTAAAAGTATTAGTATGGGGTCGGCAATAATTACAGTTATTGATTAAAATAATCTGGGCCATGTTGACTTAAAAATTAGCAGACGCAAATTTACTCATTCAGGAGCGTAGGCAGACCTATTACGTTGTTGTAGCAAGCATTTTTGAGAAATACAGTCAAACCTGTCTTAAGGGGTCACCCAAGGGAAGGACAAAAAGTGGCTACTTAAGACAGATGGCCCCATAATACATTTCATTTACACTGTATTTTGGTTCAAAGGACCAAGGTGGCTGCTCAAGACAGGTGATCCCTTAATAGAGGTGACCACATAAGCAGGTTTGACTGTATAGCTGAATGTATACACCTCCAAGAAAGATCTCTCTAATACTGAACATTCTGTCCCCTTCTGTTATATTTACAAAGGGGTCAACTTTTGTGACATTCTATTTGCTTTCCAAGATATGGAAGTGAAGCAAACAGAAAAAATAGATTCTTAAATAGGTCTACCTTTAAAGGAAAGAATTTGCTCCTAGAGGACCAAATTCTACTTTTAAGAGCTGACCCTCCTTAAGAAAGGATGCAAAAATGCAACATTGCTTCCTCTGAGAGTGGTACCGTTCACCTTAAGCACACATGCAAATATGTTGAAACCTGTGTCTCCATGCATCCTACGTAAAAATAACGGTTTTTTTTTTTTTTTTTATTAAGTTTGAACAAGTAGATTTTCATATCTCGAGCTGTATCATAACATACGCAGAATGGTTACCAATGCAGAGCCTGACCAGACCACTCTTTTCCCAGGACACATATGTCCTAGGATTTAGGATCATAATGGTAACATAGTCCAAATTTATTACTAAATGCTAGCACCTAATCTACTATTTGCTTGTAATGTACTTCTTTTAGTAAACTGTGTTACAATATTATTGTTCAAACTGAGAGATCGAGAGAATTGGGCAAAACGTCCCACCAATGCTAAGGTCATATGAAGACAGGACCACGCGGTTTAGAGTCACATCTGAAGGACCAGTGAGGCGAGGGTGTGTGTGTGTGTGAAGGGGGGGGGGGGCGGTCGAACTGACTGCAACCGCTGGTCTAGTCTAGCCTATCCCATAATCTTGTGCGGTCGTTGGGGCACCACAGATGACTCTAAAACACTCCTTTTCCACCTAGTCCTGTCTTCAGCTGCCCTATTTGAGCTGGCAAAATCCATCCCTGTCGTTTAAAGAAGACTTGAAGAGGAAGTAACAGTAGTTGTGCCCCTTTGTAAAAAAGGCGGAAGGAGGCACATTTTCAATTTAAAATGGATCTCTCACAGAGGTGCATTCAGATTAAAAATACTTCCTATAAGAAAGTGTTATAGCTTGAGCTGCAGCTAAATGATACCATAATATTCTTAAATATTGGGACACATAAGCCAAAGAGAAGTCTAATCAGGCTCTGCTCTGTCTGCGATTGGCACGTCTTTAGAAAACTATAAACTTGTCCAAATTTTGGGTTAGCTGCAGTTAAATGTATGTCAAATTAGCGAAAATACCGTATCATTATTTTTTCATACAGCGAAGTACAACAATGTTTCAATGTTTGTATTCCATAGTTTGAGAGAGATAACATGGTCAACAAGTGGTTAATCTTTTAGGCAGTTTAAGATCAAAATTAAGATAGGATGAAATTTGTTTGGAGTGTTTTACTCCAAAACATTAGGACGGCTCATTTTCTTTTCTGTCCGTTCAGTAGAATTACCAAAATGACTTTTTTCCTCATATTTTTGGTAATGTTTTTAAAAGAACAGTTTAGCGGCAAAAGCTGCAAACCGTGATTAGTACACTTCTTTACAGATTGCATTCTGATCAGGGTCTACACAGTTTAAAAAAAGAAACACCTGTCTAAGTATTCAGAGTATTAACTGCATTTAGAATAGGATATATTGATATATCTTAATGCAAAACACGTGATGCGAAAAGACGAAAAGACGAAAAGACGCCATGCGAAAAGACGAAAAGACGAAATAACGCCAGGCGAAAAGACGAAATAACGCCACGCGAAAAGACGAAAAGACGAAATAACGCCATGCGAAAAGACGAAAAGACGAAAAGACGCCAGGCGAAAAGACGAAAAGACGAAAAAACGCCACGCGAAAAGACGACAATTTAAGAGTTTCAAATGGCGTCTTTTCGCATGGCGTTTTTTCGTCTTTTCGCGCTGCAATTTCGTCTTTTCGCGTGGCGGGTTTCGTCTTTTCGCCTGGCATTATTTCGTCTTTTCGTCTTTTCGCCTGGCGTTTTTTCGTCTTTTCGTCTTTTCGCATGGCGTCTTTTCGTCTTTTCGCGTGGCGTCTTTTCGCGGCGAAAAGACGAAAAGACGAAATGGCACAAACCAGCCACCATAGTTTAGAGGCCCACTGTATTTGAGGCACTTTTTCCCTTTTCAAAGTGTACTTCTTTGTACCAAAAAACAAGCGCCTTCATCAACGTAAAACGTAGGCGTGACGTTTCGTAAGGACACTTAATACACTTATCCCCTTTCTAGTGCACCTTTTCACTAAAATGCTAAGAGCTTCCCATGGCATAGTGGCCGTATTTGTTTGATTTTTGATCCATGAAATATTTGGTCAAGGTCTTCTTGCAGCCACTCATGCTACGGTACTCATAATTGGTATACAGTTTGCTGACGACTCGTTGTATCGTGGGACTGAGGACCAGCTCTCTCCTGCTTATTCGTCCCTGTATTTGTCCGATTGTCTTTGTATTTTTATTTTGAATAATGCAATTTCGCTTTACTTGTGACAGGTTTCATAGCAACTCTTCAAGTTTGAATGTTCATATTTGGTATACCAGTTGATAATGACCTATGTTCTACATGTACATTTATTTTTTTGTCTGTACATGTGATTTTCTTTCTTTCTTTTTTTTCATCCTGTATTCATAGAAATGCATTTAAGTAGAATTTTTGATATTGTTTACATACGTTGACAATGACTTCTTTATCTCTAGGCTCCATGTAATGAAAATAACACAAATTTACTAAAGCTGTTAAGCGGGGGTATAGCCGTATTCTCCGACAGTTCTAGTTTTTCAACATTTTGGAATTCATAGCTGTACATGTACCTTAATTTCAAGAATCACTGACCTACGAATGAATCTTTGTGATTTGAGCCGCGACACGAGAAAACCAACAAAGTGGTTGTGTGCACAGCACAGATTCAGATCAGCCTGGGCATCTGTCCCATCTGATCAGACTCTTCCCTCAGTGCTTAAAGGGAACCTAAGGAGCTAAGCTACCTCCATGCAGACAGCGAAGACTCTGATCAGACTGGGCGAATGCCCAGGCTGATCTGAGCCTGCGCCGGCCGCACAACCACATTGTTGGTTTTCTCGTGTCGCGGCTCATTTGGTTTCTCACAATACCCAATGAATGCTTTTAAACACCAAAACAAAATACCCAATAAGTGCCTCCTTATTATCCACTCGCACAACTAAGTTTTGGAGGAGATATAGAGTCTGCCCGTACGTATGTACATATGTTCGTACGTACGCACGTATGTTCACTTTTTATCATCGCTCTTGCGACCTCGTATACTAACCGATTTTGACATCACTTCTCATAAGTATTAGGCATGACGTTACCTCAAGCGCAACAGGTTCAAGGTCAATGCCACTATGGCTGTTTTAAGAAAAAACTTCGTCGTCGCTCTAGCGCATTCATTTATAGACCGATTTTGTTTTAACTTCATTTAATTGTTAAGTATGGCAATATATTGGATAAATCTGCGTTTCGGCATTCTACGGCCAAGGTCAAGGTCGTAGTGGCTATTTGTAGAAAAACGTTGTCACCGCTTTAGCGGCTACATCACAAATATCACAGTATCCGAACGCACTGTACCATCTCTTCCGGTTTTCATAGCGTCGAATCGAGAGCACAAACTTTCGCTTATAACCAGTAGTCGAAAATCATTGTGTTTTAAGATTTTATCCGGAATCTGCTGCGTCATTTATGTTTATTCAGCGTTGGAAATGTAAAGAAGTAAGTTTAATATAATTTGCTCTTCGGTCTTTTACTTCGTTGCCCTGTACAATGTCGTGTATGGGTGGATAGTAAATGGTAGAGTATTCAAATTGACCTTGGCATGATTCTAAAACCATTTTGAGCCTTTTTTACATGTTTTATAAAAATCTTTAAAACAAACGGAAGGCGTTATCAATCTGAAGTTTGTTAGTTTTGATAATAGGATGATTGCTAGGTTTTGCACGACAGAAACTCGTGTTATATTATGCTGTTCGGAATAAAATTTCTGTAACGGTCATGAGTTTTTCATTGTACAGGGTAATAAAGTAAAAGACCGAAGAGCAAATTATATTAAACTTACCTCTTTACATTTTCGAAGCTGAATAACTATAAATGACGCAGCAGAATCAGGGATAAAATCTCAAACGCAATGATTTCCGACTACTGGTTATAAGCGAATTTTGTACTCTCGATTCAACGCTTTAAAAACCGGAAGAGATGGTACAGTGCATTCGGATACTGTGAATAGGGATGACAACATCTTGGACGAATTTCGTTCAGTGTTCTTGGGCCAAGGTCAAGGTTGCAGTTTCTATTTTTAAAATAAGCTTGTCATCACTTTAGCACCTTCATTTATAGACAGATCTTGATTTAGTTTCGCGCAAATGTTCAGTATGACAATATCTTGGACAAGTCTTCAGTTCAGCAAAATGAGGCCAAGGTCAAGGTCACAGTGGCTATGTTAACAAAATCTTTTTCATCGCTCTAGCACGTTCATTTATAGACAAAATTTGATTTAAGTTCACACAAATGTTTTGTATGAAAATGTCTTGGAAAAGCTAGCGTTTTGGCGTTCGAGGGCCAAGGTCAATGTTACGGTTTCTATTTTTAGATTGGCTTTATCATTGCTCTGGCCCATCATTTGTATACCGATTCTTATATAATTTCATACAATTGTTTAGTATGAAAGAAAATATCTTGGACATGTTCCTGTTTCGCAGTTGCTATTTTTAATGCTAAAGGACCTCTGACAAATACAATTTTTAATGCTAAAGGACCACTGACAATACAAATTTGCCTATAAAAATAGGGAAAAATGTACTTTTGGTATACTTCAAAATTTTTATTGAAATATGTTGCTCTAACTCCCTATAATTGACACAAAAATATTTTTTCGATTGTATCGCACACAGACTTAGATTTTTGGTGTAAAAAGCAAGTTTTTACAATTGAATATATGGAAAACGGGGAAAGTTTTATAAAGATGCTTTCTCCGTGCCTAGGCAAAGCCACTTCGGATGCATATGTGTACTATCAATATACACATTATATATGAGTGGCAAGCTTAGGCACGGGGGAGGGGTGGGGGGTGGGGGTGGGGAAGATAGTCTGCAGCTGAAAAACCGAAAAGTGGGTGAGGTAATTAGACCCTCTATGTCTAAAAATAAGACTAGCATGCTTTTTGTTTACGGATACATGTAATTGCATACTATGCGCAGCCGTAGTGTTTTACTTCATTTTAAGTATTTTTGATAAATGAAATTCAGTAAATAAGAAAAAGCGAAAAATATATGTATTTAAGGTGACCAAAAATTTCACTTAATCCTTTTGCGAGAATCAGTGCGAGTTAGTGTGCAGATGTAACAATTGTTCAAAATCAACATCAAAACCTCTTAATAAAGGATAAGTCTTCCCATTAATACTAAAATTCTTATTTTTGGCTTCCCCTAGAAAGCTGCAGTAATTTGTCGAAAAAAAGGCAAAGGGGGGGGGGGGGGTGCCTATAAGGCCCTTTTTCTGCCCAAGAGCAAAATGTTTTATTTTCAGCTTATGGTTAGACTATAGTGTCCGCTAAACTGAATCAATAGTGATTAAGCTCCGTAAGCCCTACTTTTGGAATAATGGGGTTATTAAAGTGGGTGGGGTAAATCAGCATGAACCTGGGGTGTCATATTATAAGCTATATTTCTCCTTCAAATTTAATGGCATTCATAAATACCTTCCTTTATAAGTGGAAATAATGTCTTTGGTGACATCTTTTCTCTAATTCTATCTTTTAAAGTAAAATCTTATGTCTGCATAATTTCTTTTAGAGACACTCTCAATTTTCATTAAGTTTTATACTTTGAATTCAATATATTCTACCATATCTCTAGAACCAATGGATGACTTCTTACCAAACTAAGTCGGTTCACCGTTGGGAGTGTGCAAAATGTTGATTAAATTTTGGTGACCTTGACCTTTGTTTCAAGGTCACAGTAAGACTTATAATGTCAATTTTAAGTCAAGTTTTGGCCACTGTTTACACAGAACCTCCTAAACTGATATGAAATCATGACCAAGGTGGCCTAAATTAAACATTATGAGGAGTTAAAGCACTAGTTATGATCAAATAGCCATGACATCATCTTCAAGGTCAAGGTTAGACTAGACAGAGTTTAACCAAAGATCGCACACAGCTAGTAAGCAGAAATTTAACAAATATGTATGTTTCTATTTGTAAATTAATGCTTAATATGCATATAATGACCTTGACCTTGATCTGAAGGTCACCAATACATTCAGAAGCTCATTATTTTACAGTAGACTTTTCTATTACCTTTAAGTTTAACCCAATTCTGTTTCATCATGTTTGGCTAATACTGACCTTCAGACCAAGAGATATGGTAAAATATATTGAATTCAAAGTACCAAAATTAATGAAAATTGAGAGTGTCTCTAAAAGAAATTCTGCAGACATAAGATTTTACTTTAAAAGATAGAATTTGAGAATAGATGTCACCAAACACATTACTTCCATTTATAAAGGAAGGTATTTATGAATGCCATTAAATTTGAAGGAGAAATATAGCTTATAATATGAAACCCCTGGTTCATGCTGATTTACCCCACCCACTTTAATAACCCCATTATTCCAAATTTAGGGCTTACGGAGCTTAATCACTATTGATTTAGTAAAGGCAGAAAAAGGGTCTTATAGCTCCCCCCCCGCCCTTTGCATGCAAACTGTCCTGTCAGAGGTCATTTGACAATACCGTGGACATATATATTAGCAAATGGTTATCCATCCAGCGATGAAATCAGTAAGATGAATGGGAGGAGATTGTATCGCTTGCGATGAATTGTTTTGATAGGTTCTTTTTGGACACCAACGAAATAAATAGCCATTTATTTCATTGGTGTCCAAAAAAGAACATATCAAAACAAGGCATCGCAAGCGATACTATCCCCTCGTGCAAGTCCCGTCGAATAGCGGAATAAATTCGGTACCTTTGTTATATTTGACAGGATATCGACAGTGATACCAACAAATGTTATAACAATTGGCGAGGGAACAGATATATCTGGCTCTACTAATATATCCTTAACTTTCGCGGAGGTCTTGGCCAGTATTTCATTTACTAGTATCTTCCCTGGAGCAGAGGTTGATATAGGTAAGTAGCCCGAAGAGAAAGAGAGAGAGAGAGAGAGGTTTAGACGGTATTTTATCCACTAGTATCTTTCCAGGAGCCGAGTTTGCGTTAGATAGGTATACTGTATATGATGCTTGTTCTGTGGAGAGAGAGAGACAGACAGAGAGAGAGACAGAGGGGGTGGGGGGAGGTAGGAGAAGAGGCAGCTAGAGAAGAGGAGAAAGCTAGAGACAGAGGAAAATAGAGGCATTGTGGCAAATTAAGAGAGAGAGAGAGAGAGAGAGAGTGAGAGATAGAGAGAGAAAGAAAGAGAGAGAGAAAGAGAGAGAGAAAGAAAGAGAGAGAATGAAACGAAACAGTGTCAAAGAATGAAACAGAAATAAAGAGAGCAGATTGAAACAGAATAGCAGAACAAAGAATCAGAGAGACAGAGACTATTAGTATTTTGCGGGATGGCACAGAACGGAACAGAGACATTTTTCGGAATAAATCGCATTGTTAATGTTTAAGATTGACAAGGGAGGTAATGCAAGCGTTTTATTTCGTAAAGAAATGCAAATTTAGCAACGAAATTTTTGTTTTTATACTGACTCAAACAAATTCCGATACATAGATATATTTTGTTACTTTGGCTACGACAAGATGAAAGCTCACAATTTTCATTTTTTTCAAGAAAGAGTACTCATTTGTCTATGCTAAAGTTCAACTCGATTTGTTTTTCTTACACTCAGAATGTTACATGTACAAGAATGCTTTAAACACCACATTGGTCATGAACCGTTTCTCAGAACAAAACTGCCGGGCCGCGTAGCGCAATCGGTAGGGCACCTGACTCATAAGTCAAAGGTCCTGGGTTCGAAACCCGGTCTGGCCACATACTTTCGTTTCTTCTTCTGCTGATTCAAGAAGGGCAGTGAAAGTATGTGCACTTAGTACTGGTTAACCGCTTAAGAGGACTAATCCTGCCCAGGAATAGTGTGGTTAGTTTAACTGACCGTCCTGACATGACCAGAGCTATTTACCAAGGACGTTAAGCATTAAATCAATCAATCAATCAGAACTGTTACAAAACTTTGACACTGGTGCATTTTGAAGTCAAACGTGTTCTCAAGCTGTACTATTGCGATAGATGTTACGGCTGTGAGACTGCAAGGCAATTGTGAAATTTAACCGATTCACGAATAAAAATTAAATCCACGACGTAAACTTCTTCATGTAAAAGAAACTGTGTTTAATGTCACTTACAATAGAATCTACATAGGAAATTGAAATCATTAGAAGTTTTAGGAGTGTGACTTTTTAGCTCACCTGAGCCGAAGGCTCACAAGGTGAGCTTATAGTATAGGCTTGGTCCGTCGTCCGTCGTACGTCGTATGTCCACACTTTTAAACTTTAATATCTGCTAAAGTAGAAAGCCAATCTTGATCAAATTTTATGTGTAGCATTGTTGGGGTGGGGGATTGATTGCATATAGTTTTTGGACAGATTGGTTTGAAACTCTGGTTACCATGGCAACAGAAAGGTCCCATAGACTTATAATGGAGAAAATGTTGTCCGGGCCCTAGCGTCTTCATTTTTGATTGCAACTTCTTCAAACTTGCAGGTATCCAAGACAATCAAAACATCTCGGACCAGTTCGAATTTGGGCCAGGTTGGATCATTTTTTTCAGAGTTACTTGCTCTTGAGCGATAAAATATTTTCCCATAGACTTACAATGGAGAAAATGTTGTCCGGGCCCTAGCTTCTTCATTTTTGATCGCAACTTCTTCAAACTTGCAGGTATCTAGGACAGTCAAAACATCTCGGACCAGTTCGAATTTGGGCCAGGTTGGATCATTTTTTTCAGAGTTTCTTGCCCTTGAGCGATATAATATTTTCCCATAGACTTACAATGGAGAAAATGTTGTCCGGGCCCTAGCTTCTTCATTTTTGATTGCAACTTCTTCAAACTTGCAAGTATCCAGGACAGTCAAAACATCTCGGACCAGTTCGAATTTGGGCCAGGTTGGATTATTTTTTTTCAGAGTTACTTGCCCTTGAAAGATAAAATATTTTCCCATAGACTTACAATGGAGAAAATGTTGTCCGGGCCCTAGCTTCTTCATTTTTGATTGCAACTTCTTCAAACTTGCAAGTATCCAGGACAGTCAAAACATCTCAGACCAGTTCGAATTTGGGCCAGGTTGGATTATTCATTTTAGAGTTACTTGCCCTTGAGCGATAAAATATTTTCCCATAGACTTACCATGGAGAAAATGTTGTCCGGGTCCAAGCTTCTTCATTTTTGATTGCAACTTCATCAAACTTGCAGGTACCCAGGACAGTCAAAACATCTCGGACCAGTTCGAATTTGGGCTAGGTTGGATCATTCTTTTTAGAGTTACTTGCCCTTGAAAGATAAAATATTTTCCCTTCGACTTATAATGGGGAAAGTATTGTCTGGGCCATAGCTCCTTCATTTTTGATCGCAGCTCCTTGAAACTTGCAGGTATTCAGGATGGCCAAAACATCTCGGACCTTTTCGAATGTGGGCCAGGTTGGATTATTATCCCCTCGCACAACGAAGTTGTGGAGGGGATATAGGGTCTGTCCCGTATGTACGTTTGTATGTATGCACGTATGTTCACCTTTTGTCATCGCTCTAGCTACCTCATTTATGATATAATTTTGATATAAGTTCACACAAATATTGGGTATGACATTACCGCGAACGAGTTTGGATTTCAGCATGATGGAGTCAAGGTCAAGGTCACAGTGGCTATTTTTAGAAAAACTTTGTTATCACTCTAGCGCCTTCATTTGTGGACCGATTTCGACTTAACTTCACACAAGTGATAAGTATGGCAATATCTTAGACAAATTTGCATTTCAGCGTTCTGGGGTCAAGGTCAAGGTCACAGTGGCTATTTTCAGAAAAAAAAAACAATTTCATAGCATTAGCGCCTTGATTTATGGACAAAATTTGATTTAATTTCACACAAGTGATTGGTTTTACAATATCTTGGACAAGTTCGCATTTCAGCGTTCTGAGGTCAAGGTCAAGGTCACAGTGGCTATTTTAAGAAAACTTTGTCATCGCTCTAGCGCCTTCATTTATGGGCCGATTTTGATTAAAACTTCACAAAAATGTTAAGTATGACAATATCTTGAATAAGTTTGCGTTTCAGCATCCTAAGGTCAATGTCAAGGTCACAGTGGCTATTTTTAGAAACACTCTGTCATTATTTTAGTGCCTTCATTTATGGAATGATTTCGATTGTACTTCACAAAAGTGATAAGTATGATAATATCTTGGACAAGAACGCGTTTTAGCGTTCTGGGGTTAAGGTGAAGGACACAGTGGCTATTTTTAGAAAAACTTTGTCATCGCTGTAGCGTCTTCATTTAAGGACCAAATTTGATTTAATTTCACACAAGTGATTGGTATTACAATATCTTGGACAAGTTTGAGTTTCAGCATTCTGAGGTCAAGGACAAGTTCAAGGTCACAGTAGTTGTTTTTAGAAAGACACTGTCATCCCTCTAGCTCTTTCATTTATGGACCGATTTGGATTAAAACTTCACACATATGTTTAGTATGACAGTATCTAGAACAAGCTCGCATTTCAGCGTCCTAAGATCAATGTCAAGGTCACAGTGGCTATTAATAGAAAAACTTTTTCATCGCTCTAGTGCTTTCATTTATGGACCATTTTCGATTTAACCTCACACAAGTGATAAATATAGCAATATCTTGGACAAGTTTGCGTTTCAGCATTCTGGGGTCAAGTTCAAGATCACAGCGGCTATTTTTAGAAAAACTTTGTCATCGCTCAAGTGCCTTCATTTATGGACAGCTTTTTTATGCCCCCGTGACGATAGTCAGGGGGGTGGGCATTAAGATTTGCCCCTGTCTGCCGTCTGACCATCTGTCCATCCTTTTGTCACACTTTGTGGTATAGATTTGTGTAATCAACTTCTACAGTTTTGAATGGATCTTTTTCTAACTTTGCATGCTTGTTGTGGACATATTTGACAGTTTCAAACTATCAGGTTTGTTCAGTTGATGATCCTCATTTTACCTTTGACCTTTTACTCAGGTGAGCGGCTCAGGGCCTCATGACCCTCTTGTCTTCAGAACTTATCATCTTGCCGTATAGAGACAATGATTATAAACCCGTATTGAAAGAGTTACAAATCACCGAGTCTGTCCTGGATGTGAGTTTGTGTACCCGCTACAAAAGTTTGTAAGCAACCCTGCCTCTTGGCATTATTTTCATCGTATAAGCTTTCTTTTTCTTTTTCAGAGCTATTGACGAAAGATTGTGGAAAAATTGTCTCAGGTAATTATTTTGTACAATTTTGCTCACTTAAACAAAGGGTTAAGAAGAGCGTTACGTTAGACATTGGTGTTGTAAGATGGCGCCTATTTGTTAACAAGGCTAGATCGCTAGATCGACTGACTACATACTTCTTCCACGTAGGTTCCAACCCGGGTTCTTATATGAGGGATCATAACATAAGTTCTTATGAAGAAATATGGAAAAATATGACCCCTTTTTATCTGGAGGTCTGTGGTAATCCGAACCTTCTCAGGTTGACAAAAACCTTGGCTAAAAGCGGTCAATTAAAAATATCAAACGGCTTTTGTTAGTCAAAGACGGTTCTGATTTGTATGAATAGTTGACTGTTCCCTTCGGGGTCACGGTGGTTTCCGAGTATTTCCCAGCCCCTAGACAGCTGTAAACTACTTCTGGCTTTCTTCCACCACAGAACAGTCCTCTGATGTAATAATCAGATATGATTGAATCGGAGTATGAAGGGAGAAAAAAAGTAAAGAGACCACTATACCCAAAAGACAGAAGATACACTGAATTCATTTGTATCGCGTGAAAAGGCAAACAGGAAAGACTCAAATCAGACTGCGCATATGCGCAGTCTGATCTGAGTTTTCCATGTTTGCATGACATGAGTCTATCTGGAGGAAGGTGAAGGCGCTGATCAGTTTAGTTGATGCTTAAACTGGATGGGTACACTCTGAGGGGAAGCTACTCAAACATTTTCCTTTTTTGCCCAGTCTGATCAGAGTCTTCACTGTACGCTTAGAGAGTAGCTACATGCGGACAGCGAAAACATTGAGTAGCATGGGCGGTTTTCCAGGCTGATCTGAATCTTCGCTGGGCGCAAATGTCTTTTTTGGTATTGCCTTGTCGCGGCTCAAATATCACTAATTGACTAAAGCGCGACAGTTCTAAAAATTATACTGCAAAAAGCATCCGACTGCGAAGACATTGATCAGCATGGGTTCCCAGGCTGATATGAATCTTCGCTGAGTGTACATGCCACTTTGTTGGCTTTGCCTTGTCGCGGCTCAAATATCACTAATTGACTAAAGCGCGACAGTTCTAAAAATTAAACTGCAAAAAGCATCCGACAGCGGAGACATTGATTAGCATGGGTTCCCAGGCTGATATGAATCTTCGCTGGGTGTACATGCCACTTTGTTGGTTTTGCCTTGTCGCGGCTCAAATATCACTAATTGACTAAAGCGCGACAGTTCTAAAAATTAAACTGCAAAAAGCATCCGACTGCGAAGACATTGATTAGCATGGGTTCCCAGGCTGATATGAATCTTCGCTGGGTGTACATGCCACTTTGTTGGTTTTGCCTTGTCGCAGATAAAATACCATTGCACTAACGTGCGACAGTTCTAAAGTTATACTGTTAAACACTTATTTTTGGCGGTTACTGAATTTTGGCGATTTTGGCGGTTAAGACAAAGGGCGCTAAAATAAGAGTCCGCCAATATTACATAGATTTAATACATATACATATGCACGGCATAACAGAGTTTTATTTGATGAGTATTTTAGATGTTTCTATACCTTTCCATCAAGCTTAACTATACATTGTGGCATCTATAAGAATCGCCTCGATGAGGCGATTCTAATAGATGTCACAATGTACAGTTAAAAGAATAGTAAGAAAATTGTTACAAAATTAATGTACATCAGATTTTCTTTATTATCTGAAGCCATGGTACATCAAGGCCGCCAAAATTAACATACGCCAATATGTCAATTTCTTTTAACCGCGAATTTTTGATACCGCAGATATTAAGTGTTTTACAGTATCGCAAGAAGCATCGGCTACAGCACCCGAAAATTACAGAGAACGCACTCGCAACCGAGGATAAGACTACTGCTATTATTATTATCATTACTATTGTTATCATTTGCTGTTTGTTTAAATATTTAGGTTGGAGTCTAGTAACTTCGGACAGCGGGTTAATTCTAACATACCATTGCAAACAGGAAATGACTTTATAAACCAGGAAATGACTTTATAAATAAGCATCTTGCTTACTGTCAAATCCTGATACCTTTGAAATTGTATTGTAGTATATGTATGTAATTTATAGTTAATAAAATATCGTTTAAACTAAACAGTGAAAATCCAGATGAGACGGCTCATAATGAGCCGTCTCATCAGGATTTTCACTGTTTACCCAGTTAATTTTGTTTTAATTCCAAACAACTGACATTTAAAGGAAACGATGTCACTGTCCGAGTTTACCTGCTGTCCGAGTGGTCCTGACTTGACCCTATTTCCTTTTGCAGCTGAAGCTGACATCTGGGGCAAAAACTTCTATCTGCCACTGAAAGACGGCGACGATGATTTCACAATTCTGATCACCACAGGGTCTGATTCAACTAACGTTAATGTCAGCATCAGCACTCTGGGTGGTGAAACTGTTCTTTATACGACCACTGGTTCCGTTTACAACTGGACCGTAGAAAAAGACGACCTAGAGCCAAGCTCGGGAAACAGCTACGAAGGGGTAATTTTTTATTTTACATTGCGACGAGGCGCAAAACAATAAACCGCGCGGGGCAAATTCATTGTAAGCAGGGGCGTAACTAGAGGTAATTTCATTGTACGCACAACCGTGTTTTATTCTCTACTTCTTGAAGTGAAAGCCAGTATTTCAGCCACTTTGGCAATTGGTATTGAAATCTGGTCTAATTTATAAATTTTCAGCAAGCAAATATGCAGGTGCGTTTTGAAATTTTGTCAATTTTGACAAAATTTCAATACGCACCTGCGTATTTGCCGTATAGGTAGCTACGCCCTTGGTAAGAGTCTTGCAAGAGCATCCACATTATTTTGGACACTCTGAGTGGAACCAAACCAACCGGGCGGATATGACGTAAGATGATTGGATACGCCTTGATGATTTTCCCACCATTTTTACAATTTTGTGAGTTTTTGGTTTCCTTGATGAAGGAGCCTATCCCAGAAAGGGATCTACTCAACCCCGGATCCAGGGGGTGGGCTTCGGGGCTTAAGCCCCGCCAACTGGGGCTCTGTGTCCAGTATAATGCAGGAATGTAGGTAACAAGGAGAACCTGATGATAATTTCAGATGATGCTTGGTTGTATTGAGATATATTATGTTGTCGCATCCCATTGTAATCGCCTTGGCGAGGCGATTCCAATGATTCTAATGAGATGCCATAACATATAGTTAAAGGTAAGAATACTGAGATCTTGATTTTTCATCGAAGACTCTATTTTATCCCTGATTATGGCTGCCTTCTTTGAGCCCTAAGCCACACCAATTGTCCAGAGAGAGCCCCGCCAGCCGGACCTACTATTGTTAGTGGTAAGAATTTGCTCCCACAGGATATGCTGTTACAGTTGCTTTGAGAATCTTCCTGAAGTTGTTTCCTGCTTCCTGATTTCTGGCCCCTTGTCCTATTTCCTAGTCCGTTGCAGCTAAGTCCTAGTTCCCGTTTTCTATTTCTTTATTCATGTTACTGTTTTCTAGTTCTGGTTACTAGTTCCTTGTTCCTATTTTCCGCTTCCCATTTTCTTTTCCCCTAGTTTCTAGTCGGTTGCATATGAATCCTTGTTCCAGTTTCCTATTTCCTCCTTCATGTTACTGTTTCCTAGTTCTGGTTACTAGTTACTTATTCCTATTTTCCGTCCGCTTCCTAGTTCCCTTTTCCCTAGTTTCTAGTCCGTTGCATATGACTCCTACTTCTTGTTTCCTATTTCCTCCTTCATGCTACTGTTTCCTAGTTCTGGTTTCTACTTTCTGATTCCTTGTTCCTGTTTTCTACTTCCTTATGCCATTATCGTATTACTGTTTCCTAGTTCTGGTGAGTGCTTCCCTGTTTTTGGTTTCCTATTCCCGCTTCTTAATTGGCCTTAGTCCGTTGCGTATAAATCCTATTTCCTTATTCTCATTTCCTTCTTCTTGTTACTGTTTTCTAGTTCTGGTTCCTGGATTCTTGTTCTTGGTTCCTGTTCTCCCCTGTTTCCTAGTACCTGGGTCCTTTTTCATCTGACTGTTTCCTAGGAAACAATTACATTAGGAAACAGAACGAGCAACAGGAACATTTTACTAAGAATCAGTAACAAGGACAAAATATCTACGAAACAGGAACCAGGAATTTTTGTACATTGATAGGTGCCACAACTTTGTCAGAATGTCAAAATTTGCCCATTTACAATCCCAAGCGAGACATTCTTTTCGTTGGAACTACGACAGGATGGATGGATGACTTAGGAGTTAACGTCATTTTCAACAGTATATCGGTCACATCAGGGCGATGGGAGGGTGATAATGAAAGGCTGTTTGGAATGGAAGCCCGTCTATCGCTGGAAAGATTTCCTTCTCTAGCGGGACTCGAACCCGGGACCGCTAGATAAGTAGGCCAGCGCTTAACTTACTGAGCTACCGGGGCTTCAACAACGACAGGAAGATTTTTCTCAATGTCAAAGCAACTTACGAAATTCTACTTACATTTTGGAGCCCCGTTGTCTCATTTGGTTCAGCGCTGGCCTACTGCTCTAGCGGACCGGGTTCGAGCCCCGCTTGAGGCGAGAATCTTTCCTGCCGTAAGCGGGTTTCCATTGCACACAGCCTGTCATTATCATCATCCTATCGTCCTGATACGACTGAAATACTGTTGGAAAGGACGTAAAATCGCAATCCATACTTACATTTTAATTGCAATGACTTAGACGAGTCCATCCGACTTGTTGCGTTTCATTTCTCGCTGAACAGCAAGCCCGGCGCGTTAGCCAATAGATGACATTGTTTCGAAACGTTGGCTTAGGCCCAACATTTAGTTAATACAAATTTACTTGAATCGTTAAGAATTAGATATGAGACATACTCCTTTATTTTGATGAAAACATTTTGCTCTTATCAGTTATTGAATTCACATTGAACCGGAATAATCAATTAATGATAAGCCCTTTATTAACTGCATCTGAACGAAAAAAATATGATAGGAAGATACCATAATGAGCATTATTGGGACACATAAAAAAAGAATTTTCCATTCGTGCAAATGGAAAATTGATTATTTTTGGGGTCCCAAAATGTAAGCGTTTTAAACCAGCCACCGGAGGCTACAAGGTATGGCCCAGATCGGCGGTTGCAGTCTTTCATTCAGATCGAGGCTGCAGTATTCGGATAACTAAATAATTTGCCGTCAGAGTTATACACAACGTCCAGAGTAGACTGCTCAGGGTCTACATTGTTTGCCTTTCGATCTGAAGAGTAAAACCATACCGTTTCGTTTTTAAGACAGTTATCAGTGTTTAACAGCACAAAACAAGACACGTCTTGTAATTCTGAAGTACCATTGTTTTATTAGCTTTACAGAAGTGGCTACTGGCTATAGTGTAGTTAAGATTTTCCTTCGGCCTTGTATTTAAGGGAATTTTGGGACCCACATACCGATTTTCAAGGGTCCAGTGCCAAAAGTCAAGGGTCCTTTGCGCTAAAAAATCTTATAAATGTCCAAATTAAATATCAGATTTTTTATAAAAACTATATTCTAAAACTCATTGCTTTGTACCGTGCCAATAGTAATATAATTTTTATCATAATTTTAAAATAACTTTGAATTTGTACTTGGATTTTGTTTTGATAGTTTCAGTGGATGCTTCATTTTTTCTAGGAGTCCCAGACATTGTTTTGGGATTCTGAGACCCACTATCTTGCGTCCGGGAAAACCCCAGGGGCCATATTTATAAAATGACTTAAGTCGTTGCTATGCTGTTGCTAAGGCAGAATTTGCTTGAAGGAGATTCCCTAAAAATATGAAATTTGCTCTGGAGGAACAGTCTGAAAAAGACTGTTCCTCCAGAGCAAAGTTCATTGTTTTAGGGAATCTCCTTTAAAGATATTTAGCCTTACAACAGCATAGCAACCACTTGAGTCGTTTTATAAATACGGCCTCAGGTATAGTGGATCACGCGCTGGACTACTAGTCTAGGGTTGCAAGTTCGATGCCCTGCTTCTCTGGTCTTTTAGGCAAGACCTTCAACAGATGTTTCGTCTCCGTATGACCAGTTTATTGGTGGGACGTTCAATCCGAGTTCAGTCACTCCCTCGTTATTGGCTTCAATAGAATATACCTTAGAAGAGCTTATCTCCTTGAGGGGTCTCCGGCGTTCGCCTGTCCGTCAGTCTGTCCGTAACTCATTTCTCATTACCGCATCTCCTCTGAGACACTGGGCGTAATATCTCAAGATTTTCCTGGGATGTCATCGCTGAAATGAACATTCTAATAGCCAAAACGTGACGTATTATTTCATAATTTGCCAATAAAATGCGTTTGTAGTGTCATATGATAAATAGAATCTTGCATTTGTACTTCTGTATTAATGAAATTTTATTAAACTCGTTGGGGAAAACCGTTAAGATGCTCGGCATAGCCTCGCATCTTATCTTTTCCCCAGCTCGTTTAATAAATTCAATAATACATTAGCACTCATGTAAGATCCTCTATTTGATTTCAGCTGCTTGTGGAATCCAGTAGTGAGATAACGGTGTATGTCATTAGACAATTTAAAGATGCGCCAAAGGTGACAGGTGAGATTTTCTTATTTACTTTCCGATTAGTTATATATATAGAGATTTTTAAAAGTAGTAATTTAATATTTTAAAGTCTCCATAGTCCTATCAGTGATAAAAACGTCTAAACACTAATTATTGTAAAAGGCGGTCCAACCTTTGCGTTAGGTTATAAAATTGAGTTGATGTGCATATACTGAATCATTTAACTGGCAAAATGTAGAGAAATACGTTTTTGAAAATAACAGTTCGCTCCACAAAAATACGATTTCCCGATCTGGTTTCCCGTCTAGCAATGTTATATAAACATAGGCGGGATAGTCATTGGGGCGCCACGCCTGTACATTGTATTTTTACCATTTTATTCAATTTAATGAAGTCGAAAATAGGGCATTTTAGTTGCTAACTAAAATGCCCCAAACAAGTCTTCATACCCTTTTCATATGAAGCTCAAGGATGTTTTATATGTTTAAAGCTGGCTAGTCATGGTCATTTACAATGACGAAACTATAGTTAGAAGCTTGCAGTGATACCGCATGATAACAATTTTCATGTTGGTAGAGCAATGGGGCCTTTAAAGATGTATATACATGAGCCGCGACACGACAAAACCAACAAAGCGGATGTGCGCCCAGCGCAGACTCAGATCAGCCTGGGCATAGGCCCAGTCTGATCAGATTCATCGCTGTCCGCATGGAGCTAGCTAAGACCCGTAGCTACCCTTTAAGCGCACAACCAGGCCTCTGATCAGACTGGGTGGATGCATCATGTGTGCCACGCGAAAACTGTTCATCGCCAGCCCCTTTAAGTGCACAGCAAAGACTCTGATCAATCTCAGCTTAGGGTCTAAGCTATCTCTGAAGGCTGATTTAAGTCTTCGTGTGAAGTACACGCCACTTTGATGGTATCATGTCCAACAATCGATCCGGTAGCGGATATTGGAAAAAGCAAGGGAATTAATCTACTAGACAGATACCTTACTAGTAGCCGACAGAATTACCTTACTGCATACATGTTTTTCCAATACATCTGACTAGCGGATTAAGCGTGATTGGTACTAGCATTTTTAAAAAGTAAAGATAATGTGTCCGTTTGGTCGGACTAATTTCCAATTTATGAGTTTTAAACTTGTTACAGCTTGCTGATCTTAAAAATAATTAAATTTGATGACTATCGAGCAATTTTGCAAAAAAATCATGAATTGGCGAAATCGAAAATTTTAGCGAATTTACTCCTTTTGGACTTCTGACAACTTTGATTTTGAGGGTAGTGTGAATTGAAGTCTGGACTTGATCAAGACAAACGCTATAGTTTCAAACTTCATGTGTAAAAACCTTGCCGAATGAATGAAATGAAAGGTAGAAATGAATAATCCAACCAAATGTTTGAAATGTTCCAGAAGTCGCAGGGTAAATGTTTGACCCCCTAACTTTTTTTATGAGTATATACGAGGGTCATTTCAGAAATAGTGTAAATGAGTCGGCCATTCCCAGGAATGTCGACCGATTTTTGAAATTTATGTCTTAACTTTTAGGTTTACATATCACCAATGGCATTCACTAAAAATTTGAGGCACTGGTATTTTCTTCAAAATATGCCTTGACAATTGTTGTTAGGGTAAGGACACTGAGAAGAAACAGACGGAATATTTATGTAAAGAGAAATTCATATTTTCTTAACTCTGCATACAAGCAGCTCTGGATCGATACCTATAATACCTGTTATGCTGAAAATATTTCAGTATGAAAAGCATTTGTATCAGCCTTTTTAACACACAAGATTTACCTTGCAAGATAGGCTAATCATGAAACAATGCGCATTTCTGATGACGTCACTTCCTGCGCTAAATTGAAATTTATAGTAAGTCGTTTAAACTTCGATTTTGAGGTCAAATTAAGTGAAAGTGAATGTTTGGTGGCAGATATGAAACAATAAATAAATAAGATTTAATTCGTCATGCTTGTTTTATGTTATAAATAATCTTTTATTGCAACTTATGCTCTTTTGTCAGTGGCCTACTTGATTTTTTACGATAAGTTTCCCCACCCACCAACATATTTCAATGTCAGTATATCATATTAAATAACAAGTCTTTCAAGTCTTTATATATGAATTTTTCTATCATTATGTCCCTCTAATATTTGACATTAACAAAGTTAAATATATTGAGTCTGTGTCTTTTTATTAGAAGATAATTTCATTTTATTGCTTTGTATTTTACATGAATTGCTGCTACTTTGCAATTTCCGGCGTGGGGTTTTGCACACGTTTCATCCAGTTTCATCAGTGATTTGATGCCAGTCGTAACAAAATATAGTGACCTAATCATTTCAGTAATGAAATGTCTGTCATTTGTTGTAATTGGATGTGATTGAGTCAAAAATCACAACTTTATTGATATAATGCATTTATAATAATTTTGCATTTATAACCACATAGCAGACAAAAATTCTCGTTTATTATGTTACTTGTGTAGAATATGAAAACGATTTCTATATAACTTTCTTATTTTACATTGAAAGGACAGTTTTACGTGTTTCTTTATTAAAATATATCGTTTTCTCATTGAACAAACAGCAATAGAACACGAGAGAGTTTCCGCGAAAATGTGTAGTTTCCAGTATCCACACCCTTATAACGTATAAGCACGTGCTGTCATGCATGGGTGACTAAGAAATTCTTTTAAGGCATACCATTCTAAAGCACTTGAATTTAGCTTTCCAATGATATATAACACTACTGCTAAATACCAAACAATTGGCTACCCTGAGACCATTTACATTATTTCTGAAATGCCCCTCGTAAGTAGGCTGGGTCTAAAAGCTCGGATGGGTTTGAACACTGGCGAGGTCGGCCCAATTATCAGGGAGTTATGTCTTCTTGGTTGCTGAAAACGCATATTTTGACCTTGTCATCGGTATTAATAGCAACCTTATGTTGCTATTAATGCTGATGACAAGGTCAAAAGCCGCGATACAAGAAAAAACAACAAAGTGGTTGTGCGCCCAGCGCATACTCAGATCAGCCTGGGCATCCATCCAGTCTGATCAGACTGTTCACTAAGCGCTTAAAGGGTAGCTAAGGGTCTAAGCTACCTTCAAGCGGACAGCGAAGACTCTGATCAGACGGGGCGGATGCCCAGGCTGATCTGAGTCTGCCCTGGGCGGACAACCACTTCGTTGGTTTTCTTGTGTCGCGGCTCATTTATTAACCGATGTTACGAGTTTGTAGTTCAGGATGGTAAGATCAGGGTTAAGGTAACAGTTGTCATCGCTCTAGTACCGTCATTTATGGACCGATTTTGACGTAACTTCACACAAATATTAAGTGTGACTATATTTTGAAGAAACTCGCTTTTAAGCATTGTCAGTCCAAAATTAAGGTCCCAGTTACTATTTATAGAAATGTTTTCCATTGCTTTAGTGACTTCATTTATGGACCAATTTTTGGTACATCTTCAGACATATGTTAAGTGTGACAACACGGTATCCTGGACAAGTTCGCGTTAAGCTTTGTATATCCAAGGTCAAGGTCACAGACGCTATTTTAGAACAACTTTGCCGTCGCTATAGCGCCTTCAAGGTCCAATTGCAACCTTTAGAAAAGCTCTGTCATCACTCTAGTGCCTTCATTTATCCATAGATTGATTTTGATATAACTTCAAACAAAGTTTAGCGTGTCAAAATCTTGGACAATTTCGCGTTTTAGCATTTTATGTTCAAGGTCAAGGTCATAGTTGCAATTTGTAGAAAACAAAAACTTGTCATCGCTCTAGGGTGTTCATTTGATGACCGATTTTGATATAACTTCAAACAAATGCTCAATGTGGCAATATCTTGGACAAAAGTAAAAAGTATGCAAAGACCAGGAACTGAAACAATCAAAATCCAAATCCAGCCCTTAAACCATAGTTGGAAACAACTAAGATTACAAATAATCAAGATACAGAGAACATATGGCCAACCGAGTGAGCAGCTTCTTCCCAAAAGGTTGCCTCTCAGCAACCCAAACCGAACCAAAAATAATAAGAACATACATAAGGTAAAACATCACAGAAACTCGGACACCAAAAACAGGCAACAGAGAACCACAACAGAACTACCGCCTTGGAACGGTCAGTAATGAATTACTGGGGGGCTTAAATCGATTTTACAGGCCCAACCTCACCCTCAGTTTCTGAAGTTGACATTTCAGCATTGTAGGTCCAAGGTCAATGCCACAGTTGAAGTAGACAAAATTTGTCATCGCTTTGACACCTTCAGTTATGGACCGATTCTGATAGAACTTCACACAAAGTTTAGTGTGATAATGTCTCAGACAAGTTTGCGTTTCAGCATCGTATGTCCTAAGTTAAGGTTACCGTAAAAGCTGCTATTTTTTAGAAAAAAAACCTTTGTCTTTGCTCTAGTGCCCTCATTTATAGACTGACTTTGATATTTTTCCAAACAGATGTTTGGCGTGACAATATCTTGGACTAGTTCATGTTTCTGTTTTGTAGGTCCAAGGTCAAGTTCACAGTTCCTATTTTTTTTTTAGAAAAACTTAGTCTTCGCTCTAGCAACTTCATTTATGGACCGATCGCCTTTGGATAATTTTGCATTTCAGGATGCTAGGATCAAGGTTTTTGTTACATTATACAGACAAAAAGTGTCATCACTCTATCACCCTCATTATGGACCATGTCTAGTGCAAGGGGATTGTATCGCTTGCAATGCCTTGTTTGTCGTAGGGCTGCTGAAAACGCGTGTTTTTGACCTTGTCATTAGCATAACGTCTTTAGTTTTTAGCTCATCTGAGCCAGCGGCTTATATGATGGTAAAGCTCCCGTCGTCCGTCGTCCATCCGTCAGTCCGTCGACCTTCCGTCCATCTGTCCGTCCACAGTTTTAAACGACTTCTCCTCTGAAACCGCTGGGCCGATTGTAACCAAATTCCATATATAGCCTCCTGGGGTCTTAGGAACGGAAATTTGTTCAACGGTTCTGGTCACATGACCAACATGGCTGCCATGCCCATATAGGGTAAAAACCTTAAAAATCTTCTCCTCCAGAACCAATAGGCCGATGGCCTTGAAACTTGATATGTAGCATTGGGTATGCGAGTACTACCAAGATTGTTCAAATAATGACCTTGGGTTGACGTTGACCTTTATTACGGCAAGGCCACATTTGCTTTCTGGTGCTTTTATACGGGAAAATACTAGAACATAAGATTTCATGGAAAGTTTTGAAGATTAAGGCCTAAAAATTAATATATACATTCATCTTAACGAGTACATGAAGATTAATGAGTACAAGAAGTCAAGTTCATTATTTGACCTTTGACCCAGAACTCTCATATATTGACAATTTCAAGCAATCTCATTAAAAGCCACTGGGCCAGTTGAAACCAAATTTCATGTAGAGCCTTCAGTGGTTGAGAGAACAAAAATTTATTCAAACGGTCACATGACCAACATGGACACCACACCCATATATGGTAAAATGCTTTAAAAATCTTCCCCAAAACCAATTGACCGATAGCCCTGAAACTTGATATGTAACATTGGGTTCTCAAGTACTTTCAAGATTGTTCAAATTATGACCTTGGGTTGACCTTGACCTTTTTTACGGCCAGGTCAAATATGTGAAAATGCTAGAACATAAGATTTCATGGAAAGTTTTGAAGATTTAAGGCCTGAATATTGGTATATACAGTCGTCTTAATGAGTACACGAAGATTTATGAGAAAAGAGGTCAAGGTCATTCTTTGACCTTTGACCCAGAATTTTCATATTTTGACAATTTCAAACAATCTCCTCAAAAACACTGGGCCAATTGTAACTAGGTTTCATATAGAGCCTCCAGGGGTTGAGGGAATAAAAATTTGTTCAAACGGTTCACGGTCACATGACAAGTTGGGCCCCTAGGCACTATATATGGTAAAAAGCTTTAATATTCTTCTCCAGAACCAATTGACTATTGGCCTTGAAACTTGGTACATGGCATAGGGTACTCGAGTACTATCAAGATTGTTCAAAATGATGACCTTGGGTTGACCTTGACCATTTTACGGCAAGGTCAAATATGTGAAAATGCTAGAACATAAGATTTCATGGAAAGTTTTGAAGATTAAGGCCTAAATTGGTATATTCATTCATCTAATGGGTACATGAAGAGTTATGAGTACTAGAGGTCAAGGTCATTCTTTGACATTTGACTCAAAATTCTCATATTTGGAAATTTCAAACAATCACCTCAAAAACCATTGGGCCAATTGAAGCCAAATATCATATTAAGCCTCCTGGGGTTGAGGGAATGAAAATTTGTTCAAACGGTTTAGGTGACATGATTAACATGGCCCCAAGACCCATATACACACTTAAAAACACTTAAAAATCTTCTTCTCAAGACCAATTGACAGATTTCCTTGAAACTTGGTATGTAGCATCAAGTTATCAAGTACTATCAAGATTGTTCAATTGATGACATTGGTTTGACCTTGACCATTTTACGGCAAGGTCAAAATATTGGAAAATGCTAGAAAATAAGATTTCATGGAAAGTTTGCAAGATTAAGGCCTAAAAAGTTTGTATAATTATTCATCTTAATGAGTACATGAAAATTAATGAGTACAAGAGATCAAGGTCATTTTTTACCTTTGACCCAGAAATCTCATATTTTGACAATTTCAAAGTTCTTTTCAAAAGCCACTGGGCCAATTGTAACTAGGTTTCATATAGAGCCTCCAGGGGCTGAGGGAACGGATTTTTTTTTTTCAAGCGGTTCAGGTCACAGGACCGACATGGCTGTTATGCTCAAATGAATGACCTTGGCTTGACATTGACCTTTTAACGGCATGGTCAAGTATAAGAAAACGCTAGAACACAAGAGTTCATGAAAAGTATTGAAGATTTTGGCCCAAGATAGTTCAAAAGATGACCTTGGGTTGACTTTGACATTTTTTTGGCAAGGTCATATTTGCCTCCTGGTGTTTTTTATGGGAAAATGGTAAACATAAGAGTTCATGGAACTTGTAGAAAATTTGGCACAGAAGTTAAAAAATACGTTCAAATAAATGAGTACTTGAATTTCTTTTTAGGAATAGAGGTCAAGATTATTTTTTCAGCTTTATCCAATGTCTGTAATATTTTGATAGTTTAAACTACATGTATCTGGTTTGTTCATTTGACCTTTGACCTTATTAACACAGGTGAGCGATTCAGGGCCTCATGGCCCTCTTGTTATCAGATCTTCCTGAAACTCAGGTTTAGCTTTTGAGGGTTTAAGAACTGGCGTGGTCAGCTTATCAGTCATAGATTAATGACCCTTTGGCATTTGCGCTCCAAACGTAGATATTTTGCTTTTACAGCCGCCTAGTTGAGGCGGTTCTAATGAGCCACAAAAATCATTGTTTGATTTTAAAATTACAAAATTAAGTTATAACCATGTAAACCTATATTTTCTCTATATAAAGTCGAGTTTACAAGGGTCCAATTATATGGACATGCTAACGTAATGTTTTGCTGATATCCAATTAGATGCTTGCTCTTATAAGCCATTGCTGTGGGTTCAGTGAAGATATCTCTTAGGTAGTGCTTATGTCACTTATTTTCATAGCAGAAAAAATGATATTTATATTGCAAGGCAAATATTATGCACTATGACAAATATATGATGACCTAAATTCACCACAACACCTATGTTATTCAAATATGGAACGAATACTGTGAGTAAATACATGTAAAAGTGTAAGATTCAGAGTCAAGTAGTTGCACCATATCACACTCATTTATAATGAATAAAAGTAAAAACTGAGACCAGTTTTCTAACTCCTGTCAAAAGAGAAGAACATTTGGTATGAAATCAGCTTCAAATTTAAATTTGATCATTCCTGGAAGCCACAAGATTATTGAATGCTGTATACATTGAGTGACCTTGACCTACTTTTGAGCACAGGTGAGCGTTAATGACCACCATGGTCCTCTTGTTTGTAAATTTTCAAGCAGTGTCAGTACAAATTGTATGATTAAAGGAAGTGGCCAAGGTGTTCTAAAACGACAAAATCATTTTATGCGAGATATCATTTTGGACAAAATGGATGCACTGACCCCCGATATCTGTGGAGAAAGGTTATTGTTCAACTTTGTGACACCTTACGGAAACATATAACATCAAGTTACATGCATGTGTATCTGATACAGGTTTCCACGTGTTACCCACGGATGTCCTAGGTACTGCCTATCACGTCATTGACCACGACGGCTCTCCGGATGACCAGACCGTTGTTGCTATGACAACAGACTATGACGCTACAACAACACTGAGCGATACCTTGTTGCAGAAACGACAATTCCACGAAGAGGATGGTTTTACTGGTCCCCTAACTGCCACAAAGCCTGTGGTTATTTATAGCAGTAGCGACAACGGCGCAGCTATGGCGCAAATGCCACCGATTGAGTCCCTCGGAATGCAGTACTATATTCCTGCGATAGATCTCGGAGTGGTTAGCGCGACCGGGAAGTTGCTTGTTACTACCGTTGAGGACAGCACTTACGTCATAATTAAAGGTGCTTATGATGAGGTAACTATCAACCATGGATTATTCTAGCCCCAAGATCTTCAATCCAGAATTACAATAAATTGCAAAAACTGCTAACATATTTTCAACAAAAACATCAGTGTATTTGGCTATAAAACCATTTAGGGGAAATAACTCAAAAAGTAGGAGAGCAAAAGCTGTCATTCATGTACGCCAAATTTAGTCATGACCTTTTCTACATATCTCTGAAGTATCATGAAAATATTTCAAAGGGTAGTGAAGTTACAGAGCGGACACATTCCCAAAGGGGCGATAACTAACAAGAGCTGTCACCAGACAGCATAGCTCGCCTGAACTGGTGCTTGCCCATCATGAACACAAAGTTCTATCAAGAGCTGTTGCCTGACAGCATAGCTCGCCTGAATTGGTGCTTGCCTATCGCACAGTCACTATGACGGTGTGGCTTGCTATGCATAAAATTTCAAGCAAGCATGTCCACAATGACAACACATTTATAAACAAGAGCTATCTCAGAAACAAGTCTTAAAATAAAATCAAAATAAAAAAATCCACATGAAATTTCGAAGTCCATGAGCTTGAGGTAAAAAAACTAAGAAGTGGAGGTGGAGGGAGGGGGGGGGGGGGCGCAGGATGTATCAAAACTCTGAACCATTATCTAAAATAAGTCCAAGTATAAGCATCAACTGCTGACCACATCATGGCACTGTGAAATTATGTCTTCATAAATATAATATCTTCACTAAAATCTTTAAGAGACAATTCTGAGTCGATGACTTTGACTTCCAGTGGGGTACGTATATAGTGTTTTATAATAACTCCAACAAGCGTATAACATCAGTTCAAATGTAAATTAATTCTATGCCAAGCATTATGAATCAGTATACAAATAGAAAACTTTAATAAAAAGCGAAATTTCCTAAGTCCATGACCTTGACATCAAGATAATGAGCGGGGTTTGGGTAGTACTCTGTAAGACTTTGGATTAAAATCGAACTATAGGGCAAATATAAAAAAAATGCAGCCATGGGTTCAGGAGATATGGGTCTTTAAAGAACTTCGACCAAAACACCCAATTGATAAAAAGACAATGTTCTTAGTCCACGACCTTGACATCCAAGTTGTTGAGTGGGGTGAGAGTGGTACCTAGAAACACTTTCATGATACTTTACAGATAATCAGAACATGTCATGGCTATGTATCGCGTACAAAGCAAATATTTAGCACATACATGCGTTTAGTAAATACGAGTAAAATAGCATTGTTATGATTTGGCTTACTGTTCGAAGGAGCTGGAACCTTTAGTCCCCGTGGATGTGAAATTGCACGTTTACCATCGTGATACGGAGTTACACATTTTCAAGTATAATTTATTCTAAGTTTTCTGTACACAGGGATATGAAGAAGTCTACACTGGTGACGTCATAGAATGTCTAGTATAATTTATTCTAATTTTTCTGTACACAGCGATATGAAGAAGCCTACACTGGTGATGTCATACAATGTCAAGTATAATGTATTCTAATTTTTCTGTACACACGGATATGAAGAAGTCTACACTGGTGACGTCATAGAATGTCAAGTATAATTTATTCTAATTTTTCTGTACACAACGATATGAAGAAGCCTACACTGGTGATGTCATACAGTGTCAAGTATAATTTATTCTAATTTTTCTGAAGTATAATTTATTCTAAGTTTTCTGTACACAGGAATATGAAGAAGCCTACACTGGTGACGTCATGCAATGTCAAGTATAATTCATTCTAATTTTTCTGTACACAGGGTTATGAAGAAGCCTACACAGGTGACGTCATTAGAAGAGATATTGATGACAATACCATAATGTCAGTTCAGTCATCAAAACCAGTCCTAGTGAGCGTGTATCTAAATGATAGGAATGCAAAATGGGCCTCCATGGTAACCATCCCCCCTAGCAATCAGTATAAGGACATACACTATTTTCCAGGAGTGACTGGCAACCTGCTGTGGTCAAAAGCAATAGATCAGGTAAGTGAAATTGGGTTTTATATGTACAGTCAACTCTCGATATCTCAAACACTGATATCTCGAAGTTCCTCTCATATCAAAGATTATAGATTGGACACATTTTCTGTTTTATTTAAAGTTCAACCCTGGATATCTCAAACTATCGATATCTCAGAGAACATTTTCTGGTCCCAGAAAATTTTCTTTGAGATATCAGTAGTTTTGGATGAACTTGGACTTTGTAGCAGATGCACTTGCGCGAGCGGAAACTCTATCTCAATTCAGTTATCAAAGGCCAGCAGTGTATGCTGTTGCAGCAGAGTGATGACATAATTATATTGCCATAGTAACAAAGGTGTCATCCTTGGTGCCCTAGAAGAGGATATTGACAGAACGGATATCAGTCACCGAAAAGATCCCCTGTTTAGACATGCGCCGCTGTAAAAGACCATCTTGTCAGCGAAGCAAGCACCAGAAAACGCTCACGTTTTCCAAATGACGACGTACGATCTAGACAATATGTATTTAACAGTGCTATACCTGCGCAACAAATACAAACATACTTTGTAAATGTTTACGTGACAATGACAAATTTTGCGGACTAAATCGGCGTCGAAAAATCCCCTTTTTAAAATTGAATCAGCATTTTCTTTAAAATATCTGGACTTAACCAAATTTTAGTTTCAAAGCATCCCCCATCCCATTTAAGCCTTTGCTATTCGCACACATGCGAACATTCAATGCTCAGAAGAGCTTGCGTATTCGTGCTGTCTGACCAGGGCCTTCGCTATTAACACATAGCGAACATCTAATGCTCAGACTGGCTTGCGTATTTGCGCTGTCAAACCTTGCTGTTCACACACGGCAAATATCAAATACTATCTGACCTAAGCCTTTGCTATTCACACACAACGAACATCCAAGGCGTATTTGTGTTGTCAGACTTGAGCCTTTGCTATTCACACAGAGCCAGCATCCAAGGCTCAGACCAGCTTCCGTATTCGTGTTGTCAGATTTCGCACACAGCCAGCATCCAAGGCTCAAACAAGCTTGCGTATTCGTGTTGTCAGACCTGGGCATTTCAGTGCTATTCACACACAACGAACATCCAAGGCTCAGACTAGCTTGCGTATTCGTGTTGTGAGACCTCTGAGCCTTTGCTTCTCGCACTCAGCCAGCAGGCAAGGCTCAGACTAGCTTGCGAATTCGTGTTGTCAGAACTGAGCCTTTGCTATTCGCACACAGCCAGCATGCAGGGTTCAGACCACCTTGCGTATTCGTGTTGTCAGACCTGACCCTTTGCTATTCGCACACAGCCAGCATCTAAGGCTATGACCAGCTTGCGTATTCGTGTTGTCAGACCTGGGCCTTTGCTCTTCACACACAGCCAGCAGCCAAGGCTCAGACCAGCTTGCGTTTTCGTGTTGTCAGACCTGACCCTTTGCTATTCGCACAGCCAGCATCCAAGGCTCAAACAAGCTTGCGTATTCATGTTGTCAGACCTGGGCCTTTCAGTGCTATTCACACACACACAACAAACATCCAAGGCTCAGACTAGATTGCGTATTCGTGTTGTCAGACCTGAGCCTTTGCTATTCAAATACAGCCAGCATCCAAGGCTCAGACCAGCTCGCGTATTCGTGCAGTCAGACCTGAACCTTTGCTATTCACACACTACGAACATCCAAGGCTCAGACCAGCTTGCGTATTCGTGCAATCAGACCTGAACGTTTCGCATACAGCTATAAGGAAAGGCTCAGACAAGCTTGCACATCCGCGTAGTCTGATCAGTGTCTTAATTATTCGCACTGTGAACAACATAGACTCTGACCTGCCTCATCAACAGCGAAGTCCATTTAGAGCCTTCGAAATAGCATACGGCGCATATTCAACGCTTAGAACATTTTGCGTATTCATGCAGTCTTCGATATTTGCATGCTTAGTGTAAAGACCCTATAGAACCAACACACACACATCATGCTTCCATTAGTCTGCACATACTTACAGGTTTGCTCAGGGTATAATCAATTCCGCTAATTCTCGCTTCCTGCGGAGACTGTACATCATATTTGGCTTCCGCCGAGTCTGTCCGCGATCTGTTGCTTCCTACCGAGGCTTCTGTACATGATAAATGGCTTCCTGCAGAGACTGTCCGCGTGATTCTGCTTCCTGCCGAGGCTCTCGGCAGGAAGCAGAGTCACGCGGACAGTCTCGACAGGAAGCCATTTTTCGAGGAGAGTAGTCCCTGCAAGAATCAAGAGTTCGCAGACAGTCTCGGCGGAAGCCAAATATGACGCACAGTCTGTGCAGGAAGCGAAAATTGGCGGAATGGTTTATACCCTGTGGTTTGCGTCTTTAATGTTCGCACTGATATACGTTAATACAAAATTTTGCGTAAAGTAGTACATATATACCATGAAAATTCTAGTGAGTGAGTTTGTGAAATCGAGTTTAAAGTCTCACCAACACCGAGGTCATACGGAGACGGGACATCGGTTTAAAGTCTCATCCGAAAGAACGGAGAAACGGGGGATCGATCTTGCGATCCTTGTATTGGCAGTCTAGCCCGTTATCCATTACACTACCGCCGCTCCTTGTGAAAATTCTCAGTATTGGGGCAGATAGATCTGCGTAAAAATTGCAGACCCATCAGTTTGATAAGGGTCTGCACTGTTTGCCATTCCATCTGCATCTTTCAGATGCATCACTGCATTTATGCTCCCACCCCCTCCGTCCCCCTCCCCCACCCCTCCCCCCCAAAATAAAATAAAAATAAATAATAATAATAATGATAAAAATTAGATAAGATAAAATAAATAAGTAAATGAAAAAATAAAATAAATAAATAAAATTAAAATAAAGAATAATTTTATGTTATTATTTTAAGTGTCCCATTTACTGTATTTTTGCGGTATTGTGTCATTTCAGAATGGGACAGAGGTCGCTTCTAAAGTTGTGGGTTTGACACCACAGAGACTAACTTATGATGCACCAACTTTCAGTCTTACATTTGTGAAGGTCGATGATGATACATTTTTTTCGAGTTCAGACATAGTAATTGTTATCAAAAGTGATGAAGATGTTGCGGACATAAATAAGGTAAGTAATCTTAAAATGAGCCGCGACACGAGAAAACCAACAATGTGGTTGTGCGCCCAGCGCAGACTCAGATCAGCCTGGGCATCCGCCCAGTCTGATCAGAGTCTTCGCTGTCCGCATGAAGTTAGCTTGGACCCTTAGCTACCCTTTAAGCGCTTAGCGAAGAGTCTGATCAGACTGGGCGGATGTCCAGGCTAGTCTAAACATATTTTATTGTCCTCTTAATAAACATACAAATGGGTTGGACCACAAGTTCTAACAACATTAATTACGGTCCGCCCCAATAGCGTGTACTCACAATACTGCTAATAGACAACGACATCATAAGGCATAGAAAAAACTGTACATCTAAACAACAAATGTAGTAAAGTGAAGAATTAGTAATGAGTAAGATAGTCAGAATATGGAAGAATAAGTGAATAATACTTGCTTAAATAATCAAAATCTAAATATAATAATCATCATATACCTTGGGCTGAAAAAGGATCCCGTCAGCGCCACGCATGGCACAGGCCACGCTAGCCAGCTCAAGAGCAATACTTCATACGGTCCCTGGTAGTCCGATAATCGGACTGAAATAGACCGCTAAAGGACCGCATCCAAGACAAAAGACTGCACTGACCCACCATGACCGGCGATGACAGGACCCCTCCACAGCCGAATGCACAGGATGATAAAACAATATGTTATTAAACAGAGGAAAATGAAGAATAGAAAGAATTTAGTTTAGTTGCTGCTGCATCCGACTCCCAATTCTCGACCACGCAAATCTGTTGGTAGACAAAGGCTGTTGCTTTATACCTGAAAGAAAGAAAAAAATAAAGTTATAAACATAAAATAACTCTTGAAAAGTAAAGTGTGTGTTAACAAAATACTGACTATTTGTTTTAATTTTAATACAATCACCTTCTTTCCCGTACCACAGAGTCTCAAACACAAAAGTCAAAGAGCACACCAAGTGATCCAAATCTTAAACAACAAAATGTGCCCCAGGCCTTCCCCTGTCCCTGGCTCAATGTCACGAAGAAGAAAATAATTGTCGGTTCTTATAACTAGATTTTATAATAATTATTCAAAACGTCTGGTTGATTTTATGTATTGATGCACAGCGAGGAACAGCTCTAAATTTTCCATTTCCACTAGTCTATCTGAACCGTATAAAAACATATTCAAATCGAGTGGATGGAACGGTCTAGTTGAATGAAACAGAACTAAACGGTGTTCAACATATCTCTGACACTTGAAAAAGTAATGCTCTGCATCTTCTACATCATCTCCACAGTCACAAATTGAATTAAGTTTAAGATGGTTTATAAATAGATCATGATTCAAATTGCTACACTTATTCCTTAATCTAGCATGATATACAGAAGACCGTCTATCGCCTTGATTATAATATTTCGGCACTTTCATTGTTGTAAAGTAAGACTGTTTTAAAGTTCTTTTAAAAGCTTCCAACGATTATAAATTTCGCACAGTTAAAGGGAGAGTATTCCAAAATTCTACCGTAGACGGTATAAAAACTTTAGAAAATAATTCAGTTCTTCTTCTTACTATACTAACATCATTTGCATTTCTTAAGTTGTAGTTTGTTCTCTCCGCCACTAAAGGCGGCAACAGATTGTATAAATATTCCGGTGCGTACCCATTTTTCATTTTAAACATTGTAACTAATTTTTGAAAGAGACGTCTATCTGAAAGGGAGAGCCAACCTATTTCTTTAATGAGAATATCAATAGACACAGATCGGGTAAGACCCGTTACTAATCGCGCTGCCTCATACTGAACTTGTTCCAATTTTCTCTTCTCATATATAGTACAGCCATCCCAAACTACTGCTGCATATTCTAATAAAGGTCTTAAGTATGATAAGATAATCTGATTTAAAGCTTTTCTACCTAACCTAAATTTTAAACTTCTCAAAATACCCAACATTCTTGATGCCGAAGCTAAAATATTATCTATATGAGTATGCCATTTACAATCACTGCTGAATGTAAGACCAAGGTGTTTATGGCTGTCCACAAATACTAATTCTGTGTTATCAAATAACAAACGAGGTTCACCTGCAGCGACATTTGAAAACAGAATAGCTTCCGTTTCATTAGGATTAAACGTAACTGACCACTGTTTTGCCCTAAACGCTATATACCTTAAATCATGATTTAAAATACCTTCAATGTCCTTTAAATTGTCCAGGCTGATCTGAGTCTGCGCTGGGCGCACAACCATATTGTTGGTTTTCTCGTGTCGCGGCTCAAATGTTACGGTAAAAATCTAAATATTGGTTAAGATAGGGATAACCAAGCAGTGCATACCAAGATCAGACTGCTCGACCTATTTGATGGGATGCTAGGATGGATGGGTGAAGCGTTTGCTTGAATTTCCTGAAGACAAAATTAGGTTTTGGTGAGATTTTATGACCTACTTTCAATGCGAGTGATCCTCCGTGATCAGATTTATTATAGGCATGAATTTTATTTTTGTGGGTTTTACCCATGTCTAAACGCCGGCGAATCACTCACAAACTGAATAAAGCACGGCTTTACGTTAAATTTGTGAGCGATTCGCAGGCATTTACACATCCATAAAATTGGTTTCACAAAAAAAGTCATTTAGGGCTTTATGTTAAGTTTGTGAGTAATTCGCCGGCGTTTAAACATCCATAAAATCCACAAAAATAAAATTCATCTCTTATAATTCCAACTCCGTTATTTCTGCCTTAAAAATGTATACCGAGTATTTTAGAAACTGCCGCAAACAAAATAGTCCGAGTAGTTCCCGATTTTTGGTTCAGGGGATTTATGGAAGTATAAACGCTGTTTACTGTATGCTCTTGACCAATCAAATTGCGCTAAATTAGCAGAAGAATATTGAGTTGGAATTATTTATGTATTGATGGCCAAAATATATTGAACTCTTTGCATTGAATTGGATATTATGAAAGTAGGTGATTATAAGCTTTCATTTAATATCCAGCTTCATGACATGTGATCTTGAATTATCAAATGAATGCATAGATGAATTCTATGGTTCTTGAACATTAGAAACCAAAATATCTTGAATTGAGCCGCGACACGAGAAAACCAACAAAGTGGTTGTGCGCCCAGCGCAGACTCAGATCAGCCTTGGCATCCGCCCAGTCTGATCAGAGTCTTCGCTGTCGGCATGAAGGAAGCTGAGACCCTTAGCTACCCTTTAAGCGCTTAGCGGCGAATCTGATTAAATTTGTCGGATGTCCAGGCTGATCTGAGTCTGCGCTGGGCGCACAACCACATTGTTGGTTTTGTCGTGTCGTGGCTCATTTTTCGTTGCTGAGTTGTAGTCAACTCCCCAGTAAACAATATTTCAGTCATATCGAGACGTCAAAATATCTTGAAATCTGCGAGTTAAACAAAATTCTAGAAAAAGTTAGTCTTATGGCATGTAATGTTTCGACTTGCAAAATGACGATGCTTGATTGCTTTTGGCTATTACGTCATTTTGATTGCAGCAAATGGCCAGTGACGTAGTTTCGGGTTGTCAAAATAACATTGGATTCTCACATTGGATTCCAGGTCAAGAAGACAATTCATTTTGACCGTTCTCTTTTTACTTCCCGATGGAGCTGAAATCCATAGAAATACAGTAGGCTACAATGTCATGAATGTTTGCGCTGCTCGCTATATGTGTGCCCGTACGTACAGCGTTACGCTCTGTGATGCTCCAAAACATAATACTTCGATAAAATTTATGTTTCGGTACAGCAAAATGCACATCGTTCACGTGTCAGGAGACTCACAGATCGTAGAAAATTACCATATACAGTCAAATCTGTCTTAAGGGGTCACCCAAGGGAATGACAAAAAGTGGCTGCTTAAGACAGTTGACCCTTTAATACAGGTTGATTTGCACTGTATTTTGAAGCAAGGGACCCAGAAAAGGTAGCTGCCAAAGACAGGTTATCCCTTTATAGAGGTGACGACATATGCAGGTTTTACTGTATGTGGGGTCATGCATATATTTACGAGTGTATCGCGACATTAAGATGAATGGGATGAGTAACAGGGGAAGCTACTCCTAGTACTCTACCTATTTCACTTTTGCTTCCCTTTTCAATGGGAATCAAGTCTGAAGGGAAAGAATTTGCTCCTCTAGGAGCAAATTCTTTCCCTTAAGAATGGCCCCCAGCCACCAGTATTTGGAAGGACTTTTTCCAAGGAAGCAAACAGAAAGTCACGAAAGATTTTCCCTTTTATAAAACTGACAGAAAAACAGTGAGGTGTATCCAAAACCTTTTGTTTTGTCAAATGAGTCACATTCATGTGGTTTCCAACACTGTGGCATTGGTGACAAGCAAAGGCTTTGATCAGACTGCACATAAGTGCAGTCTGATCAGAGTCTTCGCCTGTCACATCATATCTGCCATCTATGGAAGTGGCCCATGCCATAGAGCCAAAGTGAGATCTCTGATTACCCTGTATAAATGAGACGGACATGACGAAATTGCCATATTGTTGTTGTTGTTGTGTAGAAGTTCTGCCCGTCTCGGCACACCTCCAGTTGGAGTAAAACAGTACTCAATGTTAAAATGGTCAAATCCACCACCACTCTATTTTACAACTTTAAGTAGTCTCTATTTACAGGCTAAAGCTCAATTTTAAAATTCTAGGTAAAAACATGCTAATGTGTGCCACAGACTATCCCAGCACCTGTTTTTTTTCACTGTTTTTGTTCTCCGGCGTCTTGGAACCAATGCTAAGAGTTTATATCTCTCACAGTGAAGCGCTTAACACAGCCTGCGACAATGAATTCTATACTCTGCAACTGTTCATATTGTTGGAAGTCGCATGATGTGGCTTAAATATTTCTTGATTTTACAGGTGTGCATCCTGTCTGACGCAACCGTCAGTGACAATATAGATAACGATTGTGACGGTCTGGTTGATGAAGAATATTGCTACTCCACAAATACTCCGGGATCTATTGGTATAATACAGGCTTTTAACTTATATTAGTGTTTGCTCCAGATAATATTATAATCCAATCAGATCATTGGAACTTTCATATTTTCAGAAGATTTATTGGTGTAGACTGGTCACTTATTCATGAAGACCGTCTTTACCATTAAATCTACCGAAGACCTGAAATCAAAATATAAGAGCCGCGACACGAGAAAACCAACAATGTGGTTGTGCGCCCAGTGCAGACACAAATCAGCCTGGGCATCCCCCTAGTTTGATCAGACTGTTCGTTAAGTGCTCAAAAGGTAGCTAAGAGTCTAAGCTACCTCCATGCGGACAGCGAAGGCTCTGATCAGACTGGGCGGATGCCCAGGCTGATCTGAGTCTGCGCTGAGCGCACAACCACATTGTTGGTTTTGTCGTGTCGCGGCTCATAAGATTATTTTATCTGGGGCAAACACTAAGCCGGTTAGAGGCTACGAAGATAAAGCCTCTAACCTATACTTGGAGCCCCTGTAGCTCAATCGGTTAAGCTCTGGTCTGCTGATCAAGCGTTCCCGGATTTTAGACCCGCTGGAGGCGGAAATCGTTCCAACCGTAAATGAGTTTCTTTTGCACACAGCTTTTCATTATCACTCTTCTATCGTCCTGTTATGACTGAAATACTGCTAAGAAGGTATCCATCTGTCAATTAATCATATTTTTCTTAGGCATAAGCAGTGAATTTTAGATGAACTATTATGTGAACATATACATACATTTTCAAGTTTTGAGTAAAATGTAAAATTGGCATGTAAAAACAAAGGTGAAGGTTTCCTATAGCCTTGTAGCCGTAGGGGCAGTTGGCGGTTAGAGACCCGCTGTGCCAAAGGCACAGCATAGAAGGCGGAGCCCATTGCTCTCCTTTCGCTGCCTTATTCTTTCCTGATTCGAAAAACGTAACGTTACCCATTTACTGCTGGGCTGACAGGGAGAGTTTTCCGGTCACCGGATGAGCCAAACCGGGATTCGAACCCGCAATCTTCTGCACCATAACCGAGTCACTCTAATCACTCGACAATGGCAATTTTAGCAGTGTACATTTATGCGCTGGCGCTTAATTATATTCTTTTCTCAAAACACCTCGCAGTTTCTTTGACATTTCTCCAGTGATGCCCTTATCTCCGCTTATAGTAAAAATAAAACTTTGATGTGGGCATTCGTTTTTTTAGTTAAAACCCAGGAATTATTTGGTACACGTATTAGTTGGATTTTTAGCCTCTTTTAAGACCTGCAAAATTGAGTGGCTGTGGTATCTGGAAGACCTTGGAAGTACACATCTGTTCAGCAGTGCTATACTACATGTTAGCGCATCACCTTTTATCAAGTGTTTTCTGAAGCTGTATTAACTGTCTTATTTCATCATTAATATAAAGGACACGCTTCTCAACACATTTTATTGCAGTTTTCTTAAAACTTTATTGGAACTAAATAAACTCAAGTTTACATTACCTTTAAAGTCTAAATTTTCAAGGTCGTGTTTTATACACACATACAAATAATAATTATGAAAATAATAGCAAGTGAAACAGTTTAAAATGTAATCAATTGATTATACACAGAACAATCAAGTTGCGAAAATACTTATTTAATGTTAGTTTTCATGACGCAAAATTACCTCCCTTACAGTTAAGATGCCCTAAACTGTAAGGAATGATGGTTGTCCTGGGCCCAGGGGCCGTATTTATAAAACTACTTTAGTGGTTGCTATGCTGTTGCTAAGGCTAACATTCTGTGAAAGAGATTCCCTGCAATATTAAATTTGTTCTGGGGGAACAGTCTTTTCCTCCAAAGCAAATTTCATAGTTGTAGGGAATCTCCTTCATAGAAATTCAGCCTTAGCAACAGCATAGCAATGATTTAAGTCGTTTAATAAATACGGCCCGAAGTCCTTTTTTCACTTACTGCCCTTTTTCTTTGCAGACTATGATATTGATGGCGAATTCAATGAGGACTGCAAAATCGCTTCCAATAGTAAGTACATGTGAGCCGCGACACGACAAAACCAACAAAGTGGTATATGCGCCATCTGAAGATTCAGATCAGCTTTGGCATCCACACAGTCTGATCAGAGTCTTCGCTTCGCGCTTACAAGGTAGCTTAGGACCTCCATGCGGACAGCGAAGACTCTGATCAGACTGGGCGGATGCCCAGGCTGATCTGAGTCTGCGCTGGGCGAACATTCCACTGTGTCGGTTTTGTCGTGTCGCGGCTCATGTACAGTATCATTTCAGGAGCCCCGGTAGCTCAGTAGTTGTAGCGCTGGTCTGTTGATCCAGCGGTACCGGGTCCGAGACCCACTGGAGGCATAAATCTTTCCAACCGTAAACCGTGTTCCATTGAACACAGCCTTTCATTCTCACCTTTCCATCGTCTTGATATGACTGAAATAATGTTAATGGACGTAAAATCGCAGGTCACCCGGCCATAGTAGCATTAAGTTCGACCATAAAGAGTTCCGGTCAATACATGTACCAGTTGAAATACAATTCATGTCAGTTCAATGTAAGAAAAATCTTTTGTATGTTTCCACTTTCAACGGCAGTCCAATCATCGGACTATATGTGCCGCGACACGACAAAACCAACAAAGTGGCATGTGCGTCCAGCAAAGACTCGGATCAGCCTGGGCATTCGCCCAGTCTGATTAGAGTCTGCCCTGTCCGCATGAAGCTTGATTAGTCCATTAGTTACCCTTTAAGCGCGTAGCGAAGACTGGTAAGACTGGGAGGAGGCCCAGATTGATCAGAGTATTCCCTGGGCGTGCATGCCACTTTGTTGGGTTTGTCGTGTCGCGGCTCAATTATGTTTTCTTAAAACAGACTGGCATAGTTCTTAAGATAGACTGACATAATTATTATTATGGCTGCAGAGGAAGGAACGGTTCTGTATATTAGAATTTATAGAGTAAGCAGGAGCGGCGGTAGTGTAGTGGTTGACGCACGCGACTACCAATCAAGGGTTCGCAAGTTCAACCGCCTGATTTTCCAGTCTTTTGGATGAAACTTTAAACCGAGATCTCGTTATGGCAAGCCAAGTGCACAATAAGTCTGCAAACATAGGTTTGAAAATTACACACCTATGTTTGAACTTCTAACCCAGGTTTGAAATTCTCTAATATAGGTTTTTAAAGTTCTATCATAGGTTTTAAAAATAGACATTCTAAAACCAGTGATATAACGTTCTACCTTATTTTCGAAACAAATAATGCTTGCTTAGTGCACAATAAGTCCACAAACACAGGTTTGTAAATTGCAAACACGGCTTTTTTCTCAAACCTGTGTTTGAAAATCACTATCATAGGTTTATGTTTTTCTATCATGGGTTATAAAGTCTCTATCGTAGGTTTCAGAAAACCTATGATTTTAAATTTAAAACCTATGTTTGAACTCGAAACCCATGACTGAGATTTATTAACTTGTGTTTGTAGACTTATTATTCACTTGGCATTCACAATTTTGTCCAAACTTATGTTTGAAAGTTAAATCACGAGTTTTCAAATGTCAGATTCTGAAACCTATGACAGAGATTTTAAAACCCATGATAGAAAACCACATACCTATGAAAGTGATTTTCAAACGTAGGTTTGAGGAAAAAAGCCGTGTTTGTAATCTATAAACCTATGTTTGTAGACTTATTTTGCATGTGCACTTAGCAAGCATAATTTGCTTCGAACATAGGTTAGAGGGTTATATCACTGGTTTTCAAATGTCTATTTTTAAAACCTATGACAGAACTTTAAAAACCTATGTTTGAACTTTAAAAACCTATGTTTGAGAATTTCAAACCTGGGTTAGAAATTTAAACATATGTTTGAAAGTTTCAAACCTATGTTTGTATATTTATTGTGCACTTGGCTTGCCATATCCCGTCGCCATATGACCCACGTGTTGATGGGACATTAAACCCGGGTTCACAGGGTGAGAATATAATTTACCTGACAAAGGTTAAGGTGGTGATAATCACTGATTTGGGACAAAGACAAAAATCTGCATAAAATACTCAAAATAACACTGATCTTTCCAAAACTTAGCAGATGCCTTCTTTATGTTGTTTCTCACAATTTAGAATCCCAAAATGCAGCATTTGTTAATGTTAAAAAGTGTTTTTATAAGAGAAGATCAAAGGGTAATTTTCTGCGAATAAATCTGAAAAAATAATATCATTATATAAAATATACTTAGTGCTTAGAGTACCTTGTTGCAAAATGGAGAGCGTCCTAGCAATTATTTTTTCCATCTCTTTCACACATTATCAGGCTGAGCAGTTGAAAAAAGATGCAGTCTGTGTCCAAATTTTTTTGTCAAAACACACAGGTGAGACAGGTGATACTATTTTAACAAGGTTGAACAATTTCATCTACACACCACTGATCATGTCAGTAATGTATTATTTATATTGTAGGTGTTAACATAGGTATGCTTGCCTACCCTATATTTAATAAATGCGTCTAGTGTACATTGACTTTGTACATGGCTGAACATTGAGAAAAAGCTACCGTTTTCATCTGGTCTACATTACAATTTGAGAAAGAGTTGGAATAAATAATAGCTAGGACGCTCTTCATTATGCAATAACGCACCTTCAGCACTACGTAAATTTTCAATAACGATATTATTTTTTCAGATTTATTCGCAGAAAATTACCCTTTGATCTTTCCTTATAAAAACACTTTTTTAAGCAGCATGTACGTCTATTTTGTATTCTAAACTGTAAAGAACAACGAAAATAAGAAGTCTGCTAACTTTCAGGGAGATACGTTCCTTTTTTTATTGTTTTATGCAGATTTTTACTTTTACCATAAATCACCACCTTAACAGCATCGTAAACGACCTCGTGATAGCCCGCTAAGAACCAATTACACCTTCACTTTATATAAATGTATATTTCTCCGTCTATAGATTTTTCATGATTCTTCATGATCCGTCCAGTCTGATCAAGAGTCTTCACTCTGCACCTTATGTGTAGCTAAGGGTCTATGGTACCTCCATGTGGACAGCGAAGACTGATCAGACTGAGCTGATGCTCAGGCTGATCCGAGTCTTCGCTGGGCGCACATGCTGCTTTTTTGGTTTTCTCGTGTCACCTCCAGATATTTCGGTAAACCAACACGGTTGTACAGGCATATTGTATCGTCCTAATCCTGCTTGGCCTTAGAGAAAGAGCCTTGACCGAATGAGTATGAGGTCAAGGTCTAGAGTTCGAGTCCAGCCGGGTCGAGATTCATCATTGGCATCTCAGTTATCTCATCCATTCTCATATCGGTGCAAAATGATTGAAATACTATTGTAAAACCATAAAATAATACGGCATCGCTCATTGATTTTTCTTGCAGATTATACAGAAAGCCAGCCATCAGTAGGCGTTACCCCAGTGTGGACACCATGTCCTTCAACATCGCCACCAGTGGTAATAACCACATCCACGCCTGACCCTGGGAGTGGTCTCGGGACTGCCACGCCTACAATACCAAGTTCCTCCGGAGGCGGACTCGAACCGGGAATAGAGTTTACAGACTCGGGTATCAACTTTGTGGCCACGACCGAAGGTCCGACCACTGCTGCACCAGGTAAGTAGAATAGGCCTTATCCGATAAAAAGGCAAAGCTGGAAATAAATAAAATGAGCCGCGACACGAGAAAAACAGCATAGTGGTTGTGCGCCCAGCGCATACTCAGATCAGGCTGGACATCGGTCCAGTCTTATCAGAGTCTTCGCTGAAAGCTTAAAGGGTAGCCAAGGATCTAAGCTACCTCCACGCGGACAGCGAAGACTCTGATCAGACTGGGCGGATGCCCAGGCTGATTTGAGTCAGCGCTGGGCGCACAACCACATTGTTGGTTTTCTCGTGTCGCGGCTCAAATATTGTTTATGAATTCTAATAAATGCCCCTGCACTGGTAAACACCCCCTTCACGTTTTTCCCCAATATAATGTTATATTACTTTGTATGAATTCCTGTTGACTTCTTTGGATGAGGCAGCTGTTTGAAATGGTGTCCACTCTTAACGGAAAGAATTTGCTCCTGCAGGAGCAAATTCTTTCTTTAAGAGTTGACCCCTACCCCTACTGAGAAGAGAAGCAAAAATAGTAGAGATGCATTTCTATTCACCTAAATACTGTTTTATTAGAGGTATTTTGGGAATGGCTGATTAGTTGCTATGCAACAGATCTATGACGTCATTTTACTTATAATTCGAGAGGAGCATGGCATACAATGGATGCCATGCTCCTCTTGAATTATGAGTGAGATGCTGCCTGAAATTCACAAAATGAAAAAAACTGATTTTCTCAAACCTATAATTCTTTCTCAAATAATTAAATATTCTGTTTTCTGTGAACTTTTTAATTTGAATTACAGCCATCATTTCGCGCCCTCAGGACCACACATCGTTTACTCAGCGTAAAACTTTGAAACAGTACTGTTGTTTTGGAATGTTTAATACAGTACTGTTAATTTGCATGGCTGACGCAGTACTGTTACTTTGCATGTCTAAGAAAGAAATGTTACTTTTACTGTCTGATACAGTTCTGCTACTTTTTATGTCTGCAATAACTTTGCATGTTGGACACAGTACTGTTACTTTCCATGTCTGATAAATTGATGATCCTTTGATTATCTGATACAGTTCTGCTACTTTGCATGTCTGAAACAGTACTTTATCTTTGCATGTCCGACAAAGTACTATTACTTTGCCTGTCTGATACAGTATTGCCACGCTGCAGGTACAATACAGTTCTTCTACTTTTATGTAGAATACAGTATTGCTAATTTGCATGTCTGACACAGTACTATTACTTTGCATGATCGATACTGTACAATAACTGTTACTTTGCATGTCTGACACAGTACTGTCACTTTGCATTTCTAATACAGTATGTTACTTTGCATGCCTGATACAGTACTGTAATTTTGCATGTCTCATACAGTTCTGCTCTTTTGCATGTCTTGTACAGTACTGTTACAATGCATATCTGATACAGTACTGCTAAAGTGCATGTCTTGTACAGTACTGTTATAATGCATATCTGATACACTACTGTTAAAGTGCATGTCTTGTACAGTACTGTTACAATGCATATCTGATACACTACTGTTAAAGTGCATGTCTTGTACAGTACTGTTACAATGCATATCTGATACACTACTGCTAAAGTGCATGTCTTGTACAGTACTGTTACAATGCATATCTGATACACTACTGCTAAAGTGCATGTCTTGTACAGTACTGTTATAATGCATATCTGATACACTACTGTTAAAGTGCATGTCTTGTACAGTACTGTTACAATGCATATCTGATACACTACTGTTAAAGTGCGTGTCTTGTACAGTACTGTTACAATGCATATCTGATACACTACTGCTAAAGTGCATGTCTTGTACAGTACTGTTACAATGCATATCTGATACACTACTGCTAAAGTGCATGTCTTGTACAGTACTGTTACAATGCATATCTGATACACTACTGCTAAAGTGCATGTCCGATACAAACTGCTACTTTTCATGTCTGGTGTATAATGTTACTGTGCATGGCTGATACAGTACTGCTACTTTGCATGTCTGATACATACTGCTACTTTGCATGTTATACAGTTCTGTATTTTTGCATGTCTCGTACAGTATTGCTGCTTTGCATGTCTGATACAGCACCGTTAGTTTGTATGTCTGATACATACTGCTACTTTGTATGTCTGATACATACTGATACTTTGCATGTCTGATACAGTACTGTTACAGTGCATATGCGATACAAACTGCTACTTGGCATGTCTGACACAGTACTGTTACTGTACATGGCTGATACAGTACTGCTTTTTTGCATTTCTGTTACAGTACTGCTACTTTGCATGTCTGATACAGTTCTGTAATTTGGCATGTCCAGTATAGTTCAGTAACTGTTACTTTGCATGTCAGGTACAGTTTTATACTATGCATGTCTGATCCAGTATTGTTACTTTGCCTGTCTGATACAGAACTGGTACCTTGCAAGTCTGATATATATATAGTATTAGCATGTCTTTGACTGACGTCACCTTTTAAGCTAGGTATCGCTAATTTGCACGCGACGTCAATCTGACAGCAACTGCAAGCGGTATTCTTAAATCGCCGACTTCTGTTTATTCGTTCATTAAAATGACATTATAAACGATTTTCTAGGTGCAAGCACCCAAATTTATACCCAGTAAATGCGCTGAGCCAAGTAAAATTAACGAGAAATGACTAGGAATAAAAAATAATTTTAAAGCTGTCTGTTTTCCGTTAGTCTCCTAAACAGAAAAAAAAAATACAAAGAAAATTTCCTTTTTCTTTCGGTAAATACCAGAATTATTTCGTCTCGTGTGTTGAAAATATCAGCAATTTCACTCGTGCTACGCACTGATGTTTTCAACAAATTCGATGAAATATATTTGGTATTCACCTAAAAAGTAAATATCCTCTATCTATTGCACGAGATACCCCGTAACGTGCAAGGCCTACAGTGGGTACCATGCTGTGAAAAAGAGCATGGTTCATCCGCCTGTACGGTCGATAATCCACTCGATAAAGCTGGTGGATTATCTCTCCGTACAGGCGGATGAACCATACTCTATCACATTTTTTTCAGTAACAGGGACGACAAAACCCCCAGAAGAGACTTGCACCACAGACTGTGTAATTCCGTGTGGGTGGACGGACGTGCAAAACTACACGATTGAGGAGATACAGGAAAAAGTGGTTGAATTACAGGCGAAATTGAAAATTGACAAGGCCATACTCAGTGCGCAGGTATAATGAACTTGGCCCTAGTGTCAATAACAGGTCAGATGCTCATCCATGGTCAACTAACACCTCAACATCAGGAAATGTGGATGTTTGAGGCATGTGCGCCTTGCGAAGACTAAGATCAGCCTGGGCATCCGCCCAGTCTGATCAGCGTCTTCGCTGTCCGTTTGGAGACAGCTTAGACCCTTAGCTCCCTTAAAGCGCCGGGCCGCGTAGCGCAGTCCGTAGCGCATATAACTCAAAAGACAAAAGTCCCGGGTTCGATACCCGGTCCGGTCACTTACTTCCGTTTTCCTATTTCCGCTGATTCAAGAAAGGCAGTAGTCAGTTACTGGCGAAAGTATGTGCACTTAGTACTGGTTAAGCGCTCAGGAGGTCTAAGCCTGCCCAGGAATAGCGTGGTTAGGTTAGCTGACCGTCCCTACATGGCCATAGCTGATTACAGTGGACGTAAAACAATAACACAGCAACAATACCCAATAAGCTGACAGCGAAGGGTCTCATCAGACTTGGTGGATGCCCAGTTTTGTCTGACTTTTCGCTGGGCGCACATGTCAGAGATTTTTATTTTTCCGTGTCGCAGCTCATAGCATGAGCCACTTTAATTTCCCTGGATAGCGCCGAAATTTTGCCAGTCTAGGAGAATTCGGTGTATGCAATTCAGTGGCCTGTCTCTTCATTTCAGATTCATATTATCTAGCCCAGGTCTCGTCATCAGTAACGATTCAAGAAATTTGGTTTCTTTCTTCTGTTTCAAAGCGAGAAAATAAGTTAGTGGGAACAGTTAAACGACGTTAAACTTGGTCGGACGTCAAATCATGTTGTACCCAAGGTGCTGACACCTTTCGAATACTGATACAATGGATGGATGACTTGTGATTTTACGTCCTTTTCAACAGTATTTCATTTATACCAGGACGATGGGAGGATGATAATGACGGCTGTGTGCGAAGGAACCCAGTTTACGGTAGGAAAGATTCTCGCCTCAAGCGGGATTCGAACCCGGTCCGCTAGATCAGTAGGCCAGCGCTTAACTCACTGAGCTACCGGGGCTCCGAATACTGATACGATTTTGATAAATAGATATATGATACCGTGGCCTATGTCCAGTTCTTAACCGTCGATCACAATCTAGAAATTCTCTAACTTTTACTATAAAATATGCGTAGATTTCCGAACCTTTCCAACCTCTCCCCTCACTGTCTTCGTGCAACTTGTCATAAACTTCCTGCAAGGCAACGTGACTTTCCCGTGCATTTTTCTTATATAAGATTCAAACTTATACATGCATATGGATGTGTTGTTTTTCTGACGAAAACGCGGTCGGCATGTCTTCAGTAGTGTCACGAGATTCGTGCATTGATGACGTCAGTAAGAATGACGTCATAAGTCTGACGCCACCTTGAAGCACGCATATTGCTTTATCCACTAGATCTAGCCAAATTACATGATGATGCAATAAGAAGTTATGAAAATAAAATTAGCTTGCATTATTTTGTTGTATGACCCTCGTAGCTCAGTGGTTAAAGCCATGGCCCGCTAAGCTAGGGACCCAGATTCGAATCCCGCCGGAGGCGGAAATCTTTTCAATCGAAATGTGTTCCAGTGCACATAGCTTTTAATTAACACCCTCTAATCCTCCTGATATGACTGAAATACTGTTGAAAAGATGTAAAATTGAAAATTATTTATAAATAATCTATCTATCTGAAATCTTTCATTTTCCCCTTCATTTCAGAAAAGAAAGAAAACTAGCGCCACAGATAACAGACCGACAGCCATGGGAATCGGCTACATTGGGCTGGCATTTCTGATTGCCACCATTGGATCAATCGTCCTACTAGATCTGACGTCAATATCACGTGACCTTCGTTTATTGCGGGAAAATCTGCATGACGTTTTCGCTCAATGACTTTTGTTGGTACAAATGGTTGTTCGGAATTTTCTTTATTAATTGATGAAACTGATAATTAAATTATTTGAGAATGAATTACAGGTTTTAGAAAATCATACGTTTCCATTGTAAGAATTTTAGGCAGCAGCTCACTAAACTTATACTTCGAGAAGAGCATGTCATACACTTTATGCCATGCTCCTGTCGAGTTATAAGTGAGGTGACGCCATAGATCTGTTACCAGAGCACCTATGGAATTACCAACTGTTGTGCTTAGTACCCTGGCAGAATGACGTCTTGATGATGTCACTTATACATGCATATGAATTCTTAGTTGCTATGGCAGCAGATCTACGACGTTTTTCTTATAGGAGCATGGCAAACGGTGTATGCCATGCTCCGCCAATTTTAAGTCACATGACAAACTGAAATTCTTTCAACAGATGCTTCAGCTTTTCTCAAACAAATAATTATTCTCAAGTCATTTAAATCCATGACTGGAGCTTGATTTGTTTTTGCACACAGCATATTGCAATAAATCTACACTGCTCAAAATATTTAGAGGGACACTGTATATAATTTCATTAAGCCTCGGTATTAATCTTTGCATCACCAATGCTAATCAATAGGCTAGGAATCAATGTAAAATACCGTATAAATCCTATTAAACGCCCAGTTTCATGCTTGGCTTACGATAACAGCCATTTTTTGTGAGCTTGTAAATGCATTTATTCTACTATTGCATAAATATCAGTGTCATGCGCTATTAATAGGCATGTAAACCATGTATTAATATGGCTTTCTACGCGCCGATAATGACCACCTTAGCGACTTTTCATATGAAAGTTGCAGGGCAATTCTCCGTCAGTACAGAAACGAGCCGCAAGACTGTAATTGAAGATATCGATTAAAGTCTTTAACGGAAGAGTTATAGAAATTCTGATATTGCAGACAACATCGAGTGAAAACCTTGATGAACATGATTATGACTTGTGAAATACTGCTTCAAGGTAGCTGACCATAGCCTGAAACGAGGATTTTATAGACATACATAGTGCGTGTAGGAATCAGCAAAATAATGGCGATGAGGCCGAAAAATAGTGCGCCAACAATTTCGTTATTTTTGTAGCATTGTATATTAGAATTTATGCAATAATATCGATTTTTCCAAAGCATTAACGTTTGCAAGGTCCGTCGGAAGATGTTGGAAACCTCGGCCGAAGGAAGGCCGAGGCTTTTAATAGCTTTCAAATAATGGCGATGAGGCCGAAAAATAGTGCGCCAACAGTTTCGTTATTTTTGCAGCATTGTATAGTAGAATTTATGCAATAATATCGATTTTTCCAAAGCATTAACGTTTGCAAGGTCCCTCGGAAGATGTTGGAAACCTCGGCCGAAGGAAGGCCGAGGCTTTTAATATCTTTCAAGGGACCTTGCAAACGTTCATGCATTAAAATCATGTTTGATCTTTATATGGGAAAATATTTTTGTGGAAATACTTTCAACCCTTGACTGTACTTCATGCGTCTTGTTGCTGTTGACGACCCGATGTACTGTTGCAATGCCTATCTTACTTCAAACACTCTAGTCAGGCTTGGCTGGGTGCCCGTGCAGGCTGATCACAGTTGTCCCTGGTTAGTAATCTCAGTTTAGGCCTACGTCTAGCGAAATCCGCACAGCAAAATGAAAACCTGTAATCAGTCTGCAGCGAAGAACTCAATTTCTTCCGTTATAAGACGGAGGTTTCCCCCTCCAAGGCTATCCCAAAAAATCTAAATCCGTCTTGTAAGACACATCTAGATTTTCTGGAATGTCTTGCAAGGGGAAACCTAATCCAAAAACAGGACTTCACAAAACAGATTTAGATGCAAACTTATTGCAGTCTGGGCTGTTCCAACAAATCGCGAGGCATTTTTCTCGCCTCCCTGCAATTGTAACAAACTTAATCTTTGAAAGCCCCCCTCCCCCCCTCCAAAAAAAAAAAAAAAAGGAAATCGACAAAACTTACCTCTGAAAATTCAGAGCATGTTTCATGTTTCGTCCTAACTATATCAAACATCCAAGGACTAGAGTATTTTAGGAGCGGCTGCAGTGTAGTGGATAGCACTCCAGACTACCAATCCAGGGGTAGCAAGATCGATCCCCCGCTTCTCCGGTCTTTCGGATGAGACTTTAAACAGAGGTCCCGTCTCCATATGACCTCATTGTTGGTGGGACGTAAAACCCTTGTTCACTCACTCACTCACAAGAGTATTTACTGTGTAGATCCGGATGAGGTAGCTAATTTTGAGTTGCCCCATCTGGATCTATACTGTTTGCAAATTCATCCATTTACACTTTTTCGCGCTTTTCGTGTTATCGTAAATGGTTAATTTGCTTGATTAAATTTGTAATAAAAGTTAATTTCTTATTGCTTTATATTCTTATAAAAATCAGTCCAGGCTTTATGCAACTGGAGCAAATTAAATTAAATGTTACAGTTCTGGGAAAGCAACAGTAAGGGCGCGTTTACACGAGCAAAGTTTCTATGTCACAGAAACTTTAACAACTAAAGTATGACAAACATTTTGCGTTTACACGGAGCAAATTATTTGCTAAAGAAAATGTGCCATAGAATCTTTGTCTCATAAACTTTGGCAATGAAATATTTGCTGCAGTGTTCACACGACCAAATATTATTCGTCAAAGTTAGGAGCGGCTGAAGTGTAGTGGACAACACTCCGGACTACCAATCCAAGGGTCGCAAGATCGATCCCCCGTCTCCGGTCTTTCGGATGAGACTTTAAACCGAGATCCCGTCTCCATATGACCTCGTTGTTGGTGGGACGTTAGGGCGCGTTTACACGAGCAAAGTTTCTATGTCACAGAAACTTTAACAAAGAAAGTATGACAAACATTTTGCGTTTACACGGAGCAAATTATTTGTTAAAGAAAATGTGCCATAGAATCTTTGTCACATTAACTTTGGCAATGAAATATTTGCTGCAGTGTTCACACGACCAAATATTATTCGTCAAGGTTACCTGCAGCGATGAAACAAATTCTTTGTCACATTTTCCACGCTTGTAGCAATGTTCTTTGTTACATAATCTTTAGCAAAGTTCTCCGTTTACACGGACAAATTTAATTTATCGAAGTAACTTTACCATATATATTTGTCAAAGAAACATTGTCATATTTTGGCATTTACACGAGCAAAGTTTTCTGTGACAATCCTACTTTGTCATAGAAACTTTGGTCGTGTAAACGCGCCCTTAAACCCGAGTTCACTCACTCACTCACTCGTCAAAGTTACCTGCAGCGATGAAACAAAATCTGTGTCACATTTTCCACGCTTGTAGCAATGTTCTTTGTTACATAATCTTTAGCAAAGTTCTCCGTTTACACGGACAAATTTAATTTATCGAAGTAACTTTACCATAAATATTTGTCAAAGAAACATTGTCATATTTTGGAATTTACACGAGCAAATTTTTCTGTGACAAACCTACTTTGTCATAGAAACTTTGGTCGTGTAAACGCGCCCTAACAGTTCAGTTCAGTTCAATTCTCGTAATGACGTTTCCCAAGTGGCTCAGCGGTACGTAACCATAGTTGCACGCACTTGACGCCGAGTGTCCGTCCAAAACTGTAACAGTTATTAATGGCCACCTTTTTCAATGGTATTGAATTAGCTTAATTCTTCCTTCAAGGAAGTCACAAATTAAAGTTATTCCCGTTCGAAAAACATGATGGGGTACACCTCTACATCTTTCGTATTGCCTGGAATCAACAGCAAATTCTGAGTCATAGTAACAGTTTTGTCATTGTAAATGACCGTGATACGAAAGCTTTAGATAACACTAGAAATGTGTCCACAGTACACGGATGCCCCCCTCCTAGTGCATTGAGTAAGATGGCATCTTGATTAGGGTACTAGCAGTTGTAGGATAACTAGGTTTATAGAGGCAGACTTAAGCATAGGCCAAGTAACGACCGAAGTTTGAAGTGTGAAACAAACTGCAGCCCTTTATTTAGTTTAAGAATCACTATATTGCCAAAGTAGAAAGTCAGAGGACCGTGATATATGAATCATCATACCCTGATTATTGTAAATTCCTGTTGTACTTATAGATATAAATCATCATACATGATTTCAAGCTGCTACAATAATAGGAACCCTTAAATCTACCTCTTACAAAAATCTTAACCTTGCAAAATTTGCCTCCGAAGTCGGTGGACCGTGACATATGGATCTCCATGACCTGATTCTTGTGTATTCCTGTTGTACTTACAGATATAAACCCTCATACAAAATTTCAAATTGCTACAATAATAGGAACCCTCAAATCTACCTCTTACAAAAATCTTAACCTTGCAAAATTGGCCTAAGTCCGAAGTCAGTGGACCATGACATATGGATCATCATACCCCGATTCTTTTGTTTTCCTGTTGTACTTATAGATATAAATCATCATACAAAATTTCAAGTTGCTACAAAAATAGGAACCCTTAAATCTACCTCTTACAAAAATCTTAACCTTGCAAAATTGGCCTAAGTCCGAAGTCAGCGACCGTGACATATGGATCATCAGACTTTGATTCTTGTATGTGCCTGTTGTACTTATAGATATAAATCATCATACAAAATTTCAAGTTGCTACAAAAATAGGAACCCTGAAATCTACCTCTTACAAAAATCTTAACCTTGCAAAATTGGCCTAAGTCCGAAGTCAGTGGACCGTGACATATGGATCATCAGACTTTGATTCTTGTATATTCCTGTTGTACTTATAGATATTAATCCTCATATAAAATTTCAAGTTGCTACAATAACAGGAACCCTGAAATCTACCTCTTACAAAAACCGAAACACTATATGCCCCGGCATCACATAATGCGGGGGCATAAAAGCCTAGAATTTCACATAAAATTATTTATGTAAATAAAATGATCTACTTTCGCTATCAATAATTTGAATAAAATGGTAAAAATACAAAACGCAGCTTTGGGGCCCTAATTGTTGTCACGCTTTTGTTTATACGGCATAGCTCTACGGAGAACCAGAAAGGAATCAGTTTGTCATTTTGCAACAAGAGCACCTTAAGCGCGCAATATTAGCCCGTTTCGGAGTGTCTTTCAGCCCCTGTCAGTACCGTGTGCAGATCTACAGCCCTGACAGCCATACACAAGTATATTTGTGCACAAGAACAGTCTAATAAATATTAATCAAAGGGATGCAACTCCACAATTAAAATAGGGGAAGCAACCATTCCCATACTCAACATACTGTATCGACATTGCTATGAAGTGTCAAGATTGATTGATTGAATGTTGTGGGTTTAACGGCCCTTTGAGACAGTATTTCAGCCTATATCGGGCCGTCTCCCAATGAGAGGGAGAAAGAAGAGAGATATGATAGACGAGAGAAACAAAGTCCAAATCACTAGGACGTGATTATATGCAATCGAACAGCACGACTTTCTATTAATGGAAGACATCTCAAAGTTTATAGTTTGAACATATTTTATTTCATAACATCACAATAACACATGTATTTACATAACATGAGAAGGATCAGAACGGATGCTAAAGCCTATCGAGTTCTTATCCTAAGTTTGTCGGAGAAACTGGTTAGAAGAAACTGATGTTTAACCGCATATTAAGTCCAGTTCCATTCAAAAGGATATTAAACCCGGACAAGACCTGTGCCCGTACAGGATAGCTCGCCTGCAGTGCCTTGCCCATCACATAAAAAACTTTAAGGTAAAACTTTAAAGTGTGACGCCCACGCCGACGTCCAAGAGACACCAATAGCTCTCTGTACTTTCGTACAGGCGAGCTAAAAACAGGACTTTAGCTACAGATTCGGAAATTCAGTGACGAAAGTGACACTGATATTTCAATTGCAAGTATGCAAAGCAAAAACACTAAACGATCAACAAATTGGGCATTTACCGTATTTGAAGCCTGTAGGCAGCTAAAGGAGGATTTAGTTCCAAAACTTACTCAGTTTAATGATGCTTACATTCATAATTGACTAAGCAAGTATGCTACTGAAGTGTAATGACAAGTCGGAGAACCATACCTACCCCCCTCCCGCGAACAGTTTGTCATATTTGTGCATGACTTTTGCGATACATGCGGGACAAAAATGTAACAAACATAAACTTTCTGAATGAAAAAGAGGACAGGTTTATAAGATTTTGAAAAACACTGGATGCTCAAATGAAAAGCCTTACATCGACAGGAATAGGTACACATGTCAGACAAGCTGATGAAAACGAACAGGTGAACGTCTTGTGCGAGACAAAAACAACTAGAAAATATTAGAAAGATTTCAGTAATTGTTACAGCAATATTTTACTCCATCACCTTCGTAATCGCAGGTTATTACGAGTCTAGGAAATGGGTTGTTCGACAAATTATTTGTCCTTTGACAAATTTCCAATCGTTTGAGCGACAGATACAGTACACGAAGATGTTAATTTCAAGTGCAGAAAACATAGCTCAAAATATCCCCATCCTTATATCCACCGAGGAAGGCGCAGAAAATGCTAAAAAACATAATAATTTTCCTTCTTTGGGTTCTTTAAATCCATTCAGGAGGAAGTCAGTAGTTCCTTATATTTTTGCTGTATGAAACCGGACTTTGCCAAAAAGGTCTAAATCTCTTAGCAAACCGTGCATTTTGATAAAGCCTGCTTCATTACAACCATTTGGTCCTGTTGGAAGTCAAGTCAGCCATCAGCACTCTTTTGCCATTACATCAACTTTCCTCCGTCATCCCCCTCTTGACTTGTGTTGTTATGGTCTCCGTCTTTTAGCTACCGTTCTACCGACAACGTATTACGGAGTCTTTACGTATCGATAAAATACAGCTTTCGCTTTAGAGCACCGTTTTGCCGCAAAACACTCTCTCAGTTCCCTATCAAACGTCATTTTGGTACAGCTCGAGGTCCGTTTACAATCAGTTCCTTCAAAACAATCGTTTAATTCCGATCATTTCGCTCAATCCATTCAGTTATGTCGATTTGAATTCTCAGCGTGCATATTATGTGATTAAAATCGGAAACCAGTAATCGCTCATTCCGCTCAGCTGTTTCACGGCATGGAAGTCAAATAAAAAGCTGCGGAAACCAGCTTGTCATATGAAACAAAACAAAACAGAAAACAATAAAACACAAATAGGGTAATTGGTTTTTCTGAATCCTGTTTTCACATATTTCCATCGACCGGCGCCATCTTTATAGATCAAAACTGGTGAAGAAGAGCCCCGGAAGAACAAATGTTCTGTTGTTTCGTGATTTAGTTATATCACTGGTGAAGAAGAGCCCCAGAAGAACAAATGTTCTGTTGTTTCGTGATTTAGTTATATCACTGGTGAAGAAGTGCCCCGGAAGAACAAATGTTCTGTTGTTTTGTGATTTAGTAAGAAGAGCCCCGGAAGAACAAATATTCTGTTGTTTTGCGATTTAGTTATATCGCTGGTGAAGAAGTGCCCCGGAAGAACAAATATTCTGTTGTTTCGTGATTTAGTTATATCGCTGGTGAAGAAGAGCCCCGGAAGAACAAATGTTCTGTTGTTTCGTGATTTAGTTATATCGCTGGTGAAGAAGAGCCCCGGAAGAACAAATGTTCTGTTGTTTCGTGATTTAGTTATATCGCTGGTGAAGAAGAGCCCCGGAAGAACAAATGTTCTGTTGTTTTGTGATTTTCTTCCGTTTCGGCGTTTTGAGATGTTTACAAAGACTTCAGAATTGGAAACCAAGGAAGAAAATCGTAGATAAAGTGAAAGATAAAGTGAAAGATATACATAATAATTTTTTTGGAACTGTGGCTGCAGGAAAACAGTGAATTGATTGCAAGAACATTGCAGAAACGTTTCAACATAATATTTAAATTAGATTTGTCAGTTTCCCACGTGAAAAAAGAAAAAAAGAGCTCGGCTGGACGATGACTCAAAGAAAATATGGACAACTCATCAGTGAAACAAGAGGCCCAAATGGGCCTGATATCGCTCACCTGGCTTTTGTATCCGAATGGTCCCCATTCTGATACAAAATTGGTCCAATTCCAGAGATTTTCTCAATTTCACATTTTGCTACTTTTAGTAACAGAGGCCAACTTGTCTGGTCTTTATATATTTACTTTTGAAACACCTCAAGGCAAGAATCATTTTGCCACAAATTTCTTCAAAATCCATTCAGGGGTTACTGAGATATTGTCAGTTTCATGTTTTGTGCTATTTTTAGTAATGGCAGATGGCGGCCATCTTAGAATGCCAAAATGCAAAAAATTGAAAAGCTTTCATGCAAGGACCATTTTGACACAAAATTGGTTCACTTCCATTGTAATTTTCTAATTTTCAAATTTTGCTATTTTAAGTAACAGAGGCCAACTTGCCGGGTCAATATTTGTTAATTCGTGAAACACATAAAAGCAAGAATCATTTTGCCACAAATTTCGTCTCAATCGCTTCAGCGGTTAATGAGATGTTATCATTTTCATGTTTTGTGCTATTTTTAGTAATGGCAGATGGCGGCCATCTTGGAATGCCAAAATGCAGAAAATCGAAAAAGCTTATTGAAATGATCATTCTGACAGAAAATTAGTCCAATTCCACTGAGATTTTCTTATTTTCACATTTTTCTATTTTTAGTAACAAAGGCCATTATGACTTGTCTATATTTAGTTACTTTTGAAACATCTCAATGCAAAAATCATTTTCACACAAATTTCGTCAAAATCTATTCAGCGGTTACTGAGATATTGTCATTTTCATGTTTTGTGCTATTTTTAGTAACGGCAAGTGGTGGCCATTTTGGAATGCCAAATTGCAATTAATCGAAATGGCTTCATGTAAGGAACATTCTGACACAAAATTGGTCCAATTCCATTCAAGGGTTCTTGAGTAATTGTCATTTTCATGTTTTGTGCTATTTTTAGTAACGGCAGATGTCGGCCATCTTGGAAGCCAAATTGCAATTAATCGAAACGGCTTCATGCAAGGAACATTCTGACACAAAATTGGTCGAATTCCATTCAAGGGTTCTTGAGTAATTGTCATTTTTATGATTGTGCTATTTTTAGTAACGGTAGATGTCGGCCATCTTGGAAAGCCATATTGTAATTAATCGAAATGGCTTCATGCAAGGAACATTCTTACACAAAATTGGTCGAATTCCATTCAAGGGTTCTTGAGTAATTGTCATTTTTATGTTTGTGCTTTTTTTAGTAACGGCCCCCATGGTGGCCATCTTGGATAGTCAACTGGCACAAAATTGAAATAATTCCTTTTAAGAACCATTGCTGACCAAGTCTGACCACAATCGATTGCATTTTCTTGAGATACTGACATTTGAGCAAAATCGGTCTTGTAAACGCTAAGTAGGTCACTGTGACCTAATTCCGCTATAGATTTTTTTCATTTTTACAATTTTAATCCCAAGGTCCCATTAATGTTCCATGCAAACTTTCGGCCAAATATACCAAATGGTTCTGGAGAAGAAGTTGATTTTGTTGTTTTTGCTATTTTTAGTAACGGCGGCCATCTTGGATTCTTGACCTGACCCAATTTTACAATTTTGAAACCCTGCAGTCTGGTCATGCTCCATGTGAAATTTGAAACCCATGGGTGCAGTGGTTTTAGAGAAGAAGTTGTTTGAAGTCGTTTGAATATGTCGTTTTTTGACATTGGCATTTGAGCAAAATTACACTCGAAAACAGAAAGTAGGTCACTGTGACAAAACTCCGCTACAGATTTTTTTCATTTTTACAATTTTGAATACCAAGGTTTCATTGATGTTCCATGCCAAAATTCAGACAAATATACCCAGTTGTTCTGGAGAAGAAGTTTATTTTGTTGTGTTTGCTATTTTTAGTAACGGCGGCCATCTTGGATTTTCAACCTGACCCAATTTTACAACTCTGAGATCCTGGAGTCAGGTCATGCTCCATGTGAAAAATGAGAACCATGGGACCAGTAGTTTTACAGAAGAAGATGTTTGAATATTTGTTTTTAGGTGTTGACGGACACATTCCGTGACGACGCACGAAGCACGCATTGGTATGACAATAGCTCACTATGGCCCTTCGGGCCAGGTGAGCTAAAAAAAAAAAAAAAAAAAAAAAAAAACAGACAAATACGTCCAGTGGTGTCTAGCAGCACTTGCTAGTAGAGAAACGTTTAAGAATGTTGTTTTCGCTGACGAATCATGTATAGAAATGCAGTCGTCTGGCAGAATAGAATATTCTTTTACCAAAAAGGATCAAGGATGGCGTGCCCTACCCTAAAGGTTTCCAAGCCGAAGCATCCTTATAAGGTATGTAAGTTTGCAGGGGACAGCCTAGGGTTCTAAGGGAGGATTCCAGGTTGTTCGGTCCTATTCGCTATCGGTCAGGTTTCGGCCTGGGTGGTTTTTGCCTGATTTCAATTGATTGATTGATTGTTTTGGGTCTAACGGCCCTTTGAGACAGTATTTCAGTCTATATCGGGCCGTCCCAGAGAGGGAGAAAGAGGAGAAATGACAGACGAGAGAAAAAATGTCCAAACAACCCCAACCCGCACCTACTGCAAGCACAATAGGCCCTTGCCCTACAATATTCCAAATCAGTAGGATGCCCCGGCACTGGAAGTTACACACAGCACCACCCGACCACCCCGGCCTGATTTCAAAGGTGGGTTGCTATTTCAGAGGTGGGTCATTTCAGCCATATTTTAGGGCTTGGTCTTTTCGGCCTGATTCATTTATTAAACAATTTCATGTCATCTTCAACTTTGGCAATAGTAAGGCAGTTAATTAAAGAATATTTAGAAATTCCATCTTTCTTCAGGTTAAACTTCACACGTATAAATTAATCAGTATATCAGCAAATCAAAGTAGTTTATACTTCTGAAAAGGAAGTGTCTCCGGGTACTGTACAAAATCTCTAGACCCTGGGTCTCCCAACAATGTGGCTGTTTCTAAACTAATTTCCGATCTTATGGCCTCAGCCGAAGCTTAGTTAAGCTTTCAAATACCGGACTTTCATTTTCACTGGCTTTTCCACAGATACATAGATATGGCGGGTGTATTGTAGTGGGCAGGTGGTGCTTACTACCCATGGGAACCTGATCGCACCTCTGTTTTGGGGTCCATGTCTGTGTATCTAAAATATTCCGGTATTGTCAATGTTTAAATGACCTATGAGCTCGGACTTATGATTTGGGTACTTTGACCACTTACTATTAAAAACATTTCTAAGCACCTTGTTAATATTTTCCAATACTTTTGATCAGCTGACTTATAGCACCAAAAAAGGCCACTTATGCCAACACTTAGGCATTGCTGTTAATACTATTATTATCATTATTAATGTATGATTATTATTATTGTAATTATCGTTTGATCAACAAGAAGTAATTAGGTTGTTTTGTCTTAATAGCCCTCCCAAAAAAAGAAAATATAATTGCAGGTGCTTTCTCACATTCCCTGTATAATGTTATAGGCACGTTAGAAAAATAGTTAGAATTAAAGATTCCCAGGTGCTTATAGAAGACCTCTCAAGGAACAATTCTATAAAAGTTGTGTCAAAGAATCTGCAATGGCTTGGCAGTAAATGCCATTTTTCAATTTTCCACATTATATGTCTATGGGAAGTCAAAGTTGCCATAGCAACCAACACAAACTTTCTATCCCCCAAGCCCAAGTATGCTACAGATGAAATTTGGGCCCAATCGGTTCATTGGCTTCAGAGGAGATGTCGTTTGAAAGTGTTGACGAACGACAGACGACGACGGCGGACAACTCCTAATCCTATAAGCTCCCCCGGATCCTTCGGCTCTGGTGAGCTAAAAACTTGAGACTAGGCAGGCAAGCGAAGTAGACTCTGGAGACCTGGAGCTGCCACACTACATGGTACTTACTACCTCTTACGACGAATTACTTGAGTTGGATGAGCAGCTGAAGACCGAGAAACTGCAAAAACAACTGAGCCGCGACACGAGAAAACCAACAAAGTGGTTGTGCGACCAGCGCAGACCCAGATCAGCCTGGGCATCCACCCAGTCTGATCAGGATCTTCGTTGTCCGCATGAAGGTATCTTAGACCCTTAGCTACCCTTTAAGCGCTTAAGGAAGACTCTGGTCAGACTGGGCGACTACAATATCTGAGTGAAAAAACTCCGAGATTTCGGTTGAGGGCTAAAAAATGCAGAATAGAATTGCTTTTAGATGTTCGCTTCATCTTCTGCAAAAATGATTTTTTTTAGGGTTACGAGCTTAAAGTCAAACACAGAGGCCGCAGAGACAATTACAATCCAAATGGAGGATGTTCTTGAAGTCTACAAAAATTAGATTTGAGTGTGAGACTAAGAATGCAGTTTGTTGATGAATGCAGACAAGAGGAAAGGGGTGGGGGTAGACTGACCAAGGACATGTTTTCTTGCTTTTGAGGAAAAGCATCTAAGAGCTTTTCTAAAAGAGAGATATTTGTCCTCCACAATCAGCCATAAGGTCAGGGATGTTTACCGCATTTTGGGCAAGATCTAGGAGCATATGCTGAGATTGTTTCGTCAGTTGTTTAACATGATGTGCAGTAGCTGTTTGATCTTGATGGCATCAGCTAACTGTGAAGTTGATGAAGAATGTTAACTCCTCTATCTGCCTGAATCAGTTGGTTGGTTTGGATTTAACATCAGACAGTATTTCAGTCCATATCGAGCCGTCTTCCAATGAGAGGAATAAAGAGAATATGAGAGAAAAAGTCTAAACAACCCCTGCCCGCACCTACTGCTAGCACAGTAGGCCCTTGCCCTACCTTTTTCCAAAATTGGTAGGACGCCCCGGGACTGATAGCTTTCCACCACCATCGACCGACCACTACTACATCCCCTCCTCTATCAGAAGGTGATCTGTAGCAGAGTCTGAATTGACCTTCATGGTCAGATGCTCAAAACAAGCGTTGCTTTTATTCACAAATGTCCATCATAGGACTGCCACGCCGGCGAACATGAGGCAAACCTTGTTAAATGCTTCATAGATAGAGATTCGCGACACATCCTCTGCCAAAACAAGTTTTTCAAATGCCGGAAATAACTTCTTAAAGGCATTTAGGCACTGAGAGCATCTGAACTCGTTTTTTCTACTTCACAAGCTGTACCTGAAAAAGGCTGTTTGTCTAGAAGAAAATGTGTTTAAGGAAGAATTTGATTGATTTGTTGTTTTACGTCCACGGTAAACAACCACACTATTTACGTCCACGGTAAACAACTATGGTCATGTCGGGACGGTCGGGACGGTCAGTTAACCTAACCACACTATTCCTGGACAGGCTTAGACCTCGTAAGCGGTTAACCAGTACTAAGTGCACATACTTTCGCCAGTAACTGAAACTGCCCTTCTTGAATCAGCGGAAGGTGAAACAAAAGTATGTGGCCAGACCGGGTATCGAACCCAGGACCTCTGACTTATAAGTCAGGTGCCCTACCGCCTGCACTTCGCGGCCCGGCGTTTAAGGAAGAAGAACTGACTGCCATGCAAGAGGCATGTTGCTAGTTACACAGCTTCAGCACATCAATAGGGCAGACTGTTAAAATGAGGAAGAAGTGGCATGGCTGTCCGAGATTAACATTAATAGTGCATTGGGAAAACCATTTCAGAGTGTACTCAAGATGACCAATACTTAATTCTCAGATGATTGTCCGCACAGCAGACTGATTGATTGTTTTAGAGAGGGAGAAAGAAGAGAAATGACAGACGACAGAAAAACGTCCAAACAACCCCCACCCACTGCAAGCACAGTAGGCCCTTGTCCTACACTGTTCCAAACCAGGAGACCAAATTGTGTCTGATAATTAGGGGATAACTATCCTCAAAATTGTCATTTGGGGAGGTAAATCGCCGGTTTTATGATCGGGAATTTCGTTCTACGGCGACTTGATTGATTGACTTGGGTTCAACGGCCATTTGAGACGCCGGGCCGCGTAGCGCAATCGGTAGGGCACCTGACTCATAAGTGAGAGGTCCTGGGTTCGAAACCCGGTCAGGCCACATACTTCCGCTGATTCAACAAGTGCAGCTGTCAGTTACTGGCGAAAGTATGGCGCATAGTAATGGTTAACCGCTCAGGAAATCTAAGCCTGCCCAGGAATAGTGTGGTAAGATTAACTGTCCGTCCCGACATGACTATTGCTGTTTACCGTGGACGTAAAACAACAAATCAAACTAGAATTGTTTTCCTACGAAAAAACAGATGTCTCCCCCTTTTTGATGTCAAAAGGATCAGTCATTAAGACGCCAAGGGAAAAACAATATGTTTCCCTACCCTGAAGCAGGGATTCATAATAAGTAAAAAGTATAAATGCAAGAGTTATAGTTGTTATGCTCTGCATGTCATGTAATGTTGACAGATATTCATATTTAGTTTGTGTCAAAAAATATAAATGCAAGAGTTACAGTGCTCTGCACGTCGTCTATTTATATGTTGACTGATATTTGTATGAAGTTTCATGAATATAGCTTAAACGGTTTTCAAGTTATAGAGCTTAGACGATTGAGACGAGATTTTGTGAATGACAAAGTTCCAAGGGAAATAACTCAAATAGTATAAATGCTGTGCTCTGCAGGTTGTCTGATTAATGACATTTGTATGAAGTTTCGTGAATATAGCTTGTCCGATTTTCAAGTAATAAAGCGATTGAGACACGATTTTGTGACTGACAAAGGTCCAAGGGAAATAACTCAAGAAGTATAAATGCAAGAGTTATGGTTCTTGCACTATGCAATTCTTCTAATGTTGATTGATATTTGTATGAAGTTTAGTGAATATAGCTTGAATGGTTTTCAAGTTATAGAGCAGACACAACTGAGACACGATTTTGTGACTGACAAAGTTCTAAGGGAAATAGCTCAAATAGTATAAATGCTAAAGTTATGGTTCTTGCATTCTGCACGTCGTCTGATGTTGATTGATATTTGTATGAACTTTCATGAATATAGCTTCAATGGTTTTAAAGTTATAGACGGACTCGACTGAGACGCAATTTTGTGATGGACAAAGTTCCAAGGGAAATAACTCAAAAAGTATAAACGCCAGAGTGCATTCTGCACGTCGTCTGATGTTGACTGATATTTGTATGAACTTTCATGAATATAGCTTGAATGGTTTTAAAGTTATAGACGGACTCGACTGAGACGCAATTTTGTGATGGACAAAGTTCCAAGGGAAATAACTCAAAAAGTATAAATGCCAGAGTAACCATTTGTGCACTCTGCACATCGCCTCATGTTGATTGATATTTGTATGAAGTTTCGTGAATAAAGCTTGAGCAGTTTTCAAGTTACAGAGCGGACACAATTGAAACACAATTTTGTGATGGACTAAGTTCCAAGGGAAATAACTCAAAAAGTATAAATGCCAGAGTTACCATTCTTGCACTCTGCACGTCGTCTCATGTTGATTAATATTTATATGAAGTTTCGCGAATATAGCTTGAGCAGTTTTCAAGTTATAGAACGGACACGATTGAAACACAATTTTGTGATGGACTAAGTTCCAAGGGAAATAACTCAAAAAGTATAAATGCCAGAGTTAGCATGTCGCCTCATGTTGATTGATATTTATATGAAGTTTCGCGAATATAGCTTGAGTGGTTATCAAGTTATAGAACGGACACGATTGAAACACAATTTTGTGATGGACTAAATTCCAAGGGAAATAACTCAAAAAGTATAAACGCCAGAGTTACCATTCTTGCACTCTGCACGTCGTCTCATGTTGATTAATATTTATATGAAGTTTCGCGAATATAGCTTGAGCGGTTTTCAAGTTATAGAACGGACACGATTGAAACACAATTTTGTGATTGACTAAGTTCCAAGGGAAAAAACTCAAAAAGTATAAATGCCAGAGTTACCATTCTTGCTCTCTGCACGTCGTCTCATGTTGATTGATATTTATATGAAGTTTCGCGAATATAGCTTGAGCAGTTTTCAAGTTATATAACGGACACGATTTGTGACAGACGGACAGACAGACAGACGGACAGACGCCCGGGGAAAAACAATATGTCTCCCGACCCTGAAGGGGGGAGACATAAAAACAAAACGAGAGGCCCACGGGCCACAAAGCTCACCAGATCTCTAGCTCAAAATTGCTATCAAATTTGAACAGGCTCAAAATTGCTGTCAATTCGTACAGGCTAATACAAAATATACAATTACAAAGTCTCAGTCTGACAGTCTGTTGAGTTGATGAAAAAATATATAACTATTTTCCATATATTGATTGCAGCAAATGCCATTTTTTAATTTTCCCGATTGCAAGTAAATCCAACCCTAAGTTGCCATAGCAACCAAACTGAAGAGCCGACTTTATTAAGAAAACCCATAAAATTTTCAATCATCCTGCATAAGGATACTACAGATGAAATGGCTTCTGAGAAAATATCTTTTTTATGTATTTTTTTTTCATTTTTTTGAATTTGGTTTCCATGGCAACCAATAAAAGGAGCAGTGGGCAAAAAAAAAACACATAGCTAATAAGAGACTTCTCAACGAACAATCTATAAAAGTTTTGTCAACAGATATGCAATGGCTTGGCAGTAAATGCCATTTTTCAATTTTCCCCATTATAAGTCAATGGGAACTCTAAGTTGCCATAGCAACCAAACTAATGGGGCAATTTTCATAAAAAACACAAACTTTCAATCCCCAATCCCAAGGATGCAATAGATGAAATTTGGGCCCAATCGGCCTAAAGGCTTCAGAGGAGATGTCGTTTAAAAGTGTTGACGGACCACTGCCTATCCTATAAGCTCCCCAGGAGCCTTCGGCTCTGGTGAGCTAAAAAAACTATTATAACCGCTTAGGAGGTCTAAGCCTGTCCAGGAATAGTGTGGTAAGGTTGACTGTCCATCCCGACATGACCATTGCTGTTTACCGTGGACGTAAAGCAACAAATAAATAAATAAACAAGAGGCCCACGGGCCACAAAGCTCACCAGATCTCTAGCTCAAACTTGCTGTCGAATTTGAATAGGCTCAAAATTGCTGTCACATTTGTACATGCTTATACAAAATATACAACTACAAAGTCACAGTCTGACAGTCTGTTGAGTTGATAAAAAATATGTAACCATTTTCCCTATTTTGATTGTAGTAAATGCCATTTTTTTTATTTTTCCCATCATAAGTCAATGCAACTCTAATTTGCTATAGCAATCAAATCGATTTTCAGAAAAACACACACAAAAAAACAAAAACAAATTTTCAATTCCCCAGCCTAAGGATACTAAAGATAAAGTCTGAGCCTGATTTGCCTACTTGGTTTCAGAAGAGATATTTCTTTAAAGTGATACCCCCACTTTTTTGCTTTATGGCTTCCATGACATCCAATAAAAAGTGCAGTGAGCCAAAAACATATAGCTGATAGAAGACTTCTCAAGGAGCATTTCTATAAAAAGTTTGTCAACATATCTGCAATGGCTGAGCAGTAAATGCCATTTTTCAGTTTTCCCCATTATAAATCAATACAATTCTAAGTTGCCATAGCATCCAATCTAAAGAGCCGATTTTCATTAAAAAACACAAACTTTCAATCCCCAAGCCTAAGGCTACTACAGATGGAATCTGGGCCATATCTGCCTAGTGGCTTCTGAGATAATTTTTAAGTAGTTCATTTCCATTTTTTGTATTGTGTTTCCATGGCAACCAATAAAAGGAGCAGTGGGCCAAAAAATCATACAGCCGAGAAAAGACCTCTCAAGAAACACTTCTATAAAAGTTTTGTCAACACATCTGCAATGGCTTGGCAGTAAATGCCGTTTTTCAATTTTCCCCATTATAAGTCAATGCAACTCCAAGTTGCCATAGCAACCAAACTAAAGAGCCGATTTTCAGAAAAAAAACTTTCAATCCCCCAGCCTAAGGATACTGCAGATGAAATCTGGGCCTTATCGACCCAGTGGCTTTAGAGGAGATAATTTTTTAAGTATTTTATCCATATTTTTGCATTTTGGTTTCCATGGCAACCAATTAAAGGAGCAGTGGGCCAAAACAACAAACAGCTGATAGAAAACTTCTCAAAGAACATTTCTATAAAAGTTTTGTCAACATATCTGCAATGGCTTGGCAGAAAATGCCATTTTTCAATTTTCCCCATTATAAGTCTATGGGAGCTCTAAGTTGCCATAGCAACCAAACTAAAGGGCAGATTTTCATAAAAAACACAAACTTTCAATCCCCCAGCCCAAGGATGCTACAGATGCAATTTGGGCCCAATCGACGTGGTAGCTTCAGAGATGTCGTTTAAAAGTGTTGACGGACGACGACGCCAGACAGACGACGACGGACAACTGCCTATCCTATAAGCTCCTCCGGAGCCTTCGGCTCTGGTGAGCTAAAAACTATCATAACCGCTTAGGAGGTCTAAGCCTGTCCAGGAATAGTGCGGTAAGGTAGACTGTCCGTCCCCACATGACCATTGCTGTTTACCGTGGACGTAAAGCAACAAATTAAAAAAAAAAACCCTATCATAACCGCTTAGGTCTAAGCCTGCCCAGGAATAGTGTGGTAAGGTTAACTGTCCGTCCCGACATGACCATTGCTGTTTACCGTGGACGTAAAGCAACACACAAATGAAAAAAAAAAACACAACAAGATTTGGTTGGTTGGTTGATTTGATGCTTAACGTCAACGGTAAACAACTAAGGTCATGTCGGGATGGTCAGTTAACCTAACCACACTATTCCTGGGCAGGCTTAGACCTCCTAAGCGGTTAACCAGTACTAAGTGCACATACTCTCGCCAGTAACTGGCAACTGCCCTTCTTGAATCAGCGGCAGGAGAAACGAAAGTATGTGGCCAGACCGGGATTCGAACCCAGGACCTCTGACTTACGAGTCAGGTGCCCTACCGATTGCGCTACCCGGCCCGGCAACACAACAAGAGCTGTCGCCTGACAGCATAGCTCGCCTGAATAGTGCTTGCCCATCACACAGTCGCTTTGGAGGTGTGGACTTCTATGCATAAAACTTCAGGCAAGCATGTCTATAATTACAACACATTTATAAACAAAAGCTATCTAAGAAATAAGTCTTAAAATAAAATTAAAATAAAAAAAATCCACATGAAATTTCAAAGTCCATGAGCTCGAGTTCAAAGAACTTAGCGGTAGGGGTGGGGGGTCTAGGAGGTAGGGGTGGGGGGTCTAGGAGCTAGGATGTAACGAAACCATGAACCATTATCTAACATCAGTCCAAGTATTAGTATCAACTGAGTCCATTGTGGCACTGTGAAATTATGTCTTCATAAATATAAAACTTTAACCAAAATCTTTAAGACAAAACTCTAAGTCGATGACCTTGGTCATCCAGTGGGGTAAGTATATAGTGTTAAACTCAAAAAAGTGTCTAACATCAGTTCAAGTGTAAACTAAATCTCTGCCAAGCATTATGAATCAGTGTGCAATTAGAAAAATTTAATAAAGAACAAATGTCCAAAGTCTGTGACCTTGACATCAAGGTCACTGAGCGGGGTTGGGGTAGTACTCGGCAAAACTTTGGACTAATATCTAACTAAAGTGCAAATATAAAAAGAATTCATCACTGGATTCAGGAGATATGTGTCTTTAAAAGACTTTAACCAAAACATCCAATCAATAAAAAGACAATTTTCTAAGTCCACGACCTTGACATCAAGGTCACTGAGGGGGGTGGGCGTAGTACCTTGGAAAACTTTGGACCAATATCTAACTACAGTGCAAGTATCAAAGGAATCCATCCATGGGTTAAGGAGATATTGGGCTTTATAAAACTTTAACCAAAACATCCAGTCCAAAAATACTCCCAATTTTCTAAGTCTATGACCTTGACATCAAGGTCATGGAGTGGGGTTGAGTGGTACCCTGTTAAACTTTGGACCAATATCTACCTACAGTGCAAGTATCAACAGAATCCATCCATGGGTTAAGGAGATATAGGTCTTTAAAAAACTTTAACCAAAACATCCAATCCGGACGCCGACGCTGACGCAGACGCCGGGGTGACAACAATAGCTCTTCCTGAACTTTCGTTCAGGCGAGCTAAAACAACTATCATCCAAATCAGTAGGACGCCCTGGCACTTGATTTACACGCAGCACTATCGCAAAACCAGACCACACGCTTTTATGGCGACGTGCTACCGTAAACCAATACCCCACCTTTTACCTTATATTACGATGGCCCAATTGGCTCACTTTTCATTTCTATATTACTTCAAAATTCCGAATTCTGAAAGTCTTAGAAGAAACTGAACGCTTGATTATACTGATTTAGTTCAATTCGGCAAACATTTAAGGGATTGACTGATTGATTGTTTTTTTGGTTTAACGGCCCTTTGAGACAGTATTTCAGTCTATATCGGGCCGTTTCCCAGAGAGGGAGAAAGACGAGAAAAAAAATGTCCAAACAACCCAACCCACATCTACTGAAAGCACAGTAGGCCCTTGCCCTACAATGTTCCAAATCTGTAGGACGCCCCGGCACTGGAAGTTACACAGCACCATCGCACCACCCGACCACCCCCAAGAATTGATCGTAAAGAAGAAGTAACTTTGGCTCGACTCAAAATCGTTCATACATTATTGCTTATACGTTTTTGTTGAAAGGTGAGGATCCGTCTTTATGCATTCCTTCCCAGGAACACTTTCTTTTAAATTGCACGGATTTTCGTATTGGACGTGCAAGATTTTTCCGTGACATCAGTATGAAACAACTGTTTGACACGGTTTATACCAGCAAAGATTGTTTTAACACGTGCTATAAATGTGGTTTATAGCGAATGTTGTAGACCCAGATCAGCTTGCACCATTTAATAGTTTACCTGATTGTCTTTGTGCCTGTAATATTCGTATCTATAGACCTTGTTCAATACGAACAGGTTTTTCATTTTGATAACAGACACACATACACACGCACAAGTGCAACCTTTAATGTCACACATGCCTTTTTCGAGTCTACATTTTAGTCTATGCTTCATAAATGAGGTGTAAGGCTTACATGTACATGTAAATATATATAACTGTTTTCACATGATACATAGCGTTAATGTGTCGAAATCGTGCCGCTTTTATTGTATTAATGATCAATGGTTGGGTGAGGGGGTGGTGGAAATGTGTGCGTTTTAATCATATGTTCCATTGTTAACTAGTAAGGTTTCTTTTCTGTTGCTATTGATAGATTTATTTACATTGTTATTTTATAAAGAACTCCACGATTTTAGCGGGTTCCAAGATTTAGTTGGTTGAAAGCATTTAGCCCTATGATAACGAGGGTTGATTATAAAGTAATAGGCGTTTGCAAATAAATCGGCAATTAACCACATTGTCTTTAAAATTGAATATTTCAATCAAAAACTTAAAAAATAATAAACAAATCAGGAAATATCACTATCATAAAGCACAGTCCACCAAAAGCATCAGGATGAAGCGAGAAACCTATAGAGAACGAGAACATAAACATTCACTTAACATACCAAAACTCAGTGTGTTATATTGGGAACATGCTAAACGAGGTGATTAGCTGTGACTGCTGGAAAAGCACTAAGCAGCAATGCATTACGCAATACAAAAGTAGATCTAAAACGTTTTGTAGAAGGATAACAAGGCAACGACTGCATTTACATCTCTACATCCGTAGCAAAGTAATAGTTCATTTTGATTAACCCTCCTGTGTCATCACAGGAACTGCTGTTTCCTGCTTTCCTTAAAGTGACCCTCCTATATAAAGCCCATTCTATGACTATTCTACCTCACTGCTCTCTAACATTCAACATGGCATTTTGATCTGTTGAATGTTCAAGATGGACGTCTGGATAAAGTTAGGAGTTACTTTGAGGAGGAATGATTCGTGGTTTCCCTAACCCAGAATTTTATTACTATTATGGACAATAGAAAAAAACAAATAAATTGAAATGCATGTCAACCTCATGCGAGAGTTTTTGGGGTTGGTGACCCACATGATCAACACACAGATTCCACGTTTGGTGGAGAGGGAGCTAGTTATTCCAGCGGCTCTGAATCACAATAATGTAAGTAAACTTTTGATTATAACAAATACCTTTGATTGTAACTCATTTAATGTCTTAAGGTAATATAATCATAACCCTCTGATGCATGATGATTCAATATTGTAGGTAATTTACATGTATTTGTATCGTAGTAGTCAACAAAACTTATAATAATACGATTTTGAACTATAATTATTCTGAAAGGCCATAGTAGATATCATAATTCGTTGATTATTTAGAAGTTAATCTTTTGTTACATGTGATCATTATACTCGTTGATATTTTCGTAGAGTTTCTAAACGCTTCCTTGCGCCTATAATATAAATGAGGTATTACTCATAATTCATTTGATACATCACTTGATGCCCGGTACCTTAATTTACAGGATGCATCAAGGAAAGGAAACCAGAAACTCCAGTCGGTGATGAACCACCAAGCAAAAAAGATCTGATGATATGGCGGTCAACTGTCCACTGTCAAGCTACTGATGTTAATCATAGCAGACAGAAAGAAAATCTAAATGAAAGCAATGAGACAGCAAATATTGCCAATTTCAATTTTCCCCATTATAAGTCAATGGAAACTCTTAGTTGCCATAGCAACCACACTGCTGGAGTAATTGCCATGAAAACCAGTAATTCAATAGAGGCTAGTACTAAGGTTCTTTCTGTAACGTTTGAGCATTATTGGCCACACAGTTTCTGTGGAGATGATTTTTCTTAATTTTTGTTTCAATAATTTTCCAGACTGTTCATACAAGACACAAATAAACATGAGCGGAAAAGAAGCTTGTCGGGAATGGTGTAGAAGGATCGAGGAAGTCCGAAGAAGCTCAAAAAAAAAAAGACGAGACAGGCATCTTCACAATTACACCATCAGGAAGTCAGAATTGTATAGACCAGTGGACGAACTATTGGTTAGCACCGATTAATTCTAAACCGAAAGAACCAAAAACAATTATCATTAACCATTTTGATATGGAAATAGCCAGAAAGTAATCAGTGAAACCGCGGTAGGAGTTCAGAACAAGAGGCCCACGGGCCACAAAGCTCACCAGATCTCTAGCTCAAATTGGTATCAAATTTGTATAGGCTCAATATTGCTGTCAATTCGTACAGGCTAATACAAAATATAAAACTACAAAGTCTCAGTCTGACAGTCTGTTGAGTTGATAACAAAATATATAACTATTTTTCATATATTGATTGCAGTAAATGCCATTTTTTAATTTTCCCAATTGCAAGTCAATGCAACCCTAAGTTGCCATAGCAACCAAACTAAAGAGCCGATCTTATAAAAAAAACAAAAAAACACATAAATTTTCAATCATCCTGCCTAAGGATATTACAGATGAAATCTGGGCCTTATCGGCCCAGTGGCTTCTGAGGAGATATTTTTTTTTAGTTTTTTTTTTTCATTTTTTCGATTTTAGTTTCCATGGCAACCAATAAAAATAGCAGAAAAAAACACATAGCTAATAAGAGACTGCTCATGAAACAACCTATAAAAGTTTTGTCAACAGATATGCAATGACTTGGCAGTAAATGCCATTTTTCAATTTTCCCCATTACAAGTCAATGCAACTCTAAGTTGCTATAGCAACCAAACTAAAGGGCCGATTTTCATAAACAACATGAACTTTCAACCCCCAGCCCAAGGATGCCACAGATAAAATCTGGGCCTTATTGGCCCTGTGGCTTAAGAGAAGATAATTTTTGAAATATTTTTTTCCATTTCGGTTTCCATGGCAACCAATAAAAGGAGCAGTGGGCCAAAAAACATATAGCTGATAGAAGACATCTCAAAGAACATTTCTATAAAAGTTTTATCATCATTATCTGCAATGGCTTGGCAGAAAATGCCAGTTTTCAATTTTTCCCATCATAAGTCAATGGGAACTCTAAGTTGCCATAGCAACCAAACTAAAGGACCCATGATAATAACAACAGGCCCAAATGGGCCTGATATCGCTCACCTGGCTATTGTGCAACAGGACCATTCTGATACAAAATTGGTCCAATTCCACTGAGAATTTCTCATTTTCACATTTTGCTACTTTTAGTAACAGAGGCCAACTTGCCTGGTCTTTATATATTTACTTTTGAAACACCTCAATGCAAGAATCATATTGCCACAAATTTCATCAAATCCATTCAGGGGTTACTGAGATATTGCCAGTTTCATGTTTTGTACTATTTTTAGCTATGGCAGATGGCAGCCATCTTGGATTGCTAAAATGTAAAAAATCGAAAAGCCTTCATGCAAGGACCATTTTGACACAAATTTGGTCCAATTCCATTGAGATTTTCACATTTTTCTATTTTTAGTAACAGAGGCCAACATGACTGGTCTACAGTTAGATATTTTTGAAACATCTCAATGCAAGACACAAATTTCGTCAAAATCCGTTCAGCGGCCAACTTGCCTGGTCTTTATATATTTACTTTTGAAACATCTCAATGCAAGAATCATTTTGCCACAAATTTCATCAAAATCCATTCAGCGGTTACTGAATTATTGTCATTTTCATGTTTTGTGCTATTTTTAGTAACGGCAGATGGCAGCCATCTTGGAATGCCAAAATGCAAAAAATCGTAAAAGCTTAATGAAAGGACCATTCTGACACAAAATTAACCCAATTCCATTGAGATTTTCTAATTTTCACATTTTTCTATTTTTAGTAACAGAGGCCAATATGACTGGTCTACAGTTAGATATTTTTGAAACATCTCAATCTCAATGCAAGAATCATTCCATACAGCGGTTACTGAGATATTGTCATTTTCATGTTTTGTGCTATTTTGAGTAACAGCAGATGGCGGCCATCTTGGAATGCCAAATTGCAATTAATCGAAACGACTTCATGCAAGGAACATTCTGACACAAAATTGGTCAAATTCCATTCAAGGGTTCTTGAGTAATTGTCATTTTTATGTTTGTGCTATTTTTAGTAACACCAGATGGCGGCCATCTTGGAATGCCAAATTGCAATTAATCAAAACGGCTTCATGCAAGGAACATTCTGACACAAAATTGGTCCAATTCCATTCAAGGGTTCTTGAGTAATTGTCATTTTTATGTTTGTGCTATTTTTAGTAACGGCCCCCATGGTGGCCATCTTGGATAGTCAACTGGCACAAAATTGAAATAATTCCATTCAAGAACCATTTTTGACCAAATCTGGTCAGAATTGGTTGCATTTTCTTTAGATATTGACATTTGAGCAAAATCGGCCTTGTAAAATTGAAATAATTCCATTCAAGAACCATTTTTGACCAAATCTGGTCAGAATTGGTTGCATTTTCTTTAGATATTGACATTTGAGCAAAATCGGCCTTGTAAACGCTAAGTAGGTCACTGTGACCTAATTCCCCTATAGATTTTTTTTATTTTTACAATTTTCAATACCTAGGTCCCACTTATGTTCCATGCAAACTTTCAACCAAATATACCAAATGGTTCTGGAGAAGAAGTTGATTTGTTGTTTTTGCTATTTTTAGTCACGGCGGCCATCTTGGATTCTTCACCTGACCCAATTTTATAATTTTGAAACCCTGCAGTCTGGTCATGCTCCATGTGAAATTTGAGATCCATGGGTTCAGTGGTTTTAGAGAAGAAGTTGTTTGAAGTTGTTTAAATAGGTCATTTTTTGACATTGGCATTTGAGCAAAATTACACACGTAAACAGAAAGTAGGTCACTGTGACAAAACTCCGCTACAGATATTTTTCATTTTTACAATTTTGAATACCAAGGTTTCACTGATGTTCCATGCCAAAATTCAGACAAATATACCCAGTGGTTCTGGAGAAGAAGTTTATTTTGTTGTTTTTGCTATTTTTAGTAACGGCGGCCATCTTGGATTTTCAACCTGACCCAATTTTACAATTCTGAGACCCTGGAGTCAGGTCATGCTCCATGTGAAAATTGAGAACCATGGGACCAGTAGTTTTACAGAAGATGTTTGAATATTTGTTTTTAGGTGTTGACGGACGACGCACGCCAGACGCATTGGTATGACAATAGCTCACTATGGCCCTTCGGCCCAGGTGAGCTAAAAACACAAACTTTCAATCTCCAAGCCCAAGGATGCCACAGATGAAATCTGCGCCTTATCGGCCCAGTGGCTTCAGAGGAGATAATTTTTTCAAGTATTTTTTTTCCATTTTTTTGCATTTCGGTTTCCATGGCAACCAATAAAAGGAGCAGTGGGGCAAAAAAACATAGAGCTGATAGAAGACATCTCAAGAAACATTTCTATAAAAGTTTTATCAACATATCTGCAATGGCTTGGCAGAAAATTTCAATTTTCCACATTATAAGTCAATGGGAACTGACAGATGAAATTTGGGCCCAATCGGCCGAGTGGCTTCAGAGGAGATGTCATTTAAAAATGTTGACGGACGACGACATACGACGACGGACCACTGCGTATCATATAAGATATCTCGGAGCCTTCGGCTCTGGTGAGCTAATAAACAGTGAATACAGTGTAAGAACCCAAATAAATTAGCATAATTAGTACAACCGCGGTATGCAATGCTAATTGGCAATATTGGACCTTTTTGATTTTTATGTATAAAGGTTGTCAAGGTTATTCATTGATAAAACAATATAATATCTAGCTGTTCCTATTTTTGTGTTCGGCTCGGGGGGATTTAAGACTGAAGGTCATTATTATGATGACCTGCCAAAACTGACACGTTTTCACGATATACACTTCCCTTTTCATTTTTTTGTTAGATCTCGATCCTTAAAACTTTTCTTAATTTTCCAGACTGTTCATACAAGACACAAATAAACATACGAAGCTTGTCGGGAATGGTGCAGAAGGATCGAGGAAGTCCGATTAGTTGATTGTTTTGGGTTTAACGGCCCTTTGAGACAGTATTTCAGTCTATATCGGGCCGTCTCCCAGAGAGGGAGAAATAGAATAAACTAGAAATGTGTCCATACGACACAGGTGCCCCCGCCTAGTGCCCTAGGTAAGATGGCGCCTTGTTTAAGGTACTCGCACTTGTAGCATAACTCGGTTCACAAAGGCAGACTTCTGTGGTATATGTTTTATTGTTTTCCTTGGGCAGATGTATTGTGCTTCTTGGATCAAGAGAAGTGTGTGTGTGTGATGGAGGAGGGGGGGGGGGCTTGGAGGGGGAGTGTCCTGACTGATATGTGATGACATTCTGTATCTTATCGCAGAAATGGATGCCATGCAACTTTCCAAAAGAAACAGCCCAGAAACAAGTAACTTTTCAAAAACTAACAAACGGAAACCATTATTGTATGAAGTGAAGTCGAAAAAGGGCCATAACTCCCACAATAATCAACGGATTTTGCCCAACATCGAATTTGACCTTTTTTATGATTATATACTTGTGTATAAAATATGAATTCAATACACCAATGCTTTCAAAAGATATCGAACGGAAACCATTTCTTCATACAAAATGAAGTCGAAAAAAGGCCACAACTCCCACAATAACCAATGGATTTTGCCCAACATCGGACTTGACCTGTATTATATTATTATATACCTGTGTATAAAATATGAATTCAATACACCAATGCTTTCAAATAAAAAACGGAAACCAGCTTTTCATACAAAATAAAGTCGAAAAAGGGCCATAACTCCCACAATAATCGATGGATTTTGCCCAACATCGACCTTGACCTGTATTTCATGATTATATACCTGTGTATAAAATATGAATTCAATACACCAATGCTTTCAAAAGATACGGAACGGAAACCATTTTTTCATACAAAATAAAGTCCATAACTCCCGCAATAATTGACAGATTTTGCCCAACATCGAACTTGACCTGTATTTTATGATTATATACCTGTGTATAAAATATGAATTCAATACACCAATGCTTTAAAAAGATATCAAATGGAAACCATTTTTTCATACAAAATAAAGTCGCAAAAGGGCCATAACTCCCATAATAATTGACAAATTTTGCCCAACATCGAATTTGACCTGTATTTTATGATTATATACCTGTGTATGAAATATGAATTCAATACACCAATGCTTTAAAAAGATATCAAATGGAAACCATTTTTTCATACAAAATAAAGTCGCAAAAGGGCCATAACTCCCATAATAATTGACAAATTTTGCCCAACATCGAACTTGACCTGTATTTTATGATTATATACTTGTGTAAGAAATATGAATTCAATACACAAATGCTTTCAAAAGATATTGAACGGAAACCATTTCGTACGTACGCTTACGTACGGGCAGGGGTGATACTATATGCCCCCTCCATTTTAAATGGCGGGGGCATAATGATAGACGAGAGAAAAAAAATGCCCAAACAACCCCCATCCGCACCTACTGCAAGCACAGAAGGCCCTTGGTCCTACAATTTTCCAAATCAGTAGGACGCCCCAGCACTGGAAGTTACACACAGCGTCATCGCACCACCCGACCACCCCTGCGGAGGTCCGAAGAAGCTCAAAAAAAAAAGACGAGACAAGAAGCGGCAACTTCACCATTACACCATCAGGAAAGGTTCTTGTTAGTCAGGATTGTATAGACCAGTGGACGAACTATTGGTAAGCACCGATTAATTCTAAACCGAAAGAACCAAAAACAATTATTTACCATTTTGATATAGCCAGAAAGTAATCAGTGATACCGCGGTAGGAGCTCAGAAAAAACATTGAATAGAGTGTAAGAACCCAAAGCAATTAGCATCATCAGTGAAACCGTTGTATGCAATGTTAATTGGCAATATCGGACCATTTTTTCACTTTTGTGTATATGTATAAAGGTTGTCAAGGTTCATTCCTTGATAAAACAATATGATATCTAGCTGTTCCTAGGTTTTCCGTCCGTCTGTCACGTCAATCATTCCGCTCACGTTTACGTTAACGCTGGTGTTAAAGGTTTATTTTGTTAATTTCTCCCTAATCCCTGCATCCGTTGATCTCAAATTTCGTATGGAGCATAACCAGACTGCAACACTTGCAACAAATTTCCGTTCACATTTACGTTAACCCTGGCGTTAAATTCTAATTAATTTCTTCAAAGCCACCGCATCCATGGTTCTCAAAATTCTTCATGGCGCATAAACAGACTGCACCACTTCAGAACGGTAAAATTCAACCAGGTAGAGAATCCAATATGGCAGCCGTAAAAGATGTTTACATTTACGTGAAACTTGGCGTTAAATTCTATTTAGTTAATCTATCCGAAGCCACTTCATCCATGATTCTCAGATTTCATATGGAATATGTCCAGACTGCAACATTTCAGACTGGTAATATTCAGCCAGGTCGCGAATCCAAGATGGTCGTCATAACTAAAAATTGTAAAAACAAAATCAGCTTCTATTCCAGAAGCACCTGGTATATTTTGTTGAGATAATACGTGGAACATCAGTGGGCCATCATCTCTGCTACTGTGGAAGTGCAATGTAGATGCGACGTAGCATTCCGCAGAATTCTTGTAAGTTTCGGTAAGGAAAGTGCTTATAACGTCGTCCATCAAAGTCCTTTGAGAAGCAACAGGATGAACATTTCAGCAAGTCCCTGCATTTTGTCTGACCTCCAATCGCAAGGGCCGCAAAAGTATTTCAGTGACAGGGCATTGCAATGCAGGCATGTTAGTTAAACCTTCTCCCCGCTAGTATTTTATTATAATTTCGGAGAAGGGGTGAGGTCCATCTTCTTTATATACTCATAAAATATATTTTTCAATAACTTTTTTTTCAATAACTTCTTTTTCAATAAATTTTTTTTCCAAAATCTTTTTTCTCAATAATTTTTTTTCAATAACTTTTTTGTAGTATAAAATAACTATTTATTTAATAATTTCTATACTTTATTGAAAAATAAAGTTATTGAAAATATATATTACATGTATATATAAAAAACACTACTCGCATGGGAGGGGCTTATTTTAGCGGATTGGTTTGTTGGTTGTTTTGGATTTAACGGCTCTTTGAGACAGTATTTCAGTCTATATCGGGCCGTCTCCCAAACAGAGGGAGAAGAGAGAAATGATAGACAAGAAAGAAAAAATCCAAACAACCCTTACTCGCACCTACTGCAAGCACAGTAACCCCTTGTCCTACAACTATTCAAATAAGTAGGACGCCCCGGTACTGGAAGTTACACACAGCACCTTCGCACCACCCCTATTTGTGCGGAAAAAGGAGGAAGAGAAATGCAATTTATCAGAGAGAAATAAAAAGGATAATGAATAGAGTTGATATACCCTACAAAGTGACGCCTGGTCTGATCGGATATGCTAAAAGAATAGCGAATATTTACATATCGTCCGAGGGTATATAGGAGGATTATAATGATCGTATAGACGCTCTAGCGAAGGATTTCAGATTCGGTTGGAATAAGAACGTAAATTATTTCGCGAAATATTTGGAAAAAACTATTAGCTTTTATCTTGTATCCCTTTTCGTCAAAGTGTTCATCCATGTAGGATTTGGCCTGTTTAAGTTGGTATATTCCCATTGTCAGGTCCCTGAGATCATCGAAGACATTACCGATTGGTTTGAAGAAGACGACGTTCTCGTCGTAGACCGTGGCTTCAGGGATGCTGTTGATATATTGAACGATTTTGGGATCAATGCTCAAATGCCTCACTTCCTCAACAAATCCCAGAAACAACATACCACTGAAGAGGCAAATGAGTCTAGGATCGTTACAAAGGTAAGACAGCCAATGGCAGGATTAAAAAGTGGAAGGCCCTCAGCAACACAATGCCCTATAGCCAAATACCATATGTTGGAGACTATGTAAGAATAGTATGCTCTTTGTGTAATGCATTTAGACCTCCTTTGGTAACGAGCACAGATTCAGATAAAGTCATTGCCAGACGTATTATGGCTCTAGCAAAATCTCCAAATAAGCTGCAGGATAATGTCATGAAAAGTGGTTTGGATAAAAAAAAACGGGTAATATGGAAAAAGATTGATGACACAAAGCTTGACAATTTCCCAGAGTTGACTCAGGATGAACTCAGGGGCCTGACAATGGAAATATACCAACTTAAACAGGCCAAATCCTACACGGATGAACACTTTGACGAAAAGGGATCATATGAGATAATAGCACACAAAGAAGATGACGGTGTTCTCAAAGCACAGATACGTTCTCGTCACACATCAAATAAAACATATAACTTGTGGGTTGAATACACTCAAGGGCTGAACCCAATCACTGGATGGTATTGTGGGTGCAGAAGTGGTGCTCGCACCGTTGGGTGTTGTGCACATGTGGCTTCAGTGCTTTGGTATTTAGGATATTACCGCAACGAAACAGAAAACAGTGAAGCCAAACCGAGCAAGATGCACATTGATTATGTAAAAGATGCTGCTGTTGACACATGGAGTACGTATAGCGATTCTGAAGAAGATGAATAATAACCAGCGTAAAACACGAATGGGCCATAAAGACTTTAATTTAAGCATTTAGCATGAGTTTAATGAGGTTGCAAAAACTAAGCAAACCCTGCTTGTAAGTCATTGGCAATTTGTTAATTTTCCAGATGAGAGGCATTCTTTTTTTCAAAATTACATAAAATATGATATCGTCGCATGCAAAAGTAACTCCAATGCGTAAAAAATTAACAAATATTTGCATCAAAAGGTGTTATTAACTTCCAAATGGAGTTTGGAGTACTATGGATTGGCAAATGCATGCTGATATTGAGAAACGGACACAATCAAATTTCGTGGGGAGATAACTCTCATATTAATGATCATAAAATAAATTCTGACATATGCCTGCAATGACTATTATATCAACATAATAATAGCAAAAGATTTTTAAAAATCTTGAAAACTGTGAACGTGTTGTGGTTTTTCGTAAAGTCGGAGAACAAAAAAATACTGAAATTGGTGTACATCTTACAAGCGAATATAAACTCTATTCTGGTATGAATTTCAGAACAATATTATCATCATCTTTTAAGTCCAGAAGTGTACTTTTCCTATTGCAACCACCATTTTGAAGCATGGACTTGGAAGAGAAAAAATAGCATTTTTGCATCTATACTTTTAATGGGGTGGAATTACCCCACCCACTTAAATCGTGCATACAGTGAAAACCAGTGAACCAAACAATCTGGTATTGCACCATAAGACAGTTAATACATGTCAGTTAAAGTATATAAAGTTTAAAGAAAATCGGTTTTAGCCATGAAAATGGCCTTATAGAGACTGGTCCTTTTCTCTTGCCATGAGCTCTCCTAGAGGTCCTGGCATGGCAGATGGGTTAAAACTATCCCAAAATGCAATGCAGCATGACGTCAGCTAACGTTATCTATTTTGGGCGCGAACTAAAATTAGCGTTCTCCAAAGGTAAATTTTCTCTTGCCATGAGCTCTCCTAGAGGTCCTGGCATGGCAGATGGGTTAAAACTATCCCAAAATGCAATGCAGCATGACGTCAGCTAACGTTATCTATTTTGGGCGCGAACTAAAAATAGCGCTAACTGGTGTGCGAAGCAAAGTTAGGTAATCCCTTGCAAAACAACTTTTCTAATAATATTTTGATTTACTCTTTTAAGTGAAGCTTATTCATTCCCTTTTTATAAGTGCTTTCCAACAACTTGGATGAAAGATGATCAAAATTATGATGCATTCCAAAGTACAGGAACCTACCTTTAAGGTCACTAAGAACCTGTCACCGTCACCTTTTTCAAACATCTTCTCCAGACGGGTTGACATTATCTCAAAGTGCAGTGCAGCATGACATCAGTTGTATCGACATTTTTGGTGTTACAGTCAAACTTTAAGAGTAACTACAAACCCTATTTTTGAGAGTAACTACAAACCCTACCTTCTGTGCAAAGCAGTAATACTGAGTCCTTCACAAAACGATACTTCTCACAATATCCATACTTTTAATGCCCTCGCGTTAAAATGGTGGTGGACAAAGTGTTTCCACTGTCCATATGTGTTGGTTGGTTTGTGTGTTCGTGTGGCTTTGTGTTTCAGAATCTTGTCCGGCCCATACCTTTGTCCTGCATGGTGGGATTTGAAACTTATTTGGCACACAAGATCAACATAAGATGATATGTCCATGCAAAAGTTTGTAGGTAACTGAAAGGTCAAGGTCAGACTGTGCACTTAACTTGGCGTTATTTCGTCTTTTCGCGTGATCTTACATAGTCTTTTTGCATGACGTTATTTCGTCTTTTCGGCGCGAAAAGACGCCAAGAGAAAAGACGCCAGACGAAATAACGACACATAAATACTCTTTTATTGATAACTGCATTGAGACTGTGCACTTAAATTGGCGTTATTTCGTCTTTTCGCGAAAAGACGCCAAGCGAAAAGACGAAATAACGCCACGCGAAAAGTCGCCAAACGAAAAGACGAAATAACGACACATAAATACTCTTTTATTGATAACCGCATTTATTCCTAATAATTAGACAGATTGTCTGAGTAAATTGTGCAGATTCATATCAGACTACTACAAACACAGCTCCTGATGCAGTTTGATAATTGTTTCACTGAAATGCTATTTGATGTTCTTTATGACGGCTAAAAATATAAGGATTGGCTATAAAATTAATATGGACTCGGCAATATTTTCGGTCAGTATGGTATCGTTTTGCAATTAAGATGTATAAATATCCTGTTCTTATTACAGTTAAGACACATAATTAGACAAGTGTTTTGACTAAACTGTGTAGACCCAGATCAGAATGCAATGTGTTTGCAGGTTTCGCTACCGATTTTTGTTTTTAGAAACATTACCAAAAATGAGGAAGGTCATGGTATATCTACTGAAAGGACAGACAAGAAAATGAGCCGTCATTATGTTTTGGAGAAAAATTATCCAAACATTTTCATCATAACAGGCCTCATACTGACAAAGCTTTTCCAAGCCTGAAATGTCTGCTTTCGCAGCCTAAAACAGCCCTTTTTAAGCAGAAAAAAACACTGAGAACTTAAAAATAAAGCCTGAAATCAAGTATAATTCAAGAAATGAAAGCCTGAAATCCTGCAGAAGCCTGAAAAGTATGAGGCCTGCATAAATATATCTTCGTTTTGATCTTAAAGGTAGGTTTCTGTACTTTCGAATGCGTCATAATTTTGATGATCTTTCATCCAAGTTGTTGGAAAGCACTTATAAAAGGGAATGAATAAGTTTCATTAAAAAGTGTAAATCAAAAAATTATTAGAAAAGTTGTTTTGCAAGGAATTTCCTAACTCTGCTTCGCACACCAGTTAGCGCTATTTTTAGTTCGCGCCAAAAATAGATGTGGCTGACGTCATGCTGCATTGCATTTTGGGATAGTTTTAACCCATCCGCCATGCCAGGACCTCTAGGAGAGCTCACAGCAAGGGAAAATTGACCTTTGGAGAATGGCATCAGAAATCGCCCACTTATATACATAATAAACATAGTTATTTTTAGAACTGGAATTCCAACGAAAGATAATAAACCAAAAGGGAAAACGACTATTTTCTTCAACATCTGACGAGTTTCTCAGTAGCAACAAATTCAGAAAAATAAGAGAATTCAATACTGCTCAGAAAAAGAAGAAATTATTTTGTGGACATAATTGTTATCGCTAGTCCAGGAACCTACCTTTAAACTACCAAAAAGTTGGTTTGTTGGTTGTTTTGGGCTGAACGACCCGCCCTTTCTGACAGTATTTCAGTCTACATCGGGCATCTCCCAAAGAGAGGGAGAAAGAAGAGCGAAACGACAGACGAGAGCAAAATGTCCAAACAACCCCCACCCCACCTACTGCAAGCATAGTAGGCCCTTGTCCTACTTTTATCCAAATCAGTAGGACGCCCCGGCACTGGCAGTTATACCCACCACCATCCCTTACTACCAAAAAGATTAAGTACCTTGTTGACCATGTAATCTCTCACATATTATGGTGGGAAAGTTACAGTTCAACAGACGAAGGTGTATATACATACACTGATTGATTGTTTTGGGTATAACAAACCCCCACCTACTGCAAGCACAGTAGGCCCTTGTCCTACATGTTCCAAATCAGTAGGACGCCCCGGCACTGGAAGTTTCACAAAGCGCCATCGCACCACCCGACCACCCCAATACATACACTGAAACATTATAATATGAAAACAAAACAATACAGTATTGTCCCTAATTTGGCATACATTACCCTGCAGCTAACCCAAAATTTGAACAAGTTTATCGATTTTCGATCGCAGACAGAGCAGAACCTGAACAGACTGCTCTTTTGACTGACGCATATTTATCCCAGTATTTAAGAATATTAAAGTATTACTGAGCTGCCATCTTGCTTTATTTAAGAATATTAAAGTATCACTGAGCTGCCATCAAAGCAAGACATAATTCTTTCTTGAGTGAGTGATATGTGATTTACTGCACATCAGCACCAAACGGGCTATTTCGCGCCGAAAACGCTATAAATGAACAAGTGTTTTATGCATAAGGTCAGAAATGAACGCACAGTATAACAAGAGGCCCAAATGGGCCTGATATCGCTCACTTGGCTACATTGCCACGGACCATTCTAACACCAAATTTCATTGAGATTTTCTCATTTTCAAATTTTGCTATGTTAAGTAATAGAGGCCAATTCGACGGGTCTATATTGAGATCCTTTTGAAAAATCTCAATGCAAGAATCCTTTTGCCACAAATTTCATCAAAATCTATTCAGTGGTTACTGAGATATTGTAATTTCATGTTTTGTGCTATTTTTAGTAATGTCAGATGGAGGCCATCTTGGAATGCCAAAATGCAAAAAATTAAAAGCCTTCATGCAAGGACCATTCTGATATAAACTGGTCCAGTTCCATTGTAATTTTCTACTTTTCACATTTTTCTTTTTTAAGTTACAGAGGCCAATTTGACGGGTCTATAATATTGATGTTTGAAACACCTTATCTTTTTGAACCACAATGGAGACATAATTCGTTGTACATGTAGTAATATTTTACATGTCGCTGTCCGGTTTTGGCTATAACGTAGATGTAATGCGACAGTCTGCATGCTTAGTGACTAACCCAATCACGGTTGACAACTTTGCTGTCCTCTTTAATTGCACGCCGGTGGGTCGGTGTTCAGACTCTATGATAGCCCCTACATAAAGCTATATATTAGTTGGTTGGGTCGGATGTTTGTCTGTTCCTTGGCCCACAGGGGTTCAACTGGTGGTCTTCTTTTGCTCCAGTGTTCCAGTGGTGTTGCTGACGACCAAAGGATCTCAACACGTTTTGGCTGTCGAGTCCTCATCCTTGCTTCATCACAGTCTTTCCTTGATTTTAATTGTTGGCCGTGATGACTCTCTGATGAGTTAGGGGACCTCCATACGAACAGAACTACCAAACTAATTGTGTGCACCGCGGCGGAGGGTGAGGGTGAAGGTTTGAGCCCAGTAAAACCGGTTTAACCCCCCCCCCCCCCCCCCCCAAGTAGTTACTTATTACTGACCGTCCCAAGGCGGTACTTTCGTTGCGGTTGCATTTGTTTTGTGTTCGGTGCTGTTTAATTTATTGATTGATTGATTTGGGTTTAACGGCCCTTTGAGACAATATTTCAGTCTATATCGGGCCGTCTCCCAAAGAGGAGGAAAAAAATGTCTAAACAACAACCACCCGCGCACCTACTGCAAGCACAGTAGGCCCTTGCCCTACAATGATCCAAATCAGTAGGACGCCCCGGCACTGGGATTTACACACAGCACCATCGCACCACCCACGTGTGTTCTCATTTTAACCCTTCTATAATAAAAATAGAAAATAGCAAAAAATAGTTGTTAGCCTAAATGTTTTTCGTATAATTTGCTTAGCCTGTTGCAACCCTTCTGTTGGTCTAAATTATTTAGTTCAGTACAGATAGCTGAGTTGCCACCTATTTGGGAAAGAGCTGCTGACTCGGCTTATCACTTGTAATTTATTGTTTGTTGGGATGTCTTTGTTTATCTTTCCCTTTGATGTTGGGGATAGGGTTTGGGATCTGATTCAGTCAGTTCCTGAAGAGTAGTTACTCATTAAATTGGAACCCACACGGGTGAGCACTGCATTGAGCGTCAGCTTTAATACTCTACAGAAGCGTCCCAAAAAAGGGACATTTGTAGCGCTGTGTTTACTTTCCGCGATTCATTTCGTCCTATGAAAGTATGTTAAATCTTGGCTTAACCCAACATTAATTATAATTTTATGAAGTGTCATGGACTTAACTGAATCATGATTCGTGAAAAAGGAAAAGGGGCTAGGATTAATACAACAAATTTGCTAACTCGTGAAAAAGGGAATGGGGCTATGATTAAAACAACAAATTTGCTAACTCTAAGGCTGCACAAAGTAGAAACTAAAAAGCTGCTCTCAAGAATAACTTGGCTAACTCTAGACCTGCCTGAACCATGAAGTAAAAAATCTTAAAGAGGAGGAGATGCTTAATATAAATCGTGAGAGCAGACAGTTCCAAAAAAGGAAGAAAATGAACAACTTACAGAAGAAAAAACTCAACGAAGTATTGACATTAACAATATTACAATAGACAATAACACATTATGCCAACAGATATCAAATGGACAAGTTTAACGCAATTAAAAAAAAAAAGAAGAAAAAAAAACAACAGAAATGTACACTCCACAAGATGTCTTCGATAAGACAGAGGGTGGTTGGGTGATGCTATGGTGCTGCGTGTAACTTACAGTGCCGGGGCGTCCTACTGACATGGTTAAAAGTAAGGCAAGGGCTTACTGTGCTTGCAGTAAGTGCGGATGGTGGCTGTTTGGACATTTTTTCTCAAATATATCACTTCTCTTCTTTCTCCCTCTTGGGGGTGGTTGGGTGGTGCGATGGTGCTGCGTGTAACTTCCAGTGCCGGGGCGTCCTACTGATTTGTATGAATGTTGGGTAAGGGCTTACTGTGATTGCAGTAGGTGCGGGCGGGGTTGTTTGGACATTTTTCTCTCGTCTATCTTTTCTCTTCTTTGACGGGGGTGGTGCAAAGGTGCTTTGTGTAACTTCCAGTACCGGGGCGTCCCACTCATTTGAATAGTAGGGCAAGGGCTTACTGTGCTTGCAGTAGGTGCGGGTGGTGTGTTTGGACATTTTTTCTCTCTTCTATCATTTCTCTATTCTTTCTCCCTCTCTTTGGGAGACGGCCCGATATAGACTGAAATACTGTCTCAAAGGGCCGTTAAACCTAAAACAACCAATTAGCCAACTCTTCTTTGTCCCTCTTTCTGGGAGACGGCCCGATATAGAATGAAATACTGTCTCAAAGGGCTGTTAAACAATTCCACATGTCCAGCACCATAATAGTTCAAAGTGGCTGGACAACTAAACAGATTTTCATGATTAGCCACAAAATTGAAAATAAAGATTTCTGTATTAGCTCGTTGGACTATCTATCCAATAATGAACATACTGTACCTCTTTACACCCAGGTAATTGGGTGGTCGGGTGGTGCGATGGTGTTGTGTATAACTACCAGTGCTGGGGCGTCCTTCTGATTTGGAACACTGCAGGGCAAAGGCCTACTGTGCTTGCAGTAGGTGCGGGTGGGGTTGGTTGGACATTTTTCTCTCGTCTATCATTTCTCTCTTCTTTCCCCCTGTCTTTCGGAAACGGCCCGATATAGACTTAAATACTGACTCAAAGGGCCGTTAAACCCAAAACAACCAACTACCCAGGTAAATCAATTTCTGTCTGAAGAAACAACTGTGGTAGATGAATGGGATAATCACATGAAACCGCCACAAGATGTCCAGTTTCATGTCTATAATATACGACTATAAGGTGTAAAGTAACCGGAGACGGATTCCAGTATGCACTCATTATTTGGTGTGCAGTGGTACACAAGTAATTTTCTTCAAAATCCATATGCACGACTATTTCGTGGGAAGGTAGTATGTCCTTCAGTAAGCGAATCTGCTCATATTGTGTCTTCATGATGTGATAGTGATTCTTACTTGCGCTTTCTGACACTATTATCTTGTTCTTACAACCCAAAACATGTACTCAGTCGTATCTGCTTGCCAGTTGTCTCGAGCAGCTCGGGGTTGTGGTCAGGCGACGAGTCTCAAAGGGCCGTTAAAGCCAAAACAATCAACCAAAATTAAATATCAACTGACAGAAACGTCTATCCCATATTGATGATTTTGGTGTCAGTCCGCCCAGAGAATCCTGACAATTCTGATAGATGATAGTGGCAAGAAACAGCCGATGGCATAAAGAATATTATAGTGTCAAGAAACAGCCAATGTCATAAAGAATATTTCATTGATATAACATTTTACACATTGCACATTTAACGCATTGTTTCTCCCACATTTGAAAATTGAAAGACGTTGTTTTTGTTGTTTTCTTCTTGGGCCGGTCTATCCTGACAACACAACAGCATCTTTGCTGTAACAGTTGTTATAGTTTCAGCAGTGGTAGTAGCTGTTATAGTATTTAGAATCATCTCGGCAGTTTCATGTTCATAATGGAAGTTCTAAACAGTTAAAAGTAACTTAGAAATGAAGAAACAGTGCAGACTTGGTCCTTACTGTTGTTTGTTTGTCTTCTTACGATAACATACCTGCCTATGTAAAATAGTGCAATTTTGATGTCTCTAAAATAGGTATTTTTCAAAAAACATTTTGTAATATTTTCCTTGATTCTACTTCAAACATCGATTGTGGATGCTCGTAGGAACGGCCTCAATGAGGCGGTTCTTATAAGTACCGACAATGGATGTTTTTAGAGCAGAAATAAAAAAAGTCGTGTTTTCCTTGAAAACCTCAATTTCAGTATATAAACAGGGGTTTTTGTCCTGATTTTGCTTATTTTATTACAGACTGTCGTACATTGAGAGTGGAGCTTGTAGAGGAATACAGCCGTATCTACGAGGAAATTTCGCTGTAACCTCTTGGAGATGGGTTGAGTTTACAAGGGCGTTCATTACAGGGACATGTTAACTTAATGTAAGTTACTTCCTATTTAAGGACAACATACCTAATTTTCTGCACCTTACTGTCGCTGATAATACGCCTAAGGCTGACAACAGGTAAATTTCTCTGAAATAAAAAAACATTGTGGAAAGCCCTGTAAACAGACTTTTAAGCGAATGGTATTGAAGAAAAAAAACGTTATGGGCAGGCCTGTAAACAGACTTTTAAGCGAATGCTATTAAATAAAAAAAACCCTGATTTTTGGCTTGCTGTCGAACTTTACAATCCGATTATAAAGTGAGTTTCAGATAAGACAACAGCATGATTTACAAAATAATTTGACCAAAAGGTGTGTGTGTGTTGGGGTAGGGGTGGACATCCCCGCCCACCCCTGGCTCATCCAACTGCCATTCGCAGTGTATAACCCGATGGATAAAATATATTTTCCTCTTGAATGCGTATGACAAAACACAAACGCACACAAAATGTATATACTTAAAAGGATGCAGGGGGTGGTAGGGTGGTGCGACGGTGCTGTGTGTAACTTCCAGTGCCGGGGCGTCCTACTGTTTTGGAACACTATAGGGCAAGGGCCTACTATGCTTGCACTGGGTGCGGGTGGGTGTTGTTTGGACAATTTTTCTCTCCTCTATCATTTCTCCTCTTTCTCCTTCTCTGGGAGACGGCCCGATATAGACTGAAATACTGTTTCAAAGGGACATTAAACCCAAAACAATCAATCAATAATAGGATGCATTGAAATCTTATTTTACTTTTCTTTTGAAGGCTTTGGATACTTGTGTTTATAGATGAAAGAGCTGAAAAATTATGGTGATTACAACATAAAATAAGTCTAGCATCGCTTCATCTTAAAGTTAAAATAATTAAGAATAAAAAAAGAAAAATTGATATTACTTTTTATTGACATTGTGGGTTAAGAATTTTGATTGTCAACACAACCTGTTGACAAAAAAAAAAAGCTATTAATGACACGTGTTTGTATAATGTTTTCAACCTACCCAAGTTTGAAATTTGATATTATGATGTGGGTTAAATATTTAGTGAGTACAGCCTATAGAATTTGGTCATATTCGTAAACCAATCAGTGAAGACGTAGAATGACTGACATTAAATAGACAATTGTCAATCCGCCTCCCTTAGCATTTTTTGAAAAGACATGGCACAAGCTCAGTTAGATGCTGCTCAGTTTGATCTCATTGAAGACGGCAAGTCCATTCAAATAATAAGCAAGTTACTTGTCTGTTGGACGATGAGCATTCTCTTCTAGTGAAAAAGACTAAGAACAGTAATTACGTTGTGCTGCGAAAAGGAACTAAAACTTTTAAGATACCTCTTTACATTTATGAACTAATCTCAGTTGAAAGAAATATATTGCGCAGTTTTCAAAAAATGGTTATCTGGATACTATACATACAGGCATCTGAGGGGGCAGATCCATAGAAGTCGACTGGCTCGTTTTAATGGAGATGTTGATGTTCGTCAGATACCAGAACCCCCTACAAAGCCTTCGGCATCAACATCTCAAGTAAAAAATACTCCCCAAAAGGCTTACCAACATTACAGAATCGAAGGAAGTACATTGAAAAAGTTTCCTCATGATCATACGTCGATATTAAATCGTTGTAAATACTTTGATGTTACAGTACAAAATGATGGTCATGAGCATGATGATGGCTGGCACGTAAGACAAAAACTTTTCGAGCAAGAACAGCAACAACAAATGTTGTACCATGATAGCCATCTGAAGATGATCGATGGTCAGATGATGTGGAGCTGCATTGTTACCAAACAAAGGCTAATATTGATTCTGATGCAACATCAGTTAGTGGCAATCTAGCATTTACCGATCAACTGATTCTCTTTCAAACAACCGACCAAAGCGACACAAACGATGAGACGGTCAACAGCGATTCCTAAGGGAAACTAGCTAGTCTGGCCCAGAAAACTTGTACATTCGACAGTTTTCAGTTCTTTGGTGTGATCCTTGCTTCCAAAGGGTAACTCTTTTATAGAACACATTGAACCATTTCAATACCACAATGATAATGCGTCTCTTTCAAACAACCGATCAAAACGACACAAACGATGAGACGGTCAACAGCGATTCCTAAGGGCAATCTGTAAACCGACTTGAACCATTTCAATACCACAATGATAATGCGTCGTTCTTAAACTGCGACATTAAAAAGAGGCAAAACTACCAGACAACAGTCAGCAGGACCAAGACGTTGTCAAATGTGGTGTGGTTCACAACAAACTCGGATACCTCGCCTGTGAAATATGCAATGATGACAAAAAGACTTTGGCAGAGTAAGTAACGATCTTATAAATGATAGTGGTCAAAGTACCCAAATCATAAGTCCGAACTCGTAGGTCATTTAAACATAGACAATTCCGGAATATTTTAGATACACAGACATGGACCCCAAAAGAGAGGTGTGATCAGGTGCCCGCGGGGTAGTAAGCATCAACTGCCTATTATAATACACCCGCCATATCTATGTAACTGTGGAAAATGAAAGTCCGGTATTTGAAAGCTTAACTAAGCTTCGGCTGAGGCCATCAAATCGGAGATTAGTTTAAAAACGGCCACATTGTAGTGATCAACAAGGTCATGGTGTCTCCCATAAAACTTTTTAACTGTCGACACAAGCTTTGCTTTATGATAATCCTGCTTCAACAGTTTTTGAGTGAGTAGCTTCCCTCTTTGTCACCCGACGTAGGCGGAGGGGGACTATAGAAATGACCCTCGTCCGTCCGTGTGTCAGTCCGGCTTTCCGTCCTTCCGTCCGTCCGTCCGTCCGAAATCTTGTCCCCGCAACTCCTACGTCTTTCATCGGATTGATTTGAAATTTTACAGATTGTATTCTTATGATATGAAGATGTGCATGTGGTTTTTTCTTTTTGTTTCGGCCATTTTTGATGGAGTTACGGCCCTTGCTGACTCAGACCTTGTCCCCGCAACTCCTGTCACATCTTTTATCAGATTGACTTGAAATTGTGCAGAATGTTGCATCATGATATGAAGATGTGCATGTGATTTTGGAATTTCAGTTGTCCTATATTTTACAAAGTTATGGCCCTTTGTCGTTTTTGGTATTTTTCCAACTTTTGAACCGTTTGACCGTGAGAGCTGAAATTTGGTATGCTATTAGCATTTGGTAAGTTGAGTGGTTTAAGAAGTACATGAAAGACAATAATGTGTAATTTTTTACCACTCAAAACATTCCAAAAGCTAGTATTGTAGAAAGGTGTCAATGGACCTTATAGGGGTACTTATATAAATTCATGTGCGGGTGGTGTGTTTGGACATTTTTTCTCTTTTCTATCATTTCTCTCTTCTTTCTCCCTCTCTTTCGGAGACGGCCCGATATAGACTGAAATACTGTCTCAAAGGGCCGTTAAACCTAAAACAACCAATTAACCAACTCTTCTTTGTCCCTCTTTCTGGGAGACGGCCCGATATAGAATGAAATACTGTCTCAAAGGGCTGTTAAACAATTCCACATGTCCAGCACCATAATAGTTCAAAGTGGCTGGACAACTAAACAGATTTTCATGATTAGCCACAAAATTGAAAATAAAGATTTCTGTATTAGCTCGTTGGACTATCTATCCAATAATGAACATACTGTACCTCTTTACACCCAGGTAATTGGGTGGTCGGGTGGTGCGATGGTGCTGTGTATAACTACCAGTGCTGGGGCATCCTTCTGATTTGGAACACTGCAGGGCAAAGGCCTACTGTGCTTGCAGTAGGTGCGGGTGGGGTTGGTTGGACATTTTTCTCTCGTCTATCATTTCTCTCTTCTTTCCCCCTCTCTTTCGGAAACGGCCCGATATAGACTTAAATACTGACTCAAAGGGCCGTTGAACCCAAAACAACCAACTACCCAGGTAAATCAATTTCTGTCTGAAGAAACAACTGTGGTAGATGAATGGGATAATCACATGAAACCGCCACAAGATGTCCAGTTTCATGTCTATAATATACGACTATAAAGTGTAAAGTAACCGGAGACGGATTCCAGTATGCACTCATTATTTGGTGTGCAGTGGTACACAAGTAATTTTCTTCAAAATCCATATGCACGACTATTTCGTGGGAAGGTAGTATGTCCTTCAGTAAGCGAATCTGCTCATATTGTGTCTTCATGATGTGATAGTGATTCTTACTTGCGCTTTCTGACACTATTATCTTGTTCTTACAACCCAAAACATGTACTCAGTCGTATCTGCTTGCCAGTTGTCTCGAGCAGCTCGGGGTTGTGGTCAGGCGACGAGTCTCAAAGGGCCGTTAAAGCCAAAACAATCAACCAAAATTAAATATCAACTGACAGAAACGTCTATCCCATATTGATGATTTTGGTGTCAGTCCGCCCAGAGAATCCTGACAATTCTGATAGATGATAGTGGCAAGAAACAGCCGATGGCATAAAGAATATTATAGTGTCAAGAAACAGCCAATGTCATAAAGAATATTTCATTGATATAACATTTTACACATTGCACATTTAACGCATTGTTTCTCCCACATTTGAAAATTGAAAGACGTTGTTTTTGTTGTTTTCTTCTTGGGCCGGTCTGTCCTGACAACACAACAGCATCTTTGCTGTAACAGTTGTTATAGTTTCAGCAGTGGTAGTAGCTGTTATAGTATTTAGAATCATCTCGGCAGTTTCATGTTCATAATGGAAGTTCTAAACAGTTAAAAGTAACTTAGAAATGAAGAAACAGTGCAGACTTGGTCCTTACTGTTGTTTGTTTGTCTTCTTTCAATCCATAAAAATAATTGGATGAACTTTTCAAGTCAAAGAAAATGACTGTTTCAGTACATTACGATAACATACCTGCCTATGTAAAATAGTGCAATTTTGATGTCTCTAAAATAGGTATTTTTCAAAAAACATTTTGTAATATTTTCCTTGATTCTACTTCAAACATCGATTGTGGATGCTCGTAGGAACGGCCTCAATGAGGCGGTTCTTATAAGTACCGACAATGGATGTTTTTAGAGCAGAAATAAAAAAAGTCGTGTTTTCCTTGAAAACCTCAATTTCAGTATATAAACAGGGGTTTTTGTCCTGATTTTGCTTATTTTATTACAGACTGTCGTAAATTGAGAGTGGAGCTTGTAGAGGAATACAGCCGTATCTACGAGGAAATTTCGCTGTAACCTCTTGGAGATGGGTTGAGTTTACAAGGGCGTTCATTACAGGGACATGTTAACTTAATGTAAGTTACTTCCTATTTAAGGACAACATACCTAATTTTCTGCACCTTACTGTCGCTGATAATACGCCTAAGGCTGACAACAGGTAAATTTCTCTGAAATAAAAAAACATTGTGGAAAGCCCTGTAAACAGACTTTTAAGCGAATGGTATTGAAGAAAAAAAACGTTATGGGCAGGCCTGTAAACAGACTTTTAAGCGAATGCTATTAAATAAAAAAAAAACTGATTTTTGGCTTGCTGTCGAACTTTACAATCCGATTATAAAGTGAGTTTCAGATAAGACAACAGCATGATTTACAAAATAATTTGACCAAAAGGTGTGTGTGTGTTGGGGTGGGGGTGGACATCCCCGCCCACCCCTGGCTCATCCAACTGCCATTCGACAAACGCACACAAAATGTATATACTTAAAAGGATGCAGGGGGTGGTAGGGTGGTGCGACGGTGCTGTGTGTAACTTCCAGTGCCGGGGCGTCCTACTGTTTTGGAACACTATAGGGCAAGGGCCTACTATGCTTGCACTGGGTGCGGGTGGGTGTTGTTTGGACATTTTTTCTCTCCTCTATCATTTCTCCTCTTTCTCCTTCTCTGGGAGACGGCCCGATATAGACTGAAATACTGTTTCAAAGGGACATTAAACCCAAAACAATCAATCAATAATAGGATGCATTGAAATCTTATTTTACTTTTCTTTTGAAGGCTTTGGATACTTGTGTTTATAGATGAAAGAGCTGAACAATTATGGTGATTACAACATAAAATAAGTCTAGCATCGCTTCATCTTAAAGTTAAAATAATTAAGAATAAGAAAAGAAAAATTGATATTACTTTTTATTGACATTGTGGGTTAAGAATTTTGATTGTCAACACAACCTGTTTGACAAAAAAAAAAGCTATTAATGACACGTGTTTGTATAATGTTTTCAACCTACCCAAGTTTGAAATTTGATATTATGATGTGGGTTAAATATTTAGTGAGTACAGCCTATAGAATTTGGTCATATTCGTAAACCAATCAGTAAAGACGTAGAATGACTGACATTAAATAGACAATTGTCAATCCGCCTCCCTTAGCATTTTTTGAAAAGACATGGCACAAGCTCAGTTAGATGCTGCTCAGTTTGATCTCATTGAAGACGGCAAGTCCATTCAAATAATAAGCAAGTTACTTGTCTGTTGGACGATGAGCATTCTCTTCTAGTGAAAAAGACTAAGAACAGTAATTACGTTGTGCTGCGAAAAGGAACTAAAACTTTTAAGATACCTCTTTACATTTATGAACTCATTTGTGATATAAAACTCAGTGTTCAGTTTTTGTTCGCTTATCTCGAGGCAAGGTCATCTTAGACGTTATGGCATCTCAAAAAGTGAAAAAATCTCAGTTGAAAGAAATATATTGCGCAGTTTACAAAAAATGGTTATCTGGATACTATACATACAGGCATCTGAGGGGGCAGATCCATAGAAGTCGACTGGCTCGTTTTAATGGAGATGTTGATGTTCGTCAGATACCAGAACCCCCTACAAAGCCTTCGGCATCAACATCTCAAGTAGAAAATACTCCCCAAAAGGCTTACCAACATTACAGAATCGAAGGAAGTACATTGAAAAAGTTTCCTCATGATCATACGTCGATATTAAATCGTTGTAAATACTTTGATGTTACAGTACAAAATGATGGTCATGAGCATGATGATGGCTGGCACGTAAGACAAAAACTTTTCGAGCAAGAACAGCAACAACAAATGTTGTACCATGATAGCCATCTGAAGATGATCGATGGTCAGATGATGTGGAGCTGCATTGTTACCAAACAAAGGCTAATATTGATTCTGATGCAACATCAGTTAGTGGCAATCTAGCATTTACCGATCAACTGATTCTCTTTCAAACAACCGATCAAAGCGACACAAACGATGAGACGGTCAACAGCGATTCCTAAGGGAAACTAGCTAGTCTGGCCCAGAAAACTTGTACATTCGACAGTTTTCAGTTCTTTGGTGTGATCCTTGCTTCCAAAGGGTAACTCTTTTATAGAACACATTGAACCATTTCAATACCACAATGATAATGCGTCTCTTTCAAACAACCGATCAAAACGACACAAACGATGAGACGGTCAACAGCGATTCCTAAGGGCAATCTGTAAACCGACTTGAACCATTTCAATACCACAATGATAATGCGTCGTTCTTAAACTGCGACATTAAAAAGAGGCAAAACTACCAGACAACAGTCAGCAGGACCAAGACGTTGTCAAATGTGGTGTGGTTCACAATAAACTCGGATACCTCGCCTGTGAAATATGCAATGATGACAAAAAGACTTTGGCAGAGTAAGTAACGATCTTATAAATGATAGTGGTCAAAGTACCCAAATCATAAGTCCGAACTCGTAGGTCATTTAAACATAGACAATTCCGGAATATTTTAGATACACAGACATGGACCCCAAAAGAGAGGTGTGATCAGGTGCCCGCGGGGTAGTAAGCATCAACTGCCTATTATAATACACCCGCCATATCTATGTAACTGTGGAAAATGAAAGTCCGGTATTTGAAAGCTTAACTAAGCTTCGGCTGAGGCCATCAAATCGGAGATTAGTTTAAAAACGGCCACATTGTAGTGATCAACAAGGTCATGGTGTCTCCCATAAAACTTTGTCGACACAAGCTTTGCTTTATGATAATCCTGCTTCAACAGTTTCTGAGTGAGTAGCTTCCCTCTTTGTCACCCGACGTAGGCGGAGGGGGACTATAGAAATGACCCTCGTCCGTCCGTGTGTCAGTCCGGCTTTCCGTCCTTCCGTCCGTCCGAAATCTTGTCCCCGCAACTCCTCCTACGTCTTTCATCGGATTGATTTGAAATTTTACAGATTGTATTCTTATGATATGAAGATGTGCATGTGGTTTTTTCTTTCGGCCATTTTTGATGGAGTTACGGCCCTTGCTGACTCAGACCTTGTCCCCGCAACTCCTGTCACATCTTTTATCAGATTGACTTGAAATTGTGCAGAATGTTGCATCATGATCTGAAGATGTGCATGTGATTTTGGAATTTCAATTGTCCTATATTTTACAAAGTTATGGCCCTTTGTCGTTTTTGGTATTTTTCCAACTTTTGAACCGTTTGACCGTGAGAGCTGAAATTTGGTATGCTATTAGCATTTGGTAAATTGAGTATTCTGATTATTGTTAGGATATGCTAAATTTATTAGTGACAGAGTTATTCCCCTTCCACAGATAATAGACATTCACTTAAAGGTAAAGGGATAACTCAAGAACTATTCATATTAATGGGCTGAAATTTCATAAATGCATTGTTCTTTTTCATCAGATTCATATTAGGAGGATTATGGCCCTTGTTATTTTGTTATTGGGTATACAGTCTTATGTTTTGGGCATTCTGTAAGGGCCTAAAGTTTCAGTAGCCTGATTTTACACATATACGCCCAGTTCAGAACTCAAGTATTTTATAACCTCATAGAGGCCCAGTAATTGGGGTATATGTCTCTGCTTATGCTTCAATCATTATTTGCTTACCAGGTTCTGTTATACACATATTTTCTGGTTTTGCACATAAATGCCCCTTTCTAAACTTAAGTATTTTATAACTTCATAGAGGCCCAGTAATTGTGCTTCAGTTATTATTTGCTGACCAGGTTCTGTAATACACATATTTTCTGTTTTTGGCCATATAGTTACTCTGAAACTGAATAAAGGGCTGCAGTTTGTGACACATTTCAAACGTCGGGTGACACTTGGCCGATGGCCTTTTATTCAACAAAGTGTTGATATTTGAAACAGGCCCTAGCATAGCGGACTAGTTGAGAAACATAAACTTCGAATGCAGATGCCGAAGGGATATTACTACTCAGAAATGGAAAGTTAACTGTGGCAAAGTTGAAGTCGTCCCTCTTGTCATAAAGCCTTGTAACAAGCTTTCCATTGTCAATATAGAGATAGCAATCTAAGTATGAAGCAGATGAACTGGACTCTGTGGTAAATTTCAAGTTCACATGGATAGATGAGGTCAGTATACTCTGAAATCTTTGGATTATTGAAAACTCTGTCCGCTAAACTCCACGTAAATATTGGCGATAAGAAATTCCAGCATTTTAATGACATCATCTTCAGAATATTTTGTATGAACCTTAGAGTGGTCCTTAACAAAATATGTGTCCATATACCCAAGAACAATGTATTTGTACCGACGATTTCCGTTTTTGTGAAAGAAACGATTGTTAACAATTTCTTTTAATTTAGATTTTAATTTGTTATGTGGTATTGTTGTATAAAGCGTAGAGAAATCGAAGTTTTTTATGCTATCTACTTCAAAAAGTGCTTGGGCTTTTAAACTTTTATAACTGATGTTTCATCGTAATTAATTTCAGTCTTTGCAAATATTTCCACACTAGAAGAACGTATTTTCATGTTACAATAACAACGACAAAAAATATGATTGTGTTAATCTTGTGCTTTCTTCACGAACACTTGGCAAAACGTATATCGTATTATAAAATCAAATTTGAGGCTAGAGAAGCAGCCAGTCGATGGATAGAAATCTGTCAGTCATATAAATACGAAGACCAGTGAGACAAATATTTCAGTACCCATTATACAGTACTTGTTATTCTTTTGTTATTCTTTTATTATTATATATTAGGATATGGAGTGTTTCATGGAAGATAATTTATTTAGCATGAAGTATTATCATGATAGAATTCTAACATTCCATCAGTGGCCAAACCAAACCTTGCCGACAAATACTCTCTTGCTCAGGCTGAATTTTATTATACGGGACAAAGTGATGTTACTGTTTGTTTTGCTTGCAGTTTGAGGGTAAACCAGTGGGAGAAAGGGGACAAAGTTTGGGTGAGCACAAACGACTTTCTCCAGAATGTACCTACTTAAAGATGATTGGCTACGGAGAAACTAATCTAGAAGACCATGCGCCTACAGAGCCACCAAACGTCAGTCTGAGCTCTGCACCTGTCTATGATACACCGGGTAATTTCGTGAATCAACTTACTTTTTTTCTCTCAATACATGAGGTCCACAGGGAATTAGAGGACTATACTTGAACTATGGCTGTTTACATTTTAGAAGACTTATTTACACTGCTGTTTAGTTTAAGGGTGAAACAAGACTTATTCTCAGTCTCTAGACAATATTGTTATGGATGCTCAATGGGCAATTTATCTCAATTATGTCATAGTTTCATGACAATGTCACCAGCTCAGAAACTGTCAGTTTACTTTTTATCCCCCGACCGAAAGGTTCGGGGGATATAGCGATGAGCCTGGCGTCCGTCCGTCCGTCCGTCCGTCTGTCCGTCTGTCCGTCCGTCTGTCCGTCTGTCCGTCCGTCCGTCCGTCTGTCCGTCCGTAAACATTTTCTTGTCCGCTCCATATCTTGAATACTGTTTGGAATATTTTCATGATACTTCACAGTTATGTAGAACAGGTCATGGCGATGTGTCGCGTGCAAGAATGGTAACTCTTGCTTTTGTAATTTTTGAGTTATCCCCCCTTTGGTGAATTTTTGGCAGATTCGTGTCCGCTCTGTAACTTGAATACCCTTTGAAATATTTTGATGATACTTCACAGATATGTAGAGCAGGTCATGACGATGTGTCGCGAACAAGAATGACAACTCTTGCTTTCTTACTTTTTGAGTTACTTCCCCTTGATGGTTTTAGGTGTGATTTCGTGTCCGCTCCATAACTTGAATACCCATTGAAATATATTTATGAAACTTCACAGATATGTAGAGCAGGTCATGGCGATGTGTCGCGAACAAGAATGACAACTCTTGCTTTCTTACTTTTTGAGTTATTTCCCCTTGATGGTTTTAGGTGTGATTTCGTGTCCGCTCCATAACTTGAATACCTTTTGAAATATTTTCATGATACTTCACAGATATGTAGAACAGGTCATGACGATGTGTCGCGAACAAGAATGACAACTCTTGCTTTCTTACTTTTTGAGTTATTTCCCCTTGATGGTTTTAGGTGTGATTTCGTGTCCGCTCCATAACTTGAATACCCTTTGGAATATTTTCATGATACTTCATAGATGTGTAGAACAGGTCATGCTGATGTGTCGCGAACAAGAATGACTACTCTTGCTTTCTAACTTTTTGAGTTATTTCCCCCTTGATGGTTTTAGGTGTGATTTAGTGTCCGCTCCATAACTTGAATACTCTTTGAAATATTTTTATGATACTTCACAGATATGGAGATCAGATCATGACAGTTTGTCTTATAAAAGAATGACAACTCTTGCTTTCATGCTTTTCTGAGACCCCCCCCCCCCCCCAAAAAAAATTTTTTTTTTTTTTTACAGATTTGGATTCTTTGTCCAAATTCACTTACTAGAGAGCTCAAAATTAGATTTGTAGGGCTTGTACTTTAGAAGTTATTCACACTTTTTGAAATGCTGAATGTATCATATGCAATACATTGTCTACATGGTTGCTATTTGAGATTTTACCTCTTTTTAGCAATCTGGCATACTGTTTTGGTCTGAGTGTTAGATAATCATGCATCTGTTAAGCAGATAATGTCAATAAGGAGCATAAAAGAATGACAGTATACTATTTATATGCATTTTGAAGTGCACACTGTTTAACAAGGCGCAGGGGGCCTGCGGTCGGGGGATTTGCCATCTCCTCTGATGGCTATTTTTAAAAGTTGTCAATAATAGATATGACAGCCATTCTTCAGGAATGTGACAGCCATGTTGAATCTATGGATAGTAGCCACCCTCTTTTAGAGGTTCAAAGACAGAAGCTTTTATCTCATGACTGGAAAGCTGACAAATGATGGATCGAAAACTTTATAGAATGGTTTCTACCATGATAAAATTAGAAAACAGATTCTGTAAATAATTTAAGCATTATATGTGTTAAGCTTTTTATAATTATTTTCATTTGTATGAATTTGCATGTGTTCAGTGCAAAAAACAATAATAATAATAATGAAATTGTTATGATTGTTCTCTATTTTAACCAATCTGATATAAAGTACTGTACTACTTGTCATTTTTATTATTCATAAATAATTTAACATCCATCCTGCAATGCTCAGTTTGGGTTTGGATTCTGAATGGATAAGGAAAAAGAAAGCATTCTCGAACATTATTACTTTAACATCTCAAACCCAGCTGCCTTCTCTGGTCCACAGAAATTGTAAGATGGTGAGAAAGTTGGATGTGCATTTATATCTAAGAAATACTGTAATTCTTTACGTATTCCTGATGGTTCTTCTATTTTCACTGCTGAAGCAAAAGCAATAGAGTTAGCTTTAGACTTTATTGACAACTGTTACCTAAATGACAAATTTGCAATTTTTCAGACTCTTTTTCTGTCCTAAAAGCTCTAAATCACACCTCTTCGAGAAATTCACAAATTCAAAAACTATTAGAAAAACATCATGAAATTTCAAACACTAAAGAATTAATTTTTTGTTGGATCCCCAGTCACATTAACATAGCTGGCAATGAAACCGCTGACAGAAAAGCAAAAGAATCTCTTAGTCTAAATGTGTCTATGTTTGATAACAATTTTAAACCCGTTATCAACAAGTACATCTTATCAAAGTGGCAAACATCATGGGACACAGCTGTTTTTAATAAATTTCACGAAATTAAACCTATCATTGGGAATAACCCTTCATTTATTCGAAGTTTAAGAAGAGAAGAAATTGTAATTGCTCGACTATGCATAGGCCATACAAGAATTACCCATTCATACTTACTAAATCGTGAAGAACAGCCTTTCTGTATAGTTTGTAACCAGCTCTTTACAGTTAAACATATTCTTATTGACTGTGTTGATTTTTCACAAAACAGAAATAAATATTTTCGAGCTAATAACTTGGCGCAATTGTTTCAAGATGTATCTGTTGACAGTATCTTATCCTTTTTAAAAGATATTAACCTTTTTAACAAAATATAAACCTTTTCTACATTTTTACCATGTATAACTTTCATGTAAATAGTGCAAAGTTAGTTTTATAAAGTGCCGTACCTTTCAGTTCTGTTTATATTTTAAGTAATATGCAACCTTCATGACGCAAATGACCCAGTGGGTTGACGCGTCGTTAAATTTTAAATCATCATCATCATCATCACAAAAATATCCGGGCCACTTTAATTTATGTTTTATCAAGCGATGGTTCATCAATCAAGATGCTTATTCTCTCCAACGACAAGTGAAACATCAACCTAATGTGAGAGTGTCATATATTGACGAACAGTTTGAAGCTGATTTAGCTTTCGTTGGTAACTTCGCCAAATATAATGATGGGATCCAATACTTGCTGTTTGTGATCGATGTCTTATCAAAGTATTTATGGATAAGACCCTTAAAAAACAAAACAGCTAAAACAGTGCTAGAGGCAATGAAATAAAACTTTAAAGAGCGTATTTCTAAAAAATTTAGAACAGATAAAGGCTCCGAGTTTGTTAATCAATGGTTTAAGAAGTACATGAAAGACAATAATGTGTAATTTTTTACCACTCAAAACATTCCAAAAGCTAGTATTGTAGAAAGGTGTCAGAGGACCATATAGGGGTACTTATATAAATTCATGAGGCAGCAGAGGAGTTACAGATACATTGATAACTTACAGAAACTGGTCCAAAATGATAACGCAACGCCTCACGGAAGCTTAAACTATTTAGCGCCAAACGAAGTAAACAAAACTAATGAAGCTGATGTTTGGGCTCATATCTATTTGAAAAAGAGCAAAGAAAAATCCATCCCTAAAACAAAGAGTAGAACTTACAAGCCTCCCGTAAAATTAAAGAAAGGCCAATATGTGCGAATAAGTTTTCTTAGGCGACCCTTCGAAAAATCTTACATGGAACAATTTAGCACCGAAGTGTTTAAGATTGTTTCTTCCTAATTGAAACAAGGTGAGTGAGTGAGTGAACTCGGGTTTAACGTCCCACCAACAACGAGGTCATATGGAGACGGGACCTCGGTTTAAAGTCTCATCCGAAAGACCGGGGAAGCGGGGGATCGATCTTGCGACCCCTCGATTGGTAGTCCGGAGTGTTATCCACTACGCTACAGCCGCTCCTTTGAAACAAGGTATACCCATGTATAAATTAGAAGACCTTAAAGGTCGAGCTTTTCTCGGTGGGTTCTACAATTCTGAGTTACAGGCACTAGACATGACACAAGAAGTATTTGGTATATCGAAGACATCTTAAAGAAACGTAAGCACCGAGGAAAACTCCAGTATTTTGTCAAATGGGACGGTTTTCCGAAAGATTTTAGTAGTTGGATCGATAGCAATGCCATCATAGACAAGGCAGACGCAGCAAACTTATATCACGAAGTTTTTCACACTGCGTGGTCTAACCAAGGTTGTAAGCCATTGCTCTAATTACAAACTTTAAAGAAAATATAAGAAAGCACAGAACTAATTCATGTTTATAATATTGTCAACTCTCCATATCTTGAACACTGTTATCTCAAAGTATCCATTTATATCAATGAATATGTTTTGAACACATTACCAATTTCTATTATATTTCAACTCCTTTTAGTCTCAAACTCGTGGTATCTCAAAGTTAATTTTCTTGGACCAGATAATTTACCTTGAGATATCAGTAGTTTTGGATGAACTACGAGATATCGAGATTTGACTGTATTTTATGAAGCATACGTGTGTGTTATATATTTGAAGAATAAAATAGCATTTCTCCTCTTTGTTTTTTTTTCATATTTCTTAGACCTCTGTTTCTGCATGTATCTTTTTTCCTCCTAAAAGAGTGAAGATGCCCAGGATATGACACAGTCAAAGCTTTTTTCGCACTAGCACTTAATACATGCTTGTTATATGAGAGACTTTTTTTCATTGCTGCAGATCTTGAGCACATTCAGTCTTTTTGTTATAACTGTCCCTTTCAAAGTGCTCTCCCAGCATTCAGTCTCTTTGAACAAGGTGTAGAATAATTTGATTACATATACTATAAATAATCATTACCTTTTCAACTCTTTTATTCAAGAGACAACAAAGGATCTCAAAGCGGTAACCATTACGGCTTTATTCAATCGCATGCAGTAGCTATATATAATCTGAAACAACTATATACAATCATTAATGTGAATCTAAAGGCTTCCTTCTGCGATTTTATAATGTCCATAGGGGACGGAGTTAACAGGATCTAATAGGTACCTCTTGTCATCAAAGGCACTAAGTGAGCACTTACTGAGATTTTCGCAAAACAATTGATGAGAGTGACTTCTTATAGAGCTCATAACAGAAACAATGCACGATTCATATGCAAGCGTTTGCTTGTACAGATCAAAGCGAAGATCATTCTTCACGGTGGGTTTAGCTATACACTTTGCCTTTTTCACCTTTTTAAAAGGGAGTGGTTGGGTGGTGCGATGGTGCTGGGTATAACTTCCAGTGCCGGGGCGTCCTACTGATTGAGATAAAAGTAGGGCAAGGGCCTACTGTGCTTGCAGGTGCGGGTGGGGGTTGTTTTGTGGACATCTTTTCTCTGTTTCTCTATCATTTCTCTGTTCTTTCTCCTTTTCTTTGGGAGACGGCCCGATATAGACTGAAATACTGTCTCAGAGGGCCGTTAAACCCAAATCAATCAAAACCTCTTTAGAATCAAGAATGTAACTGTATGCTTTTGACCTTAAAGCAACAAACTCTCGAATAGGCATTCCTTTAGTTTCATCCTTCATTTTAGCGATGACTTCCGCATTCTTAGACGAACGAAGGTTTTCTTGGTAAAACTCGCTGGTGTCGTAAAGATCTAAGCTCTCCATCATGTCAGCGTAGATGTTGTCCGTTTCGCATTAAAACAGCAAACAGTCAGTATCAAGTCATCAAAAAAGAAATTCCATTTTTATACCATTTCTTCAGCTTATTGTACCACCAATCATATACAAAGCACTTGCTTAAATTCAATATACACATGCCACACTAAATCGGTTTGTCTAGTTTCACTTTTGAATGTTCTATCCCTACTAACCCCTCGTCAAAAATCCTAAAACTTTTGAAGGTTGATTTTGCCGTCTAAAACTTTTGAAGGTTGGTTTTGCCGTCAGTTTGACAGTTTCTTTTTGTCTGAACCAACCATTTCTGATTACTTTCTTTACGGGTGCGCAGGGTAAGCATGAATGTTCGTCATGCTTTGGATAGGCTAAACTGACCACAATGACCAAACCTACAGGTGAATCTTCTGCAATCGAAAGCACCTCGAATTCTTTGATTTCTTTATCTGTCAACCAACGAAAAAACCCAGTTGCAATTGGGGCAGACGTAGCTACCCCATGTAAGTTGTTTAAATCTAGATGTTGGATGAACGAATTCTGTCTGGAATCGTCATAATGTTCTTCACCTAGCAGCGGATTATTGGCTTTCTTATGCCGGTTAGAAATCTGGCTAACCCCACCATGCGAGCCTTTTTGAAAACAAATAACAACAAGCATCTAAACCATATTTTCGTAAGCACATGGTTCTAAAATTTCGAAGACGTCGCATAATAAAACTGTCCGTTTTAAGGTACAGGCCGTGATATTCTCCGAGATGTTTTAATCCAAATATTTGAAAAATGCTTGTTGCATGCTGATAGTCAGAATCACTGACTCCTCTTTTGATTTCTGAATAGAAAGCGTCTATAGGGGGTAGATTTGTTTCATCAAAGCGATCTTCAGAGTCCATGTAATCATAAGGTTCTCAAAAGAAGTTTTGAATGCTTTTGAGGAAACTCTTTCCAAAAGTATGTAAATGCCCTCCATTGCGAGATCATCTACCAACGTTTCCAAGCTAGATGTTAAGAATTAGTAACTGTCAATAAATCGAAGTTTACCCGATGAAAAACTTATGTAGCGCTCGATAGTTTGGGGAATGCATTGTATGTCGTCCTCCTTGAATAAACCTAGACTCTGGCATAAGATATGACCGTCAAAGTGCTTTACATTATGAAAAATTACTGGTATGAAAGACTTGACTTGTTTACAAGCCAGATTACAAGCAGAATGTGACGCGCCGACGTAATTTGTGTTCTTGCCTGTGGGTCTACCAAAGTGTAGATGATGTTTGACTTTCATGTCGTTTTCAACGAATCGCTTATCACACAAAACACACTTAGCCGCTTGTTGGAAGTCTATATTGTCAGCCTCTGACATTTCGATGGGAGTAATGTCTTTCAAGATGTTTTCTATTTCAGCTTGTTCCTTTAACAAGCATTCTATCAATTTACGAGATGCGTCACTACCTCTGCAAAGAACCAGATGTTTCGTAAAGTTTTCATCAATGCTTACCACTTTGTAAGCAAAGGAACACGGTTGCAACTCACTGGTTTGTGTCGTTGAAGACTGGCCAGATCTTGGTGCGCCGGATTGTATTTTAAGATAAAGAGTCTCGAAATCGGCATATATCACAAATGGAACCCGCTGCATCGTTTGAAATTCTTTGAACTCTAACCTATCGTCCTTCCCTTTCTCCGGTAAGATAATTTTTTTTGCGGTTGATTGGTTGAACAATACACCAAATGTTCCTCCAGTAAATTTTGTCGGATAAAGCCTTTAAGACAATAGGGACAGAAAAACTGTCGATTTTTCACAGACTTCGTTGTAGATAAAAATCTGTTGAAGTCTAAGATCAAGCGCCGGGCCGGGTAGCGCAATCGGTAGGGCACCTGACTCGTAAGTCAGAGGTCCTGGGTTCGAATCCCGGTCTGGCCACATACTTTCGTTTCTCCTTCCGCTGATTCATGAAGGGCAGTTGTCAGTTACTGGCGAAAGTATGTGCACTTAGTACTGGTTAACCGCTTAGGAGATCTAAGCCTGCCCAGGAATAGTGTGGTTAGGTTAACTGACCGTCCCGACATGACCTTAGTTGTTTACCGTGGACGTTAAGCATTAAGTCAACAACAACAACTAAGATCAAGCAGTAATGCGAAGTCTGGTTATTTTTCAAAAATATTAAGTCCACATGATGGAGCCTCTGAGCACATTTGGTAATTCTCAAGGGCACTATTTGATTATCTTCAAATGCAAACACGTTCACAGAAACGTTTTGATTCTGTCTCTCAAATCTGTCCATCGTGGACAAGGCCACAGGGTAATCAATGCCAGCCATGTCAAGCTCTTTTTCGAAAGAGGTATAGTTTTGGACTAGCATTGGCAAAGAATCGGTGGGAAACATCTTTGCCAACAGACTCCATAAGAAACACTTTTGGTCTTCATTCTTAGTAGTATGGAAATGGGGGGTATAAATTTAAAATGATAGCTTTTAGAGGATAGGGGTTTGATGAGTTAGTGTAAAAAATATTAGGGCAGGTTAACCAGTTACCGTAATTATCCTAAACTTCGAACTTTTAACTAACAGGCGATTCTTGTGGAATAGAAAAGAGTGCAGATCCTGTGCTGGCTGCTCTGGATCTAGTCCGTCTCTTACCTGATGTCTGCAGCTAATGTGTCCCGCAAGGGAACGTTTTAATTCGCAACCATATCCTGGATCCATCCTCAAACATTTTAGATTTGTTACGAGCTAGTGTCAGTGTAAAAGTTGTGAAGCCTGTGAGATTTAAGGAATTTCAAAAGGCTCTTCCTCAAATAAATGTTCCGAAAGGTTTTCTGGCTGAAGATAATGCAAACGCTACTTTTAGACATACAAAATCTGATTCGAAAAGTGTCCATACCACTGATGGTGACAAAATAAGGAAATGGGAAACATACTGACAATTGGACAGGGAGAGCCACTAAATCTGGCTCGTAAGAAATCATTCTAGCTGCTTAATTCTTTGGAAGAAAACACGAAACACGCATATCCAAGTATTGTGTATTTATTTTTTTTTTCATTTTTTTTTGTTTGTGTTGATTTCCATAGTCATAGTTTAAAATAACGTTTCAGTATAAGAAGGTATATCAGTGCATCAGATAATAAGGGATAACAGGGATAGTTTTAGAGATAATTGCCCTTATTTTCAATAAAATTTATGTTGTGATGCCTCAGTAGAATTGTCTTGGTGAGATGGTTCTAATAAGGGGTCGCAACTTATGTTTTAATTGAGAAATAAGAAAAATATTTTTGAATTATTTTCAAAGCACAAGGTAAGACAGTTCTAGGTGTCATTGCAGATGAGTGAGGTAGTGTGCAAACTGTTTTGCCAAGGCAATTTCTGCTTCTTTACCAAATCAGTTTTTACAATAGCCCACATTAAAATACAGGAAAAATCTGGGCCCAGTTGGTTAAGTATCATTAGCCTAACAAGCTTGTTAAGAGGTCAACTTGTTAAGGGTTTTACAACTTTACAAACAAAGACACTGATATTTTTGTTGAAAAATTGTGAGAAGCTTTGCAGTGCAAAACTGCAAAAGCTTCTCACATTTTTTCAACAAAAAGTAGTGGCATTTTGAGACATTAATGTTCGAATATAATACTGAACATATAAATGAGATCGAAAATAAAAATAAAGCACTGCACTTATCTTACTATTTAAAAGAAAAGCTGTTTACTTGGAATTCATAGTTCAAGATAACAAGAGGTAATGAAGAAAGTATTGAAAGCCTCCCCCTTTTTGTATTTGAAATTGACTGATCTCGAAAAGGCTACTTATGACAGGTGACCCTTAAAGGTCAATTTAAATTTGTATAACTATCTTCATTTACCCGCTGCTATCTGGAGCTATGGTTAGATGAATTAAGACTAATAAGCTATAAACACCACAGAGCTTTAGATAACAGGGCCTATCGGATGATGATTAGGGATATTATGTCTTAGACAGTATGAATTCTGATCCCTTAATGAGTCAATGTGTGACAAATATTATTGGAATTTATATTTGTTTGCTCTTGAAATTTCTGTGTATGTAATCGTGGTAGTATATGAGTTTATTAGAGGGTATACGGTATAATATATAGTAGGCTTACTAAGTTATAAACTGGTTTTGTAAAGGTATGTAATCACATGATGGCGATTTTCACGTGGAAAACGAAGTTGAATTATAGTACTGAATCATTCGAGCCAAAGCCAGCGACAAAGAAACACATACATTTCTTTTTGACTATGGATATAATACATGCCAAGAGCAGACTGCAGCGGTTCTTTTGTCAGGTAAGCCTCGTTTCAGGGGCAGAGCAGGCTTTCTCTTTTGCTTTTTATACAATCCGATATATGGTCGTGTTTCGTGTTCCATCCAGGATGAATTCTTTCGCAGTCGAATGTAAAGATATACGCTCTCATTTGTTTCTATTAAATTACGCCGGGCCGTGTAGCGCAGTCGGTAGGGCACCTCAGTGCCACCTGACTCATAAGTCAGAGGTCCTAGGTTCCATTTCTGGTCTGGCCGCTTTCGTGTCTCCTTCCGCTGATTGAAGAAGGGCAGTTTTCAGTTACTGGCGAAAGTATGTACACTTAGTACTGCTTAACGGCTTAGGGCGTCTAAGCCTGCCCAGGAATAGTGCGGTAATGTTAAATGACCGTCCCGACATGGTCATAGCTGTTCACCGTGGATTTATAATCCGTGATGGTCACTAAAAGTAGGAGAATTTATATTCAAATTATGCTTAGTCAGTCTGTTTTTGACGACAACATATTCGTGAATATTCAAAAAGGTTCGCACTGATATATCATGAAGATATTTTTGCTGAAGACTTCTTGCACAAGTATTATTTGTGTTGCATATAACTAATCCGTTTCGTTCTTTTGTGGTTATTTCAAAATGATTACGAGGGAGTAAACTTTCAAGTTTTTTAGCTTGTTCATTTGCTATTCAGTTGAATTTCATATTATTATTATTGTTATTATTTTAATTCAAAGTACTTGAAAATCAGTTTAGCCAATGAGCTATTAGATTCGTAGCTGAGAACTTTTTCAGAGAGGTTGAAAATAATAAGAGTAAGAGATAGACTCTATTAAAGATAATTATTTACATCCCATCTCATTGTTGCACACAGTCGACACTTTCCACATCGATATTTCATATTTGTTAAAAAGAGTAATTTATCACTACAGTTTTTCATTAGCAGCTTATAGTATTACTTAAAAGTGGATGCCGTGTGCCGAAAAGAGTTTTCGTTTGCTTTGGGTTTTAGGTTTTTCACAACTGAAGAGTTTAAGAAGTTGGAGTTTAATATGTTATTTAGAGTGTTTTTATAGCTCTTATACAAATTTTAAGAACAGGTCTGATGCGAAACCGACAAGTCCACTTTTTGCTAAGGTTGACTGCCCATTTTAGCACAATTTAAACCTATTCTGCTACAGCTGACTGCTTATGCCTGATATAATACCTTATCATAGCAGCTTTAATATTGACAGAAGCCATCTCTGCAGCAGATGCCATTGTAAACCTAAATTAAGTTGATTTTACCTTCACTGATTTGACTATCATCAATTTGGCACAATGGTGCCGGCAGAATGGAAAATACTACTGCAGTCCCTGAACAGTCTGGTCTTGGTCTACAGTGTTTGCCCAGACATTTCTGTCCCAATATTTAGTGAGGTAGTGCAAGTTTTACAGATCATTTCGGAACTTTATTTGCTTGTAAGACCACGTTCACACCTGTGTTTTTATATCACTTTGAGTAAAAATCCAAGTATATGCATGTACATGGTAAACAGTAAAATGAATAAGATGATTACGAAAAGATATCAGAATCCAGTGATGTCTATGCAAGGAGATATATTAATAAGCATCAGTTCAGCAAAGCCAAAACTGCCATGGCGAAAGCCAGTCAACAAGTTCTTATATATAGTTTGAAAACTGTTTCTCAAGACCTTCAGTATTGCATATGTCCTTTATTCAAGGTCTTCTAAAATAGCTGTTTTTAGGTCCAGTTTCCACAAATATCTAGTTTTAGTTAAGCAACCAGTTCAAATATTTCAACAGTAGAGTATTAGCATTCGAATCATGAGGTTCAGAATTTGGCCTTTTTAAGGAGTCATAGGATGCATGGCTTCTAAGCATGTATTTACGCACAATTAGCCAGGTAAGAGATTTTGAACAGTGCATTGATTGCACATGCATAGTATGCTAAGTCAGACAGGTGTGACATCCATTATTCAATGAATAAACCTTACCACCACTGAACTAGAAAGTGTAAACAGTTTTTAAAATTCGAAGAAGTCCTATACCTTTCCTGACTTCTGGCGAAAATTTCCAAATTTCGAGGACAGACATTAATCGCTATGACACTTGAGTTTATAAAACAAATAAATAGGTAAATAAATAAAGAAAAAGCGGTTTTCTGATTTTCAGAACTAGTAAATATCTGAAAGTAGACAACGATGTTTCAAGTTTGCGTGCAAGACCATTTTCTTTGTTTTGACAGATTTCAAAGCTCTCAGATAATTGTATTGGTGAAGTTATGCTATGTTGAATAAAAGGTGGTTACGAGGTAAATGATAGGAGTACTTCATGTAAATTGTTCCATTTCCTGGTTCCCCGATCAGGGGTGCAATACAAATAAAATGGGACAGTAAATGTGGTCCCATGCCTGTACATTGTAGTTTTACTATTTTTAACAGGTTTGATATCAAGAGTATGTCATTTATATATATATAAAAAATATATATATATATATATAAAAAAAAAAAAAAAAATCAATTTTCCAAGCCGAATGCAAAATTTAAGACTATTTATTTGTTGAACAGGGCTAATTACGATCATTTACAATGACGAAACTTTAGTCAGTAGATTACAGCTACACATCCCGATAAACCATTCACGAATTTTTAATGAAGGCTTTTAGTGATTCACTTCAGCTGCATGGAGTTCAAATTGTAAGCATGTTGATTTTGATAGCGAGAATTAGTTACGTGAAGTAAATCATGTAAAATCATGGCTACAGTGAATTTTAAAATACGAAAACAATTCTGGTTATTGTCTTAGTTTACCGAGGTTCTTTTCAAAAAACAAAAAAGAGTGTGTACTTAGACATTAAAAAAAAAAAAAAAAAAAAAAAAAAAAATAGCAGTGCAAAGTTACCGAATTGTATCGGGAAAGTTTATTCGAAATAGCATAAACTGGAAATACAGATCTTCTTTCGCATATCCAAGATTATTGACCATATTAGTCAGGACGTGTTACCGCATACTTTTGATTAAATCATGACATGGTATTCTAGATTAGTGAAAAGCTTGTTTATAATCAAAATTCTTGGGCACATATATGTGTTATTTTAAAAATCCCGGAATGGGCATGTCTGAATATATAGAATTTGCAAAGCGCTCCTTGGATAAATAGATTTTAAATAGGAATATAGAAAGTATGGACATAGCGCTACTTGGTTGAGAGATTTGATATGAAAATATTCCAAATATGGACATAGCGCTACTTGGATGAGCAGATTTGAGATGGTAACTTTTCCAGGTATGGGCGTAGCGCTACTTGGTTGAGTAGGTTTGAGATGAAAATTTTTCCAAGTATGGGCATAGCGCTACTTGGATGAGCAGTTTTGAGATGGGAATATTCCAAGTATGGGCATAGCGCTACTTGGATGAGCAGTTTTGAGATGGGAATATTCCAAGTATGGGCATAGCGCTACTTGGATGAGCAGATTTGAAATGGAAATATACCAAGTATGGGCATAGCGCTACTTGGTTGAGTAGATTTGAGATGAGAATAGCATAGAGCTACTTGGATGAGTAGATTTGAGAGGGATTATAACAAGTACGCGACTTGGTCGAGTAGATTTGACATGAGAATATTCCAAGTATGGGTATAGCGCTACTTGGATGAGTAGATTTTAGACGGAAGTATTTAAAGTATGGTGGTTCTTTTGCGAGTTGGTTTCTAGACAGTATTAATGCGTGTTTTGACATAAAGAGAGCTTGAGAGCTTATTATTTTGATGCGGTTTAAAACTGATAAAACAACTGATTTTCCTCATGAAAATATGAAGTCTTGGATTATTTTACATTTCGACAATACATTTCTTCTAAACAATTTAAAAGTCTAGATTAGATAGTTACAGAATTTCGATATCAGAAGATGTTTTTGAACAACTGCATGTATTAAAAGCGCACATAATAATGTTACAATTAGCAAGAGATATCAAAAATGTATTAAATCTGAGGTTTATGGAAATTAGTTTAATAGCAGTTTTTGAGTATTTTGAAAAAAAAAAAAAAAAAAAAAAAAAAAAAAAAAAAGAGAGTTATCTGGTTTGCGGAAGTTAATACTGTAAATCTGTTTTTAGTCAATAAGATTGTGCCACGCCAGCAGGAACTGCGGGTCCTCCGTATTCTTTGAAATGCACGGCAGGTAGAAGTCTGATTTTTCGAAGTACGCTCTTCATAAATGAGTCTAATTTTCAAACAATGAGTGTTAAATCAATGTTTCGAAAATATAATTTATAAACATTTAAGAATTCAGTTTACTGCCCGTTCTTTGTTTCGAGCAGCTGGCTGTTGGCACATCCTATACTTGTATTTTTGTTGTCATTGATTAGGAAGTTTCCAGGCTCGTGCTGGAACAGCAAAGTGGTTGCGGTAGTGAGTTGTGTATCCTTCTTTATAAGAGAAGTGAGGTGAGGGGCTCTCAAGGCAATAAAATATAAATGATTTATGTTCGGATGAGACGGAGTCGAAGGAGAACATAATGGAATTTATATTTGTTTGCTCTTGAAATTTCTGTGTATGTAATCGTGGTAGTATATGAGTTTATTAGAGGGTATACGGTATAATATATAGTAGGCTTACTAAGTTATAAACTGGTTTTGTAAAGGTATGTAATCACATGATGGCGATTTTCACGTGGAAAACGAAGTTGAATTATAGTACTGAATCATTCGAGCCAAAGCCAGCGACAAAGAAACACATACATTTCCCCCACCCACCCACCCCAAGCAATGGGTGAGTTCTGAGGAAAAAGCCTTAGAAATGTAGAGTGCATACTATTTCTGACATTCTGAGTGTTTTAAAAGGTAGGAGGATCAGTTCAAGCAAATTTGAAGTTGCGTAAATTTATCATTACACACTCAGTCATTTGCATTATAATATCAGCATGTGAAAGGCCAAAACAATTGTTAACCGTTTTGTGTAGTTTACTGAATAATATACATGTATGTTCATTAATGTTAATAATTTAATATTTATAGCAAAGAGAAGCCATAGGAGCTATAACTTATCATGGCTACAGGAGGGTAATACCCGATCCGTGCGAAGTGGTAATTATGACTGACAGAGGCATCTGTTCTACAATCCATACACAGGAGGGTAATATTTTAATTTTATAACGTAAGGTATTTTAATATAGTTTCATAGAATAATAGCAGGAATTTTCTTTCTCTATGAATATGTTTTATTTCTACTGATACTGCTACTACTTATGATAAATATAGACAGAAAAGTGTTTAGAATTCGAATACTGTGCTGACAGTACAGATTTTGCAGTTCAGTTAAAATTCATTTTAGAAAACAGATCAACCATGTATACAAGATACTTAAGTAATTTTAGTCTGTTTCAGAGTCAAATGTTGTCACACAGTTTCACTTTCTAGCTGTTGCTCTGGTTTACGAGACGATCGGGTGGTTCATTGGGATGACAGGATGTTCTGTGGGCAGAGATTGTCTTTCAACAATCATTCTATTGCTAATTTCTTGTCACTGTCATTGAATCAATACACTAGTCGAGCAGCTGGCTGTTGGCACATCCTATACTTGTATTTTTGTTGTCATTGATTAGGAAGTTTCCAGGCTCGTGCTGGAACAGCAAAGTGGTTGCGGTAGTGAGTTGTGTATCCTTCTTTATAAGAGAAGTGAGGTGAGGGGCTCTCAAGGCAATAAAATATAAATGATTTATGTTCGGATGAGACGGAGTCGAAGGAGAACATAACCCTAATTATCACCAAATTCTCCATCCCATCTAGAGTTCTGTATAGGAGAAAACTGAAAGAAAATATAACCAGAAGAAAACTATACATGATTTGTACTCTGCCCCAGAGACTGAGAAGCTTTGTATATAAAATTTGCTGAATTGTTCTGACAAGTTTAAACAGTGCGCACTGGGTATCAGTTATCATACCAGTTATATGAAGTTGAACAAACTGATCAGAAAAATGCAGCAAATTTTATCCAAAAAAAAAACTGTCTACAGCTTCAGCAGCTCCATCACCACAGAGTGCTAGATAAGTCGAAGATTTCCAAATGAAATTGGCTGAATGTTTCTGATTTCTTGCGTTGTTTGAATAGGCGTTTATGAGAAAACGTAGAAATCAGAAAAAAACAGCAAATTTCTTCTGGAAAAGAGTTTGGCTTATCTAGAGCTGTGTGTGTTCACAACAAATTCCCATCTCAGTCCTCTTTTTGTCTCACAAATAGTTCAATACTTTCAAAACTTCCCTGATCCCTCTCCTCCTTCGTCTTGGGGAAATAGGAGGAGTTGCAGGGACTTGATAGCTGGAGGAAGTAACCTCTCACATGCATTGGTCTTCGTTGTCGGCTTCTACACTTGATGGTAACAATAGTCCCTACCACAGTGACTGTCACACCAACGGTAATAATTAACCAATGTACCATTCCACTGGAATCCTGCTGTCACTGCTGTAAATAATAATAAAAAAAAACATATATTAGATGAAAAGTGATAGTGTCTTATTTCCCAGCCTTACACAATTACTGTCAAGGAAGTTGTAGCCCGTGTATGTAAATGCGCAGGAAAATATTGAAATTTTGTCGAATTGAGAAAATCTAAACACATGCAGAGGGGTATAATTCTGAGGGGGATAATTCTGAGAATTTTCTTAAAAATTTCTCAATGAAAACTTGTTGTGACCACTCATTAGAACTGTCTCAGTGAGACAGTTTCGAATGAGGAGTCACAAAATATACAACATGTTGGTGTAGAGCTCCAGTTCGGGTGAGGTCTTGAAGATAATTCTGAGAATTTTTCTTATAAATTTCTCAATGAAAAAATGTATGTTTTGACCCCTCATTTGAACCGTCCTTGTAAGACAGTTTTAATAAGGGGTCACAAAACGTATTTTTATTGAGAAATATAGATAGATATCACAAAATTATCCAAGTGACCCATTATATCTGGAGCACTTTTAAAGTGTCTTATTTGGCCCTGGCTATGCCCCTGACTGCGAGAATACTGGACCGCATAAAGCAATAGTAACTGTCTGCAAACATCAGAAAATATTTCGTGGGGCTGTCGAGCAATGATGAGCCTGCTTAGACAGCTCAAGATCCCGTATCAGGCATGTCATGTCTTGTTATATTTCCAATCTGGAGGCCCAATTAGGTAACTAATACTTACTCAATGTACTTAATTAAGTCCCATGCATTCTACATAACTTTCTACTACAATCTTTTCCACTAGCGGAACTTGTTCAATATCTGTATGTCGGCGGTGATCAGTGCCAGCAGTATTAATAATTACTGGGATATATGTGCATCATCCTTGCCAATGACCAAGTTATGATGAACCAAAATATTCTTATGAACATGAAATGTTACTTACCGATCATTATGGTTGTTGTTTCTCTCACTGTGGTGCTGATGCTGGTGCTGCTACTGGTACTGCTAGTCGTCACATTTGTTGTATTAAAGTAGTTTTCCTCCACAGGCACTGGGAATGACACAGGCCACCAGGGAGTCCTCTGCAAAGACAAATAACAATGCTCAGTAATTGTAGATGTGTATGACTTGTCAAAGAGTTAGGTCTATCTGCAAAACAAATAACATTGTCAATTAATTGTTGATGGTTATAAATTGTCAGAGTTAGGCCTACACCCTCTTTAATGTGCTATTTAGACTCTCTTTACTGTGCAGTTGCTGGTATTGAAATTTATAAATGAACTTGGTCAAGTAGAAAAGTTCCTGATTTCTGTCAGTAATTCCATCTATCAATAGTCATACTACACTTATTAAAACTGGAAACATCTTCACCCGTTGCAGTAATTATCCTAAAATCTGCCAATCATTTAACCATCAGGAGACCTATATAAAATCAAGTAACATACATACACAAAGGTATGTTATATATACTGGAGCTTAATTTTAAATGGTACAAATTGAAGCTTTCGTATCTCTTGTCAGATCTGTTCAAAATAATGAGCAGTATCATAGTTATACCTTTGTTGTGCTTGTAGCATAGCATTCCTTTCTGTCTGTGTCCCTGTGCGGAAATCACCATCGTTCTGAAAAAAAATAAATACAGGAATTTTATTGAAGAGGCTCTGCCAGGCAAGATTTTGAGTGATATTGTATGAAAAGGGGCCTCAAGCCATGTGAATAATGCGAGTACTCAGATAAGCCTGTTCAGCAAAGCAGAATGATCCGAGTCTACATATTTAAGTCGGCAGAACAAGTCAAGTGTATGATATACCCTATGACAAATAGCTATTTTAGTCGGTTTAATAGCGATTCATTAGTCAGTTTAATAGCTAATGTTACTTGTTTGTAAACTCATTCGACTTTAAATAAATTTTTTATCTTTATTTCTTTTTTTCTTTTTGACAGGGAGACAAATCCTAACAGCATAACTATTCTGTTTACACAATCGTCGTGCTGTGAGACGCCACACGTTGTACCTGGACTTCCAGCCATGCCATCAGTCATCTAACCCGCACAGACAACGAGACTCAGCCGTGACACGACAAAACCAACAAAGTGGTTATACGTCCAGTCTGATTAGACTGGACGGGTGCGCAAGGCTTATCTGAGTCTTCGCTGTCCACATGGACGTAGCTTAGCTACCCTCTACGCGCACTGCGAAGACTCTCATCAGACTGAGCGGCTGCCCAGGCTGATCCGAGTCTGCGCTGGACGTACAACCACATTGTTGGTTTTCTCTTGTAGCGGCTCAAATTTAATACAGTTAATGTGTCTGGGTGGATGGGGTGTGGCTGGTAACGCAGGCGATTTGCCCACTAGATTATCTTCTCAATGTATCTAAACACTGCTCTAAATGTATCTAAACACTGTGGACCCAGATCAGACTGCTTGGAACTGTGTTTTATTTCGCCTACACGGCCTGATATGGACAGAAATACCGTCTCAGTGGACCTTTAAACCCAAAACAACCAACTATTCCGCCTACTTAAAACTAGATCTCTAATAATACTGAAACATTTTACTTACGCATTTCTCGCCGTTTAAGACTGCCAGTGTTCTTGGTGGCATATCGCTGCACTCCAGTGTGGTGCGGATGAGCTGCACCTGGGTCGGCCATCCTCAGAGTTCAGTGACTAAGAGGTCAGCCTCCACAGACACCACGACGGTCATCTTCATTCCTCCACCTCACACATGCCACAGGCATTTAACACCGGGACGACCCCTCCACTGCCTAAGTTTAAAAATAAAAATAATAATCCTAACATCTTATCTGTCTAATAATATTCTAGCGTCTGACCAGCTGCAGTACCCCAAAATTTTATATAATGCTTCGCGAGACATTGTTACGCAATTGCCTTTCCACTGACTGCTTTGAAAGAGCCGCTAGTGTCTCCACAAAGTCACCGCCAATATACAGTACGACGGCAGGCGAGTACAGATGAATACTTGAATTATTTTAGTATTTTAAATTTAAGAATTGAAAGAAATATGCAGTTAAGGGAAAGTGACAGTTGTAATAACTGGAGACGTAAAATTAAAACAATAATGATAATATTTTGCTGCTCGCACATGATTAACTTCCTCTACGCTCAAATTAAAAGATGAAGGTACTCAGGAAATACCATTTTTGCAAACACAAGTAGCTGAATCTGGGAAAGACATGGGGAGGATAATATCGCATTACTTTTATGCTGACGCATAGCAAAAATTTTAGTCGTCTGCATAAAACGTACCTTCTGACGTGCAACCTTGAAGAGTTAGCGTAGCCTGTGCATCCCAACTTTGCACTACACTTTGGTGACATGTGCTTTAGTAAACCACAGAGACTGCGATCAGACAACGATCAGACCGCGGAAGTGCAGACTGATCTTAGACATCGCCGGTCGCACATGCCTGAAGGCACGTTTCTCCGTGATATGACCCATAATCTTTACCCGTGTACACACACATATATATATATATATATATATATATATACAAAATGATAAACAGTTACCGTATGAATTTTCCGTGTTGGAAAACTGGTGGTAACGTCACCCGATCCCCCCACAACTACCGTCCCAACAAACAACTCTCTGATTTTAGAGTCAACTCCGATAGAGCAAGGAAATTTCCTTTTTAGAACAAATCTGCCGTAATACCCACGGCGCAGAGTCGTGTTTTCGTCTTTTTTCAAAATCGTTGAAATAACGTGTGCTGCTAATTTCACGTCGTGGAATCTGGTCTTATTCCTTTTGAACAAAATATGGTTTTGCCAGATATGTGTATTAATGAACTTTGTTAAGAAGAATGGCGAATTTCATTTTGGGGGTTAGACTACAGCGCGGGGGGAGCTTCAATTATCATTATAATTATTACTATCAGTTTTATTATCAGTGCACCCGAATTGTGGCCGTGTAAAAAGTGCGCAAAGAAACGTGTTTGTTTTTGACAGAATAATATAATTATAATGTCACATCTTTTATCTGGAAGGAGAACCAATGCTAACTTATATCAAATTGCAGACTGTACACGTTGTCTCTTCGTACCTGTTGCCAAAATGTTACATTTTGTTGTCACAGTTTTTGCAAACAGGTACCGGGGCGTCCTACTGATTTGGAACATTGTAGGGCAAGGGCCTACTGTGCTTGCAGTAGGTGCGGGTAGGGGTTGTTTGGACATTTTTTCTCTAGTCTACCATTTCTCCTCTTTCTCCCTCTCTGGGAGACGGCCCGATATAGACTGAAATAATGTCTCAAAGGGCCGTTAAACGCAAAAACAATCAAACAATCAATTTTGCAAACAGGTAGAGGGCAATTATCAAGTATTGGCGAAACGTTACACCAATCAACAGCGGGCTGCCTCGATTAATGTCATTGGCTGTAGGTCTCAAAATGTACGAATGGTGCAAGACAATTAGGTGTAATTAAGAATGGATGAATGAATGAATGGCGTTCCAGGATACATTTAAAAATACCGCCTTTGTAGTGACTCTATAACTAGACTATAGGCCTTGAATGCCTTCATATCCCATTTCATTACCGTGTATCATACTCGACTTCTTTTAAAGTGTTGCGCTTTAGCATGGCCGAAAATGATAACGAATTCATTAGAAATCTGGTCGGCCTGTAGGACGATGTCTCCATGGAAGTCGATCCTAACGCATTGGCCGACGAAATACGGAATTTGGAAGGACAGGCATCAGTCAGCGTCACCGAACAACGTCTAATGAAGCTCAGTGCCCAAAATGTGGCCGCCGACTGAGTAATCCCTTCAACTTGAAGCGGCATTTGAAACAAGGCTCCTGTAAGCAGAATGTAGTCACTCAACACCGCTGCGAAAATGCATGCGTGTTTTCTCTACGGCCGGAAACTTAAAACGTCACAGTCAGTCTGCTCGCTGTCACGATTCAGAAACAGCCGAACGGAAGAAAGAAATTGCAAATAGATGCGAGGCCTGTGATAAGTCGTTCAGCAATGCCAGCAACGCCAGGAAACATTTAAAAAATGGAAGCTGCAGGAACGTGTGTTGCCATTGCTCTGAAAATAAGGACCAGTAGAAAATATCAGAGCCCACATTCAAAGGCACATGAACGAAGTATACTATTTAGGGTAACATATTTTACATACTTAGGTAATACTATTTTACATACTTAAATTAAAACCATATCAAGCTAATAAATTAAATGAAAAACATGTTAAATTCAGAAATGGATATCATTTAAGAAACAGAAAATTCTTACAAAGAAATTTTATACCAAACTCCAGTTTTCAATGGCAAAAAATTCATGGAATGTTCGAAGGTCAGACAGTAAGTCTCATTTGTAGCGGTGTGTTTACCTATCGGAGTCACGGAAACAAATAGATTCATTTGTAGCGGTGTGTTTAAGTTCCATGGCGACAAAACGTCCTGTAAGATCGCTCGAGACCCAACAGAGGGTCAACTAAATTGTGACATTCCAGCCTGACTGGAAGAATAAATCATTCCCTTTCCTCTTTGAATCTGCTGTACATATTCCTAAATACACTTTATAGCGCTTAATTTACTTCTCTTACATAGGCTAGGAAATAGGTACTAGTTTCCATAATCACAGGTCATGGGGAATGTCCTTGAGCGTATCACCAGTCTAAGGCGAATGCATTTTTTTTTCAGCTGACCGACATGTTTCCTTTTCTCTTTTTCTGCAACACAGCTCGATATCGACTGAACTACTGACTCAAAAAGCCCTTAACATAAAACAACCAACATAGCAATTTTGAATTCGTGAGGGACAAAAGTAAAAATAGACGAAAAATGTCAGGAAAATTCCGTATCTGTCAGCGTTGAATTCTTCTCTTTATCAAAACAAACATAGCGTTCAAACGTCTTTCTGTCGACCTGCATTTGTCCCTCGAAGTAATGGCTTGTTGTACCTACTTTTCTTTACAGGAGACACGTCCTGACCGTATCCTGAATCTGATTCACGTTTCAACATTGCTGTTGACGATAGATGGAATGCGCAATCTAGGGAGGCGTCATTAGCTGGATGATGAACGATAGGAAACTCAGCGTGCAATTAATTATTTTCGTTTCATAAAAATAAGAATTAATCAAGTATTTTTCACATGTCATTTCTCTCCTCTTTCTCCCTCTCTTTGGTAGACGGCTTGATATAGACTGAAATACTGTCTCAAAGGGCCGTTAAACCCAAAACAACCAACCAAACAAAGCCTCTGTAGGCCACATATGAAATTTAATTACAATTGGCCCAGATGTTTTAGAGAAGAAGTTTGAAATTGTGGACGGACAACGGAGCCTTCCCATCCTACAAGCTCCCCCGGAACCGCTGACTTAGGTGAGCTTAACATGAAAATAGCTCAGTTGCTTCCCTTGAAAGTGTATACATTCACATTAATAATGTAATCTGTCCGGATGTGTACCATTTATAGGTGGGAGAATGCGTCTCTGAGGTCTTCTATATCTGCCTCTCCTACCTCTATCAGGTCAACCTTCCACCTGTAGGTGTCTCAACAGTCGACAAAGATATCTCGAATGAAGCTGGGGCTGGTTGGGTGGTGCGATGGCTATGTGTATAACTTCTAGTGCCGGGGCGTCCAACTAATTTTGAACATTGTAGGGCAAGGGCCTACTGTACTTGCAGTAGGTGCGGTTGTTTGGACATTTTTCTCTCGTCGTTTCTCCTCTTTCTCCCTCTGGGAGACGGCTTTATTTAGACTGAAATACTGTCTCAAAGGGCCGTTAAACCTAAAACAATCAATCAATTAATCAATCGAATGAAGCTATAGTTTCCTCTAACATGATATAGTGTCAGAAGAACATCAACTGAAACAAGCAGACGTCAGAAAAAATGCATCATTATAGGTATTTACCTGTATAACGTCCAACACAGATGTTAATGCTATGTTTTCTGGAAAAAAAAGTCAACAGACGGAGCTTTCTGTTGCAATGGAAAGGGTATATGATACAAGCTTTTTAGCGCACCGGAGGCGAAGGCTTCGGAGGAGCTTATAGGATAGGCAGTTGTCAGTCGTCGTCTGTCGTCGTCGTCCGTCAACACTTTTAAACACTTTTCTCTGAAGCTACTTGGCCGATTGGGCCTAAATTTCATCTGTAGCATCCTTGGGCTGGGGGATCGAAAGTTTGTGATTTTTATCTCCACCTCTCAATCGCCACTAATATACAAGGTAGGTGCACAGCAAATATGTTTCTAGTCAAGTTTAACTGAAGAAAACATTTCATCAGATTCGCCTGAATTAATAGATTCTTCAATACATCTGAAGTCTCTCTGTGATTCTGGACTGTGTGTCAACCGTCTTTTGTTTGCCATTCTGCATGATTTACAAACACGGTACAGAAGGCATGCCAGGAAGATCAAGCAAAATTAATGGTAGCCGTGACTATAACTGCAAAGGGTGAAATAATGGTGCGAGATGAAGAATGGTTTATATAAGCAGGGTAGACAAATTGAAATTTTGTCTACTGGTCTGGTGAATGATAGCCCTCAAAATGGTTTCAACGCATCATTTTCTCTATATATTCTTTGTGGGGCAGTAAATTTTTTTAGCTCACCAGAGCCGAAGGCTCCGGGGGAGCTTATAGGATAGGCAGTGGTCTGTCGTCGCCGTCGTCGTATGTCGTCGTCGTCTGTCATCGTCGTCCGTCAAGACTTTTAAACAACATCTCCTCTGAAGCCGCTAGGCCGATTGGGCCCTAATTTCATCTGTGGGATCCTTGGGTAGGGGGATTGAAAGTTTGTGTTTTTTATGAAAATTGGCCATTTAATTTGGTTGCTATGGCAACTTAGAGTTCCCATTGACTTATAATGGGGAAAATTGAAAAATGGCATTTTCTGCTAAGCCATTGCAGATATGTTGATAAAACTTTTATAGAAATGTTTCTTGAGATGTCTTCTATCAGCTATATGTTTTTTGCCCCACTGCTCCTATTATGGGTTGCCATGGAAACCAAAATGCAAAAAAAAATATTTAAAAAAATATCTCCTCCGAAGCAACTCGGCCAATAAGGCCCAGATTTCATCTGTGGCATCTTTGGGCTGGGGGATTGAAAGTTTGTGTTTTTTTATGATCATCGGCCCTTTAGTTTGGTTGCTATGGCAACTTAGAGTCCCCATTGACTTATAATGGGGAAATTTGAAAAATGGCATTTTCTGCCAAGCCATTGCAGATATGTTGATAAAACTTTTATAGAAATGTTCCTTGAGAGATCTTCTATCAGCTATATGTTTTTTGGCCCACTGCTCCTTTTATTGGTTGTCATGGAAACCGAAATGTAAAAGAAATGGAAAAAATACTTAAAAAATTATCTCCTCTGAAGCCACTTGGCCGATAAGGCCCAGATTTCATCTGTGGCATTCTTGGGCTGGGGAATTGAAAGTTTGTGTTTTTTTTTTATGAAAATCAGCCCTTTAGTTTGGTTGCTATGGCAACTTAGATTTGCATTGACTTATAATGGGAAAAATTGAAAAATGGCATTTACTGCCAAGCCATTGCAGATATGTTGACAAAACTTTTATAGATTGTTCCTTGAGAAGTCTCTTATTAGCTATGTTTTTTTTTTTGCCCACTGCTCTTTTTATTGGTTGCCATGGAAACCAAAATGCAAAAAAATAGATAAAAAGAGATACTTAAAAAAAATTATCTTCTCAGATGCCATTGGGCCGATAAGACCCAGATTTCATCTGTAGTATCCTTAGGCTGGGGGATTGAAAATTTGTTTGTTTTTTTATAATGGCAACTTAGAGTTGCATTGACTTGTAATGGGGAAAATTAAACAATGGCATTTACTGCAATCAATATATGGAAAATAGTTAAATATTTTGTTATCAAATCAACAGACTGTCAGACTGAGACTTTGTAGTTGTATATTTTGTATTAGTCTGTACAAATGTGACAGCAATTTTGAGCCTATACAAATTTGATAGCAATTTTGAGCTAGAGATCTGGTGAGCTTTGTGGCCCGTGGGCCTCTTGTTTAACTTTCCCTGTCAAATTTTACTTGTCCCAGATAGTTAAACAATGGATTTGTTAGACCAAGCGTAAGCTAAAGCAGAAAGGGTAAGCCAAAGCAGAAAGCGTACCTTTTATAGCTCTGCATGTCAGATTATTATTCTCTTTGCTACATTGCCTAAAATATAGCAAAGACTCAATTTTGCTAAAGACGTGAATTTCCAAATAGAACTGACTCTTACGAGCCTGAGCTATCATTTAAGACGTTATCAGCTACTAAATAATCCTCAATATGATTTTCAGAGCTATGCCTATATACTGGCTTCAAATTATTTAATAAATTGAAATTATGTATAAGCCTAATTAGTTTGTACTTTTCCTTAACAGAGTATCTAGCTATTCCATACCAAATGCAAACAAGAACAAAAATCAATGCATATATTATTATATAGTGTGAAACTATAAGCTCAAATGCAGTGGTATGAGTTGTACTCTGCAACACTATGTACTTAAAATCTGCAGTAGATGACTGCAATATAACTTTTTGATAATGGCAACCTTCTTATGAGTGTCTGTTTCCTCACTACACTCATGAGTCCTGAAGTCTGTGGCTCTGTAGTTCGGTATTTTTGCTTTCGGCTTGTCATGTCTGTTTGTGGCTGAAAGAAAAAACACAACATGTGTTAGTCCAACATGTATGCAGAGACCGCCCATTGAAGAATGAAAAAATGGTCTTTGTGGTTTCCAGGCATCTATTTGAGCATAGTATAATCATAAACATTGTTTAATATGCTATTTGGGATTTATATTTCATTAACTGGTTAATATATTCAGAGCCCATGGGTCGTATTTATAAAACGACTTAAGTCGTTGCTAGGCTGTTGCTAATGATGAATTTTTAAGAAGGAGATTCGCTACAACTATGAAATTTGCTCTGGAGGAACTGTTCCTCCGGAGCAACAAATCCTCCAGAGCAAATTTCATAGTTGTAGAGAATCTCCTTCATAGAAAATTAGCCTTAGCAACAGCATAGCAACCACTCAAGTCGTTTCATGAATACGGCCCCGAATAAGCTAGGTATTGGATGATAATTGTGGGACAATTTTTCTTATTCATCATTGGATATTTGCTGTGATCCCTCATCTGAACCGATTCGATGAGGCGGTTCAGATGAAGGGTAGCCAGGAGCGGCTGTAGTGGAGTGGATAACACTCCGGACTACCAATCCAGGGGTCGCAAGATCGATCCCCTGCGTCTCCGGTCTTTCGGATGAGACTTTAAACCGATGTCCCGTCTCCATATGACCTCGGTGTTGGTGGGACGCTAAACCTGAGTTCACTCACTGAAGGGTAGCCTTGATGAGGTGTAACAACTAATGTTTTTTTAAACAATTAACAAAATATACTGAACATCATAAGAAACGCATAAAATGTTTACGCCGAATTTACATAATGGTATAGGTATATGCTCTTATTTAGACATTTTAAGTTACATTTATGATATTCCGACAGAATGAGCATCTTAACGCATCGATATCCCATAAACTTCAGAGTCAGAACGCTTGCTTTTGTGATGGGGGTTAAACTTAAAGTCACCATACTTTCAGAAGCTGAATGTTTAGTTTCATAAAATGCTCAGCCAATTCTTTTCTCCAGACATAATGTCCGCAGCAAGGGAAAGAAACAGCGAAAAAATCAAAGCAATCGAGCCTTGTGTTTTAGAGAAACAATCAGGTGAAAGTTGGCAATAGAAACAGTAACACTGGTTTACCATATGGTTTGCACATACTTTCGCCATTAACTGACACTTGTCCTTCTTGAATCAGCGGAAGGAGAAACGAAAGTATGTGGGCAAACCAGACCGGGTTTCGAACCCAGGACCTCTGATTTATGAGTCAGGTGCCCTAACGATTGCGCTACAAGCCCGGCTACAAGGAATATTATATTTTTGTCAGTCAATTTACATACAATGAAGCTAATGGCAACCATCTTATAGAATTGGTCGGAAGGAAGAAGTAACTTTGGCTCGACCTAGAATCGGCCATACTTTTATTACTCATTCGTTTCTGTTGAAAGGCGAGGATCCGCCTATGTGCATTCCTTGCCAGGAACCTTTTAGTGTAAAACACTTTCTCTTAGATTGCACGGATTTTCGTATTATGCGTGCTAGGTTTTTCCGTGTCAACAGTATCAAACAACTGTTTGACACGGTTGAACCAGTGAAAATCTTTTCTTTCTTAAAAGAGATCGGCATATATAGTAAAATATAGTTTAAATAAGTCGAGGTATTTTTACAACTATTGTTTTAAATTTGTGTTTACTCATCTCGCTGGTCGAGAGTTCGTTTTATTTTGTCTATCTTAAGATAGCCGTTGGTCGGCGTGTTTTACCACATACCCGACTTCATTCATTTTTATAATGCACTTATTTCTGACCTTATGCATATAACACGTGTCCTTTTATTGCGTTTTCGGCGCGAAGTGGCCTTTTTGTGCTGATGTGCCGTAAAACACATATCACTCATTCACTACAATGAAGCTCATGCTTCTTTGTTATTGTTGTTGTTTCCATTTTATGTGTACATTAGTCTGTCAGGTACTCGACGCACTCTGACTGGTTGAATTCGTCTCTGAATTACTTGTCTCTGTTGGCTGCGTTGTCTGCCATGAGCCTCGAGTTGTCTACCATAAGCCCTCATATGCCAATCATGAAAAGAAAACATTCTGAAACCGAGATAAATAGTGATGCTGAATTATTTTCAAACTTAAGTGATGAGGAAAGTTATCTAACATAGGTTGACAAGTTAGAAGAGGATTATTTTAAACAAATCAGGGATTATACCAACATATTTACTTGTGATATATGCAGAAAAGTGTTCATGACAATGCAGTACTTAATTAAACATTAACAACTGTCGCTTAGTCTGGTCGTGGCATGCGACAAAAAGACGTTTACCAGATAAGATAATCTTAAAACTCGCGAGCGCAGAATACATGGGCAAACAAAAAAAGAATCTTCTACAACCACAGATCAATATATTTCTTGTGACATTTGCTCACTACAAAGTCCAGTCTACAAAGACACAAAAGAAAAGTACTTAAGCAAGAGAACATAAAGAATACAATGAGAGAATGGAAGTGTCGGCACTGTTTGGAAGTATTTGGTGAATGTTCAGCATTGTTTAATCATGTTGAAACAAAACACCTACTTTATCATATGACGTCGCATCTGAGAGTGTAATAAAGCCATGCATTAAAAACGATAATCCACTAGTGGATTAAATATGCAAATTACGTCGTACTGTTATACGTTGACGTCCATTAAAACGTCGCGTTTTCTAATGGCGAAATCGTGACGTTGTTGGTGCAAATTTTGCTAATAAAACGCTATTTTAGTGTCATATGATAAATAGAATCTTGCATTCGTGCTCCTGTATTATTGAATTTATTAAACTCGTTGGAGAAAACCGATAAGATGCTCGGCAAAGCCTCGCATCTTATCTTTTTCCCCAACTCGTTTAATAAATTCAATAATACATGAGCACTCATGTAAGATCCTCTATGTCTCAGACTGGAGGGCGGTAAGCATTTTCGGATAATAGTCGTGAAATTTCGACTAGTAACCACATTCCAACTTTGACTGATACTGACACTAGTAAGAAATAGAGGATCTTACATGAGTGCTCATGTATTATTGAATTTATTAAACGAGTTGGGGAAAAAAGATAAGATGCGAGGCTTTGCCGAGCATCTTATCGTTTTCCCCAACGAGTTTAATAAATTCAATAATACAGGAGCACGAATGCAAGATTTTATTTATCATATGACACTAAAATCGCATTTTATTAGCAAAATTTGCACTAAAACATCACGATTTCGCCATGAGAAAACGCGACGTTTTAATGGACGTCAACGTATAACGTTACGACGTAATTTGCATATTTAATCCACTAGTGGATTATCGTTTTTAATGCATGGCTTTATTACACTCTCAGATGCGACGTCATATGATAATAGTCGTGAAATTTCGACTAGTAACCACATTCGAACTTTGACTGAAACTGACACTAGTAAGAAACAGAGTTAATCCTAATTTCGACTAGTAACCACATACCAATTTTGACTGAAACTGACACTAGTAAGAAACAGAGTTAATCCTAATGACACTGCTTCCTAATGATCTTATGTTTAAGAAACAATTTTGTTGCAATGTTGTAAATATGTTAACTTGTAAAAGAGGGTCCAAGGAAGATTGGTTGTACCAATTTGGTCACCCTCTAAAATAAAGAATTTACTTACTTACTTACTTACTTCAGTTAAAAAATAGAGTTGATACTAATGATGTAATCGAAAAAAGCGCACTCAGAGATAGTGTACAGAACAGAACTATATCCAAAAGGTAACGAAAAATTCGATATGTTAGTCTTTCTTGCCAATTGGAAATATGAAAAAAAAAATAATTATCATACCTGAATTATGAGGTTCTTGTGCGTTTCTTGGGTGGCTGCTGGTTGTTATCATCAGCAATGGTTACCACTCGTGCATCATCAGGAATGTTTACCACTCGTACATCATCTTGTCCATTGACCTCATCATAGTCATTTATCTCGTCTTCCTTTCCTTGTTCTACTCCCTCATCTTCTTCATGTCTTTGCAAATCCCTGTTTCTCTCTTTCAGTTCTGTGTTCATCTGTTTCAGTTGTTCAATGTTTTTCTCCATCTTCCAGCTACCTTCTGTAGCCTTATCCAGGGTTTCATTCATAACTGCAATTTGACCCCTTAGGGTAGAATTTTGATGCTGTAACATAGTACAGTTCCACCTGCAGTCTCTCAGAAGAGCCTTTAATTGGCCCTTCTTCAACTCCAGGGCATTGATTCTAGCCTGCATGAAGTTATTATATGACATGTTTGTTTCTTTTGCACCATCAGGTACCGACTTTGTTATGTCCATGAACAGCTGCATGTGCATATTATCCATATTTATTTATAAATATAATTTTGTTTTCAGTTTTGCTTCAGGATTTTTCTACTTGATATCAAAAGTTGTCAACTGCCTCTTAGTAGTGATGAAAGGGGTTATTATAAGTCGGGAAACGTCAGTTTGATTTGGGCTCATAAACTGAAACCAAATTATATTCAAAGAAAGAAAAAAAGGACACTACAAAATTTGCATATTGGATTCCATGACAGCCATTGGTTTCCATTTGTTAAATACTCAAAAACTGTAGGTTAATGTCCTTTAAGTGCGTTCTAAAAAGCCTTGTTTATTCTAGCTGTCTTTGAAGTGTGTTTGAATCTTGACTGTTCAGCTATGGTTTGATAAAGCTATACTGTCCTGGAGATAACGCCTGTGAAATACCGTAAAAATTCTAAAAAATGGGATACCTAAATAATTACCCTAATTGTGCTTAAGTGGAACAGTTTTGGTTTTACAGTGCAGTAATGACTACAGAAGATGCAGATGGAATGGCAAACAGTATAGGTTCTGATCAGACTACTCATTTAGTAGCCGTCTGATCTGTGTTTGCGCTGTTTGCCCAGACCTATCCGTCTCAGTATTTTAGCCGTCTGATCTGTGTTTGCGCTGTTTGCCCAGACCTATCTGTCTCAGTATTTAAACAGTGTACGGTAAACTTTGAGTGGTCCTTAAAAAAAACAGCCGCATTTTGGTAATAGTGTTGTTTAGGTAGTTATTTTCTTTACGTGTTTTGTCCACTTCGAGCGACATAATTTCAACAAATGATATACATCAGAAAAAGTACTAATTGCATTTATTTTATAGCTTAAACATTTTTAGTATACACAAAACAGAAGTCAATGTCCTTAAAACATGGCAGATTTTTCATTTACCAAGAATTGTCGACGATAAGAAATTTAAACTGCTACATTGCTTACTCAACCCCTCGACTGTTACTTGGATGATTTATGTGGTCCTGTTCTTTCAACAAATTGCTACATAGTCAATGTATACACCATTTTGGGTCTGGGAATTTCTCTGTAATAAACGATGTACAGCATGATGGCATTGGTCTTCTGTTGTGGGCAACAAGCCTACCATATGCGTGTCTTTGACTTTTATTTATGTCTTCTATTGTAGTAGTATGCCTAGCAAATATGTCATTACTGTATAGTTGTAGATGTAGGACATGCGGATCTGTTATAAAGCCTACCATATGCGTGTCTTTGACTTTTATTTATATCTTCTATTGTAGTAGTATGCCTAGCAAATATGTCATTACTGTATAGTTGTAGATGTAGGACATGCGGATCTGTTATAACCAGGTCCATTTCCTGAAACAAGAAATATTCACTGCTGACATAAAACAAAGCTCTTGGTAAGAAAGGGTAATAGGAATAATTTAGGGGTAGTTTTTCATATTTTCTTTATAAAAGACATATCTTGTGATCCCTCATTAGAGCTGTCTAGCCAGGACAGCTCTAATGAGGGGGTCTAAAGTATCTTTTCATTGAGAACTAAGAAAAAACATCATTGAATTATCCACAATACCCCCTCTTATCTGGAGCTAATATAAGAATGAAATAGTGTTGCACCAAAGGGGGGGGGGGGGTTGGAGGTGATCGGGCGATGCGTTGTACTGTGTATAACTTCCAGTGCCGGGGCGTCGAATGGGCCTACTGTGCTAGCAGTAGGTGCGTGTGGGGGTTGTTTGGAGATTTTTTTCTCTCGTCTCTCATTTCTCGTCTTTCTCCCTCTCTTCGGGAGAAGACCCGATATAGACTGAAATACTGTCTCAAAGGGCCGTTAAAACTAAAACAATCAATCCATCAAAAGGGGCCATTTGTCTACCAGGTCACCAAATGAAACCTTTAATACTAGAAGGTTGTCCACGGACAACTAACTGGTCGAGACCGCTGTTTGCTATAGTGACCTATAAGCATGTCAAGACTAAGTAACTGCTTCACTCTGGAAAGAATTTAAACAACATCATGCTTAGCCAGCATATTCCTTCTTTTTTTTCAAATTTTCACAAAGGAAAAAAGAAGAAGTGATGACCCAGTTAAGTTCAATTTATGACAATTACAATATATGACCTTTAAGTGTGACCTTGACCTTGGACCCGCCCAAACATGTGTGGCACTTGACACTCCCTCTCATCAAGAAGAACAGTTGTGCCAAATTATTTTGAAATCCATGCATACACGTAGAAGTAATGGAGAAATCCATTTTTAAATGTTGAAGTTATGGCTCGGACAAGCTCAAATTATGGCCATTTTATCATTTGACCTTCAAGTGTGACCTTGACCTTGAATCTACCTGAACAAATTACCCAAATAGCACTTCTACTCATCAAAGAAAAGAATTGTGCCAAATTATTTTGAAATCCATCCACAAATGTAGAAGTAATGGCTCGGACAAGCTCAATTTATGGGCATTTTATCATTTTACCTTCAAGTGTGACCTTGACCTTGGATCTACCGGATCAAATGTTCCAAATGGTACTTCCACTCATCAAGGAGAACAATTGTGCCAAATTATTTTGAAATCCATCTGTAAATGTAGAAGTTATGGCTCGGACAAGCTCCATTTATGGCCATTTTATCATTTAACCTTCAAGTGGGACCTTGACCTTGGTCTTACCTGATCAAATGTTTAAAATGGCACTTCATCAAGGAAAACAACTGTGCCAAATTATTTTGAAATACATCAGTAAATGTAGAAGTTATGGCCCGGACAAATCCGGACGGACCACTCAAGCATGCACGCACTAATGCACAGACATACACCGAACTGAAGTTGTAACAACTATGTCTCGCTCACCGGAGGTCGGGTGGTGCGATGGTGCTGTGTGCAACTTCCAGTGCCGGGGCGTCCTACTGATTTGCAACATTGTAGGGCAAGGGCCTACTGTGCTTGCAGTAGTTGCGGGTGGGGGATGTTGGACATTTTTTTTCTCTTTTTTCTTGCTCTCTGGGAGACGGCCGATATAGACTGAAATACTGTCTCAAAGGGCCGCTAAACCCACAACAATCAATCAATCAATCAATCTCACCGCAAGCGGGCTCAACAAAAAAATGATTGGGCACAGGAGACCATCAAAAATCAGTCAGTTCGCTTGCTGCATATATTCCATGTAATCAGTCAGTTCGCTTTCTGCATATATTCCATGTACTGGACTTAGAATATATAATGACCCTTTCAAAATGCTGCAGGGCCAGTGGCGTCCCCCCAAAATTTAGCCTAGACACAACACTGTTTTATGAAAGAATGGTGGTAAATTCTCAGTTCCTTCTTCTCACTTCCTACTGACCACTTCTTGATTCCAAGTTAACACAAAATTGAGCCGCGACACGAGAAAACCAACAAAGTGGTTGTGCGCACAGCACAGACTCAGATCAGCCTGGGCATCCGCCCAGTCTGATCAGAGCCTTCGCTGTCCGCATGGAGGTAGCTCAGGCCCTTAGCTACCCTTTAAACGCTTAGCAAAGAGTCTGGTCAGATTGGGCGGATGCCCAAGCTGATCTGGGTCTGCGCTGGGCGCACAACCACTTTGTTGGTTTTCTCGTGTCGCGGCTCAAATAAAGAAGACTGGGGAGCGAGTGTAACTCTTCCCTACAGTGTTGCTCAATTTATAATACAAAGTACAAAGAAATCATACTGACATCAAACTTGTACAAAGTTCTGGTCTCATGCCACAGCAGACACGAGAGGTGCCTGACGGCACTGGCAAACACATCAAGATGGCCAGCCTGCCTGACTTCGACCTGACTCTTCTGGGTCTGGTGCCTGTCTCCCTGCCAGCTGGGTTTCGGAAATCATCTCTGGGACTTTTTCAGCCACTGCCTTCAGTATTTGTTTAGCACCATCCTCGCTGAGTCTGTCTATCATGTCCTGAAATTGCATAAGAGACAGTAACTTTGCTGTCCAATAATTCCAAACTTGAACAAAACATGTACTTTTCTATGCAATTACCCCAAACATCAGCAGCCAGAATGGTAGACTAATGTGTACCGTGTCTTGGGACATAGACCTCAGAGACCTATGTTTAACTAATATTTGCTGCAGAGTGCTACAAAGGTGAAGCCCATAAACAGTTACAGTACACTACAGAGTAGTAGTATGCCTGACAGGCAGCAAATAGAAACAGTTCAAATCCTCAAATAAACAAGTCAGTGCAAGGTTCTACTGATACAATTCTAAGAATGTTTATAGAAACCCGATGAAGTACCAGATTAATCTGTTTAAATGTGTTTTGTCTTATTTGTGGACTTTATATAAAAAGCTGATGAAATACCAGATTAATTTATTAAATGCACAGATGCGTTTTACTGAAAGGCATTATTTAGAGCATAAAAAACAAACCCTTATCGAAAATGAATTATACACTTACAAGAAATTTTACTGTTGAAAAAAGCCGGGCCGCGTAGCGCAGTCAGTAGGGCGCCTGACCTATAAGCCATAGGTCCTGGGTACGTTACCCGGTCCGGCCACTTACTTGTTACTAAATTCCAATATGGCCTGTTACTTTCAGAAACACAATCCCAAGGCACTGAACTATAGTGATAACAGTGTCTGATTTAAGATCCGCAAGTACTGATTTAATTGTTTGGACAAGTAACATATTCCAAAAACTGTGACAAAGTCATTTCTGTGGTGGAAAATTCCTGCAGCTGTTTAGAATAAAGCAATGAATCGGTTGTCTCTGTAGTTTCCGATGATCGATTTCTTCCCAGATTCAGCACAATGTGCTTCCCGAAGTGACAGAGAAGGTAATTTTTATACACTAACTAGGTACATCTATACAACTTCTTAACAAGGTAATGGAGTCTGTTGGGGTTGGGTGGTGTGATGGTGCTGGCTTTAACTTCCAGTGCCGGGGCGTCCTGCTCATTTGGATGAAAGTAGGACAAGGGCCTACTGTGCTTGCAGTGGGTGGGGGTTGTTTGGACATTTTTTCTCTCGTCTATCATTTCTCTCTCCTTTCTCCCACTCTTTGGAAGACCGCCCGATATAGATAGTGATATCGGAAGTTTCCAATAACGGGTAAATCCCCTTCTGACGCAATGTAAAAACACCAATTTTCAAACCATTGATTTCAATGAAAAAGTAGTCAAAATATATAAAACTTAATATTTATCCAAAGAAAAATGATTAAACTTTCGAATGATACAAAATATTACTTTCAGATTATTGGTTTTCTGTAATTAATTAACAAAGAAATGTAACCTACTTTCTGCCGAAAACTAAGATGGCGGCCATGAATCAACAAAATGCCCGAACAGTGTGGTCTTTTCCAACTTATTATTTATATCCAGTAACCCATTTTCATTAAATAAATTGATGAATATTCAAAGATTAATTGACCAAACATCATTCTGATTTGTATATTTTTCATCCGGGATGCATATTTCCCCTGATGTTATTGAATAGAAAATAGGCTATTTTTGACCATGGGATTCCTTTACTTTTAAAAAAGAAAAGTGGCCAGAAGTCATCCAAATGATGCTTCTATATTAGAACAATGATGTCATTCAAAAAAATTATATTTAGAACCTAGCGTACATGTTGGTCAGTGCGCTCAAAGAGACCTACTGTCTGCATTTCAAATACACGAAGCGCCATAAAATTGCCGGGAACCAGTCGCGTGTATTGATTGATATGACAGGTAAACAACGGCAGAAAAAAATAGAGAAATGAAAAGTTCAAAATGTCATAACTTTTACAATTCTCAATCAGTTTTCAAAATTCAAACAGCTACTTGTTGGATATCATGTGCAGAATCGGATCAGAAGCTCATTTGAATGATTTCCTGCAGTTTTAAAAAATCTCCGATAAGACTAAATTATAGACTGAAATACTGTCTCAAAGGGCCGTTTAACCCAAAAAACCAACCAACCAACTGTTGGGGTTGCTAGTTCAAGTACCTTGAAGCAAAAGGCTCAAAACTGGATGTTCTCTCAAGCATTGCACAAGCCACTGCATCTCTGATGAAGCTGAAGCCAATAGGGACAGATAGCAACGGTTCCCTTGGATCAAAGGTGAAACTGATGTGCTCCTGTCATATCCATTGTATAACTGTAAGTCATGGACCTTGATAGCAGAGTTAGAGAAAAGAACGCTGGTGGTACTGAAGGTTATTGAACATTTCTCCTGACAGTCACCTTCTTGAATTTAGTGTTTAGCTCACCTGGCCCGAAGGGCCATAGTGAGCTATTGTCATACCAAAGCGTCCGGCGTGCGTCGTGCGTTGTTCGTCAACAATTGAAAACAAATTATTCAAACATCTTCTTCTATGAAACTACTGGACCCATGGTTCTAAAATTTCACATGGAGTATGGCCAGACGCCAAGGTCTCAGAATTGTAAAATTGGGTCAGGTCGAATATCGAAGATGGCCGCTGTTACTAAAAATAGCAAAAATAACAAAATCATCTTCTCCAGAACCACTGGGTATATTCGTCTGAAATTTGGCATGAGACATCAGTGGAACATTGGTATTCAGAATTGTAAAAAGGAAAATAATCTGTTGCGGAGTTTTGTCACAGTGACCTACTTCCTGTTTACGAGTGTATTTTTGCTCATTTTGTCACAGTGACCTACTTTCTGTTTACGAGTGTATTTTTGCTCAATTGCCAATGTCCAAAAACAACTGATTTGAACAACTTCTGCTCTAAAACCCCTGTACCCATGGGTCTCAAATTTTACATGGAGCATGACTAGACTGCAAAGTTTTCAAAATTGCGAAATTGGGTCAGGTCGAGAATCCAAGATGGCCGCTGTTACTAAAAATAGCAAAAAAAAGCAAAAACCATAAAATCAACTTCTTCTCCAGAACCATTTGGTATATTTGGTTGAAAGTTTGCGTGGAACATTAGTGGGACCTTGGAATTAAAAATTATTAAAATGAAAAAAGAAATCTATAGCGGAATTAGGTCACAGTGACCTACTTAGCGTTTAAAAGACCAATTTTGCTCAAATACCAATATTTCAAGAAATCTTAAATGGATTCTGGTCAGATTTGGTCAGCAATAGTCTTTGAACGGAATTATTTCAAATTTGTGCCAGTTGACTATCCAAGATGAAGCCATTTTGATTAATCGCAATTTGGCAATCCTAAAAATAGCACAAAACATGAAAATGACAATATCTCAGTAACCGCTGAATGGATTTTGACGAAATTTGTGGCAAAATCATTCTTGCATTGAAGTGTTTCAAACGTAACTAAATATAGACCAGTCATGTTGATCTCCGTTACTAAAAGTAGCAAAATGTGAAAAGTAGAAAATCTCAATGGAATTGGACTAATTTTGTGTGAGAATGGCCCTTTCATGGAGCCGTTCCGATTTTTTAGCTCACCTGAGCTAGCCGCTCCGGGGGAGCTTATAGGATGGTAAGGCTCCGTCGTCCGTCCGTCGTCAGTCCACACTTTCAAACGACTTCTCTGAAACCGCTGGGCCGATTGTAACCAAATTTCATATAGAGCCACCTGGGATCTTAGGAACGAAAGGTTGTTCAAACGGTCCTGGTCACATGACCGCCATGCCCATATATGGTAAAAAGCTAAAAAAAACCTTCTTCTCCAGAACCAATAGACCGATGGCCTTGAAACCTGGTATGTAGCATTGGGTAAGCGAGTACTACCAAGATTGTTCGAATTATGACCTTGACCTTTTTTACGGTAAGGTCAAATTTGCTTCCTTATGCTTTTATATGGCAAAATGCTACAACATAAGCTATCTTGGAAACTGTTGAGGATTTTGGGCTAAAAATTGGTATCTACAGTCATCTTAATGAGTACATGAGGATTTATTAGTACAAGAGGTCAAGGTCATTCTTTGACCTTTTACCTTGAACTCTCAAATTTTGACACGTTCTAACAATCTTTTCAAAAGCCACTGGGCCAATTGAAACCAAATGTCATATAGATCCCTTAGGGGTTGAGGGAACAAAAATTTATTCATACGGTCCAGGTCACATGACCAACATGGCCACCACGCCCATATATGGTAAAAACCTTTAAAAATCTTCTCCAGAACCAGTTGACCGATGGCTTTGAAACACGGTAAATAGCATTGGGTACTCAAGTACTATCAAAATTGTTCAAATAATGACCCTGGGTTGACCTTGACCTTTTTTACGGCAAGGTCAAATATGGGCAAATGCTAGATTATGAGATTTCATGGAAAGTTTTCAAGATTTTGGCTCAGAAATTATCATATACAGTCATCTTAATGAGTACATGAAGATTTGTGAGTACAAGAGGTCAAGGTCATTCTTTGACCTTTGACCCAAAGCTCTTTCAAAACATCTCCTCAAAAGCCACTGGGCCAATTGTGATCAAATTTCATATAGAGCCTCCAGGGGTTGAGAGAATCAAAAATTTTGTAACGGTCCTGGTCACATGACCAACATGGCTGCCTAACCCATTATGGTAAAAAACTTTTAAAATCTATTTCTCCAGAACCAATTGATGGCCTTGAGACTTGGTATGTAGCATTGAGACCTTGAGTACTATCAAGAATATTCAAATTACGACCTTTGGTTGACCTTGACCTTTTTTACGGCAAGGTCAAATATGGGAAAATGCTAGAACATAAGATTTCATGGAAAGTTTTGAAGACTTTGGCCTAAAAATGGCATATATGGTTGTCTTAATGAGTACATAAAGATTTGTGAATACAAGTGGTCAGGGTCATTCTTTGACTTTTGACCCAAGACTCATATTTTGACAATTTCAGACATGATAAGAAAAATCCACCTTGCCAATTGCTCAGGTGAGCGATTCAGGGCCTCACGGCCCTCTTGTTGCATTTTGGCAATCCAAGATGGCTGCCATCTGCCGTAACTAAAATAGCCCAAAACATGCATTAATGTGCTTCAAACGTAACTTAATATAGACAAGTCATGTAAATTTTGGTCTCTGTTACTAAAAAGAGCAAAATGCACCAGGTAAAAGTTATGCTAGCATTACGAAGACTGCTGGTGTCACGGTATCATTAGTCGATGCTACGACACAAACAGACCGTGTACTTATCACAGGAGCCCCACAGTCTTCGTCTTACAATGTTACAGCAACTGAACCATCTGCCGAAGCAAATCGAGACTCGTTGGAAATATTAAGCCAAAAAGAAAAAGAAAAACAACAAAAAGCAGACAAGAAATTACAAAAGATTGTTCACGACACTTTAGCAAAACCAGACAGAACAAACAAGAACTCTTCAGACAGGACTCCTGACCTAGACCAAAGGGAAAGGAGAAACCTGTACTTGAATCAGATAGACAGCCGAAAGGATCTAATGATCCGATTAGGCAGCATAATAAGTGGGCCACCTTGGAGGACATGGATGCGGAGGAATCCCCATCCTGTCTTCCAAGGGGAACACTTAACAGAATACCTACTTCCTAAGAATAGATCTAACCATTTCGCTCCAAATATTGTCATAATCAGTAATAATGAAAAATAGAATAATACAGTGGAATTGTCGAGGCTTAAACGCCAACTATGAAGAAACATTGCTCCTCCTTCAGGATTATGAGCCTGCTGCTCTATGTCTTCAAGAAACACATCTAAAAGACACAGATAACATTTCCATAAAAAATTACAGCTCTTTCCATACTTTTTCTACAAACAATGATAGAGCTGCTGGTGGTGTCTCTATCTTTGTTAATAATAATGCTCCTCATAGTCAAATACCTTTACAGACTAATTTACAAGCCGTTGCAGTTACTATAACTCTCCATCGTGCCGTTACTATTTGCTCTATGTATATTCCTCCAAATTCGAAATTATCTCTCAAAGACCTTGATGATCTTGTTCCGCAACTGCCTTCTCCTTACATATTATTGGGTGATTTTAATGGTCATAATATCCTTTGGGGTTCCAAAGATATTAATGACAAAGGCAGACTAATTGAAACTTTTATTGATAACCACGGACTTTGTCTATATTATACTAAAACTCCTACATACTTACATCCAGCCACTGGTTCATATACTTATTTAGACCTCGCCATTTGCTATCCCACTCTTCTTTTAGATTATGACTGGAAAGTTCATGATGATCTCTGTGGGAGTGATCACTTTCCAATTTTTGTCGCACCTGCTTTAGCAAGGTGCGATATAGGAGTTCACTTTTCCGTCCGTCCGTACGTCAGTCATTCCGTTCGTCCGTACGTCCGTCAGTCCGTCCGTACGTCAACAATTACGTCGACCCTAGGCTCTCTAGCATTTAAGTCCATTTCTCGCAAAGTATGATACCTACAATCATCAAACCTGGCATAAAGCTTCTTCTTAGGATGTTCTTGAGGGCTGTTGCTCTTATTTTTACCATTACACTGTATTTTATGCTCTGCTGACTTTGTAAAACAGGCCACCAACAATTATGTCGAACCTAGCGTCGACCCTAGCATTTAAGTCCATTTCTCGCAAACTATGATACCTACAATCATCAAACCTGGCATAAAGTTTTTTCTTAGAGTGTTCTTGAGGGCTGTTGCTCTTATTTATACCTTCACCTTTATTTTAAGGTCTGCTGACTTTGTAAAACCGTCCCTCAACAATTACGTCAACACTAGCGTTTAAGTAGATATCTCGCAAATTATGATACCTACAATCATCAAACCTGGCATAAAGCTTCTTCTAGTGAGTGAGTGATATGGATTTTACGGCACATCAGCACCAAAAGGGCTATTTCGCGCCGAAAACGCTATAAACGAAAACGTGTTATATGCATAAGGTCAGAAATGAGTGCACAGTATAAAAATGAATCAAGTCGGGTATGTGGTAAAACACGCCGATCAACGGCTAGCTTAAGACTGATAACATAAAACGAACTCTCGGCCAGCGAGATGAGTAAACACAAATTTAAATCCACTGTTGTAAAAATACCGCGACTTAACTAAACTATATTTTACTATATATGCCAATCTCTTTCAAAAATGAAAAGATTTTCGCCGGTTCAACCGTGTCAAACAGTTGTTTCATACTGTTGACACGGAAAAACCTAGCACGCGTAATACGAAAATCCATGCAATCTAAAAGGAAACGTTTAACACTAAAAGGTTCCTGGCAAGGAATGCACAAAGGCGGATCCTCACCTTTCAACAGAAACGAATGAGTAATAAAAGTATGGCCGATTCTGAGTCGAGCCAAAGTTACTTCTTCCTTACGATCAATTCTATAAGATGGTTGCCATTCACCAAGTGAAGGCTTGATAGAGTGAAGTTTGTTAAAGACAGCAGCATTCCATGATATCTGCCACTTATCATGAAGATATGTATTTATGCAAGGTTTGATATCAGTGTAAGGAATTTTAAGATCAGAAATATGAAGAGTTAAAGCAGATTTTGCGGCCATGTCGGCCTTTTCGTTGCCTTTAATCCCAACGTGACTGGGAAGCCAACAAAATACAATGTTGTTTAGCTCAGCTAAGTCATTATGTTTCAAGAGGATATCTAAAAGAAGAGGATTTTCAATATGGCGATTATTTAGGGATTGCAGAACAGAAAGGGAATCAGAAAAGATGATAAAATCTGTATTCCTAGACTGTTCAATATGATCCAAGCCTAAATCAATAGCTTTGATCTCCGCTGAAAAAATTGAGGCATTAGCAGGTAATCTACGTTTGTATGTTTCGGGTGGAGCAACACAAGCAGAGCCAGCTGTGTCTCCATCCTTTGAACCATCAGTATATAAAGTCTCATAGTTAGAAAAGTCAGACAGCAGTTCATTAAATTTAGTTCGAAATACAAGAGGGTCAGTTTGAGATTTTTTATCAGTATGCAAAGAAAATAAAACACGTGGCTGAGTAAATGTCCATGGTGGCACATCTGGAACCTTAAACTGTTCAATTGTGTCTAAATCTACATTCATATTTTGTAATTCTGAAGAGATTCTAATACCAAAGGAAGGAATCATATTTGGTTTATTCTCAAATAATGTTTTATATTGTGGCCGAAAAACAGTCTCATACGTTGGATTTGATGGATTTGACTTTAATTTAAGGGCATACTGCAGGGAGAGTTTAAGACGTCTATTATAAAGTGATGGTTCATTTGCCTCTGCTAAAAGACTCTCCGAGGGAGAAGTTCTGAAAGCTCCCAAGGCGAGCCGGAGTCCCTGATGATGAATGGGATCAAGCATTTCCAAATAAGATTTTCTAGCGGATCCATATATTATTGAGCCATAGTCTAGTTTGGACCGTATAATAGTTCTATACAGATTAAGTAAAACTTTACGATCTGCTCCCCAGTCAGTATGGGCATCAACTCGTAGTAGGTTCAACGCTTTTTGACATTTTGCTTTAAGCTGTTTAATGTGTGGAATAAAGGAAAGCTTTTTATCAAAGATAACCCCTAGAAATTTATTTTCTTCTACTACAGGAATGGGTGTCCCGTCCAAGGTCAGCACTGGATCATCATGCGCTTTTCGAAGGTGACAGAAATGCATGGAAACTGTCTTAGATTTCGAAAATTTGAATCCATTTTCAGTTGCCCACGTTTGAATTTTATTTAGATTTTGTTGAAGCTTACGTTCAATAGTATGCATATTTTTTGACCGATAACAAATCAAAAAGTCATCTACATATAAGGAACAGTCAACACCAGGATTAAGAAATTTAACAATATTGTTTATTTTTAGACTGAAAAGAGTAACAGACAAAATACTACCTTGAGGCACACCTTGTTCTTGATCATGTGCCTCAGACAAAGTTGAACCTACACGTACTTTGAATTCTCTATTGGATTAGAAGTTTTGAACGAATAGTGGCAATCGGCCTTTAAGACCTATTTCATGTAAATCATTCATTATACCATACTTCCAAGTTGTATCGTAAGCCTTCTCTAAATCAAAGAAGACAGCAACTAAGTGCTCCTTCTTGATGAAGGCTTCACGTATAAAGGTTTCTAATATAACCAAGTGATCATTAGTACTGCGTTGGTGCCTGAAACCACTCTGAAATTCTGTAATAATATTATTTGTTTCAAGGTACCAAACGAGTCTTTCATTGATCATTCGCTCCAATGTTTTACATATGCAGCTCGTTAAAGCAATAGGACGGTAGTTGTTTGGGTTCGTATTATCTTTTCCAGGTTTTGGTATGGGGATTATCGTAGCTTCTTTCCAAGACTTCGGCACATTACCAGTTTCCCAAATGTCATTAAATGTTTTCAAAAGAACCGAAAGAGAAGAGTCTGGAAGATGTTTCAAAAACTGGTAATGGATATCATCAGGCCCCGGAGATGAATCATGAGCCTTTGAAAGAGCATCTTTAAGTTCCGAAAGAGAAAAAGATTGATTATAAGTTTCTGTGTTGTTGGATGAAAATTTTAGGTTCTGTTTTTCCTTCTGCTTTTTAATATTCTTGAATTTTGGACTATAATTTTCAGAAGAAGAATTTTTCGAGAAAGCGTCAGCGAGAGTATTAGAAATATCTTTTTTGGAAGTAACTTTAGAGTTATTTACATTTAAGTGTCCCAGTGAGCTAGATTTTCCTTTTCCCTGAATTTTACGAACCATGTCCCATACTTTCTTTATTGAAGTTCGAGAATTTAATTTGGAAACATACTGTTTCCAAGATTTTTTCTTTGATTCTTTTATTGTACGACGAGCTTTTGCACGGAAAACACGATAATTATTTAAATTATCATGTGTTGGGCGATTATTGAAATGTCGCAGTGCTCCTTTACGTTGTTTTATAGCATTTTTACAGTCATCTGTAAACCAAGGCTTTTTAATCTTTTTTGATTTCGTTGATGTTTTTGGAACTGTTTCTTCTGCTATATTAATAAGAATAGATGCAAATGACTCAATCGGATCATCAGCCTCCTGGACTGTGTCTTCAAGAAGTCGAGTTTCACAAAGAGTGTGAAACTGGGCCCAGTTAGCTTTATTTAGTTTCCACCTTGAAACCGGCTCATCAATATCTGGACCAATGTTATTTAGGAAAACAGGAAAGTGATCACTACCGCAGAGATCATCATGAACTTTCCAGTCAAAGTCCAAAAGAAGGGTGGGAGTGCAAATAGAGAGGTCTAAAGAAGTGTATGTACCAGTTGCTGGATGGAGATACGTAGGAGTTTTAGTGTTATACAGACAAAGTCCATTGTTGTCGATAAAATTTTCAATTACTCTGCCTTTGTCATTAATATCTTTGGAACCCCAAAGAACATTATGACCATTAAAATCTCCCAACAATATGAAGGGAGAAGGGAGTTGCGGAACAAGATCATCAAGCTCTTTTAAAGACAATCTCGAATTGGGGGGAATATATATAGAACAAATAGTTACTACGCGATGGAGAGTTATACTAACTGCAACTGCTTGTAAATTCGTATGTAATTGCACCTGGCTATGAGGAGTGTTATTGTTGACAATTATAGAGACACCGCCAGCGGCTCTCATTATTTGTACTAAAGGTATGAAAAGAACTATAGTTTCTGATGGAAATGTTATCGGTGTCTTTTAGATGTGTTTCTTGAAGACACAGAGCAGCAGGCTCATAATCCTTCAAAAGGAGCAATGTTTCTTCATAGTTGGCTTTTAAGCCTCGACAATTCCATTGTATAATTCTATTTTTCATTATTATTCATTATGAATATATATTGGAGCAAAATGGTTAGATCTATTCTTAGGAACTAGGTATTCTGTTAAGTGTTCCCCTTGGGAGACAGGATGGGGATTCCTCCGCATCCATGTCCTCCAAGGCGGCCCACCTATTATGCTGCCTAATCGGATCATTAGATCCTTTCGGCTGTCTATCTGATTCAGGTACAGGTTTCTCCTTTACCTTTGGTTTAGGGTCAGGAGTCCTGTCTGAAGAGTTCTTGTTTGTTCTAAGCGTGTCGTGAACAATCTTTTGTAATTTCTTGTCTGCTTTTTGTTGTTTTTCTTTTTCTTTTTGACTTAATCTTTCCGACGAGTCTCGTGTTGCTTCAGCAGATGCTTCAGTTGCTGTAACATTGTAAGACGAAGACTGGGGGGCTCCTGTGATAAGTACAGGGTCTGTTTGTGTCGTAGCATCGACTAATGATACCGTGACACCAGCAGTCTTCGTAATGCTAGCATAACTTTTACCTGGTGCTGCCGTGTAGCTGTCAACGATTTTCCGCGCTTCTGGAAACGATATATTCCTGGTGTACTTGACTTTGAGAATTTCTTTCTCAGTGTGCCAGGCCTGGCATTTCCGCGAATTGGCGGGGTGGTCTTCCTTACAGTTGAAACATTTCGCTTGACGTTTACAATCTGTTTCATCCGCACAATGCTGCGGCTGACCACAGTTAGCACATATCGTTTCCTTTCTGCATCTGTCTTCGTGATGCACAAATACTTGGCACCGATAACATCGCAGTGGATTTGGAATGTAGGGATCAACGGAGACACGAAGAAATGCGACTTTTAATTGTTTGGGCAAAACTGATGTGTTAAAGGTGAATACGAAAGTGTTGGTGTCTTTGAGCGTCTCGTCTCGACGAACTTTGATACGACGGACTGCAACTACACCTTGCTCCCTCATATTTTCAAGGATCTCTTGATCGCTGACCCCTTTTAAATCGGGGCAGCGAACAACGCCCTTGCAAGTATTGAGGGAGCTGTGCAGTGCGACTTTCACTTCAAGGTCGAAAAATTTAGTAATACGCAACAGATTTTCGATAGATTTCTTGTTGACGTATTCGACCAGAAGGTCACCTGAGCGTAGCTTCTTTATGCTCTTTGGCACACCAGCGATGCCATGAAGCGCTTTTTCGATGACAAATGGAGACAAGCTCGACATTTGTCTTTCTTCCTTCGATGAGATGACTAAGAAGCGCGGAGTTGGAATAGACGTTGCGGATTGAGTAAGTTCGTTCTCTGATGGATCATCAGAGTCGGTGTCACGTGGCCGTTTCGAATTATGTTGAGAAGCTTTGGGGTTTGAAGTTGGGGGGGCCATGAGAAGATAAAGAAAATAATTCATCTCCGGTGTTCTCCACCCGCCGTGGAGCCCAACAAGGGAGCACTTTTATAGAGTGGATATCCAAAACTCCAAGTGCTAGAGATACACTGAAGATATACTCGGATAGGACAGAATGCCTACACGATTGGCCCCTCAGCCGCCGCCTTCTAGGAATGAAAACAGATGAGAAAAAGGGTTCATGGGCACATGGTCAGTATCAGAATGATACAAAGATTGGAAGAGAAAGGTAAAGTTGATTCCCAGGGCATGGCACGACAAAGCCGATTGATCATATTCGGGCCCATATGACCTCCCGTCTAGTTGAAATCAGGGCCAAAGTGATGTGTTGCAGACTGGATACGTCGTAGGCAGTCTACTCAAGCTTCTTCTAAGAATGTTTTCGAGGGCTGTTGCTCTTATTTATACCTTGACCTATATTTCATGCTCTGCGGACTTAGTAAAATTTTATATTCAAAATTATGTCCACCCTAGTGTTTAAGTCCATTTCTCACGATTTATGATACCTAGAATCATCAAACCTGGCATCCAGTTTCTTCTTAGAATGTTCTTGAGGGCTGATGCAATTAATTTACCCTTTACATATATTTCATGCTCTTCTGACTTCGCAAAATTTTAAACCCCAAAATATATATCAGCCCTGGCGCTTTAGTCCTTTCGTCCGAAAGTATGATACCTGTAGTCATCACACCTGGCATAAAGTTTCTTCTTAGTATGTTCACGAGGGATGTTGCAGTTATTCCTACCCTTTGCCTATATTTCATGCTCTTCTTACTTAGTAAAATTTTACATCCAAAATTGTGTTGACCCTAGCATTTTTGTCCATTTTTCATAAAGTTCTTTCAACTATATAGTCTTTACTACTGTGGAAACCCAGTGCAGGTGCGACATAGCATTCCGCGGAATTCTTGTTCTTAATAATATTGGTCCAGATATTGATGAACCTGTTTCAAGATGGAAATTAAATAAAGCTAACTGGGCCCAATTTCAAACCCTTTGTGAAACTCGACTACTGGAAGACACCCTGCAGGAGGCTGATGATCCGATAGAGTCATATGCATCTATTCCTATTAAAATAGCAGAGGAAACTATTCCAAAAACATCAATTAAATCCAAAAAGATTTAAAAGCCGTGGTTTACTGATGATTGCAAAACTGCTATCAAACAACGTAAAGGAGCACTGCGACAATTCAATAATCGTCCAACACACGATAATTTAAATTATTATCGTATTTTCCGTGCAAAATCTCGTCGAAAAATTAATGAATCAAAGAAGAAGTCTTGGAAACAATATGTTTCCAAATTGAATTCTAGAACTTCAATAAAGTATGGGACATGGTTCGTAAGATTCAGGAAACAGGAAAATCTAGCTCACTGGGACACTTATCTAAGGTTACTTCTAAAAAAGATATTTCTAATACCCTCGCTGACGCTTTTTCGAAAAATTCTTCTTCTGAAAATTATAGTGAGTGAGTGAGTGATATGGATTTTACGGCACATCAGCACCAAAAGGGCTATTTCGCGCCGAAAACGCTATAAACGAAAACGTGTTATATGCATAAGGTCAAAAATGAATGCACAGTATAAAAATGAATCAAGTCGGGTATGTGGTAAAACACGCCGATCAACGGCTAGCTTAAGACTGATAACATAAAACGAACTCTCGGCCAGCGAGATGAGTAAACACAAATTTAAATCTACTGTTGTATAAATACCGCGACTTAACTAAATTATATTTTACTATATATGCCAATCTCTTTCAAAAATGAAAAGATTTTCGCTGGTTCAACCGTATCAAACAGTTGTTTCATACTGTTGACACGGAAAAACCTAGCACGCGTAATACGAAAATCCATGCAATCTAAAAGGAAATGTTTAACACTAAAAGGTTCCTGGCAAGGAATGCACAAAGGCGGATCCTCACCTTTCAACAGAAACGAATGAGTAATAAAAGTATGGCCGATTCTGATTCGAGCCAAAGTTACTTCTTCCTTACGATCAATTCTATAAGATGGTTGCCATTCACCAAGTGAAGGCTTGATAGAGTGAAGTTCGTTAAAGACAGCAGCATTCCATGATATCTGCCACTTATCATGAAGATATGTATTTATGCAAGGTTTGATATCAGTGTAAGGAATTTTAAGATCAGAAATATGAAGAGTTAAAGCCGATTTTGCGGCCATGTCGGCCTTTTCGTTGCCTTTAATCCCAACGTGAGCGCAACCAACCCAACGTGAGTGGGAAGCCAACAAAATACAATGTTGTTTAGCTCAGCTAAGTCATTATGTTTCAAGAGGATATTTAAAAGAAGAGGATTCTCAATATGGCGATTATTTAGGGATTGCAGAACAGAAAGGGAATCAGAAAAGATGATAAAATCTGTATTCCTAGACTGTTCAATATGATCCAAGGCTAAATCAATAGCTTTGATCTCCGCTGAAAAAATTGAGGCATTAGCAGGTAATCTACATTTGTATATTTCGGATGGAGCAACACAAGCAGAGCCAGCTGTGTCTCCATCCTTTGAACCATCAGTATATAAAATCTCATAGTTAGAAAAGTCAGACAGCAGTTCATTAAATTTAGTTCGAAATACAAGAGGGTCAGTTTGAGATTTTTTATCAGTATGCAAAGAAGATAAAACACGTGGCTGAGTAAATGTCCATGGTGGCACATCTGGAACCTTAAACTGTTCAATTGTGTCTAAATCTACATTCATAATTTCAAATTCTGAAGAGATTCTAATGCCAAAGGAAGGAATCATATTTGGTTTATTCTCAAATAATGTTTTAAATTGTGGCCGAAAAACAGTTTCATACGTTGGATTTGATGGATTTGACTTTAGTTTAAGGGCATACTGCAGGGAGAGTTTAAGACGTCTATTATAAAGTGATGGTTCATTTGCCTCTGCTAAAAGACTCTCCGAGGGAGAAGTTCTGAAAGCTCCCAAGGCGAGCCGGAGTCCCTGATGATGAATGGGATCAAGCATTTCCAAATAAGATTTTCTAGCGGATCTATATATTATTGAGCCATAGTCTAGTTTGGACCGAATAATAGTTCTATACAGATTAAGTAAAACTTTACGATCTGCTCCCCAGTCAGTATGGGCAACAACTCGTAGTAGGTTCAACGCTTTTTGACATTTTGCTTTAAGTTGTTTAATATGCGGAATAAATGAGAGTTTTCTGTCAAAGGTAACACCCAAAAATTTATTTTCTTCAACTACAGGAATCGGCGTTCCGTCCAGGTTAAGAACTGGATCATCATGCGCCTTACGAAGATGACAGAAATGCATACAAACTGTCTTTGATTTAGAAAATCTGAATCCATTTTCAGTCGCCCACGTTTGTATTTTATTAAGATTTTGTTGAAGTTGACGTTCAATCGTATGCATATTTTTTGACCGATAACAAATCAAAAAGTTATCTACATATAAAGAACAGTCAACACCAGGATTAAGACATTTAACAATATTGTTTATTTTAAGACTGAAAAGAGTGACAGACAGAATACTACCTTGAGGCACACCTTGTTCTTGATCGTGTGCCTCAGACAGAGTTGAGCCTACACGTACTTTGAATTCTCTGTTAGATAGAAAGTTTTGAATGAATAATGGTAATCGGCCTTTAAGTCCTATTTCATGCAAATCATTCATTATACCATACTTCCAAGTTGTATCATAAGCCTTCTCTAAATCAAAGAAGATAGCAACTAAGTGCTCCTTCTTGATGAAGGCTTCACGGATAAAAGTTTCTAATCTAACCAAGTGATCGTTTGTACTTCGCTGGTGCCTGAAACCACTCTGAAATTCTGTAATAATATTATTTGTTTCAAGGTACCAAACGAGTCTTTCATTGATCATTCACTCCATCGTTTTACATATGCAGCTCGTTAAAGCAATAGGACGGTAGTTGCTTGGGTTCGTATTATCTTTTCCAGGTTTTGGTATAGGGATTATCGTAGCTTCTTTCCAAGATTTTGGTACATTGCCAGTTTCCCAAATAAAAGCTTTTAAAAGAACCGAAAGAGAAGAATCTGGAAGATGTTTCAAAAACTGGTAATGAATATCATCAGGACCCGGAGATGAATCATGGGCCTTCGAAAGGGCATCTTTTAGTTCTGAGAGAGAAAAAGAATGATTATAAGTTTCTGTGTTGTTAGAAGAAAATTTAAGGTTTCGTTTTTCCTTTTGTTTTTTAATGTTTTTGAATTTCGGACTATAATTTTCTGAGAAAGAATTTTTCGAAAAAGTATCGGCGAGGGTATTAGAAATATCTTTTTTGGAAGTAACTTTAGAATTATTTACATTTAAGTGTCCAAGCGAGCTAGATTTTCCTTTTCCCTGAATTTTACGAACCATGTCCCATACTTTCTTAATTGAAGTTCGGGAGTTTAATTTGGAAACGTACTGTTTCCAAGACTTTTTCTTTGATTCTTTAATTGTTCGACGAGCTTTTGCACGAAAAACACGATAATTATTTAAATTATCATGTGTAGGACGATTATTGAATTGTCGCAGTGCTCCTTTACGCTGTTTAATAGCAGTTTTGCAGTCATCTGTAAACCAGGGCTTTTTAACTTTGTTTGATTTCAATGAAGTTTTGGGAACAGTTTCTATTGCTATTGTAATAAGAACAGATGCAAATGACTCAATAGGATCATCCGCCTCTCGCACAGTGTCTTCAAGAAGTTGATTTTCACAAAGAGTTTGAAACAGAGCCCAGTTAGCTTTGTTTAATTTCCACCTTGAAATTGGTTCTTCAATATCCGGACCAATATTATTCAAAAAAATTGGAAAGTGATCACTACCACACAGATCATCATGCACTTTCCAGTCATAGTCTAAAAGAAGAGTGGGGTAGCATATAGAAAGGTCTAAAGCAGTATATGAACCCGTGGCTGGATGAGGATATGTAGGAGTTTTAGTGTTATATAGACAAAGTCCATGATTATCAATAAAATTTTCAATTATTCTACCTTTGTCATTTATATCTTTGGAACCCCAGTGGATATTATGACCATTGAAGTCTCCCAATAATATGTAGGGAGAAGGTAATTGTGGAATAAGATCATCAAGCTCTTTGACAGATAATCTCGAACTGGGAGGAATATATACAGAGCAAATAGTAACAACACGATGGAGAGTTATACTAACTGCAACTGCCTGTAAAGTCGTCTGTAAAGGTATCTGGCTATGAAGAGCATTATTATTAACAAAGATAGAGACACCGCCAGCGGCTCTCTCATTGTTTGGAGAAAAAGTATGGAAAGAGCTGTAATTTCTGATTGAAATATTATCTGTATATTTCAAATGCGTTTCTTGAAGACATAGAGCAGCAGGCTCATAATCCTTAAGGAGCAATAGTGTTTCTTCATAGTTGGCTTTTAAGCCTCGACAATTCCACTGTATTATTTTATTTTTCATTTATCTCATTATATATTAATAAAATATTGGAGCTAAATGGGTTAGATCTGTTCTTAAGAAATAGGCATACGATTAAGTGTTCCCTTTGGAAGACTTGACGTGGAGGGAGATTCCTCCGCATCCATGTCCTCCAAAAGTGCCCACCTATTATGCTGCCTAATCGGATCATCCGATCCTTTCGGCTGCCTATCTGTATCCGGTACAGATTTCTCCTTTCCCCGTTGTTTGGGGTCAGGAGCCTTGACTGAAGTGTTCTTGTTCGTTTTGTCGTTTTAACGAGCGTATCTTGAACAATTTTGACTACATTTTTGTCAGCTTTTTCTGCTTTTTGCTTTTCCTTTTGACTTAGTCTATTGGACGGGTCTCGTGTTGGTTCCGCAGATGTTTCAGTGGATGCAACATTGTATGACGAAAACTGTGGAGCTCCTGTGATAAGTACAGGGTCTGTTTGTGTCGTAGCATCAACTAATGGTACTGTGACACCAGCAGTCTTCGTTATGCTTGCATAACTTTTACCTGGTGCTGCGGTGTAGCTTTCAACGATTTTCCGCGCTTCTGGAAACGATATGTTTCTTGTATATTTCACTTTTAGTATTTCTTTTTCTTTATGCCAGGCCTGACATTTTCGCGAGTTGGCGGGGTGGTCTACCAAGCAGTTTCCGCATTTTGCTGTTCTTTTACAATCGGTTTCATCAGCGCAATGTTGAGGCTGACCACAGTTGGCACATATCGTTTCCTTTTTACATCTGTTCTCGTGATGTCCAAACAACTGACACTTATAACAGCGCAGTGGATTTGGAATGTACGGATCAACAGACACACGAAGAAAGGCAACTTGTAACTGTTTTGGTAGTATTGACGTGTTAAAAGTAAAAACGAATGTGTTGGTATCTTTTAATGTTTCATCGCGACGAACCTTAATTCTGCGAACTGCGATTACACCTTGCTCCCTCATGTTGTCTAGGATCTCCTGTTCGCTGCATCCTTTTAAATTAGGGCAGCGAACAACGCCCTTACAAGTATTGAGGGAGCCGTGCAAAGATACCTTCACATTCAGATCGAAGAATTTCTCCGTTCGTAAAAGGCTCTCAATTTGTTTCCGGTTGGCATATTCGACCAACAGGTCTCCTGACTGAAGCTTTTTGATACTCCTCGGTACACCGGCGATACCGTGGAGTACCTTCTCTATCACGAACGGAGATAGACTTGAAACTTGCCTCTCTTGTGTAGATGAGATAACCAGAAAGCGCGGTGAAGCAGTAGTTGCTTACGGTTGAGAATGTTCAGGCTCTGATGTATCATCAGAGTCACCATCACGTGGACGTTTGTTGGTATGTTGAGAAGCTTTGGGGTTTGAATTTTGGGGGGCCATGAGAAAATAACGAAATATTTCATCTCCGGTGCTCTCCACCCGCCGTGGAGCCCAACAAGGGAGCACTTATATGGAGTGGATATCCTAAACTCCAAGTTCTAGAGATACACTGAAGATATACTCGGATAGGACAGAATGCCTACACGATTGACCCATCAGCCGCCGCCATCAAGGAATGGAAAAAGATGTGAACAAGGGTTCATGGGCACATGGTCAGTATCAGAATGATACAAAGATAGGAAGAGAAAGTAAAGTGGATTCCCTGGGCCTGGCACGACAAAGCCGATTGATCATATTCGGGCCCATATGACCTCCCGTCTAGTTGAAATCAGGGCCAAAGTGATGTGTTGCCGACTGGCTACATCGCAGGCAGTCCACTGAATCACCAGGATCCCTTCTTCCAACGACACGGGTCGCAGCTCACGGCAAACGAGCCGCCCCCTTTTAGACAGCCTTTTACGTCACGCAGAAGGATACGTCTGGCCTATTCTATCCCGGGACCAGCACGGGGCGAAAATTATAGTCCAAAATTAAAAAATATCAAAAAGCAAAAGGTAAAAACAGAACCTAAAATTTTCATCCCACAACACAGAAACTTATAATCAATCTTTTTCTCTTTCGGAACTTTAAGATGCTCTTTTAAAGGCTCATTATTCATCTCCGGGGCCTGATGATATCCATTACCAGTTTTTGAAACATCTTCCAGACTCTTCTCTTTCGGTTCTTTTGAAAACATTCAATGACATTTGGGAAACTGGTAATGTACCAAAGTCTTTGAAAGAAGCTACGATAATCCCCATACCAAAACCTGGAAAAGATAATACGAACCCGAACAACTATCGTCCTATCGCTTTAACGAGCTGCATATGTAAAACATTGGAGCGAATGATCAATGACAGACTCGTTTGGTACCTTGAAACGAATAATATTATTACAGAATTTCAGAGTGGTTTCAGGCACCAACGCAGCACTTATGATCACTTGGTTAGATTGGAAAGTTTCATACGTGAAGCCTTCATAAAGAAGGAGCACTTAGTTGCTGTCTTCTTTGATTTAGAGAAGGCTTACGATACAACTTGGAAGTATGGTAGAATGAATGATTTACATGAAATAGGCCTCAAAGGCCGATTGCCACTATTCGTTCAAAACTTCTTATCCAATAGAGAATTCAAAGTACGTGTAGGTTCAAGGCGTTCCAAGGCGGTAGTTCCGTTTTGGTTCTCTGTTGCCTGTTTTTGGTGTCAGAGTTTCTGTGATGTTTTACCTTATGTTTGTTCTTATTATTTTTGGTTCGATTTGGGTTGCTGAGTGGCCACCTTTTGGGAACAAGCTGCTCACTCGGTTGGCCAAATGTTCTCTGTATCTTGATTATTTGTAATCTTAGTTGTTTCCAACTATGGTTTGAGGGCTGGATTTGGATTTTGATTGTTTCAGTTCCTGGTCTTTGCATACTTTTTACTTTCAACTTTGTCTGAGGCACATGATCAAGAACAAGGTGTGCCTCAAGGTAGTATTTTGTCTGTTACTCTTTCCAGTCTAAAAATAAACAATATTGTAAAATGGCTTAATCCTGGTGTTGACTGTTCCTTATATGTAGATGACTTTTTTATTTGTTATCGGTCAAAAAATATGCATACTATTGAACGCCAGCTTCAACAAAATCTAAATTAAATTCAAACGAGGGCAACTGAAAATGGATTCAAATTTTCAAAATCTAAGACAGTTTGCATGCATTTCTGTCATCTTCGAAAAGCGCATGATGACCCAGTGCTCACCTTGGACGGGACACCCATTCCTGTAGTAGAAGAAAATAAATTTCTAGGCGTTGTATTTGATAAAAAGCTTTCCTTTATTCCACACATTAAACAGCTTAAAGCAAAATGTCAAAAAGCGTTGAACCTACTATGAGTTGTTGCCCATACTGACTGGGGAGCAGATCGTAAAGTTTTACTTAATCTGTATAGAACTATTATACGGTCCAAACTAGACTATGGCTCAATAATATATGGATCCGCTAGAAAATCTTACCTGGAAATGCTTGATCCCATTCATCATCAGGGACTCCGGCTCGCCTTGGGAGCTTTCAGAACGTCTCCCTCGGAGAGTCTTTTAGCAGAGGCAAATGAACCATCACTTTATAATAGACGTCAAAAACTCTCCCTGCAGTATGCCCTTAAACTAAAGTCAAATCCATCAAATCCAACGTATGAAACTGTTTTTCGGCCACAATATAAAACATTATTTGAGAATAAAACAAATATGATTCCTTCTTTTGGCATTAGAATCTTTTCAGAATTTGAAAATATGAATGTAGATTTAGACACAATTGAACAGTTTAGGGTTCCGGATGTGCCACCATGGACCTTTACTCAGCCACGTGTTTTATTTTCTTTGCATACTGATAAAAAATCTCAAACTGATCCTCTTGTATTTCGAGCTAAATTTAATGAACTGCTGTCTGACTTTCCTAACTATGAGACTTTATATACTGATGGTTCAAAGGATGGAGACAAAGCTGGCTCTGCTTGTGTTGCTCCATCCGAAACATACAAATGTAGATTACCTACTAACGCCTCTATCTTTTCAGCGGAGATCACAGCTATTCATTTAGCCTTGGATCATATTGAACAGTCTAGGAATAGAGATTTTATCATCTTTTCTGATTCCCTCTCTGTTCTGCAATCCCTAAATAATCGCCATATTGAAAACCCTCTTCTTTTAGATATCCTCTTGAAACATTATGACTTAGCTGAGCTAAACAATATTGTATTTTTTTGGCTTCCCAGTCACGTTGGAATTAAAGGCAACGAAAAGGCCGACATTGCTGCGAAATCGGCATTAACTCTTCATATTTCTGATCTTAAAATTCCTTACACTGATATCAAACCTTGCATAAATACCTATCTTCATGATAAGTGGCAGATATCATGGAATGCTGCCGTCTTTAACAAACTTCATTCTATCAAGCCTTCACTTGGTGAATGGCAACCATCTTATAGAATTGATCGTAAGGAAGAAGTAACTTTGGCTCGACTCAGAATCGGCCATACTTTTACTACTCATTCGTTTCTATTGAAAGGTAAGGATCCACCTTTGTGCATTCCTTGCCAGGAACCTTTTAGTGTTAAACATTTTCTTATAGATTGCATGGATTTTCGTATTACGCGTGCTAGGTTTTTCCGTGTCAACAGTTTGAAACAACTGTTTGACACGGTTGAACCTGCGAAAATCTTTTCATTTTTGAAAGAGATTGGCATATATAGTAAAATATAGTTTAGTTAAGTCGCGGTATTTTTACAACTGTAGATTTAAATTTGTGTTTACTCATCTCGCTGGCCGAGAGTTCGTTTTATGTTATCAGTCTTAAGCTAGCCGTTGATCGGCGTGTTTTACCACATACCCGACATGATTCATTTTTATATTGTACATTCATTTCTGACCTTATGCATATAACACGTTTTCGTTTATAGCGTTTGCGGCGCGAAATAGCCCTTTTTGGTGCTGATGTGCCGTAAAACCCATATCACTCACTCATTCACCATGACTAAAAATTTCCCTCACAAAGAAGGTATTTTTACTGCTATTTATCTGAGGTATATGAAGTCTAAATAACTGAGTGGCACACACCTGATAATTGACGTAGTTAGAACATAGCCTACATTTGTTTTTTCAGATTTTTTGGAATTTTTGGTGGCGACGTTATGTGAAAGGAAAGTGGCTTTCAATTTTTTGGACATTATAATCAGAGACTATAGACTCACTGTAGAGGATAAAACAGTATATGGTTACACCAAATATGATGAAGGCGGTGCACACACAATTATTGTGTCCACATTTGGTGTTACCGAAATGGAATATACAGGGACTCTTTTACACGAACTCTCCAATGCAGTTTTACTTAATCTGTATAGAACTATTATACGGTCCAAACTAGACTATGGCTCAATAATATATGGATCCGCTAGAAAATCTTACCTGGAAATGCTTGATCCCATTCATCATCAGGGACTCCGGCTCGCCTTGGGAGCTTTCAGAACGTCTCCCTCGGAGAGTCTTTTCGCAGAGGCAAATGAACCATCACTTTATAATAGACGTCAAAAACTCTCCCTGCAGTATGCCCTTAAACTAAAGTCAAATCCATCAAATCCAACGTATGAAACTGTTTTTCGGCCACAATATAAAACATTACTTGAGAATAAACCAAATATGATTCCTTCTTTTGGCATTAGAACCTCTTCAGAATTTGAAAATATGAATGTAGATTTAGACACAATTGAACAGTTTAGGGTTCCGGATGTGCCGCCATGGACCTTTACTCAGCCACGTGTTTTATTTTCTTTGCATACTGATAAAAAATCTCAAACTGATCCTCTTGCATTTCGAGCTAAAGTTAATGAACTGCTGTCTGACTTTCCTAACTATGAGACTTTATATACTGATGGTTCAAAGGATGGAGACAAAGCTGGCTCTGCTTGTGTTGCTCCATCCGAAACATACAAATATAGATTACCTGCTAATGCCTCTATCTTTTCAGCGGAGATCAAAGCTATTGATTTAGCCTTGGATCATATTGAACAGTCTAGGAATAGAGATTTTATCATCTTTTCTGATTCCCTCTCTGTTCTGCAATCCCTAAATTATCGCCATATTGAAAACCTCTTGTTTTAGATATCCTCTTGAAACATAATGACTTAGCTGAGCTAAACAATATTGTATTTTGTTGGCTTCTTAGTCACGTTGGAATTAAAGGCAACGAAAAGGCCGACATTGCTGCGAAATCGGCATTAGCTCTTCATATTTCTGATCTTAAAATTCCTAACACTGATATCAAACCTTGCATAAATACCTATCTTCATGATAAGTGGCAGGTATCATGGAATGCTGCTGTCTTTAACAAACTACATTCTATCAAGCCTTCACTTGGTGAATGGCAACCTTGTTATAGAATTGATCGTAAGGAAGAAGTAACTTTGGCTCGACTCAGAATCGGCCATACTTTTATTACTCATTCGTTTCTGTTGAAAGGTGAGGATCCGCCTTTGTGCATTCCTTGCCAGGAACCTTTTAGTGTTAAACATTTTCTTTTAGATTGCATGGATTTTCGTATTACGCGTGCTAGGTTCTTCCGTGTCAGCAGTATGAAACAACTGTTTGACACGGTTGAACCAGCGAAAATCTTCTCATTTCTGAAAGAGATTGGCATATATAGTAAAATATAGTTTAGTTGAGTCGAGGTATTTTTACAAAAGTTGATTTAAATTTGTGTTTACTCATCTTGCTGGTCGAAAGTTCGTTTTATGTTATTAAGATAGCCGTTGATCGGCGTGTTTTACCACATACCCGACTTGATTCATTTTTATACTGTGCATTTATTTCTGACCTTATGCATAAAACACGTATTCTTTATAGCGTTTTCGGCGCGAAATAGCCCTTTGGTGCTGATTTGCCGTAGAACCCATATCACTCACTCACTCCAATGCATTACAACCCTTTGAAGAAAGGCATGGGTCCGCATGGTCTCAGACTTTGTGTTTTTTGATGGGGTTGATATCCATTCACATTGAGGAACTGGATATCATACCCCATTACAACTTCGCTGTTAGCGCAAGGGGAGTAAATATAATAGAAACGAGACATCGAAAGACTTATCAAATTGTAGGGTAACGACATATGTGACATTGCGAAAAAATATTTACTTTATCAGTTGGTTGTTGTTTTATACAGAAAGAACTATTTGAAGAAGTTTCGTATCAAAATAACTCGTTTACTGTTATCAGTTTATTGTGATTCTTGTTTTTATTAGTTGTGTTTTATTGTGTCTGAATTCAGACTGGACGGTGCCTCTCAACTTTGAGCAGACAAGAGACATTCCGAGATATAATTTTTGTTGATGAAACATGTGTGGAACTCAAGTCTTCAGGACGAATGTATTTTTACCAGAAAGGCACAAGGCCAGAGGAGTGTCCCTCACTGAAGGTGGCAAAGTCCAAGCATCCTTACAAGGTTACTATGGCGCTCCATAGCAAACTCGGCCAATAACAAAACTGGCCCATGAAAGAGTTCATGACAGACTGTAAGAATTTACAGGGCCAAATCTTGTAAAATGATTAAAATGTACTTAAATTCAAAATATTTTTACCAGACCAAAAGAATATTTACCAGACGACTGCCATGGCAAACTAGTAAGGCCCCGGACCTTGCAGACTTGATTTTCTTTTTAAGGTGGCCCGAGTTGTCCCAGAATCGCACGTGATGTATGCTTTCAGTTCAAGGTCATTAAATAGTCATATAGTCTATATCTAGAATTAACTCTTTTTCTGAACTGACCTAGTTTTTATATGACATGGCCGAGTTTCAAATCAGGTCTACATTTCGTAAACATTCTGACAAAGTTTCATATAGATTATATCATAACTGTGATCTCAGGAGTGTACACGTTTTTCTAAGATTTGACCTAGTAACATAGGTTTTGACCCCACAAGAATCAGTCAAACTTGGTCTAGATTTCATTAAGATAAACATGCTGACAAAGTTACAGGAAGATTGGATCATATCTGTACCCTCTAGAGTTTGCACAAGGTTTTTCTAAGATCTGACCTAGTGACCTAGTTTTTGACCCACATGACCCAGTTTCAAAGTTGGTCTAGATTTCATTAAGATAAACAGTCTGACAAAGTTTCATAACGAATGGATCGTAACTGTGCCCTCTGAGTCATTCTAAGATTTATTTCTATTTTAAGCGCTGGCGGCCATTTTGTTCAGCGGAGTGTAAGCACTTTAGCAATTTCTGTTGAGAACCATGATTCAAAAACTTCTGTGAACTTATTTTGAAATCAAGCCATTGGCTTCAGAGGATTGATCGATTGATTGTTTTGGGGTTAACGGCCCTTTGAGACAATATTTCAGTCTATATCTGGCCGTCTCCAATAGAGGGAGAAAGAGGAAAAATGATAGACGAGAGAAAAAATGTCCAAACAACCCCCATCCGCACCTACTGCAAGCACAGTAGGCGCTTGTCCTACAACGTTCCAAACTAGTAGGACGCCCCGGCACTGGAAGTTACATACAGCACCATCATACCACCCAACCACCCCTGGCTTCAGAGATGTTGTTTAAAGGTTTTTCTGTTTTCTGACAATCTTTGATTCTGACAGACATATTTTTTGTTATTTCAGGATAATGACTCCACACATAAATCCAAATCCACTGTTCAGTGGATAAAGAACCGCAACATGTACGACAAGATCATGACAGTGCCTGTCTCATCACCGGACTTAAATCCCACAGAGAATGTCTGAGCCAGTATGAAGGAGGACCATCTTCAAAGAAAACCAAAGACCAAAGACCAACTAATTTCAGGAATAAGGGAGTTGGGAACGTTTGGATGACAGACAGTGCGCAACATACATTGAACACAATCACAAGGCCATCCCACGAGTTGTATTGAACCATGATTAGCTGTAGATGGATTTGTACCGTGTGTCTATGAAAAGTAAAATGCAAAAGTTGTGAGGCCATTCTTAATTTTGAACAACATCATGTTTGCATTGCCTCCTTCTTTAGAAGTAGTTTTAGCCTTTTCCAAAATTTTACTTCATCTGTAGAAAATAATCCAATAATTATGGCAAACAATATAGACTCTGATTAGATGCCACCTTTGTCGCATCTGGGTCTAGGTCTACACTATTTCCCAGCTGATGTCAGTTTGATAGGTGTCCCAACATGAATGGGTTAAATTAGTTTTTTTTCCATAAATTTGCTTTTATCATCTAGAAATATATAAGCAGTAAGACGCCCCGGCACTGGAAATTACACGCTGCACCTTCACACCACCCGACCACCCAACGCGAGTTACTAGTTGAGTTTACAGTGTAAACCAGGTGAACAATGGTCCTGTAGCTCACCTGAGTCCATTCCTCAGCACTCGAGGGTAAATAACTCTACAGTAAATTGGCTAATTTTAAATTCATCAGAGTTCTTATGCTTGTCTTTGTTAATAGCAGCAAGCTTGATGAAGTTATAACAAAACAAATAAAGTCACTATGCCCGGGATAAGGTCAAATATGAGCTATTTAAACACTCAAGGGCAAGTAACTGCAAGACGAAATATACAATATAGCCAAATTTCAAACTTGTCAGAGATATGCATGTTCTGTTTATCTGGAAATTTGTTTGTTTCAATCACAAAGTTGCTATGCCCAGGACGACATTTTTCCCATTGTAAGTCTATGGGAAAAATGTTCGGTCTTTACGGGCAAGTAACTCCGAAATCAATATTCTGATCTAGCCCAAATGCAAACGCGTCAGAGATTTTATGCCTAGTATCCTGATAATATGCAAATTCATAAAGTAACAATTAGAATAAGATTAGCCATTGGTTGTCATGGCAGCCAATTGAAGGCAATGATTTGGCAAAATTCATATGGTTGGTATAGGACTACTCAAGGAAAATTTCTGTCAAACTTTAGTCAAAAGATCTGCAATAATACAGAAATAAATGCCAATTAATTCAAATTGGCAAGGGAAGCAATACAGTTATCTCTGTAAAATAAAATCAATTTGGATTATATCCCTTGTTTTTGCAAAAATTGAATTGATCCATTTTCATTCTATCGGTGGCCGTAAAAACAAGGGAAACCACAAAAAATGATCCGGTCAGTAGAGGACTACTCTAGGAACATTTCTGTAAAAGTTTTGTCAAAATATCTGCAGTAACAAAACAATACGAATTTTCAATTTTCCCCATACAAGTCAATGGAAACTTTAAGTTGCCATAGCAACGGAACCAATGATGAGATCTAGATAAAAAAAAGTAATTTTGGTTCCCTCTGCCTATAGATGCTATACATGAAATTTGGTAACAATCAGCTTTGTAGTTTCAGAGGAGATGGCGTTTGAAAATGTTGACGGACGACGGATGCCTGCCTATACTAAAAGCTCAACTGGGTGAGCTATTGACAAAATGATGGGAAACGAATTTACCCCTTATCCACGCTGACGCCACGTTGAAACTGCATATAAATTGATCTTGGGACACCTTTCTGCGTTTATATTGTATCGACGCAAATACTTGTATCTTTGACGTTTACGAATCAGTACTTCAGACAGAATGCCTTCGGTGTACATTACATTTTGCCGAGACATTCAAACTTCTACTTCATTCATACGAGACTCATTTTCATTGGATATGGACATAGAAATCAGGAATCTAATAATAACCAATAACAATTTGGGCTTATAATACTGAAAACAAGAAACCCATGTTTGTACGTATACGTTATTTTACGACTTTATACGAGGGTCGTTGGAGGGGGCGCCCCGGCTTCGGCTACTTCGACGAGGAGGACCTCATGGAGTGTCTCTCATTCCTTGGCCACATGCAGATTCCCTTCAGAAGGGAGCCCAACAAGGGAGCACTTATATGGAGTGGATATCCTAAACTCCAAGTGCTAGAGATGCACTGAAGATATACTCGGATAGGACAGAATGCCTACACGATTGATCCCTCAGCCGCCGCCTTCTAGGAATGGAAAAAGATGTGAAAAAGGGTTCCTGGGCACATGGTCAGTATCAGAATGATACAAAGATAGGAAAACAAAGTAAAGTTGATTCCCAGGGCAAGGCACGACAAAGCCGATTGATCATATTCGGGCCCATATGACCTCCCGTCTTGTTGAAATCAGGGCCAAAGTGACGTGTTGCAGACTGACTATGTCGCAGGCAGTCTGCTCAATCACCAGGATCCTTTCTTCCAACGACACGGGTCGCAGCTCACGGCAAACGAGCCGCCCCCTTTTAGACTGCCTTTTACATCACGCAGAGGGATACGTCTGGCCTATTCTATCCCGGGACCAGCACGGGGCTGTAATGTAGATGACTGCATAATACCTACAAAAGGTTAAAGAAAAAAAAAGATCAAGAAACAAATTCTAAAATGCCCAAGTGTCTTAAATTGTTCTATAAATATTCGACTCAAAAATAAATCCTGTTTAGTCTTGGTTGGTTGGTTGATTTGATGTTGTTTTGACCCTACAAGAATCAGTCAAACTTGGTCTAGATTTCATAAAGGTAAACATTCTGACAAAGTTACAGGAAGATTGGATGATATCTGTGCCCTCTAGGGTTTGCACAAGGTTTTTCTAAGATCTGACCTAGTGACCTAGTTTTTGACCCACATGACCCAGTTTCAAAGTTGGTCTAGATTTCATTAAGATAAACAGTCTGACAAAGTTTCATAACGAATGGATCGTAACTGTGCCCTCTGAGTCATTCTAAGATTTATTTCTGTTTTAAGCGCTGGCGGCCATTTTGTTCAGCGGAGTGTAATCATTTTAGCAATTTTTGTTCAGAACCATGATTCAAAAACTTCTGTGAAATTATTTTGAAATCAAGCTATTGGCTTCAGAGGATTGATCGATTGATTGTTTTGGGGTTAACGGCCCTTTCAGACAATATTTCAGTCTATATCTGGCCGTCTCCCATAGAGGGAGAAAGAGGAAAAATGATAGACGAGAGAAAAAAATGTCCCATAGAGGGAGAAAGAGGAAAAATGATAGACGAGAGAAAAAAATGTCCAAACAACCCCCACCCGCACCTACTGCAAGCACAGTAGGCGCTTGTCCTACAACGTTCCAAATTAGTAGGACGCCTCGGCACTGGAAGTTACTTACAGCACCATCATACCACCCAACCACCCCAGGATTCAGAGATGTTGTTTAAAGGTTTTTCTGTTTTCTGACAATCTTTGATTCTGACAGACATATTTTTTGTTATTTCAGGATAATGACTCCACACATAAATCCAAATCCACTGGATGAAGAACCGCAACATGTACGACAAGATCATGACAGTGCCTGCCTCGTCACCGGACTTAAATCCCATAGAGAATGTCTGAGCCAGTATGAAGGACCATCTTCAAAGAAAACCAAAAACCAAAGACCAACTAATTTCAGGAATAAGGGAGTTTTGGGAACGTTTGGATGACAGACAGTGCGCAACATACATTGAACACAATCACAAGGCCATCCCACGAGTTGTATTGAACCATGATTGGCTGTAGATGGATTTGTACCGTGTGTCTATGAAAAGTAAAATGCAAAAGTTGTGAGGCCATTCTTAATTTTGAACAACATCATGTTTGCATTGCCTCCTTCTTTAGAAGTAGTTTTAGCCTTTTCCAAAATTTTACTTCATCTGTAGAAAATAATCCAATAATTATGGCAAACAATGTAGACTCTGATTAGATGCCATCTTTGTGGCATCTGGGTCTAGGTCTACACTATTTCCCAGCTAATGTCAGTTTGATAGGTGTCCCAACATGAATGGGTTAAATTAGTTTTTATTTTTCCATAAATTTGCTTTTATCATCTAGAAATATATAAGCAGTAAGACGCCCCGGCACTGGAAATTACACGCTGCACCTTCACACCACCCGACCACCCAACGCGAGTTACTAGTTGAGTTTACAGTGTAAACCAGGTGAACACTGGTCCTGTAGCTCACCTGAGTCCATTTATCATCAGCACTCAAGGGTAAATAATGGCCTAATTTTAAATTCATCTGAGTTCTTATGCTTGTCTTTGTTAATAGCAGCAAGCTTGATGAAGTTATAACAAAACAAATAAAGTCACTATGCCCGGGATAAGGTCAAATATGAGCTATTTAAACACTCAAGGGCAAGTAACTGCAAGACGAAATATACAATATAGCCAAATTTCAAACTTGTCAGAGATAGGAAATTCGTTTGTTTCAATAACAAATAAAGTTGCTATGCCCAGGACGACATTTTCCTCATTGTAAGTCTATGGGAAAAATGTTCGGTCTTTACGGGCAAGTAACTCCGAAATCAATATTCTGATCTAGTCCAAATGCAAACGAGTCAGAGATTTTATGCCTAGTATCCTGATAATATGCAAGTTTATAAAGTAACAATTAGAATAAGATTAGCCATTGGCTGTCATGGCAACCAATTGAAGGCAATGATTTGGCAAAATTCATATGGTTGGTATAGGACTACTCAAGGAAAATTTCTGTAAAACTTTAGTCAAAAGATCTGCAATAATGCAGAAATAAATGCAAATTACTTCAAATTGGCAAGGGAAGCAATACAGTTATCTCTGTAAAATAAAATCAATTTGGATTATATCCCTTGTTTTTGCAAAAATTGAATTGATCCATTTTAATTCTATCGGTGGCCGTAAAAACAAGGGAAACAACAAAAAAAAATGATCCGGACAGTAGAGGACTACTCTAGGAACATTTCTGTAAAAGTTTTGTCAAAATATCTGCAGTAACATAACAATACGAATTTTCAATTTTCCCCATACAAGTCAATGGAAACTAAGTTGCCATAGCAACGGAACTAATGATGTGATCTAGATAAAAACACAGTAATTTTGGTTCCCTCTGCCTATAGATGCTATACATGAAATTTGGTAACAATCAGCTTTGTAGTTTCAGAGGAGATGGCGTTAGAAAATGTTGACGGACGACGGATGCCTGCCTATACTAAAAGCTCAACTGTGAGCCTTCGGCTCAGGTGAGCTAATGACAAAATGATGGGAAACGAATTTACCCCTTATCCACGCTGACGCCTCGTTGAAACTGCATATAAATTGATCTTGGGACATCTTTCTGCGTTTATATTGTATCGACGCAAATACTTGTATCTTTGACGTTTATGATTCAGTACTTCAGACAGAATGCCTTCGGTGTACATTACATTTTGCCGCGACATTCAAACTTCTTCTTCATTCATACGAGACTCATTTTCATTAGATATGGACATAGAAATCGGGAATCTAATAATAACCAATAACAATTTGGGCTTATAATACTGAAAACAAGAAACCCATGTTTGTACGTATACGTTATTTTACGACTTTACACGAGGGTCGTTTATTTAATGTTTTCATTGGGGTTTTACAGGGCGCGTTATTAATCCCATTCACATTTCTTTTACTTCAACCCTTCAAAGTATTCTCCCTTGACGCAAACACACTTTTCAACTCTCGAAATCCGTGTTACATAGGCAAAGAATTAGGCCTTTTTAGGTATACCCTGAAGACACCGGTAAATTGCACTACCAAGTGCATTTCGGGATTCCTAACAACGACCAGAAAGGATTTTCTTTTGTACCGGAAACAGGAAAAAGTCGCAGGGACTAAGAGGTCTGGCGAATAAGGGGGATGAAAGAGCTGAACTACCTTTCCTCTTTCAAGAAGTCTTGGACCATAACACACTTATGAGCAGGTGCGTTGTCACGGATAAGACACACACCTCTTTAACCGGTTGCAGGTCTACGTTTTATGAAGTGTGCCTTTACTTTTGCGTGTATATGGCCGCACCAACTTGATATTTCAACAATTTTTGAAAACCGAAATTTCATCCTATTATAGAAAATCACTCCCTCGTGAAATTACCGCAGTTTTCACGCGCTCCTTACAGCCACGCGGTATGGTGGGCCATTAGTGACACAATTAAATGAAAGACCCTCGTACGTTCTTGGAAGATATTTCCGTGTAATCTTGGACATATCAATATTGCAAGGGTGCTAGTGCACTTTAGAAGTTGTATGTTTTTGGGACAATCTATGATCCGAACACTGTTTATTACTGCTCGAATATAACGGTTGAGACGACAGTCCATTTTCCTGGTGGATTTTCGATCTAATCGAGCGGCAGACTCTTGGTTGGGAGACCATTCCGACGGACCATCAGAATTTCACTGGAGACCGGGACAGGAACGCCGAATCGCTAAGTACAAGCAAGAAATAAAACTAAACGAGCTCTGCTTTGTAGAAAGCTAATTCGTTTGTTTTTATTCTGTCAGTTACTCATTTTCAATGTTACAAGATCAATGATATTCAATTATCAATGGAATACCAGACATAGTGCCAATGAACTCATTAATACCTCTTTATTGTTCTTTATTAGCTGTGTTAGGTGATGTCAGGGAAATTGATTGATTGATTGTTTTGGGTTTAACGGCCCTTTGAAACAGTATTTCAGTCTATATCGGGCCGTCTCCCAGAGAGGGAGAAATGATAGGCGATACAAAAAATGTCAAAACAACCCACCCGCACCTACTGCAAGCACAGTAGGCCCTTGCCCTACAATGTTCCAAATCAGTAGGACGCCCCGGCACTGGAAGCTACACACAGCGCCATCGCACCACCCAACCACCCCGATGTCAGGGAAAATTTTATATTAGACTATAAAATTTACCAGGAAACAGTAGAGGGACGGTGTTGCGGACTCAGATGTCATTTTGGAACAATTATGGCAATGTTTCAGTTAAAGGGTAACCACTAGTCCTGATAATGTTGGTCCAACCCGGGATCAGCAGGCCAGCGCTTAACTCTCTGCGCTACCGGGCTCGTCTCACTTCATGAACATGGTTTATTAGTTATTGTAGTAGAATGGATATTATTATTGTAACAATCTTGTTTAGATTAAAATTACTACATTTGTATTTTGTTTTTGGCACTTATGCTCTATTTAAACACTTTAAGCATGAAATAAGGCACCAAAAACAAAATAGTAATTAATCTGTTTTTCTAATATAAGCAATCTTCAGTCAACGCATCCATTTTTGGTATCAATTTTAAATGGCCTATTCTAAAAAGTCAGCTAAACTTTATCGCAAAGAACCAATTCAAAAATAGCCCCCACCACCACTCTAGCTCTCACGGCCTTTATACTCGCTAAATGTTTAAGTAACCTAAGCATTAGGCTCACTAAGTCGGAAATCTTTTCAACTGTAAGCGGGGTTCTTTTACACACAGCCTTTCATTATCACTCATCCATCGTCCTAATATGACTGAAACTGTGTTAAAAATCCATCCGTCCGTCATCAGAAGATAAACTATTTTAATCAGATAACTGCTCTTTATCTACTTATGAATGATAACAAGGTCATATGAGCCGCGACACGCGAAAACCAACAATGTAGTCGTCCGTCCAGTCTGATCAGTCTTCGCTGTCCGCATGGAGGTAGCTTAGACCTTTAGCTACACTTTAAGCGTTTACTGATGAATCTGGTCAGACTTGGGGATGCCCAGGCTGATCTGAGTCTGCGCTGGACGCACAACTATTGTTTGTTTTCTCTTGTCGCGGCTCAAATATGGAAAATTATAATATCAGTATCACATCTAATCCGTGTATATACATAATCAAGCGAGACAAAGCTTAGAGGAAATTTTTTAACATGTCGAGAAAGGTTTGTAACTTGTTTTTATTTAAATATGTTTTATGTGTAATGGATATAATGATAATGATTTAAAATTTAAGGACGCATCAACCCACTGGGTCATTTGCGTCAAAAAGGTTGATTATTACATGGATTGATTGATTGTTTTGGGTTTAACGGCCCTTTGAGACAGTATTTCAGTCTATATCAGGCCGTCTCCCAGAGAGGGAGAAAGAGGAGAAATGATAGATGAGAGAAACAAGAATTCCGCGGAATGCTATGTCGCACCTGCTGTGAGTCTTCACGTGAAGAACTCAATGAATATACTAGTGGTTCTGGAGAAAAAAGTTGATTTTATTGGTTTTGCTATTTTTAGTAATGGTGACCATCTTGGATTCTTGACCAGCCCGAATTTTGTCATTCTGAAGCCCTGCAGTCTGATCATGCTGCATGTGAAATTTGAGAACCATGGATGCAGTGGTTTCAGACAGTAAGTCATTTGAATGGACTAAAATTCTAGGTTCGACGTAAATTATCCTAGGGTCGATGTAAGGTCACTGTGACCTAATTCTGCTACAGATGTTTTTCATTTTGATAATTCTAAATAATAAGGTCCAACTTATGCTTCATACAAAATTTCAGCCAAATATACCAAGTGGTTCCGGAGAAAACTTGATTTTATTGGTTTTGCTATTTTTAGAACAGCAACCATCTTGGATTCTCATCCCGCCCGAATTTTACCATTCTGAAGCTCTGCAGTCTGATCATGCTGCATGTGAAATTTCAGAACCATGGATGCAGTGGTTTCAGAGAAAAAGTCACTTGAATGGACTTAAATGCTAGGGTCGACGTAAATTATTCTAGGGTCGACGTAAGGTCACTGTGACCTAATTCCGCTACAGATTTTTTTCGTTTTGATAATGCTGAATACCAAGGTCCGACTTATGCCTCATACAAAATTTCAGCCAAATATACCAAGTGGTTCTGGAGAAAACGTTGATTTTAATGGTTTTGCTATTTTTAGTAACGGCAGCCATCTTGGATTCTCGACCCGCCTGAATTTTACTATTCTGAAGCCCTGCTGTCTGATCATGCTGCATGTGAAATTTCAGAACCATGGATGCATGTCTGATCATGCTGCATGTGAAATTTCAGAACCATGGATGCAGTGGTTTCAGAGAATAAGTCATTTGAATGGATTAAAATGCTAGGGTCGACGTAAATTGTGAACGGAAGGACGGACGGGCTGACGGACGGAAAACCGGACGCCTATATCGCACCTTGCTAAAGCAGGTGCGACAAAAATGACCAAACAGCCCCCACCCACACCTACTGCAAGCGCAGTAGGCCCTTGCCCTAAAATGTTCCAAATCGGTAGAACGCCCCGGCACTGGAAGTTACACACAGCACCATCCGACCACCCCCATGTAATGGAAATACACATTGAGCACAATCTGTTTTTGAACATTTTTCATGGTAAAAACAAGGTTTTTGATTGACTGATTTGATGCTTAACATCCACGGTAAACAGCTATGGTCATGTCATGTGGTTAACCTAACCACACTATTCCTGGGCAGGCGTAGACCTCCTAAGCGGTTAACCAGTACTAAGTGCACATACTTTTGTCAGTAACTGACAACTGCCCTTCTTAAATCAGCGGAAGGAGAAACGAAAGTATGTGGCCAGACCGGGTTTCGAACCCAGGACCTCTGACTTACGAGTCAGGTGCCCTACCGATTGCGCTACGCGGCCCGGCTGTAAAACGAGGTGTGTGGTCACTTAGCTACTTCAAAGTCATGAGTGCTGAGTTGCTATTATAACATTGTATTTTGCCTGTTAATTTGTAGATGCGCTTCGCCAGTCGATTTGATTGTTTTGGGTTTAACGGTCCTTTGAGACAGTCTATGTCTGGGCCGTCTAAGCGCTGGCCTACTGATCTAGCGCGGGTCCCGGGTTCGAGCCCCGCTGTAGGCGGGAATATTATCTATCGTTAACCGCTTTCCATTGAATGCATCCTTTCATTATCACTCACGCATCGTTCTGATATGACTGAAATACTGTTCAAGAGGACGTAAAATCACAAGACATCCGTATGTCTATTTAAACACATTGATGTAGTAAATATGTGAAAGCCTCGTCATGAGAAGCCTGTTAAAGTGTTACTTAATAACAGGGTTCCATCGCACACGGGGGTGGTTGGGTGGTGCGATGGTGCTGCATGTAACTTCCGGTGCCAGGGCGTTCTACTGATTTTGGTCATAGTAGGGCAAAGGCCTGCTGTGCTTGCAGTAGGTGCGGGTGGGGTTATGTGGACATTTTTTCTGTCGTCTATCGTTTCTCTTTTCTTTCTCACTCCGGGAGACGGCCCGATATAGATTGAAATACTGTCTCAAAGGGCCGTTAAACCCAAACAATCAATCCATTGCACACAGTCTTTCATAACCATCCTTCCATCTTCCTGATATGACTGCAATACTGGTTAAAAGGAAGCTTAATCGCAAGTCAACCACCCATCATCGATCAGAACTCATTTGTCTTTGAAGTTGCAGGAGCCGGGATTTGCAGCGTGCACAATATTTTGTATATAAAGTTTTTAGATCCTGTTCAAACATTCTTTGACCTTTTTCCATCCTCATAATGTAAATGTCTTCATTCCTAGTATTACTAGTTGTTTGACCTATTCCGACGCACTCACCTGTTTGGAGGTATTTTGATTTTATTTGTAAGATTAAAATTATAATCTGGTTTTAAATTTCATATGAAGCACATTGTTTACCTTTCCCCACTCATCGGGAAAGGTAATCTCGCCAAATCTCGTGAGCGATAGTCTCGCCAAATCTCGTGGGACTGAGACTCTGATTTCTGCCATTTCTCTGGCATAATTATTGGGAAAGATTAACACCTTTATAAAAGGGGAAGAAATTTTAAAAGTTTTCACAGATCATAATCTTATTGTTTTTAGATTATGGGTGAGCGCTACCTAGCGGTCGTGCGACCGCTGGCGCTCACTCGTGGGCGGTTTTTAAATTTAGCCAATCAGAGGGCAACCTTTCCTTTCCCGCTCGGAACCTTGCGAGGCGGTGCGTGCCTCTGCACACGGCACCATTTAGAGACGTGGTACCGTCTGCAGAGGTCCAATCAAATTATAGTATTCGGAGGGCGTGACCCAATGGTCAGCGTCCCTTCAGTTTGAATCTGCGCTTCGCTGTATGCACATCGATTGGGAAATTTGTTTCCCTCCCGCCCACTCCTTTATTAGTTTTGATTTTGTTGTTTGTGTTTTCTTCAAGGTAGTTAGTTAATTAGTAGTATAGTAGTGGAAACCATATATATCTTTAAATGCCTTATTGTGCATGCTTTGTGATTTCTTTCATGTCAATGGCTCAATATTAGCCAGTGTGTCGTATACACAGGGCTAAAACACTTACTGCCTGTTAATGGTGGAGTTCAGCAGAGGCTTCGCTGGATATGTTTCTGCACTAAGCAGTGACATTAAAATAAACTTGGAGGTTACACGTTCTTTCATAATTAAACAGTGTTATTGACACTACATCTATTTAGTGGTACAATGCCATAGTAATACAGACACTTGAGATGCGTTAAAAAGTGAATTCTAGTCTTTTCAGTGATGTGGACACTGACTACTGTTGTGATATTGATATGTGTTATGTTGAGGGTGCAATAATATTAATTAGACTGTCAATATTCACCTTGGAGTTAACCTCATGAAAAGTGAAAGGACACAGACATTCAGTACTGAAAGGCGTACTCATAATGCATTTGAATCATTGGAGGTATATATTTTGAAAATTTGCCATTAACAATCAAAGTCGTTGATTGGCCCCGCCAATCTTTTCTTGCATTGATGTTTACATGCATTTGGCTTTATTCATGTTTACACATGTATGAACAAATTTTCAATTATATGTGGTTTCATGTTCCCAAAAGCAAAGTCTTGTGTTTTTATACTAATTCACGCCGGTTTCATGAAATATAGATTCATGGGACAACTGGATTGTAGTTGACTGTGCCAAAGGCCCATGGCGCTGGAGACTACAATCTGTTATTGCGGAATAGGAAATTTAACTCCGGTAAATATATTTATGCACTTACATGTCAAGACTAACTGGTCGAAGACACATACAGTCATGGGTTCTTATTTGCTCTGGCTCATTCTATATATAGATAAGGAATCTATGCTGAACAACTGAATTTATAGTGTTCCACACAATCGATTGAAAGTGCGTCAAAACGACTCAGAATCAAAATCAGAATTGTTTACTGGTGATACGTCCAAGGACAATCAGAGGTCTTACTGAACCTCTGTCCTTTGCTCCAGATCTCATAATAGTAAGTCGTTTGATTAAACAATATAGAATAGACGTCTAAATCATGAAAAACAATTAGTCACATTTGTAGCGGTGTGTTTATGCAAAGGCTAAACCTCCAATAGGATGTCATGAAAATAAATGTCACATTTATAGCGGTGTGTTTACGTCCACTGGCGACATAACGACCCTTAGGTATTTATGTTTTTAGCTCACCAGAGCCGAAGGCTCCGGGGGAGCTTATAGGATAGGCAGTGTCCGTCGTCGTCGTCGTCGTCGTCCGTCGTCGTATGTCCGTCAACACTTTTAAACAACATCTCCTCTGAAAGCACTGGGCCGATTGGGCCCAAATTTCATCTGTAGCATCCTTGGGCTGGGGGATTGAAAGTTTGTGTTTTTTATGAAAATCTGCCCTTCAGTTTGGTTGCTATGGCAACTTAGAGTTCCCATAGACTTATAATGGGGAAAATTGAAAAATGACATTTTCTGCCAGGCCATTGCAGATATGTTGACAAAACTTTTATAGAAATGTTCCTTGAGAAGTCTACTATCAGCTGTATGTTTTTTGGCCCAGTGCCCCTTTTATTGGTTGCCATGGAAACCAAAATGAAAAAAAAATGGAAAAAATACTTAAAAATTATCTCCTCTGTAACCACTGGGCCGATAAGGCCCAGATTTCATCTGTAGTATCCTTAGGCTGGGGTATTGAAAGTTTGTGTTTTTTATGAAAATCTGCCCTTTAGTTTGGTTGCTATGGCAACTTAGAGTTCCCATAGACTTATAATGGGGAAAATTGAATAATGGCATTTAATGCCTAGCCATTGCAGGTATGTTGACATAACTTTTATAGAAATGTTCCTTTAAGAAGTCTTCTATTAGCTTTATTGTTTTTGGACCCACTGCTCCTTTTACTGGTTGTCATGGAAACCAAAATGCAAAAATAATGGAAAAAAAACTTACAAAATTATCTCCTCAGAAGCCACTGGGCCAATAAGGCCCAGATTTCATCTTTAGTATCCTTAGGCTGGGGGGGGTTGAAAGTTTGTGTTTTTGATGAAAATCGGCTCTATTGTTTGGTTGCTATGGCAACTTAGAGTTGCATTGACTTATAATGGGGAAAAATGGCATTTACTGCAATCAAAATATGGAAAATAGTTATATATTTTGTTATCAACTCAACAGACTTTCAGACTGAGACTTTGTAGTTGTATATTTTGTATTAGGCTGTACAAATGTGACAGTAATTTTGATAGCAATTTTGAGCTAGAGATCTGGTGAGCTTTGTGGCCCGTGGGCCTCTTGTTTTACTAACCTTATGTATGTTTTGGGTTAACAGTATTTCGGTCTAAATGAACCAGCTTTCAGAGAAAAAGACAGAAGAAAAGAGAAACCATCCAAACAACCCCCACCTACTGTAAGCACAGTAGGCCCTTGCCCTACTACTATTCGAAATGGGTCTGCACCTCGGCAGACATTTATCCAGCACCATCGCCCTATTCAACAACCCTGAAGTAGATTAGACTTGCTCTTATATTGTGAGTCCAATTCGTCTGCAGCATATAGGAGGTGCGACCAACTGATTCTTATAATGTCCACGATCTCTGATACAACCACGACCTCCTTGGTCATATTTTACTGTTTTATGGTCCAGGGCGACAGTTTGTTCTGGAGCGCAGTCGTAATGATTGATTGTTTCTGGGTTAACGGCCCTTTGAGGCAGTATTTCAGTCTATATCGGGCCGTCTCCCAGAGAGAGGGAGAAAGAAAAGAGAAATGACAGGCGAGAGAAAAATGTCAAAAACAACCCACCCGCACCTACTGCAAGTACAGTAGGCCCTTGCCGTTCCATGTTCCAAATCAGTATGACAACCCGGCACCGAAAGTTATGCCCAGCATTATCGCACCATCCGACCACCCCTCAGTGGTAATTAAGTACGATTGTTGTTGCAAGTCATTTATGCTGACATCAAAATTCATTTAATAAGCATGCTGATCAAGTAGGTCAAACAGAGATAGCAATTTCAACACAATTTGAAATGTGGAAACTCCGGGTACTCAGTAGGCGAACGCCTTGTCTGCTGAGCAAGCGGTTCCGCGCTCGATCTCGGCTAGAGGCGAGATTTTTTTTAAACGTAAACGGGGTCCCATTGCACACAACCTTTCTTTCATTATCAACCGCCAATCATACTGATATGACTGAAATACTGAATGAGACTGTTCCTCTAGAGCAAATTTCATAGTTGTAGGGAATCTCCTTCATAGAATTTGAGCCTTAACAACAGCATAGCAACCACTTTGGTCGTTTATAAAAAAAAAATCGTTTTATAAATACGGCCCCTGTACGTTTATGTTTTAGGTGGAAGTACATACGACTTAGTTTTTGGATCTCTTGAGGTACAATCATGAGCGGCTATGCTAGTTATGACGACGCACTGGATCCCAAATATGGCGATCCTCATCTTGTTCCCATAGCAACGGCCACAGAGGAGACATTAAAAGGTTATGGTAGAATAGTCACCGACTTCGAAGCAGAAAAAGTGGAAATGACACCCTGGCCTGTTAAGGGTAAGTGGCCGGTGATCTTAGTCTACAGTTTTCATTTAGGTATATGGGTACACTTTCACCAAGTCTCAAAGGTTCGATATCCGGTCTGGCCAAATACTTTCGTTTCTCCTTCCGCTGATTCAAGAAGAGCAGTTGTCAGTTACTGGCGAAAGTATGTGCACTTAGTACTGGTTAACCGCTTAGGAGGTCTAAGCCTGCCCAGGAATAGTGTGGTTAGGTTAACTGACCGTCCCGACATGACCATAGTTGTTTACCGTGGCCGTAAAGCAACAACAGATCAGATCAGATGAAGCAACTCGGCAGTTTTCCATTTTTCATACTGACCATCTTCTATTAGGGATGAACTACGAAGGACCATTTTGGATTACATAACATCTTAATGACATTATTCCAATGCCAAATTCGAGGTGAAAAAATCAGTATATGTCCAAAAGAGGTCACAATCAGGGGGTCAAAGGGCAAATTTTATGTCGGCAATGAATATAATAAAACTTCTGGAGTCAGCTAAAATCTCCGATAGTTAAAGCTTGTGTGCAGCTATAAATGGTGCAAGATTTATCTTCCCTTATCCGCGATCAAGGTCAAATTGTGACTACGCCCTTGCTGAGAAATTACTGCATGTAAACCGAATATGGTGGAACGAAACTTAACAGAAAGTTACAGACGGTGCATCAGATCCAACATTTATATTTCCATGTAAAAGTTTGATATCACGATCAAATCATGCCTGCAGTTATTGAAAACTACAGTGGTGAATTTGTTTTTCTTTAGGGTTGGTTTTGCGATTGTTCAAAACCTTAAGAATATGAACCACCAAAGAAAGTAAACGCAAAATATGCAAGAATGCGGTTCTAGATTTCGTGTCAGTAAAAGGATCAAAAGTCTTGTGTCCATGTTGTTAATAGGGGTGGTTGGGTGGTGCGATAGTGCTGGGTATAACTTCCAGTGCCGAGGCGTCCTACTAATTTGGATAATACATGTAGTAAGGCAAAGGCCTACTGTGCTCGAGTAGGTGGGGGTTGTTTGGACATTTCTTTCCTCGTCTAATTTCTCTCTCCGAGACGGCCCGATATATACTTAAATACTGTCTCAAAAGGCCATTTAACCCAAAACAACCAACCAACCTATCTGTGGTTACTCAAGAAATTAATAAGGATTTTGCAGAAAAGGGACAGGATGCACGAAGACGTACATGCATCACACGATTACAGTACCAGTGGTCAGTGAGAAGGTCACAATCTGGGATCAAATGCCAGATTGTATCTCCATAATTACTCAACTGCTGTAACAATTTTGACCAAATTTCACAGAAAAGTAGGGGTTGGTTGCGGTCGGGGGATTGCACAGGGGTGCGTTAATTATGATATAAGTGAGACAAGGGCCTACTATGCTTGCATTATTGAAGGTTGGCCGATGATTGTGTAGTATTTATGAACTATTAGTCAACGGGGGTGGTTGGGCGGTGCGATGGAGCTTGGTATAACTTTCAGTGCCGGGGCGTCCTACTGATTTTGATAATAGTAGCGCAAAGGTCTATTGCTTGCAGTAGGTGCGGGTGGGGGTTGACAGGACATTTTTGTTTGGTCTGTCATTTCTCTCTCCCTGTCTCCTCTCTTTGGGAGACGGCCCGATAAAGACTGAAATACTGTCTCAAAGGCGCGTGAAACCCGAAACAACCAAAACAATGTAGTCAATAACATGCCATAATAGAATTCATAATAATGATAAACTTGATATACTGTTGATGGTAGGGGTGGTGTGTATAAGTTGCAGTTCCGGGGCGTCCTTCTGATTTGGAACATTGTAGGGCAAGGGCCTAATCTACTTGCAGTAGGTACGGATGGGGTTGTTTGGACATTTTTCTCTCGTTTATCATTTCTCTTCTTTCTCCATCTCTCTGGAAGACGGCCCGATACAGACTGAAATACTATCTCAAAGGGCCGTTAAACCCCATAACAGTCAACCAATACTGTTGATGGTTATAAAACTTTACATAATTTTTTTTTTTCGTAAGCAAGACGGCCACAACTTTATAAACACACATTTTAGTAAGGAAAAGTACGTACCTGTACAATCAGCTGCTACACAACAAATGACAGGCATGAGCGGAAGTGTCAATATCAATAATATGACGTCTTAGCAGGAGTATTCTCATCGTTTGCTTAGTTTCAAATAAATGTTTTGCATGCCTGTTTGTTAACCTTTTATTTCATATTTCCTTTTTATGATTCTTTCTGTTTCATTCAACAGGTTGGCGAAAACTTTGTCCTAACACAGGTACACTAGGTGGAATAGTAAGCGGAGATTTCAGCTATAAGTGGGTAGCTGACCAATGCACAGCCGTGAACAAAGCAGTGGGCGGAGACTACGTCACGGGACGGTTACCGAGCAACGTTTCTCCGAGTAACCGCACACATGTTTTAGTTCGGGAGGCTAATTACCACCCAGACGGTGGCCAGGTTTTCTTTCCAGCAAATGGTGATGCCTTTGTTGCACTTCTAGCATTGCCTACAGATGACATTAAATTGGACCATTTTAAAGCGTTTTACTTTGACGGCAGCTTTGGTGTGCAGATTCATGCGGACATATGGCATCAACCTGTATACCCCATAAATGACGAGGCCACGTTTCTAGGGAAGCAAGGTGCTGTCCACGCATGCGTTGCGGTTGACACAGCAGAAGAGTTTGGCAAATATCTTCTGGTTCCATTGACGAAGCCTACGAAATAAACTCTCCGTTTGACAAACCTCTTTGTTTTGAAATATTTGCACAAAATACCGATGCATTTGCACGTCATTAAATCAATTTAAACAGATCAGACCAACACCGCTGTTCTAGCACAATTTGTTGTAGCCCTCCTCAAAGACAGTTGCAGATACAGTCCGTCTGATAATCTGACTGGCCTAGACCGTTTAAGGTGTACGAGCACACTTTAAGGGGACTCAAATTTTGTGCCATGGCCACACTTGCTGATGGGTTTAATGTACACAGACAAAACTGCAAGGAAAAAAACTCTGCCATTTTCATTTTTGCTTCCTCTCAGTCGGAGTCAACTGTAAGAAGTCGTCCCCGTGTGGAATAGATGTTAACTTTAAGAGCCAGCCCTTTTATAGCCGGGCTTTGTTCCCCAGGGAAGCAAATAGAAAGTTTCAAAAGTTATTTCCCTTTATGAAGATGAAGGTGATAAAGGTTTACCTATTCATCTTTAATTTCAAAACCTCTATAGGATTTATTGAGAAATACAAGAATGTCACATGCTTACGTTTAGGGGATAACTGTATTCAAAATTGTCATTTGGGGAGGTAAATCGTCGGTTTTATGGTCTGAAATTTCGTTTTACGGCGACGCGCCAGACCATAAAACCGACGATTTACCTCCCCAAATGACAATTTTCAATATAGTTATCCCCATTCTAATGTACTTTTTCACATTTCAAAGTGTACTTCTTTGCACCCATCGCAAGCGCTTTCGTAAAACCACAGCCAGCCAATGAGAAGCGACGTTTCGAAGCTAGATTCATTGCCAACTCTAGCTCTTGTACTACTACAGAATTATCTAAATTATTAACTTCTTGCCTCACTGCTGTGAAATCTCGTGTCATTTGGTACTATGAGACAGTGTATGAGAGGTCAGGGAAAAATATGTTTTGGTCTATAAAAAATTCTGGTGAGGTACTTAGTAAACTGAAGTCAAGAGGGTTCCGTGCGACTAGTTTGTCCACTTATGATTTTTCTACTCTTTATACCACATTACCCCATAATTTAATAAAGGAAAAACTTGTTGATTTGATTGAGAGGGCCTTCAAAAAGTTCTCCAAAAATGAAGATACCCTTTATATTGCCTATAACGATAAGAAAGCGTTTTTCACTTCTACTGACCGTAAAATATATAGAGGATATAGTCTTTGGTCATGTCAGAATGTATGTGACGCCTTATCATATCTCTTAGATAATATTTACATCAGATTTGGTAATAAGTTATACAGACAAATTGTTGGTATTCCGATGGGTACAAATTGTGCTCCTCTTGTGGCCGATTTGTTTTTATTTTGTTATGAAAGAGATTTCATGACTTCTCTTTCTGTTGATAATCAAGCTGATATCATTGAGGCATTTAACTCAACCTCTAGATATTTAGACGATCTTCTGAATATTGATAATCCTTATTTTGAAAGCATGGTTAACCAAATTTACCCACCTGAACTTAAATTGAATAAAGCTAATACTTCAGATACCGAGGCCCCCTTTTTGGATTTACATCAATCTATTTCTAACGGTTTTGTATCTTCTAAAATTTATGATAAACGTGATGACTTTGACTTTGATATAGTTAATTTTCCATTTTTGGACGGTGACGTTCCACGTCGTCCCTCTTATGGAGTGTATATTTCTCAGCTTATAAGATTTGCTAGAGTGTGTAGTCATGTAGATGACTTTAATGCTCGTAATAAATGTTTAACTGCTAAACTTCTTCAACAGGGCTATCGGTATCATAAGCTTAGAAAGGCTTTTTCTAAATTCTACCGCAGACACCATGAATTGGTTTCAAAATTTGATGTCGGATTAAAATTTCTTTTACACCAAGGCCTATCGGAACCAGAATTTTATGGTGACTTAGTATACAAATTCAAAAAGATTAAGGGTAGGACTGATTTTTCTGATCAATTCCGAAAAATAATAATACGTCACAAACGTATTGGCTATAATTTAAATGTTATGCGACAGTCTGCATGTTTAGTGATTAACCCAATCACGGTTGATAACTTTGCTGCACTCTTTAATTGCACACCGGGGGATCGGTCGTCAGACTCTATGATGGCCCCGACCTAAAGCTATATATTGTAGTTGGCTGGGACCGGAGCCTTTTTGTCTGTTGCTTGGTCCACCGGGGCTCAACTGGTGACCTTCTTTTGCTTCAGATTTCCAGTGGGGTTGTTTGGCAGGATAGGGATCTCCACCTGTCAGACGGCCCGTTGTATCTGTTGAGTCCTCGTCTTTGCTTCTTCATGGTGTTGAAATTTGATTTATGTGTTTACCGTGATGATTCATTGACGAGTTAGAGGGTTATCATGCGAACCGAACAACCAACTAAATGTTTTGTACCACTTCAGAAACTGAGGGTGAGGTTGGGCCTGTAAAATCGATTTAAGCCCCCCAGTAATTCATTACTGACCGTTCCAAGGCGGTAGTTCTGTTGTGGTTCTCTGTTGCCTGTTTTTGGTGTCAGAGTTTCTGTGATGTTTTACCTTATGTATGTTCTTATTATTTTTGGTTCGGTTTGGGTTGCTGAGTGGCCACCTTTTGGGAACAAGCTGCTCACTCGGTTGGCCATATGTTCTCTGTATCTTGATTATTTGTAATCTTAGTTGTTTCCAACTATGGTTTGAGGGCTGGATTTGGATTTTGATTGTTTCAGTTCCTTGTCTTTGCATATTTTTTACTTTTATAATGACGTCGGATTTGCGACAGTATATCGTAGAATATACTGTCGCAAATGTTTGACGTTATCCAATCAGACGTCGCGTTATATTTATTAGTGCATTAGAATTTATTGTTTCCTCCTACTATGAGCCAATAGGAAATGAAGTAACAGCTGGACGGATAGGCATAGGTACACTGGACGGACAGACACGTGGGTGGCTATCGTGTAAACAGTACGAGGGGCATTTCACTAAAAATGTAAATGAGCTCTGGTGACCTATTAGCTGATATTTAACAGTGGTTCTGTGTGAGTCGTTTTCAAAAAAAGTTTTTTTCGGCAAGTGAAGGGGGTGGTGCTGTGTGTAACTTCCAGTGCCGGGGCGTCCTACTGATTTTGAACATTGTAGGGCAAGGGTCTACTGTGCTTGCAGTAGGTGCGGGTGGGGTTGTTTGGACATTTTTGTTCTCTCGTCCGGCTAATACTTCAGATACCGAGGCCCCCTTTTTGGATTTACATCAATCTATTTCTAACGGTTTTGTATCTTCTAAAATTTATGATAAACGTGATGACTTTGACTTTGATATAGTTAATTTTCCATTTTTGGACGGTGACGTTCCACGTCGTCCCTCTTATGGAGTGTATATTTCTCAGCTTATAAGATTTGCTAGAGTGTGTAGTCATGTAGATGACTTTAATGCTCGTAATAAATGTTTAACTGCTAAACTTCTTCAACAGGGCTATCGGTATCATAAGCTTAGAAAGGCTTTTTCTAAATTCTACCGCAGACACCATGAATTGGTTTCAAAATTTGATGTCGGATTAAAATTTCTTTTACACCAAGGCCTATCGGAACCAGAATTTTATGGTGACTTAGTATACAAATTCAAAAAGATTAAGGGTAGGACTGATTTTTCTGATCAATTCCGAAAAATAATAATACGTCACAAACGTATTGGCTATAATTTAAATGTTATGCGACAGTCTGCATGTTTAGTGATTAACCCAATCACGGTTGATAACTTTGCTGCACTCTTTAATTGCACACCGGGGGATCGGTCGTCAGACTCTATGATGGCCCCGACCTAAAGCTATATATTGTAGTTGGCTGGGACCGGAGCCTTTTTGTCTGTTGCTTGGTCCACCGGGGCTCAACTGGTGACCTTCTTTTGCTTCAGATTTCCAGTGGGGTTGTTTGGCAGGATAGGGATCTCCACCTGTCAGACGGCCCGTTGTATCTGTTGAGTCCTCGTCTTTGCTTCTTCATGGTGTTGAAATTTGATTTATGTGTTTACCGTGATGATTCATTGACGAGTTAGAGGGTTATCATGCGAACCGAACAACCAACTAAATGTTTTGTACCACTTCAGAAACTGAGGGTGAGGTTGGGCCTGTAAAATCGATTTAAGCCCCCCAGTAATTCATTACTGACCGTTCCAAGGCGGTAGTTCTGTTGTGGTTCTCTGTTGCCTGTTTTTGGTGTCAGAGTTTCTGTGATGTTTTACCTTATGTATGTTCTTATTATTTTTGGTTCGGTTTGGGTTGCTGAGTGGCCACCTTTTGGGAACAAGCTGCTCACTCGGTTGGCCATATGTTCTCTGTATCTTGATTATTTGTAATCTTAGTTGTTTCCAACTATGGTTTGAGGGCTGGATTTGGATTTTGATTGTTTCAGTTCCTTGTCTTTGCATATTTTTTACTTTTATAATGACGTCGGATTTGCGACAGTATATCGTAGAATATACTGTCGCAAATGTTTGACGTTATCCAATCAGACGTCGCGTTATATTTATTAGTGCATTAGAATTTATTGTTTCCTCCTACTATGAGCCAATAGGAAATGAAGTAACAGCTGGACGGATAGGCATAGGTACACTGGACGGACAGACACGTGGGTGGCTATCGTGTAAACAGTACGAGGGGCATTTCACTAAAAATGTAAATGAGCTCTGGTGACCTATTAGCTGATATTTAACAGTGGTTCTGTGCGAGTCGTTTTCAAAAAAAGTTTTTTTCGGCAAGTGAAGGGGGTGGTGCTGTGTGTAACTTCCAGTGCCGGGGCGTCCTACTGATTTTGAACATTGTAGGGCAAGGGTCTACTGTGCTTGCAGTAGGTGCGGGTGGGGTTGTTTGGACATTTTTGTTCTCTCGTCCGGCTAATACTTCAGATACCGAGGCCCCCTTTTTGGATTTACATCAATCTATTTCTAACGGTTTTGTATCTTCTAAAATTTATGATAAACGTGATGACTTTGACTTTGATATAGTTAATTTTCCATTTTTGGACGGTGACGTTCCACGTCGTCCCTCTTATGGAGTGTATATTTCTCAGCTTATAAGATTTGCTAGAGTGTGTAGTCATGTAGATGACTTTAATGCTCGTAATAAATGTTTAACTGCTAAACTTCTTCAACAGGGCTATCGGTATCATAAGCTTAGAAAGGCTTTTTCTAAATTCTACCGCAGACACCATGAATTGGTTTCAAAATTTGATGTCGGATTAAAATTTCTTTTACACCAAGGCCTATCGGAACCAGAATTTTATGGTGACTTAGTATACAAATTCAAAAAGATTAAGGGTAGGACTGATTTTTCTGATCAATTCCGAAAAATAATAATACGTCACAAACGTATTGGCTATAATTTAAATGTTATGCGACAGTCTGCATGTTTAGTGATTAACCCAATCACGGTTGATAACTTTGCTGCACTCTTTAATTGCACACCGGGGGATCGGTCGTCAGACTCTATGATGGCCCCGACCTAAAGCTATATATTGTAGTTGGCTGGGACCGGAGCCTTTTTGTCTGTTGCTTGGTCCACCGGGGCTCAACTGGTGACCTTCTTTTGCTTCAGATTTCCAGTGGGGTTGTTTGGCAGGATAGGGATCTCCACCTGTCAGACGGCCCGTTGTATCTGTTGAGTCCTCGTCTTTGCTTCTTCATGGTGTTGAAATTTGATTTATGTGTTTACCGTGATGATTCATTGACGAGTTAGAGGGTTATCATGCGAACCGAACAACCAACTAAATGTTTTGTACCACTTCAGAAACTGAGGGTGAGGTTGGGCCTGTAAAATCGATTTAAGCCCCCCAGTAATTCATTACTGACCGTTCCAAGGCGGTAGTTCTGTTGTGGTTCTCTGTTGCCTGTTTTTGGTGTCAGAGTTTCTGTGATGTTTTACCTTATGTATGTTCTTATTATTTTTGGTTCGGTTTGGGTTGCTGAGTGGCCACCTTTTGGGAACAAGCTGCTCACTCGGTTGGCCATATGTTCTCTGTATCTTGATTATTTGTAATCTTAGTTGTTTCCAACTATGGTTTGAGGGCTGGATTTGGATTTTGATTGTTTCAGTTCCTTGTCTTTGCATATTTTTTACTTTTATAATGACGTCGGATTTGCGACAGTATATCGTAGAATATACTGTCGCAAATGTTTGACGTTATCCAATCAGACGTCGCGTTATATTTATTAGTGCATTAGAATTTATTGTTTCCTCCTACTATGAGCCAATAGGAAATGAAGTAACAGCTGGACGGATAGGCATAGGTACACTGGACGGACAGACACGTGGGTGGCTATCGTGTAAACAGTACGAGGGGCATTTCACTAAAAATGTAAATGAGCTCTGGTGACCTATTAGCTGATATTTAACAGTGGTTCTGTGTGAGTCGTTTTCAAAAAAAGTTTTTTTCGGCAAGTGAAGGGGATGGTGCTGTGTGTAACTTCCAGTGCCGGGGCGTCCTACTGATTTTGAACATTGTAGGGCAAGGGTCTACTGTGCTTGCAGTAGGTGCGGGTGGGGTTGTTTGGACATTTTTGTTCTCTCGTCCGGCTAATACTTCAGATACCGAGGCCCCCTTTTTGGATTTACATCAATCTATTTCTAACGGTTTTGTATCTTCTAAAATTTATGATAAACGTGATGACTTTGACTTTGATATAGTTAATTTTCCATTTTTGGACGGTGACGTTCCACGTCGTCCCTCTTATGGAGTGTATATTTCTCAGCTTATAAGATTTGCTAGAGTGTGTAGTCATGTAGATGACTTTAATGCTCGTAATAAATGTTTAACTGCTAAACTTCTTCAACAGGGCTATCGGTATCATAAGCTTAGAAAGGCTTTTTCTAAATTCTACCGCAGACACCATGAATTGGTTTCAAAATTTGATGTCGGATTAAAATTTCTTTTACACCAAGGCCTATCGGAACCAGAATTTTATGGTGACTTAGTATACAAATTCAAAAAGATTAAGGGTAGGACTGATTTTTCTGATCAATTCCGAAAAATAATAATACGTCACAAACGTATTGGCTATAATTTAAATGTTATGCGACAGTCTGCATGTTTAGTGATTAACCCAATCACGGTTGATAACTTTGCTGCACTCTTTAATTGCACACCGGGGGATCGGTCGTCAGACTCTATGATGGCCCCGACCTAAAGCTATATATTGTAGTTGGCTGGGACCGGAGCCTTTTTGTCTGTTGCTTGGTCCACCGGGGCTCAACTGGTGACCTTCTTTTGCTTCAGATTTCCAGTGGGGTTGTTTGGCAGGATAGGGATCTCCACCTGTCAGACGGCCCGTTGTATCTGTTGAGTCCTCGTCTTTGCTTCTTCATGGTGTTGAAATTTGATTTATGTGTTTACCGTGATGATTCATTGACGAGTTAGAGGGTTATCATGCGAACCGAACAACCAACTAAATGTTTTGTACCACTTCAGAAACTGAGGGTGAGGTTGGGCCTGTAAAATCGATTTAAGCCCCCCAGTAATTCATTACTGACCGTTCCAAGGCGGTAGTTCTGTTGTGGTTCTCTGTTGCCTGTTTTTGGTGTCAGAGTTTCTGTGATGTTTTACCTTATGTATGTTCTTATTATTTTTGGTTCGGTTTGGGTTGCTGAGTGGCCACCTTTTGGGAACAAGCTGCTCACTCGGTTGGCCATATGTTCTCTGTATCTTGATTATTTGTAATCTTAGTTGTTTCCAACTATGGTTTGAGGGCTGGATTTGGATTTTGATTGTTTCAGTTCCTTGTCTTTGCATATTTTTTACTTTTATAATGACGTCGGATTTGCGACAGTATATCGTAGAATATACTGTCGCAAATGTTTGACGTTATCCAATCAGACGTCGCGTTATATTTATTAGTGCATTAGAATTTATTGTTTCCTCCTACTATGAGCCAATAGGAAATGAAGTAACAGCTGGACGGATAGGCATAGGTACACTGGACGGACAGACACGTGGGTGGCTATCGTGTAAACAGTACGAGGGGCATTTCACTAAAAATGTAAATGAGCTCTGGTGACCTATTAGCTGATATTTAACAGTGGTTCTGTGTGAGTCGTTTTCAAAAAAAGTTTTTTTCGGCAAGTGAAGGGGGTGGTGCTGTGTGTAACTTCCAGTGCCGGGGCGTCCTACTGATTTTGAACATTGTAGGGCAAGGGTCTACTGTGCTTGCAGTAGGTGCGGGTGGGGTTGTTTGGACATTTTTGTTCTCTCGTCCGGCTAATACTTCAGATACCGAGGCCCCCTTTTTGGATTTACATCAATCTATTTCTAACGGTTTTGTATCTTCTAAAATTTATGATAAACGTGATGACTTTGACTTTGATATAGTTAATTTTCCATTTTTGGACGGTGACGTTCCACGTCGTCCCTCTTATGGAGTGTATATTTCTCAGCTTATAAGATTTGCTAGAGTGTGTAGTCATGTAGATGACTTTAATGCTCGTAATAAATGTTTAACTGCTAAACTTCTTCAACAGGGCTATCGGTATCATAAGCTTAGAAAGGCTTTTTCTAAATTCTACCGCAGACACCATGAATTGGTTTCAAAATTTGATGTCGGATTAAAATTTCTTTTACACCAAGGCCTATCGGAACCAGAATTTTATGGTGACTTAGTATACAAATTCAAAAAGATTAAGGGTAGGACTGATTTTTCTGATCAATTCCGAAAAATAATAATACGTCACAAACGTATTGGCTATAATTTAAATGTTATGCGACAGTCTGCATGTTTAGTGATTAACCCAATCACGGTTGATAACTTTGCTGCACTCTTTAATTGCACACCGGGGGATCGGTCGTCAGACTCTATGATGGCCCCGACCTAAAGCTATATATTGTAGTTGGCTGGGACCGGAGCCTTTTTGTCTGTTGCTTGGTCCACCGGGGCTCAACTGGTGACCTTCTTTTGCTTCAGATTTCCAGTGGGGTTGTTTGGCAGGATAGGGATCTCCACCTGTCAGACGGCCCGTTGTATCTGTTGAGTCCTCGTCTTTGCTTCTTCATGGTGTTGAAATTTGATTTATGTGTTTACCGTGATGATTCATTGACGAGTTAGAGGGTTATCATGCGAACCGAACAACCAACTAAATGTTTTGTACCACTTCAGAAACTGAGGGTGAGGTTGGGCCTGTAAAATCGATTTAAGCCCCCCAGTAATTCATTACTGACCGTTCCAAGGCGGTAGTTCTGTTGTGGTTCTCTGTTGCCTGTTTTTGGTGTCAGAGTTTCTGTGATGTTTTACCTTATGTATGTTCTTATTATTTTTGGTTCGGTTTGGGTTGCTGAGTGGCCACCTTTTGGGAACAAGCTGCTCACTCGGTTGGCCATATGTTCTCTGTATCTTGATTATTTGTAATCTTAGTTGTTTCCAACTATGGTTTGAGGGCTGGATTTGGATTTTGATTGTTTCAGTTCCTTGTCTTTGCATATTTTTTACTTTTATAATGACGTCGGATTTGCGACAGTATATCGTAGAATATACTGTCGCAAATGTTTGACGTTATCCAATCAGACGTCGCGTTATATTTATTAGTGCATTAGAATTTATTGTTTCCTCCTACTATGAGCCAATAGGAAATGAAGTAACAGCTGGACGGATAGGCATAGGTACACTGGACGGACAGACACGTGGGTGGCTATCGTGTAAACAGTACGAGGGGCATTTCACTAAAAATGTAAATGAGCTCTGGTGACCTATTAGCTGATATTTAACAGTGGTTCTGTGTGAGTCGTTTTCAAAAAAAGTTTTTTTCGGCAAGTGAAGGGGGTGGTGCTGTGTGTAACTTCCAGTGCCGGGGCGTCCTACTGATTTTGAACATTGTAGGGCAAGGGTCTACTGTGCTTGCAGTAGGTGCGGGTGGGGTTGTTTGGACATTTTTGTTCTCTCGTCCGTCATTTCTCCTCTTTCTCCCTCTCTGGGAGACGGCCCGATATAGACTGAAATACTGTCTCAAAGGGCCGTTAAACCCAAAACAGTCAATCAATCGGAGAGTGAAAAACAACAGAACAATTTTTCTTTGAAACTACTAATAGTATATTATATTAATACTACCATATGTATAGGGCAGAAAAGTATAAAAATGCAAGCTTAATAGCATCTGATTATAAAAATCATATGAATCAGAATCATTCAGGGTGACTATTCGATGTCTTTGATGTTACAAAATGAAAACCAACCATACAGAAATAACCATATGACTGATTCATGGCATTTTGTATGCAGTTTGTTACCTCGAGGTAAGATTTATGATACAAGGAACAAATCAATCAACCAGAACTTGGTTATTGTCGATGGAAAGTCGTGTTGTTCCAAAGTTTGTTGAGATGGTCAATGACATTGTCCAAAACGTTTGCTTCTTTCTTTTCCTTGGCATCACTTGTCAAGCCACTTTGTCTGCATGGGCTTAAGCTCTCTTTAGGAATTGTAGTATTACACCAATAAGGAATTTCCTGAAAGGTGCCCATGATTGCTCTATCCTATTCTCCGCAGAGTGGCATGGAGCGTAGCTGACTTAAACTAAACAATCTAACTCAATTTGTTTTCCTTTTCTGTACATGTATATTTGCGTTCTCGGCGACTTGGGGCTCCGAACAGGCCAATTGTCACGTGTTGTACTCAGAGCGAGCTGGTTTTCCTATGGTGTCATTAGATTGTACTTTAAACAGAGCATTTGCATGGGGTTCAACAGTAGAGTTTTGGCATTTCATTGCCCTGTTTATAACTTGACGTCCTGTCCCTGGAAAGTTGACATGAAACCTGTTGTTTGACGCTGTTCTGTAATCAAATTCTGGTTGTTTTCTTACTGGTCTTGTAGATGTAGATATGTGATTTTGACCGCTTTTGTTTTCCCATTGAATTGGCCATTTATATGTGCGTTACTTGTGTGTTTGTTTTCTGGTCTTTTAAGGCTCATGGGGGTGGTCGGGTGGTGCGAAGGTGCTGTGTGTAACTTTCAGCGCCGGGCGTCCTACTTATTTGAATAGAAGTAGGGCAAGGGCTTACTGTGCTTGCAGTAGGTGCGGGTGGGTTGTTTGGACATTTTTTCTCTCGTCTATCATTTCTCTCTTCTTTGTCCCTCTCTTTGGGAGACGGCCCGATATAGACTGAAATACTGGCTCAAAGGGCCGTTAAACCTAAAACAACTAACCAACCAACATCAAGGCTCATCAACCAACATCAAGGCTCATGCGACCTGGTAAATAAAGAAACCAGTTTGTTTCAAACTGTTTACAACAGTAATATCAGTGACTTGTTTGCACATTAAATAGGAGTAGGGCAAGGGCTTACTGTGCTTGCAGTAGGTGCGGGTGGGGGTTGTTTGGACATTTTTTTTCTCTCGTCTATCATTTCTCTCTTCTTTCTCCCTCTCTTTGGGAGACGGCCCGATATAGACTGAAATACTGTCTCAAAGGGCCGTTAAACCTAAAACAACCAACCGACTAACATCAAGGCTCATGCGACCTGGTAAATAAAGCAACCAGTTGTTTCAAACTGTTTACAACAGTCATATCAGTGACTTGTTTGCACATAATGACCTCTACAATGAACGCATCGATTAGCTTGCTATTTTACAAATTCTGAGCGATAGATGGACTTTTTGCAATATTGCACACGGAATTTCTGTTCTTTGCTTAGAATTGTGCAGTCATTATTTTCTACTCTTTTTACCATCAGTTTATTTAACTTCGTGCTTCATTACACATAAAGATAATAAAGTCAAAACGCAGAGCTTCGTTAGACATATAGATAAAACAGTTAAAGCATTAAATACTATAATAATAAAATAACTAAATATACAAAACAAAAAAAAATCTCATTATTTATACATACTTCAATCACATTTAAGCAAACAATAATGTATATTGGAAATATATATTTTCGGGACTTCCGACACAAGGATAGGTTGGGAATGTGGTTGGGGAAACCAGTTTGTCTCAAAGTTTTGCAACAGTAAAATCAGTGATAGCTTTCACACGATGACTCATAAAATTCATTCAGCGATTAGCTTGACATTTTACAAACTCTAAGCGATAGGTTGACATTTTGCAAGGTAGCACCAGAAATGGGTATTCCTTGCTTAGAATTATGCAGTCATTATTTTCTGCTCTTGGGTTCCCTCCTGCACAGAAAAGAAATTTAGGGTCCGGTAGTCATCTAGTGCTTTTGATGCGGGGTGTTCAGAACTCGGGCTTTGTCGATGGAAAGTCCTGTTGTTCCATAGTCTGTCGAGATGGTCAATGGCACTGTCAAAAACGTTTGCTGCCCTGTTTTCCTTGGCGTCACTTGTCAAGCCACTATGTCTGCAGCCGGGCAATTCCTCTCCAGGAAGTTTTGCTTTTAGCGTTACGACAAGGAATTTTCCTAGAGGGGCAGATGCATGTTCAATCATATTCTCAGTGGAGTGGCTAGGAGCATAGCTGAACAAAACTAAAAAAAAAACGAGATGTCTCCATATTCTGCCTATGTCTGTTTGTGTTAGTGGCGATTTACGGCTCCATTCAGGCCCATTATCACCTGATGTACTCACAGCGTGCTTGTTTGGCTACTGATGTCCTTAGATAGTACTTTTAACGAAACATTTGCATGGGTTTCAATAGTAGAGGTTTGACATTTAATTGCCCTGTTGATAACGTCCTGTCTTTTGCAAGTTGACACGAAACCTGTTATTTGAAGTTGTGCGGTAATCAAATGTCTGATTGTTTTCTCACTGGTTTGTAGATAGATGTGTGATTTTGACCGCTTTTGGTTTCCCATTCAAACGGCCGTTAACATCCTCTTCTCTGTGTATGCGTGTGTTTTCTGGTCTTCCAAGGCTTGTTTCGTATTGGCATCTGTCCTTGATGGATTTATTTCCAGCATCCTTAGTTGGTCTCTTAATGAGCAATGGTAATTCAGCAGAAGCACCATCGTCTATCCCCCGTATGTTCACTGTGATTAATACTGTTGCTTTTCAGTATTTTTTCCTTGATTGAACTGAACGATCTCACATTCGCCGATTTCTGTTACTACATGGATGACATTGTTCTATTTTGTTTGTTTTACGGTACCATCGGCTAATTTCGGAATTTCCGCGCCAAGGATAGGTTGGGAATTTGGTGGGAGAAATCAGTTGTTTCAAAACGTTTGCAACAGTAAAATCAGTGACAGCTTGCACATAAGGACTTCTAAAATGCATGCTGCGATCAGCTTGACATTTTACAAATTCTAAGCAATAGGTGGACTTTTTGTAATGTTGCGCCAGAAATTGGTATTCCTTGCTTAATATTATGCAGTCATTATTATCTGCTCTTGGCTTACCTCCTGCACACATAAAACCCTTACATGCTGGTATATTTATTATATGCTTTCGATGCAGGCCGTTCAGAACACTACAATTATCGATGGAAAGTCCTGTTGTTCCGAAGTCTGTTCAGATTTTCAATGGCATTGTCCTTAACGTTTGCTTCCTTCTTTTCCTTGGCATAATTTGGCAAGCCATTTTGCCTGCAGGGTCTCAAGGAATTGTAGCATTACACCAACAAGGAATTTCTTGATAGGTGCCCATGATTCTCCGCAGAGTGGCCTGGAGCATAGCCTACTAAAACTAAATAAACTAACTCTACATCCTCCATAATCTGTCCATCTATATTTGCGTTCGCGGCGATTTGGAGCTCCCATCAGGCCCATTATCACGTGTTGTACTCACAACGTGCTTCTTTGGCTACTGATATCATAAGATTTTACTTTAAACAGTATTTGCATGGGTTTTAACTAGAGATTTGCTTCCTTCTTTTCCATGGCGTCACTTGTCAAGCCACTTTGTCTGCTGGGGGACAAGTCCTCTCCAGAAAGTTTTGCTTTAAGCGTTACACCGACAAGGAAATCCCGTATAGGCGCCGATGCATGTTCTACCATATTCGCAGCGGAGTGGCTAGGAACATAGCTGACTTAAACTAAATAAAAAACTCAAGATGCCTCCATATTCTGCCTATGTCTATTTGCGTTAGTGGCGACTTGCGGCTCCAACCAGGCCCTTCATCACATGGTGTACTCACAGCTTGTTTGTTTGGATACTGATGCCTTTGATAGTACTTTACACAAAACATTCGCATAGGTTTCAACGGTGGAGGTTTGAAATTTCATTGCCCTGTTGATAACTTGGCGTCCTGTCCTTGGAAATTTGACATGAAACCTGTTGTTTGAAGCTATGCTGTAAACAAATTCTTGTTTTGTCACTGGTCTCTTAGATATTTGTTTTCTGGCTAAGGCTCATGTGACTTGGTAAATAACGAAACCAGTTTGTTTCAAACTATTTACAACAGTAATATCAGTGACAACTTGCACAGAATGACTTCTCCAATGCACGCAGCGATTAGCTTGACATTTTACAAATTCAAAGCGATAGATGGACTCATGTTGCACAAGGAATTTATGTTCTTTGCTTAGAATTATGCAGTCATTATTTTCTGCTCTTGGGGTACCTCATGCACATTAAAAATTACTGTCTGGTAGTCATATGCTTTAATGCAGGATGTTAAGAACTCTCTTATTGTCGATGGAAAGTCCTGCTGTTCTATGGTTTGTTCAGATGGTCAATGGCATTGTCCAAGACGTTAGCTCATTTTTTTCTAGGCGCCACCTGACAACCCACTTTGTCTGCAGGGGGGGGGGGGGGAAGTCCTCTGCAGGAAGTTTTGCTTTTAGCGTTACACCAACAAGGAATTTCCCTAGAGGTGCCGATGCATGCTCTACCAAAATCACAGCGGAATGGCTAGTAGCATAGCTGGCTAAAACTAAATAAAAAAACTCAAGATGTCTCCATATTCTGCCCATGTCTATTTGCGTTAGTCGCAACTTGCGGCTCCATCCAGGCCCATTATCACATGATAGCTGATTGTCTCTACCTTGGCCTAAAATCTGTAAGAGAAACTAAGCAGATAGTGTCTTTTATATATTTTCTTTCACCCCCTCACGACGATGACGTACAGAGACAGGAGGGGGACCCTGATGCACCTTTCAAACCAATTCCATCCGTGCATCAGGGAGGCAGTACCCACTTCAGACTGTTTACACTTTCGCTCAAGAGTTTCTCTTTCACTCAAAGTTTCACTTTCTCCCACAACTATCATTCTCAAAAGACATCCCTTAGGCTAGATCTAACCTCTGTGTGTTGGAAGTTGGAGTCACATCAGGTCAAGATGTGGTTGTATAAGTTCAGTTGTGGCAGCCCTGTACTGACCCACAACTGAACTGATACAATTAAACACCGCACAGTGATGTATTACCCCGTCGCGACTTGCGGCTCCATCCAGGCCCATTATCACATGATAACTGATTGTCTCTGCCTTGGACAGGAGGGGGACCCTGATGCACCTTTCGCTCAAGAGTTTCTCTTTCCCTCAAAATTTCACTTTCTGCCACAACTATCACTCTCAAAAGACATCACTTAGGCTGGATCTAACATTTGTGTGTGAAAACTGTAAGAAGTCACATCGAAGAGAAACAATGCTGAATCAAATACACACAAAGGTTAAATCCAGCCTAAGTAGAAGACACACACACACACGCACAAACATATTATTTTCTTTTCTTCTCGAGCCTTTGTGCCTAGCAAAAGATAATTATCCGAATGAAACGTATTTACAAATTATATAAGCTTCTAATAAAGAACAGGATAGACCGACTTTTCATTTTTTCTAATGAAGCTGTACAAACGTAGCTAGGTTGGCCGCATATAGGAATGGAGGTTGAAACCTCCAGCCCAAACGAAGAATTTATTCACTTCTAGAGCTGACCTCAGAGCCATATCTGAGGAGCGGCCTCCTCCGAGGTTTGCGGTAAGATTACGGTACGGGAAACACAGGTATCCGGTATGGGTCTCCGGTCCACTGGGGACGGAGACACCGGATGCATCGTGCCTTGGAGACTGAGGAGTCAACCTAGGCGGTGGCCTCGGATACCTCTTCTCCCAACCGGACCGGGACTAACTTATGAAGGTAACTTAAATTGAACCTTATAACGAGCACTGCTAGATGGCTGCAGCTATTGGCACCTGCGAAGCAGGTGTCGAGCAGAGCTTGTATCTAGGTATCGAATATACCATTTAGTATAACGCTTTGAAATTGTCGTGCTATTGTAATTACTGCGACAAATAGGGAACTAGTATCTCTCCACACGATGTTTACATTTCGACATATGGGATATGCTTTTAGTACGCGATAACTCGCGATGCAGTCTGTTGCTACATCCCTTTTTTCCCTTTCCGAAAGGTAATTTTGTTTGTTTAATCTATTTTCAACTATTAGCAGTAGTTTTGTGTCTTCCTATCTCAACGTAGTTTGTTTTTATTTCTGTCATTTGCGAACGCTTAAGTGTCAAATAATTGATACAGCCAGTCAGAACCCTCTCACGAAATCAGATATGGCGTCTAATGTAAACTAGGCGACAGTCAGTTTATTTTGAAACCAACCATCAAACCGCCTCAGAAGCAAGGTATAAACGTGTATATTATATGCCTACGTTCAAGACATGAAACGGCCACCCAATATCGCGATACATTTAGGCAAGTTCAGTGGTTTAGTGAACGTCTAGAGACCTCAGTCTTCGCAACATGAGAATTCCCGCACATCAATTTTCACGCACAGCAAATTTCGCGCGCAACTGTCATGCCATTATTACAATAATGATTGGCTTGCCTGTCTTAATTGTCTGTTTGACACTGTCCACAGATTATACTTTTTTATAATTCATCTGAAGCTCCTTGTACAGACCTGGAACCATCCACAAATACATGATGCGTGTTTCTGTAAGACAAAATAAACTTCTTAGTTAAATAGTATATTGCTTATACCCAAATACAAAGATTATAAAGGTTCGTTTACAATACTGTCAAAGACTATCAAACTATCAGAATTTTAATATCCATCTGCGTATTTACACATGTAAAGCTACAAAATATTGATGCTATGAATACATCCCTACATACCTATACAACAACAAAAAGTGTGAAATATCTTACACTGACATTCACACTGAATATGTTCATCACTTCTCAAGGACAAAATAATATAACACCTATGTTATCCAATATGAATGTCATTTATAGCAAACAGCTATGTTTTCCAATATGAATGTCATTTAATTTCAATAATCCAAATGTTTGATATAGTACTTTATTCAAGCATAAACTATTAAACATGAAAATGAACGTCAAATACTGTAATATTTAACATTTCCGTTCAAGTTGTTGTCATCTTTGTCCAGAGACCCGTTCGAAGATCTGTTGTCGTAGTCGATGCACTCGTGTGACCCATAGTCGTCACTCATCGTCTCCGTTTGACTACTCATATCAGGTGGTAGCTCTCCTTTGGTATCCTGGAAATACATCTGTGCACGAATTTTGGCTGTATTTTTTTTCTTTCCGGTCTGCTTTCCTTTTTGTTCTTACTGTTTGGGGATTTCTAAGGCGACAATTTGACCCGTTGCTAAAAATTGTTTTCAACTTTAGTTTGGCATGATATAATTTCAAGTCTCTGCGTCAAGTCGCCTGTTTCCTGAGGCCGACTTCCATTCCATTCTGTGGGATGGTCGGGTGGTACGATGGTGCTGCGTGTAACTTTCAGTGCCGGGGCGTCCTATGTAGGGCAAGGGCCTATTGTGCTTACAGTAGGTGCGAGTGGGGTTGATTGGACATTTTTCTCTCGTCTATCATTTCTCTCAGTTTGATATAGTAGTTTATTAGCTCACCTGAGCACGAAGTGCTCAAGGTGAGCTATTGTGATCGATATTTGTCCGTCGTTCGTCCATCCGTCCGTCCGTCGTCAACAATTTCTTCAAACAAAATCTCCTAGACTTGTAATCCAATTTCAAAATAATTTCACACAAATGTTCCTGTTATAGCCCTGAACCAAAATTGCTAAAATGGTTCCGCTCCGCTGAACAAAATGGCCGCCAGAGCTTAAAATAGAAAAACCTTTAAACGACATCTCTGAAGCAATGGCTCAGTTAAAAAAAATTTACAGAAATGTTTGACTCATGGCCCTGAACCAAAATTGCTAAAACGGTTCCACTCCGCTGAACAAAATGGCCGCCAGAGCTAAAAATAGAAATCTAAAAATACAAAATCCTTTAAAAGGCATCTCCTCTGAAGCCAATGGCTCTATTTCAAAATAATTTCACAGAAATGTTTGACTCATGGTCTTGAACCAAAATTGCTAAAACGGTTTCACTCCGCTGAACAAAATGGCCGCCAGAGCTAAAAATAGAAATAAATCTTAGAATGACACAGAGGGCACAGTTTTTATCCAATCATCATGAAACTTTGTCAGAATGTTTATCTTAATAAAATCTAGAAAAACCTTGTGTACACTCTAGAGGGCCCAGTTATGATCCAATCTTCATGAAACTTTGTTAGAATGTTTATCCTTAAACAATCTAGGCCAAGTTTGAAACTGAGTCATGTGGGATCAAAAACTAGGTCACTAGGTCAAATCTTAGAAAAACCTTGTGTACACTCTAGAGGGCACAGTTATAATCCAATCTTCATGAAATTTTGTCAGAATGTTTATCCTTATAAAATCTAGGCCAAAAATGAAACTGAGTCATGTGGGGTCAAAACTAGGTCAAGAATGAACTGAGTCATGTGGGGTCAAAACTAGGTCACTAGGTCAAATCTTAGAAAAACCTTGTGTACACTCTAGAGGGCACAGATATGAGCCAATCTTCATGAAACTTTGTCAGAATGCTTATCTTTATGAGATCTAGACCAAATTTGAAACTGGGCCATGTCAGTTCAAAAACTATGTCACTAGGTCAGATCTTAGACAAACGTGAGTGCTCTAGAGGGCACAGTTTTGTTCCAATCTTCATGAAAGTTTGTCAAAATGTTTATCTCCAACAAATCTGGACCAAGGGTGCAACTGGGTCATGTTGGATCAAAAACTAGGTTACTAGGTCAGACCTTAGAAAACCATTGTGGATATTCAAGAGGGCACCGTTTGGGTTCAATCTTCATGAAACTTTGTTAGAATGATTATCTTAATGAAATCTAGGCCAAAGTTGAAACTGGGGTTTGTCAGGTCAAAAACTAGGTCACTAGGTCAAATCATAGAAAAACCTTGTATACACAATTGTGGCTTAATTTTGCATTGAATTTTCACTGTGTCAGAATGTTTATCTTCATGAAATGTAGGCCAGGTTTGAAAATGAATAATGTCTGGTCAAAAACTAGATTGCCAGGTCAGATCTTAGAAAAAACATTGTGTACACTCTAGAGGGCACAGTTTTGATCCAATTTTCATGAAATTTTGTCAGAATATTGATTAGAAAGTGCAAAACTGCTCCAATTGAACCATCATCAAATAGATGATCTTCCATGTTATTTCATCATAACTCAGGTGAGCGATTTAGGTCCATTATGGACCTCTTGTTCAATTATTCTATTTTTCTTCTTGCTCAGTTCAGCTGCCAGCGTCGTAAAGAGCCATTCACCATGTGCTGCCTTTGTTTGTTTTTTGTGTCGCATCTGAATTGTATGTTCTGTCGTTGGTTTCTGTTGGTTGTGATGTATTGTCGCTATTTTCGTAATAATTGCCATTGTCGTTTTTGTTTTGTCCTTGGATTTTGTCCCTTGGACTCTGAGTGTTGACTTCGATAGTATCCTTTCATCTTACATATCTCATCTTACATATCCCACAAATTGGGGTTCTGTCCGAAAATCATGAACAGAATCTGTTTCAACGATTAGAATCCGATACACAAAATTCATTTTGTTCGTTTTTTCATATGATGCCTCATATTATAATTCCTGCTGTTATCAGATACACGGGGGCATCCGTTCGAATGCCTGGTGAACTACAGGGTATGTTACCTTTCTTCTCCACGGAAGTATCGTCACCACGTAATCATAGAGTATATGCTCTTCTCTTCTGATATTTCTAGATGTAAATACTGCCAAGTGTGGGTCTACTTTAATGGTGACAACCTGCATATTGGAATTCTGAGCGCCTCCACATCCATCATTTATAATTCGACCTTTTTTGTTTGAAAAGGTGGCGTCAGTGCTGTAAGTACAAAAATTACATAAGAATTTATCATACTGTTTGAAGAACTGTTGAAGATGTAAACAAGAATCCTGTGGCATGCGGTGTCTCGCCTGCCAGAGCTTTTGTCACAAAACAGAGGTAAATCACAATGCAAATTTTGAAAGGTCAGTGAAACCTAACATTGCGTCGAGATGCTATGTTGATAAGGGTTTTCACTTTAAACATTCCAGGTGTATTCATGTCCCACATTTCATGGCTCTAAAATTCATGCATGCTGCAATTAGCTTGACAGTTTTCAAACTCTAAGCGATAGGTTGACCTTTTGCAATGTAGCACCAGGAATGGGTATTTCTTGCTTAGAATTATGCAGTCATTATTTTCTGCTCTGGGGTTACCTCCTGCACATATAAAAGCTTTACTGTCTGGCAGCCATTATGATTTTGATGCGGGAAGTTCAGAACTCGGTTCTTGCGATGGAAAGATCTGTTTTCCAAAGTCTGTTGAGATGGTCAATGGCATTGTACAAAACGTTTGCTTCTTTCTTTTCCTTGGCATCACTTGTCAAGCCACTTTGTCTGCAGGGGCTCAGGTCCTCTCAAGGAATTGTAGCATCGCACCAACAAGGAATTTCCTAAAAGGTGGCCATGAATGCTCTGTCTTATTCTCCGCAGAGTGGCATGGAGCATAGCTGACTAAAACTAAACAATCTAACTCAAGATCTTTCCCTTTTCATCCCCGTGCTGGTCCCGGGATAGAATAGGCCAGACGTATCCCTCTGCGTGACGTAAAAGGCAGTCTAAAAGGGGGCGGCTCGTTTGCCGTGAGCTGCGACTCGTGTCGTTGGAAGAAGGGATCCTGGTGATTGAGTAGACTGCTTACGACGTATCCAGTCTGCAACACATCACTTTGGCCCTGATTTCAACTAGACGGGAGGTCATATGGGCCCGAATATGATCAATCGGCTTTGTCGTGCCATGCCCTGGGAACCAACTTTACCTTTCTCTTCCAATCTTTGTATCATTCTGATACTGACCATGTGCCCATGAACCCTTATTCTTATCTTTTTTCATTCCTAGAAGGCGGCGGCTGAGGGGTCAATCGTGTAGGCATTCTGTCCTATCCGAGTATATCTTCAGTGTATCTCTAGCACTTGGAGTTTTGGATATCCACTCTATATAAGTGCTCCCTTGTTGGGCTCCACGGCGGGTGGAGAACACCGGAGATGAACTATTTTCTTTATCTTCTCATGGCCCCCCCAACTTCAAACCCCAAAGCTTCTCAACATAATTCGAAACGGCTACGTGACATGGACTCTGATGATCCATCAGAGAACGAGCTCAGTCAACCGACACCGACATCGTTTACTGCTTCTCCGCGCTTCTTGGTTATTCATTCTCAAGAAGAAAGGCAAATGTCCAGTCTTTCTCCATTCGTTATAGAGAAAGTACTGCATGGCATGGCTGGTGTGCCAAAAAGTATTAAAAAGTTACGATCTGGTGACCTCCTCGTGGAATACACTAACAAAAAGCAAATAGAAAGTCTATTACGCTTAGAAAAGTTCCACGACCTGAAGGTAAAAGTGTCATTGCACAGCTCCCTCAATACAAGCAAGGGCGTTGTTCGCTGCCCCGACTTAAGGGGGGTCAGCGAACAAGAGGTCCTTGACAATATGAGGGAGCAGGGTGTAGTGGGAGTCCGCAGAATCAAGATTCGTCGAGACGGCTCCCTTAAGGACACTAATACCTTCGTCTTCACCTTCAACACATCAGTCCTGCCGAAACAGTTGAAAATTGCCTTTCTTCGAGTCTCTGTCGAGCCATACATTCCAAATCCTCTGCGCTGTTACCAGTGCCAGTTATTTGGTCACCATGAAGACAGATGTAAAAAGCTAATGGTATGTAACAAAATACAGCAAAATGTGTGAACTGTTCAGGAAACCACCCCGCCGATTCGCGGCAATGTCAGGCCTGGAACACTGAGAAAGAAATTCTCAAAATCAAATACACCAGGAACATATCATTTCCAGAAGCGCGGAAAATCGTAGAAAGTTATACAGCAGCGCCAGGTAAAAGTTATGCGAGCATCACGAAGACTGCTGGTGTCACGGTATCATGTATTGATGCTTCGACACAAACAGATCCTGTCCTTATCACAGGAGCTCCACAGTCTTCGTCTTATAATGCAGCATCATCTGAAACTTCTACTGAAGCAAAACTTAGTCAAAAAGAATCAGAAAAAGCAGACAGAAAGTTAGTACAAATTGTCCGTGACACACTTGTAAAACACGGAAATACTAACAAGAATATATCAAACAAGCCTCCTGACCCTAAACCAAAGGGAAAGGAGAAACATGTACTTGAATCGGACAGGCTGCCGAAAGGATCTACTGATCCGATTAAGCAGCATAATAAGTGGTCTGTCTTGGAAGATATGGAGGCAGAGGAATCTCCATCCTGTCTTCCAAAAGGAACACTTAACAGAATACCTACTTCATAAGAATAGATCTAACCATTTCGCTCCATTTGACATAATTAACAATAATGAAAAATAGCATTTTACAGTGGAATTGTCGAGGCTTAAAAGCCAACTTTGAAGAAACATTGCTCCTTCTTAAGGATTATGAGCCTGCTGCTCTGTGTCTTCAAGAAACACATCTAAAAGATACAGATAACATTTCCATTAAAAATTACAGCTCTTTCCATACTTTTTCAGTAAACAATGAGAGAGCCGCTGGCGGTGTCTCTATCTTTGTTAATAACAATGCTCCTCATAGTCAAATACCTTTACGCACGAATTTACAAGCCGTTGCAGTTAGTATAACTCTCCATCGCGTGGTTACTATTTGTTCTATATATATTCCTCCAAATTCCAGATTATCTCTCAAAGACCTTGATGATCTTGTTCCCCAACTACCTTCTCCCTACATACTATTAGGTGACTTTAATGGTCATAATATCCTTTGGGGTTCCAAAGATATTAATGACAAAGGCAGAATAATTGAAAATTTTATTGATAACCACGGACTTTGTCTATATAATACTAAAACTCCTACATATCTTCATCCAGCCACTGGTTCCTATACTTCTTTAGACCTCGCCATTTGCTATCCCACTCTTCTTTTAGATTATGACTGGAAAGTTCATGATGATCTGTGTGGGAGTGATCACTTTCCAATTTTTCTCAATAACATTGGTCCAGATATTGATGAACCTGTTTCAAGATGGAAATTAAAGCTAACTGGACCAAATTTCAAACCCTTTGTGAAACTCGACTTCTTGAAGACACCCTGCAGGAGGCTGATGATCCGGTTGAGTCATTTGCATCTATTCTTATTAATATAGCAGAAGATACGATTCCAAAAACATCAACAAAATCTAAAAAGGTTAAAAAGCCTTGGTTTACTGATGATTGTAAAACTGCTATAAAACAACGTAAAGGAGCACTGCGACAATTCAGTAATCGTCCAACACATGATAATTTAAATAATTATCGAGTTTTCCGTGCAAAAGCTCGTCGAACAATTAAAGAATCAAAGAAAAAATCTTGGAAACAGTATGTTTCCAAATTAAATTCTCGAACTTCAATAAAGAAAGTATGGGACATGGTTCGTAAGATTCAGGGAAAAGGCAAATCTAGCTCGCTGGGACACTTAAATGTAAATAATTCTAAAGTCACTTCCAAAAAAGATATTTCTAATACCCTCGCTGACGCTTTTTCGAAAAATTCTTCTTCTGAAAACTATAGTCCAAAATTCAAAAATATTAAAAAGCAAAAGGAAAAACAGAACCTTAAATTTTCATCCAACAACACAGAAACTTATAATCAATCTTTTTCTCTTTCGGAACTAAAAGATGCTCTTTCAAAGGCTCATGATTCATCTCCGGGGCCTGATGATATCCATTACCAGTTTTTGAAACATCTTCCAGACTCTTCTCTTGCGGTCCTTCTGAAAACATTTAATGACATTTGGGAAACTGGTAATGTGCCAAAGTCTTGGAAAGAAGCTACGATAATCCCCATACCAAAACCTGGAAAAGATAATACGAACCCGAACAACTATCGTCCTATTGCTTTAACGAGCTGCATATGTAAAACATTGGAGCGAATGATCAATGAAAGACTCGTTTGGTACCTTGAAACAAATAATATTATTACAGAATTCCAGAGTGGTTTCAGGCACCAACGCAGTACTAATGACCACTTGGTTAGATTAGAAACTTTTATACGTGAAGCCTTCATCAAGAAGGAGCACTTAGTTGCTGTCTTCTTTGATTTAGAGAAGGCTTACGATACAACTTGGAAGTATGGTATAATGAATGATTTACATGAAATAGGCCTTAAAGGCCGATTACCAATATTCGTTCAAAACTTCTTATCTAACAGAGAATTTAAAGTACGTGTAGGTTCAACTCTGTCTGAGGCACACGATCAAGAACAAGGTGTGCCTCAAGGTAGTATTTTGTCTGTCACTCTTTTCAGTCTTAAAATAAACAATATTGTTAAATGTCTTAATCCTGGTGTTGACTGTTCTTTATATGTAGATGACTTTTTGATTTGTTATCGGTCGAAAAATATGCATACGATTGAACGTCAACTTCAACAAAATCTAAATAAAATTCAAAAGTGGGCGACTGAAAATGGATTCAAATTTTCTAAATCTAAGACAGTGTGTATGCATTTCTGTCACCTTCGTAAGGCGCATGATGATCCTGTTCTTAATCTGGATGGAACGCCGATTCCTGTAGTTGAAGAAAATAAATTTTTGGGTGTTATCTTTGACAGAAAACTCTCATTTATTCCGCACATTAAACAACTTAAAGCTAAATGTCAAAAAGCATTGAACCTACTACGAGTTGTTGCCCATACCGACTGGGGAGCAGACCGTAAAGTTTTACTTAATCTTTATAGAACTATTATACGGTCCAAACTAGACTATGGCTCTATAATATATGGATCCGCTAGAAAATCTTATTTGGAAATGCTTGATCCCATTCATCATCAGGGGCTCCGGCTCGCCTTGGGAGCTTTCAGAACTTCTCCCTCGGAGAGCCTTTTAGCAGAGGCAAATGAACCATCACTTTATAATAGACGTCTTAAACTCTCTTTGCAGTATGCCCTTAAATTAAAGTCAAATCCATCAAATCCAACGCATGAAACTGTTTTTCGGCCCCAATATAAAACCTTATTCGAGAATAAACCAAATATGATTCCTTCCTTTGGCATAAGAATCGCCTCTGAATTTGAAAATATGAATTTAGATTTAGACAAAATTGAACAGTTCAAAGTTTCAGATGTACCACCTTGGACACTTACTCAGCCACGTGTTCTATTTTCTTTGCATAGTGATAAAAAATCTCAAACTGATCCTCTTGTGTTTCGAACTAAATTTAATGAACTGCTTTCTGACTTTTCTCACTATGAGACTTTATATACTGATGGCTCAAAGGATGGAATCACAGCTGGATCTGCTTGTGTCACTCCATCCGAAACATACAAATGTAGATTACCTGACAATGCCTCTATCTTTTCAGCGGAGATCAAAGCTATTGATTTAGCCTTGGATCATATTGAACAGTCTAGGAATAGAGATTTTATCATCTTTTCTGATTCCCTCTCTGTTCTGCAATCCCTAAATAATCGCCATATTGAAAACCCTCTTCTTTTAGATATCCTCTTGAAACATAATGACTTAGCTGAGCTAAACAATATTGTATTTTGTTGGCTTCCCAGTCACGTTGGAATTAAAGGCAACGAAAAGGCCGACATTGCTGCGAAATCGGCATTAGCTCTTCATATTTCTGATCTTAAAATTCCTTACACTGATATCAAACCTTGCATAAATACCCATCTTCATGATAAGTGGCAGGTATCATGGAATGCTGCTGTCTTTAATAAACTACATTCTATCAAGCCTTCACTTGGTGAATGGCAACCTTGTTATAGAATTGATCGTAAGGAAGAAGTAACTTTGGCTCGACTCAGAATCGGCCATACTTTTATTACTCATTCGTTTCTGTTGAAAGGTGAGGATCCGCCTTTGTGCATTCATTGCCAGGAACCTTTTAGTGTTAAACATTTCCTTTTAGATTGCATGGATTTTCGTATTACGCGTGCTAGGTTCTTCTGTGTCAACAGTATGAAACAACTGTTTGACACGGTTGAACCAGCGAAAATCTTTTCTTTTTTGAAAGAGATTGGCATATATAGTAAAATATAGTTTAGTTCAGTCGAGGTATTTTTACAACAGTAGATTTAAATTTGTGTTTACTCATCTCGCTGGCCGAGAGTTCGTTTTATGTTATCAGTCTTAAGCTTGCCGTTGATCGGCGTGTTTTACCACATACCCGACTTAATTCATTTTTATACTGTGCATTCATTTCTGACCTTATGCATGTAACACGTTTTCGTTTATAGCGTTTTCGGCGCGAAATAGCCCTTTTGGTGCTGGTGTGCCGTAAAATCCATATCACTCACTTTCCCTTTTCTGTCCATGTATATTTGCGTTACCACGTGTTGTACTCACAGCGTGCTGGTTTGTCTACTGATGTCATTAGATTGTACTTTAAATAGTGCATTTGCGAGGTTTTCAACTGTAGATGTTTGAAATTTCATTACCCTGTTGATAACTTGGCGTCCTGTCCTTGGAAATTTGACATGAGACCTTTTTTTAAGCTATGCTGTAAACAAATTCTTGTTGGTTTTTCGCTGGTCTTATAGATATAGATGTGCGTGATCATGACCGCTGTTGGTTTTCCCATTGAACATGCCATTCATATTGTCTTCTGTGTGTGTGTGTGTGTGTTTGTTTTCTGGTATTTATTTAAAGTTATATGTCAATGTTAGGAGTCGTCTTCTCAGTTTTAGATAATATTTCCAACTTCACCGTATCACTGTGATTCGGCATCATCCTAGCCAGCTGATCAGCACTATCCATGCTTTTGAAATTGTCCATTGCCGAAACATGGTGACTAGATAAGGGACTTCCTGACTCCCCCCTGTCCATTAGTAACTCTTCTGGCTAACCAGCAGACGGGCATTCGGTGCTTGCATGTACAATACAAAACAGTAAGTGCTATGATTTTTCAAGGCAAATACCGCTATAAATAGGAAATAAACCCATGATGGCATGTTTGAAAGTCTAACATTATTCAGTTCCTTTATTAAACTTCCAGTGGGTATTTGTTCTACATCTTTTAATTTGTCCGAAATTCGAATTTCCGAGATATTTCGAATCTTATCTTGCAATGGTTTCCAATGATTTGAGTGATTCTTTTCCGAAACTTGATTTTCATGAATTCCAGCATGGTGTGCTTTATACTTACTTTCACCATCAAACGGGAATATTCTAAAAATTATTAGCTCACCTGAGCCGAAGGCTCACAGGTGAGCTTATAGTATAGGCAGGCATCCGTCGTCCGTCCGTCGTCCGTCCGTCGTCCGTCAATATTTTCAAATGACATCTCCTCTGAAACTACAAGGCCCATTGTTACCAAATTTCATATATAGCATCTATAGGCAGGGGGAACCAATAATACTGTTTTTTATCCAAATCGCTTCAGAACTTTGGTTGCTATGGCAACTTAAAGTTTCCATTGACTTGTATGGGAAAAATTGAAAATTTGTATTTATTGCTATGTCACTGCAGATATTTTGACAAAACTTTTACAGAAATGTTCCTTGAGTATTCCTCTATGAACCACATGAACTGTATGTAAATTGCACAATTTGGCTGGTTGCCATGGCAACTGAATGGTTAAAAATAGAAAAAATATTCAAAAATCATCTCCTCAGAAACTATGCAACCAATAAAGCTCAAACTTCACAGAAAGGATCTTAGTACTAGCTTCTATAAAAGTACTGTTTTTCTTGGCAATTGCTCTAACAGTTTGGTTGCTATGGGAACTGAAAGTTGCCATTGACTTATAATGGCAAAATGGAAAATTTGCATTTATTGCTATGTTACTGCAGATATTTTGACAAAACTTTTACAGAAATGTTCCTTGAGTAGTCCTCTATCAACCACGTGAACTTTATGTAAATTGCACAATTTGGCTGGTTGCCATGGCAACCGAATGTTTGAAAATAGAAAAAATATTCAAAAATCATCTCCTCAGAAACTATGCAACCAATAAAGCTCAAACTTCACAGAAAGGATCTTAGTACTAGCTTCTATAAAAGTACTGTTTTTCTTGGCAATTGCTCAAGCAGTTTGGTTGCTATGCGTACTGAAAGTTGCCATTGACTTATAATGGCAAAATGGAAAATTTGCATTTATTGCTATGCCACTGCGGATATTTTGACAAAACTTTCATAGAAATGTACCTTGAATAGTCTTTAACCAGCCATGTTAAATTTATACAAATTGCGCAATTAGGCTGGTTGCCATTGCAACCGAATGGTTAAAAATAGAAAAATATTAAAAAATCATCTTCGCAGAAACTGTGTGGCCAATAAAGCTCAAACTTTACAGAAAGAACCTTAGTACTAGCCTCTATAGAATTACTGTTTTTCATGGCAGTTGCTCCAGCAGTTTGGTTGCTATGGCAACTAAGAGTTTCCATTGACTTATAATGAGGAAAATGGAAATTGGCAATTTTTGCTGTCTAACTAACTGCAGTTAAATTTTTTCTACAGAAATATTTCTTGAGTAGTCCTCTACGATTCATATGAATTTTCTCCAAATCGCTGAATTTGATTGGTTGCCGTGGCAAAATATTGTGTAAATTTCGAAAAAAAAAAAAAATCTTCTGCTCAGAAGCCATATAGGGGATGAAGCTGATATTGTGCAAACGTGTTGATGACAGTAGTTTCTACATAAATTCTATTCTTTTTCTTCCAATCCCATAAGAACTTTGGTTGCTATGGTGCATTATAGTTTCCATTGACTCATAATGGGAAAAGTGAAGCCATGAGGGGGATGAAGCTGATACTTAGCATACATATTGATAATTTTAAGCTCTACCTAAAATATGTTTTATATTATCATTGCCCATGTGAATTTGTTGCTATGGCAACTTAAAGTTTCCATAGACTTATAATGAGGAAAGTGGACATTTGCTATTTATTTCTGTATTACTGCAGATATTTTGACAAAACTTCACAGAAATGTTCCTGGAGTAGTCCTCTACCAGCCATATGAATATTTCCCAAACACCTGATTTTGATTGGTTGCCATTGCAGCTGAATTTTTGCCAAAGATCTTCTGAGAAGCCATTAATGGGGATAAAGCTTATTTTTTTGCATAAATGTTTGTGATATTATCCTCTACATAAATGGTGTTTTTTATTGCTGTTGTGCATGGTGTTTTGTTGCTGTAACCTCAGTGCCTCAGTGCTCAGGTGAGCGATATAGGGCCATTGGCCCTCTGGTTTATTTGAAGTCATACAAGGAATTTGTACTTGTAAAATACCGATTAGTGGATTAATTTGCACTGAAGATACAGATTTGTTCTGACAAACTACTGAAAAGTGTAATGGGCTAGAAGTCGCAACCAGTCAATTATCGTGTCCCATAAAAGCAGCAATAGGTAACTTTGTATCCAACTGGACCATATTTTTGCAATATTTCTTTACATTTTCCATTTTGATCAAGAAATAATGGAATAGCACAATTTTGATGTAAACACACATTATAAACCGGACTTTCAACCTCAGCCTCAGTGCTCAGGTGAGCGATATAGGGCCATTGGCCCTCTGGTTTATTTGAAGTCATACAAGGAATTTGTACTTGTAAAATACCGATTAGTGGATTAATTTGCACTGAAGATACAGATTTGTTCTGACAAACTACTGAAAAGTGTAATGGGCTAGAAGTCGCAACCAGTCAATTATCGTGTCCCATAAAAGCAGCAATAGGTAACTTTGTATCCAACTGGACCATGGTTTTGCAATATTTCTTTACATTTTCCATTTTGATCAAGAAATAATGGAATAGCACAATTTTGATGTAAACACACATTATAAACCGGACTTTCAACCTCACAAAATGAGAACCATAGATGAGAGCATGCTTGGGCTTCAACATGATTTAGTAAACTACATTTAGTCCTCTCATTATTCAAAGCCTGAATAGACGAATCCAAGTCCATTTGGACAGTCATGTAATATTTATTGTCTGCCTCTTGAGAAGTATTTGCCAATGCCATTGGAAAATTGTGTACATTGTAAACCTCGAATTGACACCTGAAATCCAAGATAGGAATAGATACAACTACCATAATCTGGTTATTAGCCACACGAGTGGCACATCTCAAGTAAATTTAAAGAGTAACTACACTTCAGGAACTGACTGAATCAGACCCCAAACCCTATCCCCAACATCAAAGGGAAAGATTGACAAAGTCATCCCAACAAACAATAAATTCCAAGTGGTAAGCCGAGTCAGCAGCTCTTTCCCAAATAGGTGGTAAAGTAAAGTAAGTATAGTATTTCCACAGATTCTTATCTAAGCTATCAGGGAGTCTAAATGTCTTAGGTAATTTTGCAGAAATATCCTTTAATGTTGCTCTTAGGTTCATGGGAGAAAGTATCAAGGGAGAAAAGTTGTCACTTGATAGCATGCTGACTTGCAACTTAGGTTTTCAAGTAAAACCAGCGCAATTTGAGGGACTGTTTGAGTTCTTCAACAGTTAAGACAAATTTTAAATATATACTAAGCAAAATATATTTAGCAAATTTTTGTAGTTTGCAATTTTACTAATTACTGAAGTGCAACATTGAGCGAAATGAAAATGCATCGAAGGGAACTGTATTTGAGGCTTAAGATACCATGGGGTTTCAAAAGCCATCTTTAAAACCGTTATAAGGTGAAAGCAATAAGCGCGGAAGGGGTCATTCGCCGAAAGTCGCAACCATTGAAAAGCAACATAAAAATGGCAAGCATGTGAATTTTTGTACGGTCTTTCTCATTATTTTCATGCCCAGTTTTCTTGTCAAAACTATTGAATGTGTAATAGATATGGTTAAGCTTAAAACTGACGAAGCTTAGCATGCGCCATTGACGTTAAAACGTTATAATTCGGTCCAATTTGCAATGAATCACAGGTGCTTCAGGTCAATGCAGAATCAAAACCCGAGAAAAACCAATAGGCTAAAATTAAAGGTCACACCATGATTAATTGGACTGTGAAGTTTCTTCATTGGAGTGTAACGTAACTGTGAGAAAATGATGACGTTAGTCTGAGACTTTTGACTTATGCTCAGTAACCGGGAAGAATTTTCTTTCTGAATTGTTTACGTTATCATATTAATAGATACCAAACAAACATACACTCGAAAGGAATCCAAGAAATACCGATTAGAAAAACAAGGGAAAACGTCGAATTTCCGAACTTTGTAAACTTCATACGCGTAGCATAATCAAATGTTTTAGAGCGTTTTCCTTTATTTTAGCAGAAAACCAGCCGCCTCATTATGGTACATGATCAAAAATATACTTCAGATACAATGGTCATAAAAACTGACGTCACGGTAGTTCAAACGCCACAATTGAACCATCTTGAATCTTTTACCTGCCAGCCACTCTCGAATGATCGGCCTTTGTATCTTTATGCAGTAAAGTGACAATTAAATCCTAATATTGTGGATCTGATACATACAGAACATTGCTATATTTAGTGTGCATAGTATATTTGCTGAACTTTTTCCATTTCTTAAATTTGGCTGCTTAGATACTCACTTACATTATTTTTATCCCCCGACCGAAAGGTTCGGGGGATATAGCGATGAGCCTGGCGTCCGTCCGTCCGTCCGTCCGTCCGTCCGTCTGTCCGTCCGTCCGTCCGTCCGTAAACATTTTTCTTGTCCGCTCTATATCTTGAATACCCTTTGGAATATTTTCATGATACTTCACAGTTATGTAGAACAGGTCATGACGATGTGTGGCGTACAAGAATGGTAACTCTTGCTATTGTACTTTTTGAATTATCTCCCCTTTGGTGATTTTTTGGCAGATTCGTGTCCGCTCTGTAACTTGAATACCCTTTGGAATATTTTCATGATACTTCACAGAAATGTAGAACAGGTCATGACGATGTGTCGCGAACAAGAATGACAACTCTTGCTTTCTTACTTTTTGAGTTATTTCCCCTTGATAGTTTTAGGTGTGATTTTTTGGCAGATTCGTGTCCGCTCTATAACTTGAATACTCTTTGGAATATTCTCATGATACTTCACAGATATGTTGAACAGGTCATGACGGTGTGTCGCAAACAAGAATGACAACTCTTGCTTTCTTACTTTTTGAATTATCTCCCCTTGATCATTTTAGGTATGATTTCGTGTCCGCTCTATAACTTGAATACCTTTTGGAATATTTTCATGATACTTCACAGATATGTAGAACAGGTCATGAAGATGTGTCGCAAACAAGAATGACAACTCCTGCTTTCTTACTTTTTGAGTTATTTCCCCTTGATGGTTTTAGGTGTGATTTCGTGTCCGCTCTATAACATGAATCCCTTTTGAAATATTTTCATGATACTTCACTGGTATGTAGAACAGGTCATGACGATGTGTGGTGATTAAGAATTACAACTCTTGCTTTCTTACTTTTGGAGTTATTTCCCTTTGATGATTGTAGGTTGTCCGCTCCATAGCTTGAATACCTTTTGAAATATTTTCATGATACTTCACAGATATGTAGAACAGGTCATGACAATTTGTCTCATACATGAATGATAACTCTTGCTTTTATGCTTTGTGAGTTATTTCCCTTTGGTAGTTTGAGCTGCTGTCTGTATAATCCTGGCCAGCTCCTGAATTTGAATAACCGTGTACCTTTTAGAACATTGATGATGATGCTGTGATATCTTATCAGTGTTCCTAACTCTGTCTGACCCCTCCACATCCTGTGCCCCGTAACAACAATTTTTTTTTTTTTTCCAGATTTGGATTCTTAGTCCAAATTCACTTACTAGAGAGCTCAAAATTAGGTTGGTAGGGCTTGTACTTTAGAAGTTATTCACACATTTTGAAAGTTGAATGTATCGTATGCTATACATTTGTGTATATGGTGGCTGTTTGAGATATTACCTCTTTTTAGCAGTCAAGCATACTGTCTTAGTCTGAGTGTTAGATAAGCATGCATCTGTTAACAGTTAATGTCAAACAGAAGCATTAAAAAAGACAATATATTACTAATATGTGTTTTGAAGTGCACCCTTTTTACCAAGGCCCATGGGGGTCTTCAGTCGGGGGATTTGCCATCTCCTCTGATGGCTATTTTATTATTAATGTCAGAGAGTGTTTTTAGTATCTCAAAAATAGCATGTCTGGTTTTGCTAATTTCTATTCTTGACGTATTTAGAATAGTTATGCTATCGGCCAAAACATGTACAATATTGCTTATTTGCTTCCAAAGTTGAAACATGTTTTTTGTACAATGTCAAGGTCACTTTGAGTTAATGTACCGAAAAGAAAATTAAGAATTTTTCCACCGAAGCCAAATACAGCTCCTTTTTCTCTTTTTGAGGAGTTATCTCTCAGTGAATTATACTAATTGTAACTCTCACAGGTAACTGTAACTCTCACATGTAACTGTAGAGTCATGCGTCTGTCGAACTGCTCTTACTTTATTTCTCAGTACTTGAAGGATCAACATATAATTAGCGTGTCCTATTTTGGTATATTTTTTTTTGACAAAATGATTGCCAATCTATTTGCATCCTCAATGTCTCTTGACAATTTGTTGAGGAAACTCGTATATGAATCCAAATTCACAATAAAGGTTATAAGCCTTGAAAGAATGATATCATTCATTTTATTTAATATAACATTCTCTCTTATTTCAATTGCAAATGCAACACCAAAGAGTAATAATGCGACAGAGTTAAATAGTTTGTCCCTACCTATCGCCATCCTGAAAAAATATATACAATGATTTTAAAACAATGACGCTTCATTTTCCTTATACAGGTACCAGTACCAATTTTTCATGATTTTTTTCTTATAATATGCCAACTATACATTGTAATAGCGTTTTCTTTTTCTGGTTTAAGCTAACCTGCTTTCATGATTGGATCAATGTCCATAGTATCCTCAGTTTCCCTAATTTCATCAGATTTTGAAATTTCTGTTTTTATTTCCGTCGATTCTGAATCCTCGGTCTCCTTATTTGAACCTTCATTTCTACTTCATGGGATTTTTCCCATATTAATTCTTCTTTGTAATTCAAAAAGTGGTATTTTATCTCTTCTTCTGAATTATCTCTATCTTTATGGTATCTTTTTGCAATTTTTGTCAAGGTTTCAGAATCTTCAGAACTGCTTTCATCAATTTCAGAAGCACTTTGAGGAATGACATAGGCTGCCTTTGCTTTAGGTCTGTCTTCATTACCCTTGGATATATCCCAGTCTTCTATATTAGCCTTTCTTAAATGTTCAGCATGAGTCTTAGTTGTTGTGTAATGTAACTGATTGTTAATAAGAAAGGTTTTTGGAGATGTTTTGCGAATTATTCTCCAATAAGGGTTCCATCTTTTATCCAGTTTGTGTTTTCTACTATGTTTTTTTAGAAAGGGGGTAGTCGAGTGGTGCGATGAAGCTGTGTGTAACTTCCAGTGCCAGGGCGTCCTATTGATTTCGAACATTGTAGGGCAAGGGCCTACTGTGCTTGCAGTAGGTGCGGGTGGGCGTTGTGTGGACAACTTTTCTCTCGTCTATCGTTTCTTCTCTTTCTCCCTCTCCGGGAGACGGCCCGATATAGACTGAAATACTGTCTCGAAGGGCTGTCAAACCCAAAAGCCAGTCAATCTATAATTTTAAAAAACACCGAATCTCCGACTTCTAGTTCTACATGCTGTTTTGTCAGCATATTTAGCTTGTCTACGTTTATCTAAATTGAGATATTTATGAAGTAACATGGAAAATTAATGCTGTTATTCTATTGCAATTTGAGGCATTGCCTCGCCTTGATATTTCCGACGAGGTTTGAGTACATTATCAATGGGAAGTACAACATCACGGTTGTACAATAGCAATGGGAACTACAACATCTCGGTCGTACATTACGTAGAAATGACTAAATTTTGAAGATAAACTTAAATTGAACCTTACTAGCATTGCTCGTATTTAGGTATCGCATATACCATTAAGTATAAAACTATGAATTCGAATATGCGACAACCTAACTGGATTTTAAGTTTTGCAGTCGTACTATTGTAATTAGTGCGAAAAATGGGGAACCAGTATCTCTCCACATGATTTAACGACTGGTTTCCATTTTGACACATGGGATATGCTTTTAGTACGCAATAACTCGCGATGCAGTCTGTTGCTACATCCCCTTTTTACCTTTCCGAAAGGTAATTTTGTTTGTTTAATCTATTTTCAACTATTAGCAGTATTTTTGTGTCTTCCTATTTCACAATATTTTGTTTTTATTTCTGTCATTTGCGAACGCTTAAGTGTCAAATAATTAGTGTAAACAATATTTTATTCAGTATACTGTACACATGAATATAAATTTTTACATGATATAGCAATATACAGCACAATGAAAGGGATACAAATTATTGTCAAATAAGTGATACAGCCAATCAGAACCCTCTCACGAAATCAGATATGGCGTCTAATGTAAACTAGGCGACAGAAATTTTATTTTGAAACCAACCAACAAACCGCCTCGGAAGCCAGGTGTATATTATATGCCTACGTTCAAGACCTGAAACGGCCACCCATTCTCGATACAACTAGGCCAGTTCAGTGGTTTATTGAACATCTAGAGATCTCGGTCTTTGCCACATGAGATTTCCCGCACATCAGATTTCGCGCACAGCTAACAATGATTGGCTTGCCTGTCTAAATTGTCTGTTTGACAGTCCACAGTTTACATTTTTTTATAATTCATCAGAAGCTCCATGTACAGACCTGGAACCACATTTTTTATAATTCATCAGAAGCTCCATGTACAGACCTGGAACCACATTTTTTTTATAATTCATCAGAAGCTCCATGTACAGACCTGGAACCACATTTTTTATAATTCATCAGAAGCTCCATGTACAGACCTGGAACCACATTTTTTTATAATTCATCAGAAGCTCCATGTACAGACCTGGAACCACATTTTTTTATAATTCATCAGAAGCTCCATGTACAGACCTGGAACCATCCACAAAGACATGATGCGTGTTTCTGTAAGACAAAATAAACTTCTTAGTTAAATAGTATATTGCTTACATGTATACCCAAATACTAAGATTACAAAGGTGCGTTTACAATGCTGTCAAAGACTTTTAAACTATCAAAATTTTAATATCCATCTGCGTATTTGCACATGAAAAGCTACAAACTATGATGCTATGAATACATCCCTACATACCTGTACAACCAAGAAAGTGTGAAATACCTTACATTGACGTTCATACTGAATATGTTCATCACTTCTCAAGGACAAAATAATATAACACCTATGTTATCCAATATGGTCGCGTACAAGAATGGTAAAAGTAAAAAGTATGCAAAGACCAGGAACTGAAACAATCCAAATCCAAATCCAGCCCTCAAACCATAGTAACTCTTGATTTTATCTCCCCTTTGGTGATATTTTGGCAGATTCGTGTCCGCTCTGTAACTTAAATACTCTTTGGAATATTTTTCATGATACTTCACAGAAATGTAGAACAGGTCATGACGATGTGTCGCGAACAAGAATGACGACTCTTGCTTTCTTACTTTCTGAGTTATCTCCCCTTGATAGTTTTAGGTGTTTTTTTTTGGCAGATTCGTGTCCGCTCTATAACTTTAATACCCTTTGGAATATTCTCATGATACTTCTCAGATATGTAGAACAGGTCATGAAGGTGTGTAGCGTACAAGAATGACAACTCTTGCTTTCTTACCTTTTGAGTTATTTCCCTTTGATCATTTTAGGTCTGATTTCATGTCCGCTCTATAACTTGAATACCTCTTTGAATATTTTCATGATACTTCACAGATATGTAGAACAGGTCATGCTGATTTGTCGCAAACAAGAATGACAACCCCTGCTTTCTTACTTTTTGAGTTATTTCCCCTTGATGGTTTTGGGTGTGATTTCGTGTCCGCTCTATAACTAGAATACCTTTTAGAATATTTTCGTGATACTTCACAGATATGCAGAACAGGTCATGATGATGTGTCGTGAACAAGAATGACAACTCTTATTTCTGACCTTATGCATAAAACACGTATTCTTTTATAGCGTTTTCGGCGCGAAGTAGCCCTTTGGTGCTGATGTGCCGTAAAACCCATATCACTCACTCACTCACATGAGATTTCCCGCACAGCAGATTTCGCGCACAGCTAATAATGATTGGCTTGCCTGTCTAAATTGTCTGTTTGACAGAGTCCACAGATTACATTTTTTTATAATTCATCAGAAGCTCCATGTACAGACCTGGAACCACATTTTTTTATAATTCATCAGAAGCTCCATGTACAGACCTGGAACCACATTTTTTTATAATTCATCAGAAGCTCCATATACAGACCTGGAACCACATTTTTTTATAATTCATCAGAAGCTCCATATACAGACCTGGAACCACATTTTTTTATAATTCATCAGAAGCTCCATGTACAGACCTGGAATCAGATTTTTAGCTCACCTGAGCCGAAGGCTCACAGGTGAGCTTATAGTATAGGCAGGCATCCGTCGTCCGTCCGTCCGTCGTCCGTCAATATTTTCAAAAGACATCTCCTCTGAAACTACAAGGCCCATTGTTACCAAATTTCATAAATAGCATCTATAGGCAGGGGGGAATCAATAATACTGTTTTTTTTATCCAAATCGCTTTAGAACTTTGGTTGCTATGGCAACTTAAAGTTTCCATTGACTTGTATGGGAAAAATTGAAAATTTGCATTTATTGCTATGTCACTGCAGATATTTTGACAAAACTTTTACAGAAATGTTCCTTGAGTAGTCCTCTATCAACCACATGAAATTTATGTAAATTGCACAATTAGGCTGGTTGCCATGGCAACCGAAAGGTTAAAAATAGAAAAGATATTCAAAAATCATCTCCTCAGAAACTATACAACCAATAAGGCTCAAACTTCACAGAAAGGATTTAGGTACTACCGTCTGTAAAAATACTGTTTTTCTTGGCAATTGCTCCAGCAGTTTGGTTGCTATGGCAACTGCCATTGACTTATAATGGGAAAATTGAAAATTTGCATTTATTGCTATGTGACTGCAGATATTTTGACAAAACTTTTACAGAAATGTTCCTTGAGTATTCCTCTATCAACCACATGAAATTTATGTAAATTGCACAATTAGGCTGGTTTCCATGGCAACCGAATGGTTAAAAATAGAAAAGATATTCAAAAATCATCTTCTCAGAAACTATACAACCAATAAAGCTCAAACTTCACAGAAAGGATCTAGGTACTACCATCTATAAAAATACTGTTTTTCTTGGCAATTGCTCCAGCAGTTTGGTTGCTATGGCAACTTAAAGTTGCCATTGACTTATAATGGGAAAATTGAAAATTTGCATTTATTGCTATGTGACTGCAGATATTTTGACAAAACGTTTACAGAAATGTTCCTTGAGTAGTCCTCTATCAACCACATGAAATTTATGTAAATTGCACAATTAGGCTGGTTGCCATGGCAACCGAATGGTTAAAAATAGAAAAGATATTCAAAAATCATCTTCTCAGAAACTATACAACCAATAAAGCTCTAACTTCACAGAAAGGATCTAGGTACTACCGTCTATAAAAATACTGTTTTTCTTGGCAATTGCTCCAGCAGTTTGGTTGCTATGGCAACATAAAGTTGCCATTGACTTATAATGGGAAAATTGAAAATTTGCATTTATTGCTATGTGACTGCAGATATTTTGACAAAACTTTTACAGAAATGTTCCTTGAGTAGTCCTCTATCAACCACATGAAATTTATGTAAATTGCACAATTTGGCTGCTTGCCAATGCAACCGAATGGTTAAAAATAGAAAAAATATTAAAATATCATTTTTGCAGAAACTATGTGGCCGATAAAGCTCAAACTTTACAGAACGGATCTTTGTACAAGCTTCTATATAATTACAGTTTTTTTTATGGCAATTGCTTCAGCGGTTAGGTTGGTATGGCAACTTATTATAATGGGAAAAATGGAAAGCTGCAGTTTTTGCTATCTCCCTGCAGTTATTTTTGGATTTTTTATCTACAGAAATGTTACTTGAGTAGTCCTCTATGATTCCTATTAATTTTGTCCATATTGCAGAATTTGATTTGTTGCCATGGCAATATTAAGGAATTTTTTTTGAAAAAAAATATTTAAAAATCTTTTCCTCAAAAACCATATAGGGGGAAGAAGCTGATTCTTTTCATACATGTTCATGACATTAGTTGCTACGTAAATATTGTTTTTTATTATATTGTTGCCCGCATGGTTTCATTACTATGGCATTTTAAAGTTTCCATAGACTTGTATTGGGAAAAGTGCAAATTGGCATTTATTTCTGTATTACTGCAATATTTAGGCAAACAGTTTTACAAATATGTTTTTTTTTTATTGTAACTTCATCAAACTTGCTAATATTTACTAGGACAAGCATAATAACTCAGTCAAAGTTGAAATTAGGCCGAATTGTACAACTTACTTCAGTGTTTCTTACTCTTGAGTGCTAAGGATGAATGGACTCAGGTGAGCTACAGGACCAATGGTCCTCTGGTTTTATAATTCATCAGAAGCTCCATGTACAGACCTGGAACCATCCACAAAGACATGATGCGTGTTTCTGTAAGACAAAATAAACTTCTTAGTTAAATAGTATATTACTTACATGTATACCCAAATACTAAGATTACAAAGGTGCGTTTACAATGCTGTCAAAGACTTTTAAACTATCAAAATTTTAATATCCATCTGCGTCTTTGCACATGAAAAGCTACAGCGCCTACTGTGCTTGCAGTAGGTGCGGGTAGGCGTTGTGTGGACAAATTTTCTCTCGTCTATCGTTTCTTCTCTTTCTCCCTCTCCGGGAGACGGCCCGATAGAGACTGAAATACTGTCTCAAAGGGCCGTTACACCCAAGACAACCAACCAATCTTCCTTTATGGAGATTTTTATCCCCCGACCGAAAGGTTCGGGGGATATAGCGATGAGCCTGGCGTCCGTCCGTCCGTCCGTCCGTCCGTCTGTCCGTCCGTAAACATTTTCTTGTCCGCTCTATATCTTGAATACCCTTTGGAATATTTTCATGATACTTCACAGTTATGTAGAACAGGTCATGACGATGTGTCGCGTACAAGAATGGTAACTCTTGCTATTGTACTTTTTGAATTATCTCCCCTTTGGTGATTTTTTGGCAGATTCGTGTCCGCTCTGTAACGTGAATACCCTTTGGAATATTTTCATGATACTTCACAGAAATGTAGAACAGGTCATGACGATGTGTCGCGAACAAGAATGACAACTCTTGCTTTCTTACTTTTTGAGTTATTTCCCCTTGATAGTTTTAGGTGTGATTTTTTGTTAGTTTCTTGTCCGCTCTATAACTTGAAAACCCTTTGGAATATTCTCATGATACTTCACAGATATGTAGAACAGGTCATGACGGTGTGTTGCGAACAAGAATGACAACTCTTGCTTTCTTACTTTTTGAGTTATTTCCCCTTGATAGTTTTAGGTATGATTTCATGTCCGCTCTATAACTTGAATACCTTTTGGAATATTTTCATGATACTTCACAGATATGTAGTACAGGTCATGACGATGTGTCGGGAACAAGAATGACAACTCCTGCTTTCTTACTTTTTGAGATATTTCCCCTTGATGGTTTTAGGTGTGATTTCGTGTCCGCTCTATAACTTGAATACCTTTTGGAATATTTTCATGATACTTCACAGATATGTAGAACAGGTCATGATGATGTGTCGCGAACAAGAATGACAACTCTTCCTTTCTTACTTTTGGAGTTATTTCCCTTTGATGATTTTAGGTGTCCGCTCCATAGCTTGAATACCTTTTGAAATATTTCATGATACTTCACAGATATGCAGAAAACAGGTCATGACAATTTGTCTCATACATGAATGATAACTCTTGCTTTTATACTTTGTGAGTTATTTCCCTTTGGTAGTTTGAGCTGCTGTTTGAGTCTCTGCTCCATATCTGTTCCCGCGCCCCTCCCCCCCCCCCCCCCCCCCCCCCCCCAAAAAAAAAAAAAAAAAAAAAAAAAATTTCCAGATTTGGATTCTTTGTCCAAATTCACTTACTAGAGAGCTCAAAATTAGGTTTGTAGGGCTTGAACTTTAGAAGTTATTCACACATTTTGAAAGTTGAATGTATCGTATGCTATACATTTACATTTTGAAAGTTGAATGTATCGTATGCTATACATTTGTGTATATGGTGGCTGTTTGAGATATTACCTCTTTTTAGCAGTCAAGCATACTGTTTTAGTCTGAGTGTTAGATAATCATGCATCTGTTAACAGTTAATGTCAATCAGAAGCATAACAGAACGACAATATATTACTAATATGTGTTTTGAAGTGCACCCTTTTTACCAAGGCCCATGGGGGTCTTCGGTCGGGGGATTTGCCATCTCCTCTGATGGCTATTTTTATGTTGATGTTGTTGCAGTGTTCTTGTCAGTTTGATCTCCTTTTACAGTATGGGTATGCCTGAACTGAATCTGGTCTATAGGATCTTCTTGTTTCCTCTCATTGTTCACTTTTCCCACCTCAGTTTGGTTTTGTTCTACACCCAAAACTTCACAAGAGTCAGTATCCAAAACCAGGTGTTACCACACAGAAGGCCCATGAAGCTGATCAGGGTGCCCACTGGTCACTGAAAAGTCTGGGAATTTTGAAAAACTGTCAGGGAATTTTATAATTTTTTGGACAAAAATATGACGTTTTGATGGACATAGCGTCTGTTGAAAGTTCTATATTATGCTTTTCCATAACTGCTTTTCTGGAACAAGTGGTTTAGTCCAGTAGGTATTGTTGCAAATGTTTCCAAAGCTTTGACATATACCTGCTGCTTTGCTGACTAAGCAATAGCTGTGCACTGAAACCCAGCTTGTTACCAAACAAAGTGGCTTCACCTTGATGAAAAGATATAGACTTCATACTTACATTCAACTTCCACTTATATGGCATTATACGTGGAAACTGACGGCATTATACGTGGAAAACTAGAGGCATTCGCTGCACCACTTGTACTGACTGATTGATAATGCTTCTGCCATTTCTGTGGGAGTGGTGCGATGGTGCTGTGTAAAACTGACAGTGCCGAGGCGTCCTACTTCTTTTGAACATTCTAGGGCAAGGCCCTACTGTGCGTACAGTAGGTGCGGTGGGGGTTGTTTGGCCTTTTTACTCTCGTCTATCATTACTCTTCTCCTCCCTCTCTCAGGGAGACGGCCTGATATAGACTGAAAAACTGTCTCAGAGAGCCGTTAAACCCCTAACAATCAATGAATCAGCCATTCCTATATGGATGTTTACAACTAATTATTGTAAACTGCTGCCCAGCATCGTAGATGGCGCTCAAAAATAAATCAGTAAGTTAAAGGGGAACAAGACCTGTCACAGGGCCAGGATAGCTCGCCTGACACCGCCTTGTCCATCACATAAAAACTTTAACGTAAAACTTTTGCTAACGCCGACGCCGGGGGTAGTACAATAGCTCTTCCTGAACTTTGTTCAGGCGAGCTAAAAATACGCTAATTTCCGGCTCGCAGAAAACGCGGGAATGTATCTCGAGACGCCGAAAATTGGCGATTATTTCTTACTTTTAATTGTTTTCATTGAAAAGTCATTATTGAGATGAGATTAATCACAAAGCCATTGATATATATTACAAAAATATTTTATAGGAAAACGTTGACGAGTTTTATATATTTGTCAATAAAACAATGCGTTTTAAAGGAAACATCGAAATGAACCAAACTACTTGTATGCACAACTAACAAACATGGAACAAAATTTCCATCTGTTTTTAGCATATAAAGTAAATCGGATATGAATAAACATAGACAAAATCAGGGGCCGTATTCATAAAGCCACTTAAGTCGTTGCTATGCGGTTGCTAAGGCTAAATATCTATAAAGGAGATTCCCTACAACTATGAAATTTGCTCTGGAGGAACAGTCTTAAATTTCCTCTGGAGGAACAGTCTTTGTAAGACTGTTCCTCCAGAGCAAATTTTCCCTACAACTATGAAATTTGCTCTGGAGGAACAGTCTTAAATTTGATCTGGAGGAACAGTCTTTGTAAGACTGTTCCTCCAGAGCAAATTTCATAGTTGTAGGGAATCTCCTTCAAAGAAATTTAGCCTTAGCAACAGCATAGCAACGACTTAAGTCGTTTTATGAATACGGCCCCAGATCAGTTTTGTGGTTGCTGCAAAAGGAAATAATTTAAGTAATGATTTGAAACATTTCTTTATATTTACATGACTACTTTTGTCTACAAAATATAAGAATATTAAATCCGTTTATTATTTACAAATGGCATTGTTCAAGACGAGGCAAGGAACAATGGACCTTATTGTGTATTATGCGCATGATGTCTAAATTGTTGGCCCTTCCATTGCCGAAGAAGGAACATAATTGAGCCGCGACACGACAAAACCAACAAAGTGGCATGTGCGCCATCCGAAGACTCAGATCAGCATGGGCATCCACCAAGTCTGATCAGTGTCTTCACTGGGCATAAATGTAGCTTATACCCTTAGCTACAGTTTTAGCGCACAGCGAAGACTGAGCAGACTGGGCGGATGCTTGGGCTGAACTGAGTCTTCGCTGGGCGTAAAAGCTACTTTGTTGGTCTTCACGTGTCGCGGCTCATATTATGTTTCATTTTGTGCAATGCATTTTGCGCCAACATACAAGAAGCTACCAGTCGCCAACGTATGGCGCCAACATACAACAAGTTATCAATCGCCAAATCTAGCTTCCGCGGGACTCTAATTTCAAATTTGACTCATTGATCCCATGGATCAGATACTAATAACGATGATGCACGGGGAGATTTCAACACTAGATACAGTCAAGAGAAAATAGTCTTAGGGAAGATCCTTTGGTTGAATTTCGTTTTTTATTCTAGAGTTAATTGCTTCCCTGGGGCCGTATTTATAAATCATCTTGAGTCGTTGCTATGCTGTTGCTAAGGCCAAATATCTATAAGGGAGATTCCCTACAACTATGAACTTTGCTCTGGAGGAACAGTCTGAAATTTGCTCTGGAGGAACAGTCTTTGTAAGACTGTTCCTCCAGAGCAAATTTCAAAGTTGTAGGGAATCCCCTTCAAAGAAATTTGGCCTTAGCAACAGCATAGCAACGACTTAAGTCGTTTTATGAATACGGCCCCTGGATATAAACAGAATCCTGTTTAATTTTACAGAACACATTTGAGCCTCGACACGAGAAAACCAACAAAGTGGCTTTGCGCCCAGCACAGACGCAAATCAGCCTGAGCATCCGCCCAATCTGATCAGAGTCTTCGCTGTCCGCATGGAGGTTGATTGAACCCTTAGCTACCCTTCAAGTGCTTAACGAAGAGTCTGATCAGACCAGGCAAGTGCCCAGGCAGTTCTGAGTCTGCTCTGAGCGCACAACCACTTTGTTGATTTTCTCGTGTCGCGGATCAATTATTTTGAGACTTTGATGCAGTCCAGGCCTCTCTTATTTAGTACTAATGTGGATCAAACTGATGAGTGCATATAGATATAGAGTAGCTGAATAAAAAAGAAATTGCGCATTAAATCTTCTTGGAAGGAAACAGAGAAGTTCAGCATAGTTACTTGGAAGCAGTCTGAAGCAAATTCTAGACCAAGGTGCATGGTTATTGTCATTCCTTAGGCGTAAACATTTCTCAGTTTTCTGGTGAAGAGAAAATACGTTGATAGGAGAAAAGCCGCTTCCGCGGTATTGCAAACTGTTTAGTAGGTTTTAGTTGCTGACATATTTGAGTCGTGACACGACAAAACAAACAATGTGGTTGTGCGCCCAGTGCAGACTCAAATCAGCCGGAAACATCCACTTAGTCTGGCCACATTCTTTGTTAAGTACTCAAAGGGTAGCTAAGGGTCTAAGCTACCGTCATGTGGACAGCGAAGACTGATCAGACTGGGCGGATGTCCAGGCTGATCTGAGTCCGGTTGGCGCACAACCACATTGTTGGTTTTGTCGTGTCGCGGCTCAGTTGTCTCGCTAAGTAAAGATTTATTGAAAAATGTTTCTAGATATGCAGGAAAAGGGAAATAACTTTAACAAGGTAAAGGGAAACAGCTTTTAACTTGACCGTAACCAGTAAGGTGCTGTGACAAAATTACATACATAGGAAAGGATTCTTTGCTGCTTGAAATGGAGATAACCTGGTTATTTTTGGTAGTTCTGTGCAGTATTCGTGTTTCTGAGTGCCATGTATTGGAGCCTAGCGAGCCACAATGTTATTCACGGTTTGACTATGAGTATAAGGTTTTACAGAATCTCATCGAATTGAGAACAGCAGAACAAGAGCTGAGACGAATGGTTGTAGAACTTCAGGACACCGTTAGGAACGTTCAAGAAAATGTAAAAGGTACATCCCAATACCGTATAATTTCCTTGCATGGTGTAGTCGTGGTCTGGCGATGGTGCTGGCTAGCATTCAGTGCGGGCGCCATAGTAATTAAGATAATAGTAGGACAAGAGCCTAGGTAAGGTTAGGGTTAATTGGACCTTTTTTCCCCGCTTTAATATCAGTTACTTAATCCTTCTCTCTGGGACACGGCTCGATGTAGACTGAAATATTGTCTCAAAGAGCTCAAGACATGGCTGTCATTCCTATCAAAGGACCGATGGCAATTGTAATATATAATTGCCTATAAAAGTGGGGAAAGTAGATTTTACAAACTTCCGTTGTACATAATTTGAAAATCAGGAGCTTCAACCAAAGCTTGAATAATTATTTGTATCCCAAAAAATTTTAGTAAATTTGGTTGGTTGGTTATTTTGGGTTTAACGGCCCATTTAGACAGTATTTCAGTCTATATCAAGCCATCTCCCAGAGACAGGGAGAAAGGAGAGATAAGTGATAGACGAGAGAAAAAATGTCCAAATAACTCCCACCCGCACCTACTGCAAGCACAGTAGGCCCTTGCCCTACAATGTTCCAAATCAGAAGGACGCCCCGGCACTGGAAGTTACACACAGCACCATCGCACCACCCGACCACCCCCTATTTTAGTAAAAACTTACATTATATGTTACAGAATAAAGCAAACAAAAAAAAAATAACATTTCACCGTTTCGTTTCCAAGAAAAACAATATTTTAGTTCAAAATACCCCCAAAACAGACTGCCCAAATTCTGCATCTGCTGCAAGCACAGCCGGTCCTTGCCCTACTATTTATTTTCCTGTTATTCCGGTCCTACCATAGAGTAATGCCGACAAAATGCGCAGACGGTATGGCAACTGTGATGACTTTGACCATTCTGGTTCCTAAGAAACAGTCTGATCGTTTGTACAGACCCATGTGCCCGAAAACTTAGGATTTTTACGGTAGACATTGTAAGTGTGTGCTATAACTCTTTTTTACTCTACAGTTGATCGATTTCATCATAAACAATAACTCTTATGTTTTTAAAAAAGTAAGAACAGAGTCGTTCCGTATACGACTACCTTAACGGCCCTTTGAGAAATAGTTCAGTCTTTATTGGGCCATCTCAAAGAAAGGGGGAGAAAGAGGAGAAATGATAGACGAGAGAAAAATGTCCAAACAAGCTCCACCAGCACCTACTGCAAGCACAGTAGGTCCTTGTCCTACAATGTTCCCAATCAGTAGGACGCCCAGACACTAGAAATTATACACAGCACCATCACACCACCCGTCCACTGTCGTTGTTGAATGAAAAATAAACATTTATTAAATTAGCCATATACTACCTTGAACTAGGCCAAATTTTGAGAAAAGTAGAACTCCTTTTTATTGCACCAATATATAGCAGAATCCATGACCTCATGCAGTCGAAATGTATTCGTTCACCAAAAGGTCATAAAGACTAATTTTCATGGTTTAAAGACTTTAACCCAATCCAACTTGTTTATACAACAATAGTGACAATAAGATGCATCTACCTTGTATGTAAACTTGAATGTTAAACTACACTTTATGTATATACTTGGCAGAAATATGCAGAAATAGTGAGCTTGAAAAATACATTTTGGAAATTTTAGACTTCGACTGTGTTAGATCCCAGATTACACTATATGTTGGTGCAAAAAATCTATATTTCTGATGAAGGAAAATGAAGTTCTTGATTTCCATAATTTGACCAAGTTCTAGGTAATAATTGACCAATTTGGTAGATGTTTATTTTTCAATCAATAACAAAGATATAGTGTATAATATGCATATTTTATGACTATTTCTGTAATTCAGAACAAAAGTGGACACCTGAAAATACAAACAACCAGTATGTTTGTGCCACCAAGTCATACAGACATGTAGAAGTACCTTAATGGTTCTTTCTTTGAGACAGTATTTCAGTCTATATCGTGTCGACACTATTTTGTCGTCTCCCAAATAGTGGGAGAAAAAACGAGATGACAGAAGAAAGAACATGTCCAAACAATTCCAACCACACCTACTGCAAACACAGTAGGCTCTTGTCCTGTTATTGTCCAAAACAGTAGGGCGCCCCGACACTGAAATTTACCCAGCACTATCGCCCCGACCACGTCCACACCACAAACCAACTAACCAAAATGTTTTCACTCCAGGACAGAAGAAAGGAAAATGTCTAAACAATCCCAACCGCACCACTGCAAACACAGTAGGTCCTTGCCCTGCTATTGTGCAAAGCAGTAGGACGCCCCGACACTGAAAGGTACCCAGCACCATTGCCCGACTACGCCCACACCCACGCACCAACCAAACTTTTTTCACTCCATTGATAACATGTTTTGTGTCCTCTTTGTTTGTATTACCATCAAACTTTTTTGCGGAATTAGGCTTTCATTATATCAAAATGGTACTCGTGGAAGGGCAAAAAACAATATACAGGTGCTTTGCATTAATTTTATACCTATGTATTTTTAGCTCACCAGAGCCGAAGGCTCCGGGGGAGCTTATAGGATAGGCAGTTGTCCGTCGTCTGTCGTCGTATGTCGTCGTCTGTCGTCCGTCAACACTTTCAAACAACATCTCCTCTGAAGCCACTGGGCCGATTGGGCCCAAATTTTATCTGTAGCATCCTTGGGCTGGGGGATTGGAAGTTTGTGTTTTTTATGAAAATCGGCTAATTAGTTTGGTTGCTATGGCAACTTAGAGTTCCCATAGGCTTATAATGGGGAAAATCGAAAAATGGCATTTACTGCCTAGCCATTGCAGATATTTTGACAAAACTTTTATAGAAATGTTCCTTAAGAAGTCTTCCATCAGCCATATGTTTTTAGGCCCACTGCTCTTTTTATTGGTTGCCATTGAAACCAAAATGCGAAAAAGAACAAAAACAGATATTTAAAAATTATCTTCTCTGAAACCGTTAGGCTGATTGGGCCAAGATTTCATCTGTAGCATCTTCAGGCTTGGGGATTGAAAGTTTGTGTTTTTTATGAAAATCTGCTTTTTAGTGTGGTTGCTATGGCAACTTAGAGTTCCCATAGACTTACATTCAGGAAAATTGTAAACTGGCATTAACTGCTAAGCCATCAAATATATTTTGATAAAACTTTCATAGAAATGTTCCTTGAGAAGACTTTTATCAGGTTTATGTTTTTTAGCCCACTGCGCTTTATATTGGTTGCCATGGAAACCAAAATGCAAAAACAGAAAAAAAAATACTTAAAAAATTATCTGCTCTGAAGCCAATGGGCCAATTGGGCCCAGATTTTATCTGTAGCATCCTTGGGCTAGGGGATTGAAATTTTATGTTCAATATGAAAATCGGTTTCTCAGTTTGGTTGCTATGGCAACTTAGTTTCATTGACTTTTAATGGGGAAAATCAAAAAATGGCATTTACTGCCAAGCCATTGCAGATATTTTGACAAAACTTTCATAGAAATGTTCCTTGAGAAGTCTTTATAAGCTATATGTTTTTTGGCCCACTGCTCTTTTTATTGGTTACCAAACTGAAAAAATAGAAGAAAAAAAATACCTTAAATTATCATGTCGGAAACCTTTTGCTCTATGAGGCAGAGACTTCATAGACATACAGATCATATTAGCCTTTACAGATTTCATGTTTTCCATTGTCACTGTTCAAAGGACATGGTTGGTATGGCAACTTATAATGGAAAAGAACAATAAATGGGATTCATTGCTAAGTCATTGCAGATACATGTATTCTGAACCTACATTTTCAGAAATATTCCTAGAGTGGTCTTCAATTAGCCCTATACTTTTTCTGCACACTGCTCATTTTGATCATGGCAACCAAAAGGAAAACAAAATCACAAAAAATTCTTAGAAAGTTATCCTTTTTTGTTGCCAGGGCAATCAAAATGTGGAAGATAGTTATATATTTTGTTATCAACACAACAGACTGTCAGACTGAGACTTTGTAGTCATATATTTTGTATTCACCATTACAAATGTGAACGCAATCTTGAGCCTATATTAATGTGACAGCAATTTTGAGCTAGAGATCTGGTGAGCTTTGTGGCCCCTGGGCCTCTTGTTTTCATAAGTCTTAGCATACCCCAAAGTGCATTCTAGATTCGGCTGAAAGTCTTTGTTGTCAAAAAATCTTACACTTACCGTGGGAATAAATAAAGGGACACTGCTTAGGATTCCAGAAAAGTTCGCTATTTAGAATATTGCGGAGAAGCTATTTTGCAAGCTATTAAAGTTATCTTATTTATATTGACAAGTGCTGAAACGCTATTTTTGTCCAATTCTCATAACGTTCCCCCAGCACATATCTGGCACCGAGTCTCTCTGTCCGTTATCCCCAAAATGTAGGTAAGTCTAATCCGGGCGTTTGACGTTCCTAGCTTCCGGAAACTTTCTAAACAATTCTGATTCTGGCTTGATTGATTGATTGATATTTATTCGGTAAAAACAACATACAACAATATTACAACAATTACATAAAAATGATAGAAATTTAAACGTGTAAAAGATATATGAATAGATTTATAAAAAATACATTTTGTAAAATGATTTTTTTAGAAAATAATATATACTAAGCACAACTTCTAACCGACCACTTGCTTTGTCTTGAACACTGTCGTTTGAAGATGGTATCCGGACATAATTTGCTTATATTCAGTACTCCCAATGTGTCATGTAAACGTTGTAAAATGTTTGAGCTCAATACCTTTAGAATCGTTTTCCTGGCAGCAGAGGATGCACAAGTACCCCCAGTTTCGAACTTCGCAAGGATTATGACTGTGGTTGAGAAGTTTTTTTAATTGTGACTAAAATTTTGAATTCTGTATTAAAATGATGCCTGATTATGAATTCTCAAGCTCATTTAAACATTTTCTAAATATTCGCACAATTCATAAGCATATGCTGACAAGATTCCGAAATATGGTTCTATCCGAATCGTGAAAATCTGCTGAAATGTTGCGATTTTCGGAAACAGGGGTACCATTATCTTTCATTTATTCAATGGTATACGGATAAGAATTTTATTTCAGAGTTACCTGATTTACTTTACCAATACCACAGGTTAGTTAAAGATGGAAACATATGTTCGATTGGCCTTTTTATTTAGAGGAAAACATGCTATAAATAAGTGGTCGGTTAGAAGTTGGTTCTAGTATATATGTGTATATCTGTAAAATAAGAAAATACGTATTTACTGATTTTTATCATTTAAAGTATTTTAAAATATCACAATTCTGGATTTTATATTATCACAGCTCTGTTGATAATCACAGTTAGTTCACAAGGAAATGACTAGAGTTACATACGACGAATTGATTTCAATAAAAAATTAAATTTTGGTGACTTCAAACAGATTGTAAATAACTTTCACCACTCACACTCGCGGACAATGGGAAATGAGGATGTAAACAACCAACCAACGATCTAAACAACGAGACTACTGCTGCAAATGCGCTGAAAGATGGACATTTCTGTCTCAAAGGAAAAATACCACAAACTTCAAACGCAAATGATGGGTATTGGTTTAACTGCTTCATACGTTCTGTCGTATTTCTTGCGAAAATCTGTAAAGCTGCACCGTAGTAACATTAATTCGACTCTATCAGTTGCTCGGCTTTTACACTCTTTTCATATATGAGCTGCGACACGAGAAAAACCACCCAGTCTGATCAGACTCTTCGCTAAGCGCTTAAAGGGTAGCTAAGGGTCTAAGCTAGCTCCATGCGGACAGCGAAGACAGATCAGACTGGGTGGATGCCGAGGCTGATCTGAGTCTGCACTGTGTGTGTCGCGGCTCATATACAGAACAGCATTACTTATCGGCTGGAGTGGAAGTAAGAGAAAAAGGGAATGTTATAACAAAAATTCAGGGTCTGCATGTTTTGACCTAACCACCGAAAAACTTTATTCAATTTTCATCAACTGCTGAACGCAACCCCCCCCCCCCCCCCCACACACACACACACACCCGACCCTTCATTGTCCTCTAAAATTGATGTCAAGTTATTTTTAGCTCGCCTGAACGAATTCAGGAAGAGCTATTATACTACCCCTGGTGTTGAGGATGGCGGCGTCGGAGTTAGCAAAATCTTAAAACTTTTTATGTTAAAATTTTTAGGGTAGGGTATGAAAAACACAACCCATACTTTCATACTCTGTACCTAAATCCGTACTAGAAATTTTAAGGTCCTGCTAAGAAGGAACGAAGAGACTCAAGCGTCATATTCAGGCATTATGGATAATTAACAGGGATTACTGAGATACTATCTTTTTCATGTTTTGTGCTATTTTCAATAACGGCAGATGGCCGCCAGCTTGGAATTCAAAATGGTTTCATGCAAGGAACATTCTGACACAAAAATGGTCCAATTCCATTCAAGAGTTCTTGAAAAGTGTTGTTGTTTATTTTTTTTTTTTCGCTATTTTCAGTAACACCCCCTCTCCCATGGTGGCCATCTTGGATAGTCCATTGGCATAATTTGAAATAATTCCATTCAAGGACCATTCTTACCAAAATCCATTTATGTTTTCTTTTTATATTGACATTTGAGCATACTCAGTCTTGTAACGCTTAGTAAGTCACTGAGACCTAAATCCACTTTAGTTTTTTTTTACAATTTTAAATTCCAAGGCCCCACTTATATTCTATGCAACCTTTCAACCAAATGTACCCAATGGTTCTGGAGAAGAAACTGATTTTGTTGTTTTTGCTATTTTAGTAACAGGGGCCATCTTGGATTCTCGACCTGACCCAACTTTACAATTCTAAAACCCTGCAGTCTCGTCATGCTCCAATTGAAATTTGAGTCCCATGGGTTCAGTGGTTTATAAAAGAAGTTGTTTGAAGTTGTTGGAATAACTTGTTTTTAGACATTTAAGCAAAATTACACTGTAACAGCCAGTGGGTCCCTGTGACAAAACTCCCCTACAGATTTTTATACGCCCGTTTGAAAAACGGGACGTATATTGTTATGGCGCGGGCGTCCGTCCGTCTGTCCGTCCGGCGTAAACTTTTCGTTTCCGGATAACTCCTACAGTTTACATCCGATCGAGCTGAAGCTTGGTATATAGTAAGACTATGAGGTGGACTAGCGCATATCATTTCGAGGTTACGCTCCAATGATTTTTAGCGGAGTTACAGCCCTTTACTTAGAATTTTTGGGGTGTTCGTTTCCGGATAACTTCTCCTATAGTTTTTATCTAATTAAGCTGAAACTTTGTAAACAGTAAAACTACGATGTGGAGTAGCGCATATTATACGGAAATTTTGCTCCGACGATTTTTAGCGGAGTTACAGCCCTTTGAAAAAACGCGTCTATGGCAGTTTGTATGGCAATTCTTTAGCATTCTATAACTTGGTTACTCTTTGGAATATCATGATGAAACTTTATAACAATGTATATGAGGTTAAGACAACGTGTCTCATACAAGAATGGTTACTCCCCTTGACTTAGATTTTGAGTTACCTCCCTTTGATTATTTTGTCAGACTATATTTGTACACCTCATATCTAACTAACCCTTTGGATTATTGTGATGAAACTTGATCGTGATGTATATTAGGTTGACACAATATGTCACATATAAGAACAATTGCCTGCCCTTACTTATTTTTGGAGTAACCTCCCCTTGAATATTTTCTAAGGTTATTCTTATGCAAGCGATAAGTAGGCAACTGTATTGAATATCTTGATGAAAATTTATAGCAATATGTATTAGGTTGAGGCTGTGTGTCTTATATAAGAATAATTGCTCCCCCTTCCTTATTTATGGAGTTACATCCCTTTGATTAATTTCTACGGCTATTCTTGGGCAAGTCATTACTAGGTAACCGTATGGAGTATCTTGACGAAACTTTAAAGAAATGTGTATTAGGTTGATACAGTATGTCTAATAAAAGAATAATTGCGTCCCCTTCCCAATTTTTTAGTTACATCCCTTTGATTACTTTTTTTGAGGCTTTTCTTTTCAGAACCTAAGTGTTTGGAATATCTTGATAAACTTGATAGCAATGTAGACAAGGATGAAACGGTGCAAAAAACCATTCAGAAACGGGCGTATATTGCCCCGCTTGCGGAGCTCTTGTTTATTTCTATAATTCTGAATACCAATGTTCCACTGATGTTTCATGCCAAAATTCAGACAAATATTCCCAGTGGATCTGGAGTAGATATTTTGTTATTTTTTGCTATTTTTCGTAATGGCGGCCATCTTGGGTATTCAACCTGACCTAATTTTAAAATTCTGATACCCTGTAGTCAGGTCATGCACCATGTGAAATTTGGACTATTGGTCCAGTGGTTCTATAGAAGAAGCTGTTTGATAACTGGTTTTCAGTTGTTGATGAACGACGCATGACAAACCCCGGATGCTTTGGTATGACAATAGCTCACTATAGCTCAGGTGAACTTAAAATTGGTAAAGAAATATTAAAAAGGGGTATAATTCATGCGAAAAGGGCCCGAATTTTAAACCCTAACCTTAATGTACATCTTCATTCAAGTATGTGTTCATAAACTTAATTTCAAGAAAATCTGTCTGTCTGGGAGGAAATGCAATAACAAACTTACTTTACTGAGAACTTCAAAGGGGTGTAACTCTGGAAAACAGGCTAGTATGAAGTAAAGGTAATGACTCAGAAAAGCTCAATTTATGACAATTTTATCATTTGACCCTCACTTGTGGCCTTGACATTGGACCAACCTGAATAAATATTTCACATGTCACTTCTACTTATTTTTGAAATCCATGCATAAATGTAGCAGTAATGGCTTGGACAAGCTCCATTTATGACCATTTTACCATTCGATCTTCAAGTGTGACCTTGACCTTGGACCTACCTGACCAAATGTTTCAAATGACATTTCCACTCGTCAAGGAAAAAAATCTGCAAAATTATTATGAAATCCATGAATAAATGTAGAAGTAATAGCTGGGACAAGCTGAATTTATAACCATTTTATCAGTAGAGTGTGACCTTGATATCCCCTGTAGAAATAACTCAGGCGAGTAGATGGTCATTTTGAGTCTCCTGGGCATTTTGCGAAATGTCTCCGGGCCAAAATCTATGGTAAAATGAATGTATATTTTGATACACAGGATTGCCAAGCTCTCCTATTAAAGGAGAGAAAACCTCTCTTTTTTCCCTGGATCTATGGTAAAATGAATGTATATTTTGATACACAGGATTGCCAAGCTCAACTATTAAAGGAGAGAAAACCTCTCTTTTTTCCCTGGGCTCCTAGACTATAATTATAACAAAATATCAGAAGCTGGTTTCTTCATATTGAGGCTGTGTCCTTTGGTAACACTAGAAAAGAGCCCGCGCAAGCGTGGAAATATTTCATGATGGTAAAGTTTATATAAAAAAGCCGAGTTTTAATTTTTCAATGTAAATGGCCTTAGGCCCAGGCGAAATAGCCCGTTTGGTGCTGATGTGCCGTAAAACCCATATCACTCACTTAGGCCCAGGTGAAGATATGACCTTTACCATGAATACTCACTAGAGCTTCATTTACCTAAGGACCTCTGACAGTATCAATGCATATTTGCCTATTTTTCGACAAATTATTGCACCTTCCTGGGGCAGCAAAAGTTGAAATATTTGGCGTTAATATGTAGATGTTTGTACTATAAAGACATTTTAACAGTAATTTTGAAAAATTATCATGCCTCTAGACTGACTTAAACCGATTTTATCAATGGGGGTAGGTGAATTTTTCAGTCTCTGAAAATAAATTCATTTTTTCCGGTTTTCTAATATATCGAAATTTTAATTGATAACTATGCTAAAACTGACGTACACACTACAGTTACTGATATCATGCAATATTTTTTTCAATAATAAGGACTTTAGCCTATTTTTAGATATAAAGAGTGGAAGTACCCCACCCACTTTTTCAGTTTTTCAGCTGTAGACTATCTTTTCCCCCCGTGCCTCAGCAAGCCACTCTCATATAATGTGTATTATGATAGTACACACATGCATGCAAGGTGGCTTGCTGAGGCACGGGGGGAAAAGTATCTTTAAAAAACTTTTCCTGTTTCCATTACGTTTATTTATAAAATTTAGCCTTTTCCACCAAAAATTGAAGTCCTTGTGCTAAAAAATCAGAAATTAAATTCATAGCCAGTTAGGGGAAGTTGAGAGCAGCAAATTTCAAGAGAAAACCTTGGGTATATCAAAAATTTAATTTTGACTAATTTTATATGCAAATTAACATTACAACCGTCAGAGGTCCTTATTTGTCTGCATCTACAAGACCATAAAAATGATGTCTGAAGATTACTTTGGATGATATCGGCTTGTGAGGCATGTCGAATCACTGGCAAAACTTGCCTAAAATCACCTCCTAGTAAAACCACCTTTCCCCCAAAAGGTTTGTTATTTCTTAACAAATCACAAAATGTCCTATGGACACATTCGTATACATATTTGTGAAGCATTGATGCTTCATCCCATATAATCAGTGAAGTCTGTGTTATCATTTTTCTAACTCCGACTGCCTGGAAATATACTGAGAAAAATAAATTTAGCAAGTTTTCCAAAGGGTTGTGAAATTGTCTTTATGGATAGTATTCCCAGGTTGTTGATCGCATATAGTTAGTTTAGTTAAGAGACTGCGATTGCATCTAACATGGACGAAATAGTGACTTAACGCACGTTTGACGTCACTTTAAATGAAATCACTCTTTGCGCGGGCTGACAAACGACTGAACAAAGAAAATTGTCAAAATGCTTTTGAAAGGTTTTATCTGGGTCCTTGAAGAAGGAAACCGTAAATTGGTTTGCAAATAAACGCATAAGAACCCGGCAATGGGGCACGTTAGTTTGACGTTAACTTGCCGAAAAAATCAACCGCCATTTTAAACATTATCAACTAACGTTTCGACTCGAATCTTTTCGCGGTTTATTACTATCAACTTGGGGAACACTTTCATGCAAAACGATTACCCCGGGTAATTCATTAGTTTTAATGCAACGACCGGAACCTTTCAATATTTGAATGGAGGCGTCAAGTTTACGTTACGACTGAAATTTACAAAATCTGTGCATATGCAATGACCCTTTTGCGCACTTAGAGAAGAGAAACTTTAAGTTCAATATTGCTGTTATCAAGAGGATCTTTGATGGTTTTAAAAACTGACGTCAGAATGACGTAACTGTCGAACCTGGTGTCGTAAAATCTGCGGGAATAGCGCCAGTTTACAGCAACAAATTGCTTGAAAAGTGTTCTGGTCATTTAGAGGCAACGCCATTGCAGTTTAGTTCAAGATTTTGGAACGTTTCGTTAACGGTGACTTTGCTAAGTCACAATTGCTTTGCTAATGCCAATTTTAACGGCGTCATAAGCACATTTACGTCTATCATGGTAACAGTCTTTTATCACACAACACTGTGTCCTTATTAACAAATGTCTGTATCCCCTCAAATTGGATCTGGTGTAAGATTTGAAGATGAAACAGCGCCTGAAAAAAGATGAATTGCATAAAATCATGACATTTTTTTGGTTAAACCCTTAGGTAAAAATGCGACGCGATGCTGCTCTGTAAATAAACTTTCGACCTTAATTTTTCGGTTTCTGGTACCCAAAATGAAACCTTACACAGCGGAAAATATACAATTTCCAACTTTTTAAATCAGTCTGAATTACACGCCGATTTGTAAAAACTTGCTACATTTATTTTCCTCAGTATATTACAGGTACTACTTGGCAATATAGGTATTGGTATTTTAAATCTCGAGTGTGATGTTCTACCACCTTCCAACAGTTCCGCAGCAATTCCAGATGAGGCAACAGCAAGCGCTATTTTACCTTCTGATCGGATTTTTGCTAGTATAGCATTGTAAACAAAAGTCTTGCCTGTTCCGGCTGGTCTGTCTACAAAAAATAAAGTCTGTTCAGTATTTTCTGACAACACATTCTCTATGACTGTAGTAGTAGACTTTTGCTTGATCTGCATTCATTTGTTTTCACAATTATTGGCCTTTTCCCACTGCTCTTCTGTTCTGTAGGTTAATTCCTCCATCATTATTTTGGATAATTCGTGAGGACCAGTGATACTTTCTGTGGGAATTGGCATACCAGGAAAATCTTTCAATGATTTTCCATGGTGTTGGAGAAGACCTTCGATAATTTGAAGAGCTTTTTCAAAAACATATGGCTCTGAACAGAACTTATTTTGTCGAACAATGTCTTCCGACATATGTTTCTTGAATTTATCCCACATTTGATCTGGACAGGAAGGTTCATAGAACACTAATATTGTCACAAACAGCAATCGTATCTGTGATGGAGATGCTGTTAAAACAGCCTCATGAAGACATTCTACCCATTCTTCATCATCTTGAAGAAATCCACGCTTTTAAAGCCGTTTCTTTAAAAGTCTGACAAATAGTTCCATCTGGCAAGGTACGGATGTCTTCATATGAAGTACAACCTGGTGTATGATGCAATAAAAGTCTTAAATAGAAGCGTTCTCCTTCAGATGGGTTTGCTTGATACAATCGACCAATGGCATTTCCACATTTTCTGGGTTTCCATTTGCCAGAGGTAGTATTCCATGTGAAGTGTTCTGGAAATAAATGGTATGGAATAGATCTGGCTTCATCACATTCTGAATTATTTTAAACCATGCTGACAAAGTTGTGTTTTTATATTGTCTAGAGCTTTTCCTTCTTTATAGGTCACCACCTGTTGACCTTGTAAGTGCACTGCTAGTCTTTGAACAGCTGGTGCTCGATCATGTAATTCATAATGAAAAATACGCCAACTGGCTTCAGATGCCGAAACATACCTTGCATCAATGTAACGCTGTATTTCATTGATTTCTCCATGCTGTACAGCAGCCATTATTCGATCATGTCCTTTGTACACATATTTATAGAGATATTTCACAGCTGTTACAGTAGAACAAATCTCAACATTTATATGTGCGGAATATTTAGCACAGAGATATGGGTTGTAAGGTACAATCCACCTGTTGTCTAGTCTCACACCTTTTTTCTCTATTTTCACACCATTTTCTGCGCGTTTGTACAATGGATAGCAATCTTGAGTCAGTGTAGTTTTATTTTGAAACTGTTTGGGAAAGTGTTTTGTACATGCTCCATTTTCCATACATGGACTTTTTTGTTTGCCTCTCCACATGGTCCATGAAGCATGTGTTGACTTATAATTTGATAAAGTTCTGGTGCTAATTTCTGGTTGAGAATCTCTGCAGCAACATACTTATCATAGTCATCTGCTGATCTCTGCCTACATGAAGCATCTAGTATGAGAAGAATGTGGCAATGCGGCAATCCCCGTTTCTGAAACTCTATAGTATATACATATGCAATAACTTTACCAAATATATTGTTAAATGTTATATCATGGAGCAGTTGTGCTAATTTCTGGTTGAGAATTTCTGCAGCAACATACTTATCATAGTCATCTGCTGATCTCTGCCTACATGAAGCATCTAGTATGAGAAGAATGTGGCAATGCGGCAATCCCCGTTTCTGAAACTCTATAGTATATACATATGCAATAACTTTACCAAATATATTGTTAAATGTTATATCATGGAGCAGTTTCTATAACTTTTGATGAAAGACACGGGTTATTATATCTGGCCTATCTGATGGTGTTTGACCTGGCAGTAAGGTGCTAGCAATTTCTTCCCATTTAGGATTGCATGTAACTTTTATAAATAGATCTGGTTTTCCGTAACGTCTTACAATGGCCATAGCATCTTGATACAATTGATTCATGTTTCTTGCACTTTCAATAAATGATGCTGGAAGAATTAATTTTCTACCAACAGAACTACCATCTGTATCACCAGCATGAACAGAATCTGAAAGACCTTGATATAATTCTGCTCTTAATTCATGCTGATGGTACAGACAATAATTAAGTCTTTCTTGTTCAATCTATTAAGTCTTTCTTGTTCAATCTTTGCATACTGGTCCACTATGTATTGGTGGAACAATCTCCCACATTTCAACAACAAATTGAAATTTTGTCTTTGCATAAGATGATATGCATAAAAATGCATCACTGAAACTTGGGATGGACCATTTCCTTTATGTTTTATTCCAGGAGTCCATCCAGCATTACCATATGGAAAGATGGGTCATTATATTGGTGGGTTTCATTTATACGCATAATGTCATTAGAATTAGGATTATTTGATGCTCTTTTATATAGTACTATATCTCTGTTACTTGGTGAATTTGAACTTGAAGAGCCTGGAATAATGACAGAAATTTCCGATGAAGATTGTAAACTGTACCGTCTTAAATCCTTGTTAGTGTCTGTTTAAGCACCAGTTTCATATTTTCACCGGCTTGAGATGTACTGAACATGTCAGCTGCATGCTTGAAGCAAGCAACAAATGGATTACATTCATGCAACATATTTTGTAATCAGCAATAAGCGTTTGTCCAATTCTGTGTTCCATGCCAATCTATTTGATAATTCATTATCTGTATCATATATATAAATTTGACTGAACTTAGGCGTCTCACCCATTTCTGGGAACAGGTGCCCTATTCTATGATAAACAGAGCCACAAATTCTGAAGTTATATGGCCCTTTTTGAGGTAAAATGTCTTCTTTCACCCCAAGAGATGCGAAAGCTAAACTGGAGTTAAAGGCCCGAATATGATGGCGAAAATGCTTGGCTTCATTACTGTCTTCAGACAAAAGACGCTTTATTAAATCAGTTGGATCAGTGATTAAAGGCACAACATGTGGAAAATTTTGAGTTAACATTGATAACACCTGAATGAGTTTCGTTTTTCCACATCATAGCACTACAGCTACAACAAATACAATTCATTTCACCTAATGACTCCAATGTTGGTAATTGTTTATAATTGCTGTAATAGTCAGACAATGAGCCTTGCGCAGCATATGTTACTTTCTTCGATGTTATATTCTTTTTATGCCTTTTTGGGGAATTTCTGGCTTTCGAATCCGACGTTTTAAATGTTCTCTTTTTGGCATTGTGCGTCAAACTACTGTAATAATCCCATGTTTTAGAAAGATTTGACTGGACAAACAGTACAGACCCAGATCAGATTGTTCACAGAAATGTTCTCATGTTTTAAACAAAATGGAGTGGATAAACAGTGAAGACCCAGATCAGACTGTTCACAGAAATGATCCCATGTTTTCAGACAGACTGGAATGGATAAACAGTGCAGACCCAGATTGTTTCTAGAAGATCATGTTCACAGAAATGATCCCATGTTTTCAGACAGACTGGAATGGATAAACAGTGCAGACCCAGATTGTTTCTAGAAGATCAGGGTATGCACTGTTCGCCATTCCATTTGCACATTGTTAAATGTTATGATTACAGTCAATCATTTTGGTACATTATAACTGTATCAGTTGTGGCTTGTTTCTCATCAATATTATCATCTGGGATGATTTTTGGTTTTTCTTGTAGTTTTGTATTTTCTTTTCCCATTGCGTTCTTGTTTTGAATCTGTTCCTTGTCCTCGACATCTTCAAATGACAAAGCTGATATCATTTTCTGCTTTTCTTGTACCTCTAATCTTAGGTGTTTGTTTTCCTCTTCTAGTGTGCTGACTACTCTAACAATGTTGTCTAAACTTGTGACACAGAGACCAAATTCATGGTCTATTAAGTTGACAACCTCTCTTACTTCAGCAATACAGTCTTGCTCTCGTTTTCTCATGCACCAGTTCTCTATTGCCAGCATTGATTTCAATGCATGGTGTTTTATACTGTGTAGTTTTTTTGATATATTCTTTATTTCACAGTGAGGTGGTGGTTCAAAATGGCAGCTTTCATGATCTGAAAAAGATAAAACTTATTTTAACCTGCCTGTGACAAAAAGATCACCAGAGGACCAGTAGTCCGGTATTGCTCACCGGAGTGCTGTTTCTTTTTTACAAATCTGTGAACTTCGACCAACGTCAATAAATGACATTTACCTAAGGACTATGTACTCTTTAAAAAACCAATGCTACATAATTTTTCCACATTAAAAAGCATATAGATCCAAATTTGACCTAGTCATAGTACGTCAAGCAGCTCCAAAGCTACGTACCAAGTTTCATGAAAATCGGTCCGCTGGTTCTGGAGAAGACTTTTTATGTGTTTTTTTACCATATATGGGTGTGGCGGCCATCTTGGTCATGTGACCAGCATCATGTCAATAATTTTTCATTTCCATGTACCTTAAAGCTTACATATAAAATTTGGTTAAAAATTACCCCGTCGTTTTGGGGAAAAGCAAGTTTTAATTTTCTTATGATAATGTAAATGGCCAAAATATGACCTTGACCTTCAATACTCATGTACTTTAATTTCTTCAATTAATTGTCTACTTACACCAATTTTCAGGCCACTGGTAACAATAGTTTCTGTAAATAATCCACTGTTTTCACTGTTTTCTATAGAAAAGCCTAAGTACCAAATTTGACCTTGCTGTAAAAATAGGTCAAGGTCAACCCAGGGTCATCATCTGAACAAACTATGATGGGCTGGAGTCCCCAATGCTACATGCCAAGTTTCATGGTAATCAGCCTGTCCGTTCCGGAGAAGATTTTTGAAGCATTTTACCATATGTGGGCGGGGCGGCAATCTTGGTCATGCGACCCAGATGCTGCGTAAAAATTTAGTTCCCCCTACCTTAGAGGCTGCACACAAACTTTGCAATGATTGGCAAAGCGGTTTTGGAGAAGATGTTTCAGCATTGTGGACGATGATGGACAGACGCCGAACTATTGGTATAATAAAAGTTCATCTATGAGCCTTCGCCTCAGATGAGCTAAAAATTATATATATTTTTTACAATATATAGAGATGGCAGCCATACTGGTCAAGTGAAGAGCTCCAAATGAAATTTTACATCAACCGGTCAAACCTGCTTCTAGTAAAAAACTTTGAAAATCCTAGTGACCTTGGACAAAGGTCAATACATGACCTTTACCTTTGATACAGTATAAATACAGTCTCATATATATGCTCATCTAATTAACTGCATATATATCAACTTTGACATCATGGAGACAGCAATGGTTTCTGAAAACCTTTAACCCATATAAAAGTGAAATGAACAAAATTTGACCCTTTCACGATAAAAAAGGTCAAGCAAGGTTCATCATTTGAATTGGTTGGTTGGTTGATTTGATGCTTAACGTCCACGGTAAACAACTAAGGTCATGTCGGGACGGTCAGTTAACCTAACCACACTATTCCTGGGCAGGCTTAGACCTCCTAAGCGGTTAACCAGTACTAAGTGCACATACTTTCGCCAGTAACTGACAACTGCCCTTCTTGAATCAGCGGAAGGAGAAACGAAAGTATGTGGCCAGACCGGGATTCGAACCCAGGACCTCTGACTTACGAGTCAGGTGCCCTACCGATTGCGCTACCCGGCCTGGCTCTTCATCATTTAAATAAACTTGTGAGTCCTCAAGCACTTGATGCTGCATACAACTTATTCTTAAATTCATCAACTTTTTAATAAAGAAGACCGAGTTACATCAGATCATATTGGTGAGAATGTGCAGTGAGAACTGGTCAGCCGCTTAGTTTAAGTCTGGCAAGTCAAAGTGTGGTAAAACGGCTGCTGTGTAAATAACTATATTATACCGCGTGCACGGCATCCCTTGCTGTATATAAACATTTTTGCATAAAAAATGGCTGCCGTGTAAGTAACTAATGTATAAATTTTAAACTGGATGCACAGCAGCCGTGTATATGAACGTTTTGGCATGACAAATGGCTGCCGTGTAAATAGTCAACTTAAATGGAGTGAGTTCTGGCAGCCATGTACCATAACAGTGCTGGAACCGGCCAGTGGCCCGGTGGCCAAATGCTCCTAATTTTTGTTTCGGGCAACCAGAAATCTCCAAAATATCACCTTAAGTGGCCAAAATTTATCTTTCTGGCAATACTTTATAAATGGGAACTTCAGGTAGTGGATACTTTGGGCGACTGAAAGTTAGGCCTGCTAAGCTTTTTGGCCAGCACATAAAACTTGCGAGTTTCCAGCACTGCATAATGCTATATTTGGGGTCCATAGTAAAGGACTATGCTATAATGAGGTTACTTCCATGGTTTACATTAATACAATAGGAAAATAGCCATTTGGGAGTCAAGACATGACCGTGCATATTAACTTTAAGATGGATACCCAATACAAAATTTGAAATACCCAATTAAGGACTTACCTTTACCCAATTAAAATTTGGAGTACCTAATTCAGTGAAAAACAGGTGGGTAAATACCCACTTGCTAGAAATCCTTATCTAGGGCTATGCTTTGTCTGAAAAAAAAATATCCTGTCTTTCAAACTGCTGGAAAAAATAACCTCGTTTTCTGGCAGGAGAAACCAGAGGACCAATGGTCCTATAAACGCTCACCTGACTATTGGCCATGTATAACCACAACAATGAACAAAGTTCCATAGCAACCATAGTTCTTACCTGACAGAAATATAAAAAAAAAATATGTAGAGAAAAATGTCATCAGCTACATCCACCTTATGGATTCTGAGAAGATTTTTCAACATCTTTTTTTTAAATTTACCCTTTTTGTCGCCCTGGTAACCAATTAAATTCAGCGATTGGACAAAAGCCATATGAAACGTAGAGAACTACTCAATAAACATTTCTGTAAAAATAAATTCCAAATATCCCCACTGAGACAGAAAAATATGTCAATTTTCACTTTTACCATTATAAGTCTATGGAAAATATAAGTTGCCATGACAACCAGAGTTCTTATCTGACCGGAATAAAAAACATAATTTATGTAGAGGCTAATGTCCAAAGCATATATGCCAAGTTTCATCTTCACCCCCCTTATGGTTTCTGAGAAGATTTTTTAATATTTTTCGAAAATTTACCCTTCATGTGGTCCTCGCAACCAATCAAATCAAGCCATGTAGACAAAAGTCATACGAAACATGGAGGACTACTCTATAAACATATATATGAAAAAACAATTCAAATATCTCCAATGAGACAGCTGAAACAGTCAATTTTAACTTTTCCCCATTATAAGTCTATGAGAGCTATAAGTTGCCATAGCAACCAGAGTTCTTATCCGATTGCAATAAAAACACAATTTATGTAGAGGCTAATGCCATAGACCTGTATGCAAAGTATCAGCTTTACCCACCTTACGGTTTCTGAGATTTTTTAACATTTTTACAGAAATTTACCCTTTTTGGCCACCTGGCAACCAATCAAATTCAGCGATTTGGACAAAAGTTTTATGAAACGTAAATGACTACTCAATAAATATTTCTATAAAAAAATCCAAATATCCTCATTGAGACAGAAAAAATTGTAAATTATCTATTTTCCCATTATAAGTCTATGGGAATTATAAGTTACCATAGCAACCAGAGTTCTTATCCAACCTGATCAAAAAACACAATTATTCGTTCCCCCGACCTAAAGATGCTGTAGGTGAAATACGAAAAGAATCCGCTTCTCAGCTTCCGAGATGTCATTTGAAAATGTTGACAGACGACAGACAGACGGACGACAGATACCTTCATATACTATAAGCTCGCCTATGAGCCTTGTGAGCTAAAAACCCAGAGGACCAATGCTCCTGTAAACGCTCACCTGTCAGACTATCGGCCAGGTATAACCAAAACAATGAAAAATTGCCATATAAACCATAGTTCTTACCTGATAGAAACAAAAACACACTTCAAGTAGAGGATAGTGTCATACGTACATGTATGTATAAAAGTGAGGTGAGCTTTTAGTAGATGTAGGCAGCCGTCGGCCTGCCATCATCATTTTCAAACGATTTCTCCTCTGAAGCTGCGAGGCTGATTCTTCTCATATTTCACATATAGCATCTATAGGTAGGGGGAATGAACAATTGTGTTTTTGTTCCGGTCAGATAAGAACACTGGTTGGCTTGGCAACTTATAGTTTCCATAGAGTTATAATGGGAAAAAGGGAAATTGACAATTTTTTTCTGTCTCAATGGGGATGTTGCGAAAGTTTTTTTTACAGAAATGTTTATTAAGTAGTTGTTTCAAGACCTACCCAAGGAGGCTCCACATAAAATTTGGCTTTAATTGGCCAATTAGTTTCGGGGGAGATTTTTGAGAAATGTGAACAGTGAACAAACGGACGGATGCCGGACCATGGGGATACTATAAGCTCACCTGGTGAGCCTGAGGCCCAGGTGAGCTAAAAAGAAGGTCTCACCCGAAAAAAACCCAGCCCCTCCCAGAAAATCACATGGCCAATCCCTAAGTGTCTCCGCAGTGAAGGGCATATACCCAGGCTTTGGAAAGAAAAGTCAATTCCCTGGTGAAATATTGCCAATTTTACTTGGTAAAATAAAAATGAAATTCATTCGGACCATTTTCCAATTGAATTAAAATGGTCCGAATGAATTTTATTTTTAGTTTTATTTCGTCCTCCGACCCTAACTTGTTGCGAAATATTCGGTAAAACAAAAAAATAAAAAAAAAACTATGGCGTTACATACTTCCCAACAGTGGCAACACCTTAGCTTACTCTCCGACATTGGTTTGCAGAAGGTCACACCTGACCGAATGTTATACCAGTGCGCGGGAGTTTGGTTCAATTCAGCCAATAATTGAGGTGTGCCGTTTCGTCCTTGGTATGTCTTTTCGCCCCAGAGACGTTTCGGACAGTCTATAAGAACTTGTAAAGCAGACGGTCGTTCTATAAGAGTGTGTCAGCCTAGATCGTAAATGGATCCTAGCTGAAAATCATTTCCGGCGAATTGATGCTTTGCATCAAATTTTTTCTTGTTGATAATCATGTTAAAGTTTAGAAGTAGAATGTATTGCATTGAAGGTAGCTTTATTGATAATCATGTTAAAGATTACTGAATATAATTTCCTGTACATAAGCATCTTTATGCACATACCGGACGGTTGAATAGCAATAATTGTACTTCAGGATTCCAGACATTATTAATGCACCAATGTGCGTGTGTGTGTATATGTGTCTGTTTCAAATTCTGAAAAGCTAAACTTGTATTCACCTTTTCAGTGTGTGAAATTTTCACAGCTTGTATGAAAGCTGAAACTTGTAATTGCGTATTCTTAAATCAACATTGACTACTTCTTCACATGGTCTGACCAAGGCAATCTATGCAAGGTGTTAACTGTTAAGCGACCTTGATACTTAGATTATTAATCGTGTGTTACTAATGTGTAATTTCTACTCACTGATAATGGTTTTTCACCGGTATCTTCTATTTTATTTAATTGTAGGCAAACTATTTTCTTGCAGAATTTGGGGGCTTATTTTGTCCTAAAATGTGCTGCAAAAATTTTGAAAATCGGTTGACAATTATAAAAGTTCTGCTCGAAAACAATTTTGAATATGGATTGTTTGTAGTAATAAATCATGGAAGGGAGGTCATTATTTTCCTGCAAAATTTTAAACTCACAATGTTCAACCATTATCACTCAACAGTATCCTAAAATGTCACAAAATACTTGTATAAGATCAAATCATTGTGTTTAAGTTAAACGAAAATTTATTATCATGGATTATCTCCCCTGCTAATGCAAAATCCTTATTCAAAATTCATTTTGGCCATAAAAACATATTTTTTGACCGATTTAAAAAATTTTTGCAGGTCCTATGTGACAAATTGAGATCCAGATGCTGGTATGAAAATCAAGCAGTTAAAAATTCTCACCGAAAAACCCTATCAGAGGCCAGTTTTTACACTATTGAACTGGGAGAAAATGACAGGTGTATGACTATGATGATTATTTGACTAATAATCTGATTATGATAAGGGTTTAATTATTTAGGGTACATCTGTGTTTACTCAACCAGAAGCCCGCCTTATGTCGCCTAAGTCAAACAACGAAAATCAGGGTTTTGTCATGTTGTAATTAAACAACCTGTGAAGCGACTCACAGCGAACAAAATAAGATCGAAAGTAACATGGGCTTCTCAGCCTTCTCTATATCTATATGCTGCTTTACCATTTTGCACCATTTTCATATTGTGGTAGTGTTTCAGATGTTAAAAAATTTATAGTTTTTCATTTTGTGGGTTGAAATTGTTTTTGAAATGGGGGACCTGGCTCTTGGAAAATATGCCGCATTCGCGTGATTGCTTCTGACACAGTAACATATTTTTTTCCTACAATTTTTGCACCATTTTCATCCTTGATTTGTGATCGAGCTTCAGAAGGTAAAAAATTTATTTGTAATTTGTGGGATTGCTCCCAACAGAGTAACATATTTTTTTCCCTACCATTTTTGCACCATTTTCATCCATGATTTGTGATCAAGTTTCGGACGGTAAAAAATTTATTTGTAAACTTCATTTGTGAGTTGTATTAAATTGTTTTAGAAATGGGGGACCTGGCTACTGTAAACTAACCAGCTTTGCTGGACTGGCGACCAACCTGAGGGCTCCACTGTTCATGCGCTATTCACATCAATCTAACCTATTATAGATCTACTGGCGTTTAGAGTGACACGAAAAGTAAATGGTCATGCATCTACCTGATAATTTAAGACCACAATGTTCCGAGATGAGCCAGACTTGAATACATCATACATGTATTACAATTAGGCACTTTTTAGGCCAGAAATGGGTAGAACAGAAAAAAGGCGGTACTTTTGTTGCGGTTGCATTTGTTTTATGTTCGGTGCTGTTTAATTTATTGTGTTCTCAGTTTAATCCTTCTATCATAAAAATAGGTAAAAATAATTGTTAAATGTTTTTCATATAATTTGCTTAGTCCGTTGTAACCCGTCTGTTGGTCTAAATTATTTAGTTCAATAAAGATAGCTGAGTTGCCATCTATTTGGGAAAGAGCTGCTGACTCGGCTTATCACTTGTAATTTATTGTTTGTTGGGATGTCTTTGTCAATCTTTCCCTTTTATGTTGGGGATAGGGTTTGGAATCTGATTCAGTCAGCTCCTGAAGTGTAGTTATTCTTTAAATTATTATACTTTACAGTGCATTCATCATCATCATCTTCAGTAATTGTATCCCACAAAACGGAGTATTCTCGCAATGTGTGGCGTTTGCTCATGCGCCACTGCTAAAAACAGGTTCTGTATGTGCAGGTAAAATAAGTCTGTTAGAATCAGTAGGTTAAATCATCTGTGGCTGGTTTAAAATGTGAGGGATGCCAGATGGCTCTGGAGGGCCTCCAGCGTTGACTGGCTCACTGCTACTGCTTCTTATATGTAGATCAATTTTAGACCAAATGAACTGCAGTAGATCAAATAAGAAGTGTTCCCGAGCTGTTTCTTGGAAATAATGCAAAGCGCAGAATAGAATTTACACTGTCCTGGGTATTTTTTTTTCTGGAAAAATTGGGTTCTGGAACGTTTTGGGGGAAAATATTCAAGCCCTCTGAAGTGAAGACTAAAGGCTTATTTAGCTTCGTTGAATCATTGAAACTGATTTGTCTGCGTCGCTGAAAAAAAATGCCCTTTCTTACCTGGCACATGTGTGTTAACCCTAGGCTTAGACATTTTTCTTTTTTTCTTTTTCAGTTTTTGTCTTCTGTTGTTGTTCTCAAAAGACCATGTGCGTTATCAATAGGCGAGTTCGATTGGCTACTCGTATTTACTATCGTTCCGGTCCATCGATATACCCCATAACACCTCAAACCACTCCAAACACCCCAAACCACCCCAAACCGCCCATAAAAACCACCCCAAACCACCAAAATCAAATCACTCCAAACCAAATTTGGTATTTTGCAGGAACTTACACCACTTTAGAAATGTTTGCTCGTACTAGAATTATTTATAACTTAGGATAATTGATTTACACTTGCAGCTATATATACGAAAGGATTGTTATTACCAATATGTAGGCTATGTATTTGTGTATGTGTGCTAATCCATGAATCTTAATGGTATATAACATGCATATACTTACACGTGCATGATAACACACGTGCTGGCAAACATATATGCAGACATGCAAGCATATATATGTCTACATAATGGCATATATACATATACCACTACGTTATTATGAGCACATAGCATATGAAAATTGATTTTTCTGCATTTAAAAGTTAATGTTTATTTGTCTATTTTATGATTTTAAGGCATAAATAGCATAAACAAAATGTTTGCAAGGTATTTTCACCTGAAACAGAATCAAGACAAAGTGGTTTGGGGTGGTTTTTAGGCGGTTCGGGGTGGTTTGGGGTAATTCGATGGACCCCTATCGTTCTGGAAGAAAATGGGCCGTTTCGAGCCAGGGCCGTTGGGACTTTGACCATTTAGTTCTTCATCTGTTTAGACATATGAGTAAAATACAAAAATAAATCGTTATTTATGGGGAAGGTCGTACGTTCATGGGTCGGATTTTTACATTAGAACCTGCTAAATTTGGACTTGCTAAGCAGCGCGCCGATATAACGACGCAGAACCGAAACGACCGGATTAATTTAAAACGTGTATTCGAGTACTCGATAATTTCACTCGAACGCACCCATTGTTGACAAAAAAATCGACCAATAGTCGTGCAACCTTCATGTAATTTCGACCAATGGCTGAAGTTTCTAGAAAAATACTTGGGAGAATTTAAACTGAAGAAAACGAATTTAATTCCCAAACTCTTTAAATCTACGTGAAACTAAAACACACGCTAACCGAAATTATCAATGATAGCAATATGCGAAAGAACCAGTATAGAAATTACGCTTGAAAATGCTACCAATTTTGCAGTTTATGCGTTACTTCGTTTATTTAGTATTATAGATACTTGATGCACCAACTGGCTTTTTGGAAACTTGAGTTACAGAGAAATACCTAAAGCCCGACAAAACAAAATTGTGTGGGTCAAGAGAACCTAATGCTGCTGACAGAGTTGTTAAGGGCACTAACTGCACTCTTATATGCCACTTTTCAATACAATGATGGCCCACTGGTTTTTGAGGCGATGTGATTTGAAAATGTTAATTTATGATGGACAGATGCCCAGACTGCTGCTTACAACTCAAGCTCTTTAGGAGCCTTTGAACATTCAACATGAAGTCTTTCTAGATATAATTTGTTAGATATGGAAGTCTGTTCTGAGCACTGAGAACTGTTGAAAGCAACATTATCTTTGCACATGCACAAGCAAGTATATTGTATACTGCCTACTGAGACTTACTTGCTGTCAACTAATTTGCCCAAGTGTGAGAGCATGATGTTCACACAATACATATAGCCAGTGATCATGCACATTTACAGAGTCAGTATTGTAATAACCAGTTAATCAGTATTGTAATAACCAGTGCACTTGGAGCTCAGGTAGATCAGTGGGTAAAGCTCTGGCCTACTGATCTAGCGGACCCGATTTGAGACCTGCTTGAGGCGAGAATCTTTCCTACCATCAGGGGTATAAGGGGGTTCCATTGCACACAGCTTTGCATTATCACCGTCCCATTGTCCTGATATAACTGAAATACTCTTGAAAGGCTGTAAAATGGCAAATCATCCGTCTATAACTAGTTCCCTATCAACACTTAAGTGACAGTACACACTGCATACCATATTAATCCTATTCCTTGCTCCCCTGCCTCTTTTCCAGAAATAATGTTTTACTAACTTGCATGATCTTGTTTGGTACTCTGGATAAGCTAGCTCTTTCAATTGGGGTCTACTCTTAAAGGAAAGAATTTGCTCCTAGAGAAGCAAATTCTTTCCTTTAAGAGTTAACCCCTACTGAGAAGGGAGGCAAAAATTGTAGAGTTGCTTCCTCTGAAAGTACACCAATCACCTTTACATTGCTTATCATAGTTGTTTTGGCAGTGACTGATTTACTATGCTTAAGGCTCTGAATAATGCCCCCTACCCCCCCCCCCTTCACAAAATTCACAGCTTATAATAGGATTAATATGGTAGTAAAAAGAAAAGGAATCAGTCGCTCAGTGATAGGGCCCAAATTTACTATTTGTTTTAAACCTGTCTTCAATAATCAGTTGAACCACCATTATTGAGCACTACAACTGGCATGACTTTATGTATGTGGTCAATGAATGTGCGACACTTCTGAGGAGTTATTGTTTCCAAATACATTTTTATTCTTTTGTCCTTGGTTTAATTTCCATTTGCAGATAGTCTTTCATGGTTGACCAAACATTTTCTATAGGATTGATATCCGGTGACGATGCTTGAACCACCATCACATTTTGGGCAACATCATTTTCCACTATCCATTGTCTTGTTGACTTACTCTTGTGTTTGCTGTTATTGTCCTGGAAGTATAAGAGAGTACATTATAGTAGATGTAAAACAGAATTAAAACTAGAAACATGTTAACTAACAGGGTCCCACCTTCTTAAGGGACTATTGGTGGCATTAAGTCATATGTCACCAACTGGAAATAACAATAAAACCTTTCAGTTTTAAAGTTATAGACTGGCTACAGTTTCTATACTAAAAATTACTATGGGGCATAATTCTGCAAAAAATGTAGATGGAGTTACAATTTTTGTTCTCTGAAGATCGTCTAATAATATGCTTTATATTTGTAATAACTTCTGTGAAAATATTTTTTGCCAATTTAAAGCTACAGAGTGGACATGATTTCTATACACAAAATTACAAAGGGGCAAAGTTCTGTAATAAATATAGTCTGAGTTATGGTTCCTGTTCTATGCATATTGTCTGTTGATGTTTCATATTCGTTACCAAGTTTTGTGAAAGTGTCTTCAACAGTGTTAAGGTTATAGAGCCGACATGAGTTCTTTATAGACAAGAAAATCTGTGAAACCGATGGAAGCTTCCCGAAGGCTTGGAATCGGAAAATGGGGGTATCCGGGTGAAGGACTGATTTTCTGTGTAAACTAAATGCAATTCAAAATGGAAAAGACATTTGACCTGGTGTCCTAGTTTTTGACCCGATATCACCTAGTTTAATACTTGTCCTATATTTAATGAAGATAATCATTCTGACAAAATTTCATGAAGATTGAATAAAAACTGTGCCCTCTAGAGTGTACACAAAGTTTTACTAAGATTTGACCTGGTGACCTAGTTTTTGACGCAACATGACCTGGTTTCATACTTGTCCTAAATTGCATGAAGATAATCATTCTGACAAAGTTTCATGAAGATTGAATCAAAACTGTGTCCTCAATGTCATTTAAAGATTTATTTCTATTTTTAGCTCTGGCGGCCATCTTGTTCAGTGGAGCGGAACCGTTTAAGCAATTTTGGTTCAGGGCCATAAGACGAACATTTCTTTCGAATTATTTTGAAGTCCATCTACCGGCTTGAGAGGAGATGTTGTTTATAGGATTTTTTATTTCTAGCTCTGGCGATCATCTTGTTCAGCAGAGCGGAACCATTATAGCAATTTTGGTACAGAGCTATAAGAGAAACATTTATGTGAAATTATTTTGAAATCGGTTCACTGGTCTAGGAGGAGATGTCGTTTGAAGAAATTGTTGACGGACGGAGAGACGGACGGACTACAGACACATTTCGATTACAATAGCTCACCTTGAGCACTTAGTGCTCAGGTGAGCTAAAAACTGGAAAGGGAGCTAACTTAGTAAATACTTGACAGATTACGGTTCTTGTGCACTGCTATTTCCTTCGTTGTCCTATATCAATGTGTGAAGTTTCATTTAGTTACCCCTTATACTTTCAGAGATATGCTCCGGACAAAAGTGTGACGGATGGACGGACGGAATGACAGACAGACAAAGCGGCAACTATATGCTAACCCTTCGGGGAGCATAAAAATTGCAAAGGGTATAACTGTTAATTCTCACCTATACTTGTGCCATTATCCTAAAACTTTACAATGATAATATAATCTATCATGTTTGGTCTTAAGATGTCAGTACATTAAAGAGCATTTAAAATCCTTCAGTGACCTTGAAAATGGAGTCAAGCTCACCAAAATCTCATCATCTCTTCTGCTTTGACATAGTTCTGTAAAAGTCTGGTTACATTCCATCCACGGGTTACGGAATTTATTCTATGTGAAAATTACTTTAAGTGCTATGACCTTGAAAATGGGGTCAAGGTCATCAAAATCTAATAAGCTTCGAAGCTTGTCTCAATGATATGTCAATGCAATGTTAGACAAAATCCATCCTCTGGTTCAAAAGCTATCCTATATACATTACATGTACTATGACCAAAGGGTCAAGGTCACCAAAACCTAAACATGTCTTAAACTTGTCACAATGATATATCCATGCAAGTCCGATGACTATCCATCCATTGAATCAAGAAATCTCATTGTTTGGGGAAATCTATCATTTGTAAGCTGGCTATTGACCTAGAAAATGGGGTCAAAATCACCAAATCACAGTCAACCCTTGTGCCTGCCCAAACAGTACATCTATGCAAATTTGGTGGAAATGAGGCAAATATGCAAGTCAGATACATCAGTTTTCTTGGAAGTTTTACATATCAAAATCCTCATGTTGCCTTGAAAAAGAGGTCAAGGTCACGAAAATGCAATGAGCCTGCAAAGCTTGTCTAAATGATATAAATATTGTAAGTTTGGAGAAAACCCATCCACTAGTCCAAGAGATATTCTACATACAAAGTAAAAAGTATGCAAAGACCAGGAACTGAAACAATCAAAATCCAAATCCAGCCCTCAAACCATAGTTGGAAACAACTAAGATTACAAATAATCAAGATACAGAGAACATATGGCCAACCGAGTGAGCAGCTTGTTCCCAAAAGGTGGCCACTCAGCAACCCAAACCGAACCAAAAATAATAACATACATAAGGTAAAACATCACAGAAACTCTGACACCAAAAACAGGCAACAAAGAACCACAACAGAACTACCGCCTTGGAACGGTCAGTAATGAATTACTGGGGGGCTTAAATCGATTTTACAGGCCCAACCTCACCCTCAGTTTCTGAAGTGGTACAAAACATTTAGTTGGTTGTTCGGTTCGCATGATAACCCTCTAAGACTTTTACCTTGAAAAAGAGGTCAAGATCACCAAAAACTATGCATGTCTTAAGCCTGTCAAAATGATATAGCCACGCAAGTCTGATGAATATCTATCCATTGGTTGAAGGAATATCGCAATTTTAGGAAAAAAGTAACATTGGTAAGCTGGCTTTTGACCTTGAAAATGGGGCCAAGGTCACCAAAACATAGTCAACTCGTGAGATTGTCACAAAGGTATTTCTACGCAAGTTTGGTGGGGATCAAGCCAAAGGCTCAAGAGGTATATTAATTTTAGTGAAATTTTCACATACTCAAGTACTACTGTGACCTTGAAAATGTGGTCAAGGTTACCAAAATCTAATCAGCTCTTAAGCTTGTCTTATTGATATATCCATGCAAGTTTGGTGAAAAGGCTTGTTGAGCCAGTCCGACGACGTGTTTCTGGTAGAGCCAGTTAAACTTGATATCAAAAGACACTGTCGTGGTTTTCTATTTTCATGCCGCATTAGAAGAGTTTACGGCATAAGGAGAGTCAAACAAATGAAAAGCAACGCATTTTGTACAAACTTATTGACGTCAGTACATTGTGATGTAAGTCAGTCACATCATTTAACCAATCAACCGCTGTTATCACGGCAACATCAGTATGTAGCTAATCGTCTTCAGAGATCACTTCTTTAGGCATCGCCTGACAACATTCACACAAGTGCTGTTCTAAAGTGACATGATATCACATCATGTTATCATACCCTGTTATCAGGTGAATTTTGCAGCAGATGCATGATAAACCAGAATACTTAATTATCTATATATACCAAAAAAGCCCCCATACCTGTCACATTTTTGAAAGTCTCATATGGTTGAAAGCGTGAAAATGACCATTTGCAACAGATTTATGCAAAGTACTCATACTCCAAAAGCCATAACAATTCCCATGGGGGAGATGTTTGGAAATTTTATACCTTTTAACGGAAAAATCATGAAATTCAAACAAAAAGGGAGATTCCCTTAACATAGGGAGATTTGGCTTTTTTGGCAAATGGGGAGGGAGAGCGGGTGTGCTTCATAAAATAGGGAGACTCACTGTGCAGTTTGACTGATTTTTTTTTCATCAAATTCCCCACCCCCCACCCCCACAAGAGGAAATAATTTCGGTTGAAAAGGGCCCCTCCTTCCCCGCCCCTTTTGGGTCAGCCACTCTAATAACCCCAAAAAGCATGCAGTAAATTGAGTATGAATGTTTGGGTTTGGCAACCCTCGCAGGCACTCTGTCCAGCGTTGATCCTGTTTGGTAAAAACTTGACCTGCTGAGTTTAATTCAACGTTACTCTCATCCACAAATATCACATTCTCGAATGTCTCTCTGACATTTATCATTTCCAAGTACCAGTTCATTCTGAAAAGTTTATTTTTATGAGATATCAATTGACAATAATGCTTCCTTTTAAATGTCCACTTCAATTTTCTTCTGTGGGCTTTAATGGTGGAGAGCGAAAAGTTCATTTTGAATTCTTTTAAAAACTTCCTTTGCAAGTCTCTTGCCGTCAAGTCCTTATTTTCCGACAGCCACATGCCCATCACTTGAACGTGAAGTTTATTAAATTTTGACGGCACGGTCTTCTTTGTAACCGGTTCTCTGTAATGTCTCAATAGAAACAAAGACACACTCTGTCTTCTGGCAGGAACATTGTATAACTGTGACAGTGTCCTTGCAATTTTCAATGCTGAAAGTCCGTCACGATGCAGGTCCAAAATGATGTTTTGGATCGCAACCGAAAATCTCATCTTTAATTCCGGGAACCTAAAAAACTGCAAACAATACTTTGAACGAAAATATATTATGAGATTTATTGCGAACACAATATAATAAAAGCACAGAAAACGAACTAAAATATTTATATGAAAACAATATGACTCTGTTTATAAATCCAATTGATAATTCACTTTAAAACGCTGCAAAAATACTGATAAATTGTGATGCGCGTTCGACCATATCATGGCTGCTTCGCACGCGTTTTGCGAGAAGCGTTTTGACTGGCTTATTATGAATCGCGATTTTTGCGTTATCTACGTCACAGAGAAACGCAAATGAACTTTTCTGATTGGTTAAGTTATGCTACGCGAAAATCGCGGATAACACGCGTTTCGCATGGGTTTCTCGGGAAGCGATTTATTTGAATATTTGGAAAACGAGATAAACGCGAAAAACGCGTGTCAACGCGTTTCTAAACGCGTTTCATACACACGCACGAAAAACGCGTTGCACACGCGTTCAAAACGCGAAAATTGTACGGTTTTGCGCTGCCGGTACTGTACCTTGACAATTTTTACAAATTCTAAGCGATAGGTAGACTTTTTGCAATGTTGCACCAGAAATAGGTATTCCTTGCTTAGAATTATTCAATTATTATTTTCTGCTCTTGGGTGACCTCCTGCACACATAAAAACCTTTACTGTCTGATAGTCATTATATGCTTTTGAAGCAAAGATCAGAACTCGGACATTCTGGATGGAAAGTCATGTTGCTCCAAATTTAAAGAGTAACTAAACTTCAGGAACTGACTGAATCAGATCCCAAACCCTATCCCCAACATCAAAGGGAAAGATTGACAAAGACATTCCAACAAACAATAAATTACAAGTGATAAGCCGAGTCAGCATCTCTTTCCCAAATAGATGGCAACTCAGCTATCTATATTGAACTAAATAATTTAGACCAACAGACGGGTTACAACGGACTAAGCAAATTATATGAAAATCATTTAACAATTATTTTTACCTATTTTCTATTATTATGATAGAAGGATTAAACTGAGAACACAATAAATTAAACAGCACCGAACATAAAACAAATGCAACCGCAACAAAAGTACCGCCTTGGGACTGTCAGAAATAATTACGGGGGGGGGGGGGGGTTAAACCGGTTTTACTGGGCCCAAACCTTCACCCTCACCCTCCGCTGCGGTGCACACAATTAGTTGGTAGTTCGGTTCGTATGGAGGTCCCCTAACTCATCAGAGAGTCATCACGGTCAACAATTAAGATCAAGAAAAGACCGTGATGAAGCAAGGATGAGGACTCGACAACCAAAACGTGTTGAGACACAAAGTCTGTTCAGATGGTCAATTGCATTGTCAAAAACGTTCGCTTCTTTCTTTTCCTTGGCGCCAATTGACAACCAACTTTGTCTGCAGGACTCAAGTCCTCTGAAGGAATTGTAGCATTACACCAATATGGAATTTCCTGAAAGGTGCCCATGAATGCTCTATCCTATTTATTCGCAGAGTGGCCTGGAGCATAGCCGACTTAAATTAAATAATCTAACCCAAGATCTCTCCCTGTTCTGTCCATGTATATTTGCGTTCGCGGCGATTTGGAGCTCCGAGCAGGCCCAATAATCACGTGTTATACTCATAACGTGCTTGTTTGGCGACTGGTGTCATTAGATTGTACTTTTAACAGCATTTGTATGAGTTTCAACATAAGAGGTTTGAAATTTCATTGCCCTGTTGATAACTTGACGTCCTGTCCTTGGAAATTCGAACTGAAAAATGTTGTTTGAAGCTATGCTGTAAACAAATTCTTGTTTTCTCACTGATTATGTATATATAGATGTGTGTGATCTTGACCGCTGTTGGTTTCCCATTGAATCGGCCATTTTATCCTCTTCTTTCTGTGTTTGAATGTGTGTGTTTGTTTTCTGGTCTTTCAAGGCTCATGTGACCTGGTAAATGTTTCAAACTGTTTACAACAGTAATATCAGCGACAACTTGCACAGACTTCTACAATGCACGCTGCGATTAGCTTGACATTTTACAAATTCTAAGCGATAGATGGACTTTTTGCAATGTTGCACAAGAACTTTTTAGCTCACCTGAGCCAGCGGCTCCGGGGGAGCTTATAGGATGGTAAGGCTCCGTAGTCCGTCGTCGTCCGTCCGTCCGTCCGTCGTCCGTCCGTCCGTCCACAATTTCAAACGACTTCTCCTCTGAAACCGCTGGGCCAATTGTAACCAAATTTCATATAGAGCCTCCTGGGACCTTAGGAACGAAAAGTTGTTCAAACGGTCCTGGTCACATGACCAATATGGCCGCCATGCCCATATATGGTAAAAACCTGAAAAAATCTTCTTCTCCACAACCAACAGGCCGATGGCCTTGAAATTTGGTATGTAGCATCGGGTACGCGAGTACTACCAAGATTGTTCAAATTATGACCTTGGGTTGACCTTGACCTTTTTCACGGTAAGGTCAAATTTGCTTCCTTATGGATTTATATGGCAAGTTGCTACAACATAAAATATCTTGGAAACTGTTCAAGATTTTGGGCTAAAAATTGGTATCTACAGTCATCTTAATGACTACATGAAGATTTACGAGTACAAGAGGTCAAGGTCATTCTTTGACCTTTGACCCTGAGCTCTCATATTTCGACAAGTGCGAAAATCTTTTCATTTTTGAAAGAGATTGGCATATATAGTAAAATATAGTTTAGTTCAGTCGAGGTATTTTTACAACAGTAGATTTAAATTTGTGTTTACTCATCTCGCTGGCCGAGAGTTCGTTTTATGTTATCAGTCTTAAGCTTGCCGTTGATCGGCGTGTTTTACCACATACCCGACTTAATTCATTTTTATACTGTGCATTCATTTATGACCTTATGCATGTAACACGTTTTCAATTATAGCGTTTTCGGCGCGAAATAGCCCTTTTGGTGCTGATGTGCCGTAAAATCCATATCACTCACTCACTCACTCATTTCGACAAGTTCTAACAATCTCCTCAAAAGCCACTGAGCCAATTGAAACCAAAGTTTTATATAGAGCCTGCAGAGGTTGAGGGAACAAAATTTATTCCTACCGTCCAGGTCACATGACCAACATGGCCACCACTCCCGTATATGGTAAAAACCTTTAAAAATCTTCTTCTCCAAAACCAGTTGACCGATGGCCTTGAGTTTTGGTATGTAGCATTGGGTACTTTAGTACTATCAAGATTGTTCAAATTATGACCATGTGTTGACCTTGACCTTTTTTACGACAAGGTCAAATTTGGGAAAATGCTAGAACATGAGATTTCATGATAAATTTTGAAGATTTTAGCCTAAAAATTGGTATATACAGTCAACTTAATGACTAAATGAAGATTTGTGAGTACAAGAGGTCAAGGTCATTCTTTTTGACCTTTGACCCAGAACCCTAATATTTTGACAATTTCAAACAATCTCCTCAAAAACCACTGGGCCAATTGTGACCAAATTTTATACAGAGCCTCCAGGGGTTGAGGGAATGAAAAAATTTTCTAACCGTCATGGTCACATAACCAACATGGCCACTATGCCCATATATGGTAAAAACCTTTAAAAATCTTCTTCTCCAGAACCAATTGACTGATGGCCTTGAGACTTGGTATGTAGCTTTGGGTACTTGAGTACTAACAAGATTGTTCAAATTATGACCTTGTGTTAACCTTGACCTTTTTTACAGCAAGGTCAAATATGAGAAAATCTTAGAACATAAGATTTCATGGAAAGTTTTGAAGATTTTGGCCGAAAAATTGGTATATACAGATGTCTTAATGAGGTCATGAAGAACTATGAGCACAAGAGGTCAAGGTCATTTCTTGACCTTTGATTCAGATCTCTCATATTTTGACAGTTTCAACCATTTCCTCAAAAGTCAAAGGGTTAATTGTAAACACATTTCATATAGAGCCTCCAGGAGTTGATTGAATAAAAATTTGTTCAAACAGTCCAGGTCACATGACCAACATGGCCGCCATTACCACTTATGGTATAAATCTTTAATATTTTTCTTCTCCAGAACCAATACACTTATGGCCTTGAAACTTGGTAAGTAGCATGGAGTACTAGAGTACCACCAAGACTGTTCAAATGGTGACCTTTGGTTTACCTTGACCTTTTTTGCGGCATGGTCAAATATGGGAAAATGCTAGAAGATAAGGTTTCATGGAAAGTTTTGAAGATTTTGGCCTAAAAATGATATATATGTTTGTCTTAATGAGTACATGAAGATTTATGAGTACAAGCGGTCGTGGTCATTCTTTGACTTTTGACCCAAGACTCATATTTTGACAATTTCAGACATGATAAGAAATAGCCATCTTGCAAATTGCCCAAGTGAGCGATTCTTTTTTGTGTCAGGATCAAATATGGGAAAATGCTAGGACGTAAGATTTTCGTTGAAAGAGACAAGGATTTTGGTTTTGAAATTGGTATATGAGATCATGAAGATTTGTGAGTACAAGTGTTCAAGGTCATTCTTTGACCCTTGACATGACACAGGATTCATATTTTGACAATTTCAAACATCTTCTCAAAAGCCACTGAGCCAGTTGTAACCAAATTTTATATAGAGCTTCTAAGGGCTGAGGGAAGGATTCTGTTCAAATGGTCCAGGTCACATGACCAACATGGCAGCCATGCCCATATCTGGTAAAAATCCTTAAAAATCTTGTTCTCCAGAACCAATTGTCTGTTGGCATTGAAACTTTGTATGCAGCATCCGGTACTTGAGTACTACCAAGAGCGTTCAGATGATGACCTTGGGTTGAGCTTTACCATTTGTAGGGCAATGCCAAAAATGGGAAAATTGGTACAGACTTCATCTAAATCAGTACATGAAGACTTCTAAGTACAAGAGGTCAAGAACATTCTCTGACCTTTGACTAATGTCTCATATTTTGACAGTTTTTAATTTTTCTGCAAAAGCTGCTGAGCCAATTTTAAGCATACAGCGGCCTGAGGTTGAGGGAATAGAAATTTGTTCAAATTTGTCCATGACACAAGATCAACATGGCTACTATGCTCATATAGGGCAACCAGTAGCTAGTTGAAACTGAGATATAGGTATAGTTTTTCCAGCATTTGAGTGTTGGGATTGTAAACTTACGTTGAATGTTCTGGTTTAACTCTGTTTTGTGACAATGCACAGACAGAGCATTCAGCTGATTTTTCATATTTTTATGAAACTGGCATTTGCAAATTATACCGAAGAACTTTTGCTGATTTTATTCCAGTTTTTAGAACTGGCTTATACTACAAATTGCTTATTTTTTTACATCTTCTTTATTTCATTTTTTTTTTTGTTGGAATTATTGGGAAATTCTAACTGGTAAGTTTATAGTATTATGGTTCTAGGTTATAGCACTTTCTCTTAGCGCCCTCTATTAATACATTAAAACCTGTCATAGTGGCCTCCTCTATCAAGTAAGCAACCTGTATTAAGCAAGCATGTATTCAGTTCCCAAAACAGGCAAATACATTGAAATGAACCTGTATTAAGCAAGCACCTGTCTTCAGCAAGCACATTTTGACTATCCCTTAGGTGCCTGCTTAATAAAAGTTGGACTGTATGTGAAATTTTATTCAGTTCCCCTTTATACTTTCAGAGATCCGTTGATCTGAAGTCAGGAGTGCTAATCGCTGTACTACAAAACCCATTGCAACATAGAACATAGTTGGCAGAAGATGAATTCAAGAATACTTCTTGTCCAAGCCTTTTGAACTTATTAATGTCTTGCACTGGCTTATTGAAAAGCGTACCCATGGAGTTATCCATATAACAGTATCATTTTATGGATGCCTTCTCCAGCAGTCATTATAGTGCAATTGGTAGGGCGTCTGACTTATATTAAGCCAGAGGTCCTGGGTTGGATACCTGGTCCGGCCACTTTCATTTCTCCTTCCGCTGATTCAAGAAGGGCAGTTGTCAGTTACTGGTGGAAGTAGGTGCACTTAGTACTGGTTAACAGCTTAGGAGATCTAAGCCTGCCCAGGAATAGTGTGGTTAGGTTAACTGACCGTCCCGACATTACCATAGCTGTTTACCGTGGACGTTAAACAATAACACAACATTATTGCTTTTTTTTTTTCTTTTTTTTTTTGAGATTGAAAATGTTAAATATTTGAAATTTTATGGTTTCTCCCACAATTCATATCTGTTAAAGGATACTGTTATATTTTGTACCAGGTAATTAAGTGACACTGGTTAAGAAGATTATACATGTCAATTTCTCTTTATTACATCAGCAGAACTGATATTTATGTTATAAACATTCTGTAAATCAGTGCTGCTGAATAATAGAGATGATATCTCCACCAGTGCAGTCTATGGGCCTCCTCCTGGTTGTAATCGCCTTGCTGATCATGCAGAATATTTTTATTATTGACTTTGTTTTAACTTTAAGAGTTTACACTATATATGATAATACTAATAATCATAGAAAGAATAATAGTCATAATACTCTTGACAGTGCTGTTGTTGCAGTTTATATTTTTTTCCATGAACAAACATAATGACAAATTTACTCATCTTTTCTGTTAAATGTGTGCACTAAATCTGTCATTTAATTACAACAAACAAATGGTCAAATACATTTGTTATAAATCTTGAAAAACACAGCATGACTAATTTCATACAGTTTGGAAAACTTTTTGGAGTAAATTCAAGCTTAGTATATGCTGTTCTTTTCAAAAAATTAAAATAAAACAAGTGTGATAGATTCTGATCTTCAAAACTATGGCATGAATAGGTTGTACTGTTTGATAATATTTATTTCTTTTATAGGTATCAAATCAACCTTTATATGAACTATTGTTTTCGACAAACGACTAAAAAGTGTGAGATATTATATAGTGAATTGAGTTTATTTTGTGATTGGATGGTGTGTGATCTTCTCTGGATATAGACTGACTTAACAGTAGTGAACTGTTGTTCCTTATTACTGAGGAAGAGGACAATGCCTCGAACAAAGAACTGGAGACGCTCTGCAGCCAGGAAGATGGTTTTGGACAGAAGCTGTGACAGCCAGACTGGGTTGACTCCTGAGTCGACTCCTAAATTTGGGTTGACTCCCGAGTCGACTCCTAAATTCGGGTTGACTCCTGAGTCGACTCCTAAATTCGGGTTGACTCCTGAGTCGACTCCAAAATTCATGCAGACTTCAGAGTCTGTCATGACCAAGGGCCTCATAGAGGCAAGTCCTGTCAGCGTGCAGGCACATCAAAGGAATAAACAATGTCTTTTGACCAAAGATTATAAAGTAGATTCACAAAGTACAGATCATAATCAAAGGAATGAACAAAGTCAGCTGACCAAAGATTATAAAACCAGCATTGAAGAGAAGTATTATCAAATAGACTCACAAAATACAGATCATAATACTTTGCTACACAATTCTGGTACCAGTACTTTCCCAGATAGATTGACCAAAACTAAAGTTCCTTGTTTGACTGAATATGATAATGGAAGTCAACCTTTTAAGCAAATTTCATTTTCGACATCGTTTGAGTCAGGGTCTGCTAAGTGTTACACCGGTAACTGATAGTTTTCCATCCAGCTCTTGCAATCATTGTTTAGAGAGCTTAAAGCCATTTCATTCACAGTCATTGATTTGTGGCTCATTTCACCAAGGAAGTGACAGATTCAGTGTAGAATCTCGGGGAAGCCAGTGTGTGTCAAATGCTCTTTGTGCCCTTATTCATGCTCAGTTTTTAAATACTTGTTCAAGTACTGAGATAGACCAAATACTTATCGAAGGAGATATTCTGTACCAAAAAATCTTATTTTCATTGAAAGCTGAACAGAAATACACAAGTAGATTGTTAACTTTTGATGAAATTCCAGAAAATGTAAATGTCTTCAAAAGAGATATACATATCATAAAGTCAGATGTTGTTTCTGGCATTGCAGTACAGCAGTTTGGCAACACATCTTCTCCAACTCTTCATCAGTCAATGTACACAGCATTCCATTCTTCTTCATATATTCTGGTCATGATTGGTGCAATATGTTCTGCAGTTTACAAAAAAGATGGCATGTAAAGTTTTTTTGATTCACATTCTCATGCTCAAAATGGTCTTTCGTCATGCGATGGATATTCAGTTTTGATAAGATTCAGTTCTTTAGATGACTTGATCACTTACATGTATGCATTATATGAAAGCATGCAAATAAACATGACAACACAGTATGACTTGCTGCCAGTTGCTCTGACATTTACAGAAAATTTTCATGTTGGCATAGATCAGATTGACACTGTGGTTTCTTCTCAAAAGCACCATCTGGTAACTGATCATTCAGAAAGCCTTCTGGAAAATTATTTTGAGGATCAAAATATCAGACTGCAGAAAAAAACACAAGATATTGCTGTGGAAATGAGCATGCAGAAGGAAACCTGTAGTGACAAATTAAGGAAAAAACGCACTGCATACTATGCTGCATTTAAAAAGAAACAAAGAAATAAGATAGCTTTTAAAGAAAAAGAAAGGATAAATCAGCTTGCTTCAAAACAGTCCACTAGGAAGAAGCCAGCTTTTAAAGAAAAAGAAAGGGTAAATCAGCTTGCTTCAAAACAGTCTGCTAGGGAGAAGCCATCTTTTAAAGAAAAAGAAAGGGTGAATCAGCTTGCTTCAAAACAGTCCGCTAGGAAGAAGCTAGCTCTTAAAGAAAAAGAAAGGGTAAATCAGCTTGCTTCAAAACAGTCTGCCCGAAAAAATATGGATGTGTTAGCAACAGAGTGTGCTAAAAAACAGTCTGCTAGAAAGAATCCAGCTTTTAAAGAGAAAGAAAGGGTAAATCAGCTTGCTTCAAAAAAGTCTGCTAGAAAGAATCCAGCTTTTGCAGAAAAAGAAAGGGTAAATCAGCTTGCTTCAAAACAATCTGCTAGAAGGGAGCCAGCTTTTAAAGACAAAGAAAGGGTAAATCAGCTTGCCGCAAAAAAGTCTGCCAGAAAAAATCCAGCTTTTAGAGAAAAAGAAAGGGTAAATCAGCTTGCTTCAAAACAGTCTGCTAGAAAACATGTGGATGTGCTAGCAAAAGAATGTGCTAAAAAACAGTCTGCTTGGAACAATCCAGCTTTTAAAGAAAAAGAAAGGGTAAATCAGCTTGCATCAAAACAGTCTGCTAGAAAAAATATGGATGTGTTAGCTAAAGAACGTGCTAAAAAGCAGTGTGCAAGAAAGATACCAGGTGCATTAGCGAAAGAATGTGCTCAGAAACTAGCAGACAGACAAGACCCAGATTTTAAAGAAAAAGAGAGGATATATCAACTTGCTAGTAAACGTAAGCAAAGGCAAAAACCTTTTGTTCAAGAATGTGAAAGGATTGCTCAGCAGCAGCGTAGACAAGAGAAAAGAAAATTGGAAGACAGACTTGAGCTGAATAGGGAAAACAAAAGGCGTAAAATTGCTGAAGAAAAAGTGCATAAAACTGAGCCGGGTGAAGTATTTGAGAGAAAAAGACATGAAAGTGTAGAAGAATGTATCAAACAGTTTCATGAAAATATTGCCGTAGGACCTCTGTTTGTATGTACTTGTTGTCACCAAACATGGTTTCGAAAAAGTGTATCAATGCTGAAAAACACTAACATTATGAGATGCAGTTTGAATTACTGCACAAAATTAGAGTCAGTCAATAGTGAAGAGTGGATATGTCACACTTGTTTGTCAGCATTAAAAGATGGTAAAGTTCCAAAACTGTCTGTCGCCAATGGAATGAAATGGCCAAACAAACCTTCAGAGCTAGATTTGCACCAGCTTGCAGAAAGATCAATAGCACTGCGTATTCCATTCATGCAAATTAGAGAACTGCCACGTGGTGGTCAGTATTCACTTAAAGGAAATGTAATCAATGTACCTGTTGATATTCAACCCACTGTTGACTCTCTTCCAAGACCCATGGATGAAAATTTTACAATTGCCATCCAGTTGAAGAAAAAACTTTCATATAAGAAAATAGATTTTAAAGAAAATGTGAGACCCATGAGAGTTCTGGCAGCATTACACTGGCTTCTAACTAAAAGTGATATGTATAAAAATTCTGGCATTACAGTTGACAACAACTGGTTTCAAGCAGTAACTGAAAGTGCAGAGGATACTGTAAGAGAGTTTCTAGATGTGTCCGTACAAAATACAATTCCTGATATTGACATAAATAACTCAGTGCTGGATGAAGATAAAACCGTTCCTTTAGTACCTAAAGACAGAGAAAAAGGTGATGGATATGAATCAATTGGATTCAGTGAGGTAGATAATAATGAGCATGTTCGAAATGTTGATACGTTAGTGGATGATGCTAATATTGAAAATAAGTTTGATCAAGTGTTGACCTTTGCTCCTGGAGAAGGACGACATCCCCTTAGCTTGTATCAAGATACAGATGCAGAGTATTTATGTTTTCCTACTATATTCTGTGGTCAGAGGCGTCCTGATAAGACTGAGAGAACAACTTTAGTTCATTACAGTGACATTGTTAAATGGGAGCTACGAAGTGTTGATAGAAGGGCTGCTCAGTCTGTTCCAAACATTTTCTTTAAGCATAAAAAACTGCAAATGAAACAAATAAGTGACAAAGTTAACTTAGCTGTAAGAAGATGTAAAAGTAAAGGCAAAAAAATTACTGCCGCTGAGGCAAGAGATCCAGGTTATTTGGAGAGACTTGTGAAACTTGATGAAGGTTATTGTATATTTCGTCAGCTTAGAAATTCACCAGCTTATTTAGAAAAAAGAAAGAAAGACATATTTGCAATGATCAGGCAATTGTCTTTACCTACTTGGTTTGTATCTTTGTCAGCAGCTGATACCAGATGGAATGATCTCTTGAAAATGTTAGCAAAACTGAATGATGCAGTTGAGTATTCAGACAAGGATGTAGAGGCTTTAACTTGGCAAGAGAAAACAAGACTTGTTCAGAAAGACCCAGTAACTTGTTCCAGATATTTTGATCACAGAGTACAAGAATTCTTGAACACTGTCCTTAAAAGTGAGGTTGAACCTGTTGGAAAAGTGATAGATTTCTTCTATAGAGTAGAATTTCAACAACGTGGGTCTCCTCATATCCACATGCTTATTTGGATTGAAAATGCTCCTAAGTTTGGAAAAAACACGGAGGAAGAAATAATTAAGTTTGTTGATAATTACCTTACTTGCAGTGCTGAAGATGAAGAAATTGGGGAGCTTGTTGAACTTCAGTCACATAAACATTCGAAGTCTTGCAGAAAGAAAGGAAAGGCAATATGTAGATTTGGATTTCCTTTGCCTCCTCTTCCAAGAACAATGTTATTGCATCCTCTTGATGAAGACATAGAAAATACAAAAAGAAACACTCAGAGCTTCAAAAGTCAATGAATGAGTACAAAGATGTCTCTGAAATTGCATTTGATGAGTTTTTGGAGCAAGTTGCCAAGATGGACTTTGAAAATTATATCAAGTGTATAAGAAGTTCACTTAGTGCTCCCAAAATGTTCCTTAAGAGGAGTCCAAATGAGATGAGAATTAATTTGTTTAACAAAACAGTTCTTCTTGGCTGGAAGGCAAATCTTGATATTCAGATAGTTCTTGAACCGTATGGTTGTGCAGCATATGTTGTTGGTTATATAAGCAAATCTCAAAGAGGCATGACCGCACAGCTTGATGCTGCAGCAAAAGAAGCTCGCAGAGGAAATTTTGATATAAAGAAACAAGTAAGACATATTGGGAATGTATTTTCAAACTGTGTTGAAGTGAGTGCACAGGAAGCAGTATATCTCGCTCTGCAGATTCCTTTAACAAAAGCTACAAGGGACATTGTTTTCATCAATACCTCTATCCCAGAAGAAAGAGTGTTTTTACTGAAATCTAAAACTGTGCTTGATGAACTTCCTGCAGAATCTACTGACATAGAAGCAGACAATATAATTCAGCGGTATGCGAAACGTCCTAGACAACTTCAGAATTTCTGTTTAGCAGATTATGTCTCTACAGTTGACATTGTTTATCCTAAAGGGAATAGGTTACCTGAGAGGTCTGAAGACACAAATGAAGATGAAGGCAATTCCTGTGGTTCTAGTGATGAAAATGATGAAGATGGTAATGATGAGAGTATTGACTCTGAATATCATAGATCAAACTTGTTATATGTAGCAAAGAATGGGACAAAGTATAAACATAGGAGAGTTCCTAGAATTATACGTTATGTGAGGTATGATGTGAAGAAAGACTCAGAAAATTACTACAGAGAACGACTTATGCTGTTTATGCCCTGGAGAAATGAAGCGAAAGATTTAAGTTCATTTCAAACATATGAAGCTCATTACAATGTCTTGAAAGACAAGCTTGAATCTAAACGCAGCCAGTATGAACATCATATTGAAGAACTTGAGCTTGCAAGGCAAATGGCAGAAGAGGAAGATGCTTATGATGAGATAGCACCAAACACAGAACATGAAAACAGAGAAGCAGAAGAAGAAGGTGAAAGAGAAGCTGAAAACTTTGTATATTTCAATCCAGATCGAGTAGTAGAACATCGACAGTATGATATTGGTATAGAAATACAGTCTGCTTGTTCAGTGCCATCAGTAGAAATAAATGGAGTCATGTTACCTGATGAACAGTACTTAAATTTGCTCAGGAGTTTGAATTTGAGACAAAGAGAATTTTTTAATCATGTTCTGTATTGGATAAAATTCAAAGAAGAACCACTCTATGCATTTTTGTCAGGTGGAGCTGGTGTTGGCAAATCGGTGCTAATTAAAGCATTGTATCAAAGTCTGTATAGATTTCTAAATTTGAGAGAAGGAGAAAATCCAGATGATATTAGAGTTCTTCTTTGTGCCTACACTGGCAAAGCTGCATATAATATCAATGGTGTCACTATTGCCTCAGCTTTCTTAAAGAAGTTCAAACAAGGTACCAACCTTTTGTCAGCTGATGAACTGAACACATTTAGAGTGAAATACAGACATTTGAAAGTGGTTATTATAGATGAAATCTCTATGGTAGGAACAAACACACTGACCTTTCTGGATACACGTTTGCAACAGCTTACTGGAACAAAAACCAGTTTTGGTGGTTTAAGCATCATTGCTGTGGGGGATTTGTACCAGCTGATGCCAGTGTGTGACAAGTGGATATTCAGTGACCCCTCAAAGGGTGCTTCAGCTCTAGCAAATAATTTATGGAAGGATTATTTTAGATTGTATGAACTGGTTGATATCATGAGACAAAAAGATGATGTTGACTTTGCTCAGATGCTAAATCGTCTTAGACAGAATGAGCTGACAGAGGATGACATAAATGAATTAAAGAAACATAGTATCAGCCCCCATATGACAAATTATCCAAAAGAGGCTCCTCATTTATTCACTGAAAACAAGTTTGTAGATAGACACAATGAGAATTATTTGAATAGATTATCAGAAGAAAAAGTTGTTATCCCATGTCATGATACAGTTGTTTCAGCGAATATTTCCATTAACAAATGCAAAAAACTCATTGAAGCACTTCCAGATGATTCAAACAAAACTGCTAATTTACAAAAGTTGTTAACAATTGCAGTTGGGATGATTTATGATATAACAGTCAATGTAAATGTTGAAGATGGTTTGACAAATGGGTCTACATATGTTGTCAAATTCATTGAGTACAAAATGGAAGGCACAGATCGTCCCAGTATTATATGGGTTTTGTTTCAAGATTCTCAAATTGGCCAGTTTACTCGGGAGAAATTTTCTAAAAGGGGTTTGTACAGTGCAAACACAGATAAAGCATGGACTCCAATATTTGATATAGAACGAACATTTATATACAACTTCAAAACATACCAAAGAATTCAATTTCCTTTGAAACCATCAGCAGGTAAAACAATCCATAAAGCTCAGGGGTCAACAGTTGATGAAATTGTTGTAGACTTGTCTCAGACAAGAGTCAGAAAACAACCTCATATTCATTATGTTGCTCTTAGTAGAGTAAGAAAACTAGAAAATTTATATATTTTGAATTTGAATGAAACAGCCATGGCTGTGGATGAACAAGTGAAAATTGAGATGCAGCGGTTAAAAACAAAGGCACTTCTTGAACTCTGTTATGTTCCTTTATATAAAGTTGATTCACACAAGATCAAAATTGCATTTAATAATGCAAGGTCCTTACATAAGCACTTTAAGGACATTGAATTTGAGCCAAATGTTTTGTCAGCAGATGTGATTGGGTTTGCAGAATCCAGACTTTGTGCTAGAGATGATAATAGTGATTTTGCTCTGAAGAATTTCAGACTGTTGAGAATGGATGAAACAGGACATGATTCTGGGAACAGGCCATACCATGGACTTGCTTTGTATATTAAGGATTATTTTGAAATTCAGAGAATAGAAAAGTTCCATTCTGATGTATGCGAATTTATGTTGGCTACCATATACAGCAACAAAAAGGGACGTTTCCAAGTTGTATATCTCTACAAATTCCCTAAAAGTGTGCAAACCAATTTAAGAAATGATATTCAGAATCATCTCATCCCATTAATTGATATGCATACCAAATTTGTGATAATTGGTGATTTTAACATCAGTGCAAATGACAACACTTCAAGTTTTGTGGATTTCATGAGGAAACGATTTAAATGTGAGCAACACATCCATCAGGCAACTTTTGATTCTGGATCAGTGATAGATCTGATTTTTACAAACTCTCTGGCATTCTGTGATGTTATTGAGGCTTACTGGAGTGACCACAAACTTGTTTATTGTGCACTAGATGCATAGATAAAATACATATTATGCATGTCAGAGAACACATAGAATTCACCCACAAGGTAATTAGCAATACCAGCCTCCTGTCAGAGGTTGGTATTGCTGGTGGTTATAGCAAGAATTGGGTGGCCACCAAACCAAATTGCCGGGCCGGGTAGCACAATCGGTAGGGCACCTGACTCGTAAGTCAGAGGTCCTGGGTTCGAATCCCGGTCTGGCCACATACTTTCGTTTCTCCTTCCGCTGATTCAAGAAGGGCAGTTGTCAGTTACTGGCGAAAGTATGTGCACTTAGTACTGGTTAACCGCTTAGGAGGTCTAAGCCTGCCCAGGAATAGTTTGGTTAGGTTAACTGACCGTCCCGACATGACCTTAGTTGTTTACCGTGGACGTTAAGCATCAAATCAACCAACCAACCAACCAAACCAAATTCTGTTATTTGCCATCATTATCACTGTACAAGACATATTCACTAGTTTTATACTTACCATATTTATTCATCTATTACATATAGGTTTTCCCTTCCGAAACAGTTCCAAAATCCTAGATCCATCCTACAAGATGGAGCTAGATTTTTGGGATTGTTCTAGGAGAGAAAACCTGTTTAGATGCCACTGATGATTAGTTAAGGTATAGTAGGTTATAGGTTAGAATCCAGGTTCAAAGATAGAGGTACTGCCTTCAAAACAACCCCAAAACCCTTGATCCATCTTGGAAGACGGATCTAGATTTCTGGAATTGTTTTAGGACAGAAAACCAATGAGAGAGGTGCCATGGATGATTAGTTAAGGTACAGAAGGTTATAGGTTAGAATCCAGGTTCAGAGATAGAGGTACTCCCTTCAAAACAACCCCAAAACCCTTGATCCATCTTGGAAGATGGATCTAGATTTCTGGGATTGTTTAAGGACAGAAAACCAATGAGAGAGGTGCAATGGTTAAGTGCATAGAGATGGTCAGTTAAGGTACAGAAAGTTACAAGTTACAATCCAGGTCTGGCCAGCCTGTGACTTGAAAACTGACTGAAGTCTGAGTGAAAAATAAAGCAGGTTGACTTTGCTGTATGCTGTATCCAAGATACAGGAGCGCCAGTAACATTGGTTTACTGCTGGCCTGCTGATCTGATGGTTTTGGATTTGATTATGGCGGAAGGTGGAATTCTTTTCAACCATAAATGGGGTTTCTTTGCACACAGCCTTTCATTATCACCCTTCCAGTGTCCTAATATGACTGAAATATGTTAAAACTGACATCAAAATTGAAAGTCCTCCATTATTCATATATCCAAGATACAGTGGGCCTGTTTTGTTAGGTTGTGAACTATATTTTCTTCAGTTTTAAGACAGAGCTTTTCACCTTCCAAAAACAATCTAAAAAATCTAGAAATCTATATGTGCATGATCCAGATTTTGGGGATTCTTTTGAAAGGGAAAACCTCATCTTATAACAAAGTTTACTAAAATTGATTTAGATATTTAGGGTCATTCTAGATAAGGAAAACCACCATCCATTATAGCCAATTAATTATGGTACTTTTAACAAGATTTAGTTACAGTGTTGAAGGGCATTTTAGCACATAAGCTTGCATACTTCATACCAGAATTGATGTGCATGTTACCCATAATGACCCTAAAATTTCGGACAGCTAAAAGTAGGACAATCATTGTTATAAAATTATTAGAAAGTGGATTTTACACATGTTAATGCATCCAAATGATGCTTAGTGAATGGCAAAATTGTAGACCCTGATCAAACTGCGCCTTCAGGAGCAGTTTTATCTGGCATTACAATGTTTGCTGACTTTGCTCAGAACTGTCTGTCCGAATGTTTAGGGTCATTATAGTAATTTCTGTCTGTGTTGTGCATTTGTTCTAGTCTTTAACCTTTTGTTGACTAGTGGACTTGTCAATCCTTATCATTTGGATGAGTCAATTTTTAGTTTTAGCGGTTTCAGTTGATTTTTATGCCCCCTAGACGATAGTCAGGGGGCATTAAGATTTGCTCCTGTCTGTCCGTCCGTCCGTCCGTCAGTCTGTCTGTCCGTCCGTTCGTCACACTTTACAGTATAGAGTTTGTGTAATCAACTCCTCCCACAGTTTTCAGTGGATCTTTTTCAAACTGCACATACATGTTGTGGACATAATGAAGATGTGCATGTGGGGTTTTGTTGGAGCTAGAATTAATTCTGACAGAATTACGGCCTTTTGAACTTAGTCATTTTAGGCAAATTTTTGCATTGTAGGGTATGCAGTTTGTGTAATCAACTCCTCCCACAGTTTTCAATGGATCTTTTTCAAACCTTGCATACATGTTGTGGACATATTGAAGATGTGCATGTGGGTTTTTGTTGAAGCTCGAATTAATTTTGACAGAATTACAGCCTTTTGAACTTAGTCATTTTAGGAAAATTTTTGCAATGTACATGTAGGGTATGTAGTTTGTGTAATCAACTTCTCCCACAGTTTTCAATCGATCTTTTTCAAACCTTGCATACATGTTGTGGACATATTGAAGATGTGCATGTGGGTTTTTGTTGGAACTAGAATTGATTTTGACAGAATTACCGCCTTTTGTACTTAGTCATTTTAGGCAAATTTTTACATTTGTAGGGTGAGGAGTTTGTGTAATCAACTCCTCCCTCAGTTTTCAATCGATCTTTTCCAAACTATGCATACATGTTATGGACATATTGGAGATGTGCATGTGGGTTTTTGTTGGAGCTAGAATTGATTTTGACAGAATTATAGCCTTTTGAACTTAGTCATTGTAGGCATATGTTTGCATTGTAGGGTAAGTACTTTGTGTAATCAACTCCTCCCACAATTTTCATTGGCTGTTTCTCAGACATTGGAGACTTGTTGTGGACACAGTGAAGATGTGCATGTTGGTTATGATAGGAAAAAAATAATTCTGAAGGAATTATGGCCTTTTAAACTTAGTCATTTTGGGCTGCATTTTGTATAAAGTTTGTGAAATGTTTTCAGTGGATTCTTTGTAAATGTAAATAGCATTTGTCCTTTAAAGGTGCTTTAGGGATGTACACATGTCCTGTGACAGGCGCTGCACGGGGGCATCATTAGTGTCTTACAGACACAATTTTCTAGTTTCTCTTATCTTGTATTTTGTATAGAAATTCCTGTAAGCAAACAGTATAGACTCTGATCAGATACTGCATTCTGGGTCTGCACTGTTTGTATAATACTCCAAAATTGGTTTCCAATGAATACAGTAATACATTTCTTCCAGATTCTGGAGAAGTGATTAGTAAGTTTGACTAGGAATAATACAGGAGTATTAATTTTCAGGGTATAGTTTCTGAATACAGGATAAGTCGCTTTCTCCACTGCTTTCATGAAAACATATTTTACTGTGTTGTTTTGCCTGCAAATACTAGAAAGTTAGACATAGGTATTACCTTTCCAGTGGTGACAGTGGCCTATAAACTTTAGTTGGGTTGTCTGGTTTATCTGTCTGGTGACAAAGAGCTGAAGGCGAGACACAGTATCTTGCTGAATTTTCATCAAGTAAGAGTAGACTTTTTGTTTTCAAACCAAAACCAAATTTTTGTATTTCTACTGTATTTACTTTTTATCATTTTCGTGTATAATACTTTATTTCTTATAGTTAGGATATTTTTTCAGAACCATTTGTTAAGGAATATAGCCAAAGTTGTATTTATGGCCATCCCTATTTAACAAAAATCCTAGTGAGAGTGAACTGTAGTATACTTGCTCAAAGAAAGAAAGAAATGATACAGAGTTACACTGATATGACACTTTAAAAATACCAGGGTTGACCAATGGATATACTAGTATCAAGCACCTGTTTGTAATTAATTGACAAGTGGACCAGAAGTTTGATCTTTGGCCAGCCATCTGACTGTAACTGAGAGGGCAAGAATTTGCTAATGAGCATGTAGAACAACCCATGTAAAGTATAGAACTTGGATAATACACCAACAAAACAAATATCTAAGATTGACTGTGAAAAGCCCTTGCTTAATGGAATCAAAAACGCTTCTTGCTGTTAGGATGTTGCAGTCTATTATGCATCATTGTGTGGTACTTGATTTTCTACCAGGATGATTAACAATTCATGGAACATTTGATAACCATTGCCAGTAAGAAGGCATGCTCAAAAGTGTAACATAAACATATTCTGTTTAATAGATTATGACAGGGCTCAGTAGTCTAAGGACCCAAATTAGTGGAGAACCAGTGCTATTTAATGTGAATCAACATTCTGCTGTTAAAGGTTATCATGATATACTCAGCAGGGAATGCAGGAAACACAGTGAATGCTCCTCTGACCCCTGTGTGCACTACAGGATATGGTGTGTAATGAAGATGTCATGTGCAAGCCACATTTTCACAACTGTTTAAGACATAATATGTCATCTCATTAAACCTAACAAATCAGTTGTCACAACATACAGCATACTGGTGACAACACAAGTGACTGCTGTTCCAACAGTGCATGTTATGATACACCCTTTTGCCAGCATTGCTTACTCCTACCAACATCATATGGATGTTCTTCCATGCGGAACATTTTGTCTCATTTTGATACTTATCTATAGCCAGTGACATTACCTTATAGCAGGTCCTGATTTAGTTCTGAAGTGCCATCCCAGATGGAGACATTCATAACTTTTTGACGTTTCCACTAGGAAAATTAAAATGAAGCACAGACCTAATATTTTACTTTCATTTTTACTCCCTTATCTCTTGAGTCTTGTTAACAAAATTTTGGTATATGTATGATTTGAAATTGACTGATGAATATAGCTCGGGAACTGAATTAAGTCATAGAAATGGACTGAATCAAAGTTTCATAAACCAGTTGACAGTTGGTACTAGGTACCATTTCTTTTCTGAGACAGTATACTACCAGTCTAAAAATGATATCCTATTTGAGCTATGATTCTATGAATATGCTATGTAGAAGTGTCTCTTTAAATTTTGTTTCATTGTCTTCATAGCAGGCACACAATACTGAATCAACATTGATTCAATCGCATGTTGAATTAATGTTGATTCAGTGTTTATTTAGTGTTTTATGCCCATGGTTGTTTCATGTTTTGAGTTTTAAATCATGAATTTGATATATCAGCTTAATAGCAGGTGAAATAAACGTAAGATGTGTAAAATTGTAAATTTGAATTAGTTACCTAAATTTTGACAGAACGAGGAAGAAAATGTATAATTTTTCTTTAATACTCAAAAAATTTACATGCAGTAAAGTGCAGCTAGCTTGTCACTATTGCAGCAAGCCATCATCTAAGAGTGATTTCCATTCATGCTGTACTTTTCCAGACAAGCTGGAGGACAGTCAGAAAGCCTTTGTTAGAAATACTGTTGAAAACTATAGCATGTAGCATAAAAAAGACTTAAATAGTTGTTTGCTGCAAGTTTAAGACAAGGTATCTGCACTTTACCTCATGAAAATTCATTGAATGTTTAGGAAATAATGAACAATTTTGTTACCCATTTTGTTCCTGTTTTTCTGAAGAAAAAAAAATAAATAATTGAATTAAAGACCATTTTAATTTTGTCTGTTTTCTTTCTGTTTACCTAGTGCGAAACTATCGTTCTTATCCACCTAAAAGATGTAGGGTTTCCCTTCCAAAATAACCTTTACTATGTCAAAGGACTTATGAGTATGGATTCTTTTGAAATAAACAAGTTGTCTGGAAAGAAAACAAGAATCATTCTTTTTGCTGGAAATTCTTGCATTTTGTGTAAAATCACATTATCATCCATCATGTATTAGATACCCAGCCCTTACTGAATATCCATTCCTAGTCAGACATTAACTGGGTCAGGCCTTTTTGCCAATATATGGTGAAACCTTTGGTCATTGGTCCAAGATGACAGCATGCTCACTTAATCTGACATTAGCTTAGAAGTGATTTATTGTGATAATTTCACCTCAGGTGAGCGGTTCAGGGCCTCATGGCCCTCTTGTTGTTCTTTGCTTAGAATTATGCAGTCATTATTTTCTGCTCTTTGGTTGTTACCTCCTGCACATAAAAGAAATTTTACTGTCTGGTAATCCTCATGTGCTTTCGATGCAGGATGATCAGAACTAGGTCATTTTGCGTTAAACCAACAGGGAATTTCCCCAGAGGTGCCGATGTATGCTCTACCATATAATCAGCGGAGTGGCTAGGAGCATAGCTGACTATATATAAATAAGAAACTCAAGATGTCGCCATATTCTGCCCATGTCTATTTGCGTAAGTGGCGACTTGCGGCTCCATCCAGGCCCATTACCACATGTTGTACTCACAGCGTGCTTGTTTGGTCACTGATATCTTAGGTAGTACTTTAAACAGAACATTTGCATGGGTTTCAACAGTAGAAGTTTGAAATTTCATTACCTTGTGCTTGTTTGGCTACTTATATCTTAGATTGTACTTTAAACAGAGCATTTGCATGGGTTTCGACTGTAGAGGTTTGAAATTTCATTACGCTTTTGATAACTTGACGTTCAGGCCTTGGAAGATTAACATGAAACCTGTTAGTTGAAGCTGTGGTCATTCTAGGTTTACTGCGGGTTGGAAGCAGTTTAGTGGCATCATCTAACTGCTGCTGCTGACTGTAGGTCAAGGTCACAGACTTGGAAGTTAAATACCATTTGTGTTAAAGTGAACTTAAAGTTTCATTGTTTTGCTTATTGCGAAATCTTGAGATGGAACCTGTTGAGACGTGACTACATGGGCATGTAAAAATTATTTTCTGTAGGCGGTGGCACTGGCGGGGGTATACGTGAGCACCTGCTCTAGTTTGATAGTATCAAACTATCGGATTTGTTCAAATGATGACCCTATTTCGACGTTTGTCATTTTTGCTCAGATGAGCGATTCAAGGCCTCTCGGCCCTCTTGTTTTATAACTTACGGCACGATTGCACTAAGTCCATTTTTCTAAGTCCCCCATAACTTCCGTTCCTATAATTAGAGATGCGATATGAGGAAGATATTTTAAGGTGTATGGGCACGTGTTGCTGTTTCTTTTCTAGTATTTGAGCAAGGGAAGAAACTATTGCCACTTCCAGTGTGCTTCCATGGATGACGTAGCCATCCAAAAAAATCGGTGTACTTTTGAAGGAACGAATCTGCCGCTTCATATAGCAGTTGACCCTCGAAACCAATGAATATTAAATGGTTGTCTCTCTTGCAGGTAAACTCATTCTCCTTTACCGATACACTTACAGTGAACAACACTCCGCGTGGACCTGCCACTGTCTTCCCTGCTAAATGTATATATATAATTTTATTTTTCTATTAATTCTTTTTCAGATCACAAGTTAGTTAGCTTCAGCGTTTATCTAAAGAATAGAGTTGAAAATGGCGTGCACTTATCAACAGTCAAATTTGAACACGTGATTATCAATGCCGGAAACGGATATGACGTGCATACTGGATTATTTACTGCTCCTGTTGCTGGACTGTATTCATTTTCAGCAAAGGTGTCGTCGCCTAAGTCCTCAAACTGGTATGTTCTGTGGAATGGTGAAACTGTAGCATATCTGTTTACAAATGGTAGCCATGGGAAATGGGAATCGTGTTCGGAAAGTGTGTCGCTGAAACTGGATGTAGGAGATAAGGTTTGGATGGACGGAAAAGGAACATTTGAGGGATACGAACCTTACGGCTGTAACCCAGCCTGTTATCATTCATCATTTACAGGACTATTGGTACAGCGGGATTGAGCACTTGTCTTAATAACTAATGCTGTTGCTTCAGACCTAGTGATTCCGAGTTAGTAAAATTAAATTTTGATAAGACTTGTTTTATGTTAAACTAATGAAAACGTAAATGGCCAGATAAAAGATGTGACAATGCGTTTTGTGTTTGTTGAAATAAATATTATCTGGCTTAATAATGTTTCGGCACACTGAATTGCATTAACTGTTTCATGCTGGTCTGTAGTATGATTAGCATATAGCTTCAAGTAGTTTTGGTCAAAATACCAATGATGGTCTTAAAACGTAGTATGTAGCACTGGGTACACAAGTATTATCAAGATTGACCACAAGAGGTCCTTGTGTTGACCTTGACCGTTTTTTACGGCAAGGTCAAACTGGCTCTCTACTGGCAGGCGACCAGTGGTGGCCGTTTTTTGTTACACTTTATTGTCTTGTAACGAACATATAGTGATTAGTGATTCTATATTTTGGTTTAATAAACTAGGGGTTACTGTCGTTATAATACTGATTTATTTTTTGAAATAGACTATAACATGTGCCTGTGACAGATCCTCAAACTAGGTCACCAATACCTATTGAAATACGAGCGTAGCATACCAGTAATGGCCGCCACGTCTGCCATGCGTTGAACGATGCATTTTTCAAAACCTCGTTGTGGATTTAAACTTTCATGATATGTCATTGTAAGCCTGTGGTCTTTATCAGAATTTAATAGTTTTAGCGCGTTCAGCACATATAGAATATAAGCAGTAGTCAGAAACGGACTTTAAAACTCTGACGTAGTCATTTCGAATGCACACGATACATAACGTCTAAAACGAACATAAATAATGGTTACAGGTGTGCTGTCTTTTTGATGCTTTTTTGCAGGCTGGTTGCAGGTTGTACCTTTTTCGTCATAGGTAAACATTAATAAAGCAATTTGTTCATGTTTATTTCTGTATTTAATTATGTGTGTATCAGGGGTTGTGATCCCCAGCAAGGGAATAATGTTGGCATGAGGGTTGCTTGGGGGAAATTGTTAACCTTTTGCCTGCCGGGGAGATAATTTAACCAGTCTTTTTGGTGGGAATTTCTTCTGTTTCCTTTTACGAAATGGCCAAATCTGAGACGGATCAAATACGTAATTGCGCGTGCAAAATGCAAACGGCCACCACTGGTACGCGGCCACCACTGGTCGCACGCCAGTAGTGTTTTTTATGGGAAATGCTAGAAGATGAGAAGTTATGGAAACTGATGAAGATTTTTGCCTAAAATTTGGTATATACAGTTATGTAAATGAGTATATGAAGATTTGTGAGTACTAGAGGTCAAGGTCTCTCATATTTCGAAAATATCAACAACCTCCTCAAAAGCCACCCGGCAAATTACCACCAAGGTCATATAGAGCCTCTAGGGATGAAGGAACCAACATGTTAAAAAGGTCCGGGTCACATGACCAACATGGCCGCCATGCCCATATCTGGTAAAACTAGAAAGTGTGTTTATGGAACACTTTGCCACCAACCATATGCTTGTCACTAAAAGTGTCAAACTTTAGATGTCTAAGCCTAAAAAGGGGCACATTTCTGTCTAGTTTCATAGAGCTAACAAAAGATACGGGTCTGCTCATTGTCCTCCGCCTTTTTGAAGAAAAGCGGAGGGACATAGTTTTCGGCTTTCCGTCCTTCCGTCCCCCTAAAGTAGTAGGTACCTTGTGTGCGCAACTCCTCCTACAGTTTTATGCCGATTCTTTCGAAACTTTACAGCTGTTTTTGTCATGGTCTGAAGATACGCATGTGGTTTGGATATAATCCTGAGATTATTTTTTGTTACTTTTAATGAACTTAGTCATTTTGTAGGCGTTGTTACTATCAAAGTGACTAGATAGTGGGTACCTTGTGTGCGCAACTCCTCCAACAGTTTTATGCCGATTCTTTTGAAACTTCACAGGTGTTTTGGTCATGGTCTGAAGATATGCATGTGGTTTGAATATAATCCTCACGTTATTTTTGTCACTTTTTCCACAAGTTGAACTTAGTCATTTTTTAGGCGTTTTTACTATCATAGTGACTAGATAATGGGTACCTTGTGTGCGCAACCTCTCCTACAGTTTTATGCAAATTCCTTTGAAACTTCACAGGTATTTTGGCCATGGTCTGAAGATATGCATGTGGTTTGGATATAATCCTCACATTATTTTTTATCACTTTTTTCGCAAATTAAACTTAGCCATTTTTCATACATTTTTACTATCAAAGTGAATAGATAGTGGGTACCTTGTGTGTGCAACTCCTCCTACAGTTTTATGCCGATTCCTTTGAAACTTCACAGGTGTTTTGATCATAGTCTGAAAATATGCATGTGGTTTGGATATAATCCTCACATTATTTAATTTATAACATTTTTTTCACATTTTTAACTTAGCCGCTTTTCCAGCTCAAACACTAAGTGTAAATACAGTGGAGACCTAGTTCCAAGGCGGGGGACATAAATTCGTCGAATTTGCTTGTTTTTCATAATCTATTCATATACTAAATTTCAAAACCTTACATTAAGTGGTTCTTGAGCCCCACAGATGCATAGGTACTGATTATCAGGAGGAATAACTCGGTAATCACTTAACCCCGAACTACCTTACCTTTATCGAAATATTTTATACAGCAAGAAAGACTTACTTACCAAAAGTCAGGTTCCCAGGCGAAGCAATTCAGAAGTTACAAAAATGCCAAATTAAACAAAGTGGCATAACTTGCTTTTGACTGAATTCGCCCAAAAGTTAATCAGTTGATCTACACCTTAGCCCTTAGCTGTATGCATCCTAGTGCAAACGTATTCCCAGGATTTTGGGAACAAACTTTCATGTAATTTTTCGAAAAAAGGGCATAATTCTATAAGTACATGGCAGACGGAAAAGAAAAAAATACGGCCTGCTTACTTTTCATGCTCTATCAACCTTTTAAATATCAAGGCCTCAGCCGTTATTGTTCTTGAGAAACAGACAACCCATTATTATGCGTTATACAGATGAGAAAAAAACTATGTTAATAGTGGATGCGTCATAACGCAATCAACACAGGGTATAATCGATTCCGCTAATTTTTGCTTCCTGCAGAGACTGCCCGTCGTATATTGCTTCCGCCGAGACTGTACGCTGTAGTTTGCTTCCTGCAGAGAAGAACTGTTTCCCCCTAGGCAATTGTGAAGGGGTAGTGAGATAAGAATTTGTCTAGAACATTCAGTAACAATCGGAGATCTTCCACTGCCATAAATTAAATATTACATATCATTTTGTGATCAAAGTTTGCAAAATATTTTTTTCTGTTTTAGACTCTCATCGTTTATTAGGAAAACGAAAATATGCATTAATTCCCTTTTATTTGTAAATGTTTTGCTAAAAAACCAATGGTTTTCTTATGTTGATATCATATGAGCCGCGACGCGAGAAAACCAACAAAGTGGTTGTGCGCCCAGCGCAGACTCAGATCAGCCTCGGCATTCACCCAGTCTGATCAGACTCTTTGCTAAGCGCTTAAAGGGTAGCCGAGGGACTAAGCTACCTTCATGCGGAAAGCGAAGACTCTGATCAGACTGGGCGGATGCCCAGGCTGATCTGAGTCTGCGCTGGGCGCACAACCACATTGTTGGTTTTCTCGCGTCGCGGCTCATATAATACTAACAAATCATGTGCTAGTTCCTTTAAATGTGAGAGAGAGTAATTTACTGTATAAAACGGTAATATCAATTTGCACTGTACGGCGTCCGACTCTACCATATACGGCTTCCTTGTTTTTGTTAAGAAGCAATGTACGGTTTCCGCCGGCAAAATATCAGAGCAATCAACATTTTCGCTTAAATATAATTGAATTTATTACTTCTTGGTCTGTAAATGATATGTAGAGATGTCTTCATGGCAATTATTGTGTTTTTTTTTGAACATTTTCATGGAAAATATGCATTTCTATTATGCAGCAACCTGAGGGAGACTAGAACACCTTTTGTTGATGTTGCATACGTGGCTTAAAGGCTGTGTAGAGATGAAAAAAAAACATAGATGTGTACATTTATGAAGCACAATATCAGATCTAGCGAGACTACTTTGTTGCAATATGACTGCTAACCATATTGCCTCATAATGTTCTTTATACGTATCATGCACTGTGCCAAGGAAATCTACTACCTGCAGACACTGAAATATCTTTTCCATCACTAAAATGTCAACATGGGGTCGGCGGCACGTTTATGTAACGTTGTTCTTACGTGACGTCGGTGTGTGTGTGTGTGTGTGTGTGTGTGTGTGTGTGTGTGTGTGTGTGGTGAGGGGGGTTGGGCGATGGTGCTGCTTTTAAATTTTTATTTTGATAAAATTAGGGCAAGGGACTACTTTGCTTGCAGTAGGTACGAGTGGGAGTTATTTAGATATTTTTCCCGTCTATCATTTCTCTGGACTGAAATACTGTCCAAAAGGGCCGTTAAACCCAAAACAACCATTCAACCAACATGACGTCGGTGGCAATTTGATATGACGCTGTGCTGACGTTGTGACGTCGATGTCCCGTTGATACGACGTTGTTCTGAATATGAAGTCGATGTCACGTTGATACGACGTTGTGCTGACGTGACGTCGGAGTCATTTTGATAAGACGTTGGGCTGACGTCTCGTCGATGGTGCGTTGATACGACATTTATTGTGACGTTGTGAATTCGGTGGCATGTTGATAAAGTTGTCAAGTGGTTGACGTTGTGTGTTTGATGGACTTAAGGTGTAGGGGTACTGATCCATGTTTTCTGCTGTTTTTACAAAGGGGAACAATTTATGTGATATTTGTTTTTGTTGCCCTGGAGCTCTCTACTCTTTAAGGAAAATATTCTGCTTTCCTGCAAGTTAATTGCTATAATACTTTACCCATATTAGCAATGACATTTGCAAAGTTGCTTCCCCTGAAGGTGTATACATTCAGCTTAATATTTATACCCTCCCCGAGAAAATACATATCATGGCCAGGGCCACGGAAGTTATGGGGATTCATAAGAATGACGATGCAGAAGGGGAAAAAGATAAAAGTACAATATCGGTACTTTCATATTAGGTTTAAGTAGTGGGTGAAGCCCTGGCTTGCCAAACTGACAGTTAGGCTTCAAATCTTGCTGAAGGCGGCATTCTTTTTAACCGTAGACGCGATTCCATTTATGATCAACCCTCCATTGGCACGATATGACTGAAATGGTGTTGCAAAGTCAGAAAATTGCAATCATCTGTCCATCCATCTCTCATTCCGTATCTGCAGTTAATCAGTGATATTTGTCTTCGGCAGACACCATCTGTTAAATTCATATGCACCGTAACGAGAAAATGCACGACCAGCAGATATTGAGAGATCTTTTGTATGAACAAAGCATCGACATGATGTCATTGCCACATGGATACGACGTTGTGTCTGGTAAGATTAACTTAAGGTATATGGGTATCCCACCATGCTTTTCCGCAAGTATTAAATGAGCCGCGACGTGACAAAACCAACAATGTGGTTGTGCGCCCAGCGCAGACTCAGATCAGCCTGGGCGCCTGCCCAGTCTGATCAGAGTCTTCGCTTTCCGCATGAAGGTAGCTTAGTCCCTCAGCTACCCTTTAAGCGCTTAGCAAACAGTCTGATTAGACTGGGTGAATGCACAGGCTGATCTGAGTCTGCGCTGGGCGGACAACCACATTGTTGGTTTTCTCGTGTCGCGGCTCAAATAGGGAAACATCTTCTGTGACTCCCAAACCAAAAAAACCGACAAGGATCACTTGATACTCCCTCTTATTTATCACTTCTGAACCAAAATGACTACCAAAGATAATTTATCAGAATAGTGTTTGTGCAAAGTCATTTTACAAAGATTTGAATAAACTGTTCAAATGTCCCATTCTGAACCAGTTTGCTTTTGAGTTAACACTGATTCTCAAGAAAGTGTAACTTTTGGGTGGTTAAAAAATCGAAAAACTAAACAAGTCATAGAGATCGCTGACGGTCATTTCACAACTTTGGTGTCTCACGAAGCTATATCTAAAGTATTGCACAGTAAATATCAGGTGAATTCAGATAACGAGAGACAACGTGAAGGCACTTAAACTTCTCTTGGGTATTCTACGAGTCATATATACCAAATACTTGAAGCAATTGCTAGACGTAACAGGGTATAATCAACCGTAGAGGCAGGTGATTTTGTTTAGGACAAAGTTGAGCTTTAGAAATCTTCACTCTGTTATTTCTGAAAAAGCAAATTGCTCTTCTTCTACCAAAAAGAAGCAATACGACCTCATTGTACTTAACTAACATGAAAGAGAACTGTTCCTGCCAAGCACATGAAGTTAAAGATTTGAAATCCTCAAGGAAAACTCCTGTTTTAAACTTTAAAACTTTAACCTGTCTGTATAAAACGCATATGCTTTTTAGAGCATCTAGAGTGGTTACACTGTTATTCATGTCTTCTGTATTGTCCCGTAAAATACACGATCTTAAAATGTGACAGTGAATTGTTTGTGTTTAGATACAAATATTAACATAAATCGCTAGATGCGGTGTTGTTACATGAAAAAGTTCTATATTTAACCACAGAGAAGTGTTTGCGTTACAATTTGCCTGTCTGTTTGCCTTTTTTAATCAGCATTCCTGCTTTGCATTTCAAGTTCTTTTTCTCAGTTCTTAAATAGAAAAACTTGAAATCTCAATAGTAGTAATATGAGACTTTCCGACAAGAATATTTCAAGATACATGCATCTAGAAGTCAATCATCTTTGACTTGTATATATTTTGTTGTTATATGAAAAAATATTACCATAAAATCATCTTATTAAGACAGTGAAACTTGTTTTAAATTTGTATTTTACGAGACATTAATGTTGTGTTTGATCGCACGATTTCTCAAGTCTTCCCACTAAGAAAATATCCAATTTCTGATGACAATAACGCCTATATAACACTTAAAGATGACTAAACTGCAGAAGAACATCATTTCTAGCGCCATATAAATTGCGAATCAGGCAATCTATTTTTGCAGACTTGAAATTTGACCAAATTTTCCAAGAAAACAAATTAAAACTACAGATAAAGAGAGCAGATTACCCAGTCTAGGACAGAGAATAAAGACGCATATATTATAATTAATTTAAAACATAATTTCTAATCCTCAGGTTTGTCGGAACTTTTTTTCTTTAAAGAACTGCTATTAAATGTAATTGTATTTTACGGGACACATTTCTGTATTATACGGGACTGCTCGAATGTCGATTTATTTCCTAAAACTAGACCACAGTGCATCAGTATTTCATTTATTTTAATTGTCCATTACAATCCGTGGAAAATATTTAGCGCATAAATGGACATATCAAATTCAGTTTAAGAAGAAGGTAACTACTAAACGAATATTTTGTTGAATCATGAAATCATAATATGAAATATTCAATAACTGAAAATTTCTCCCATATTTTCAATCTTTTACAGCTTTTGATTGGCCGTTCATGTGTATATTTTTAAATGAAAAAGTCAATCTGCTCTTTTTAAGAGTGTATCAGCTTCTTGCTGGGTCCATTCCTGAACTACTCAGAATTTCTGTCCCGTATAATACGTCCCGTAAAATAATTTTTTGAAACGTGAAACTTATTTTCTATGAAGCATATTCGTTAAGGGTTACGATAGTTGTCCAATGACCATTAGGGGTTGTTTCCCTTCCACGGCAGGCACTAGGTTTCTTTCTTGTTAAAAAAATGGGTGACTTTGGCTTGACTCATAAAATACACTTGAAATATTACGTTTTTTCAGAATACTAAAGACGCGTCAAAACAAAATTTAAATTTAATAGATAGTAAAAAAATATTTATGACCTGTCAGGGTAACTGATGATGACCTCCTTGGTGAAAAAACAAATCTGGTTAGCCTCATCCGAAACTTTGGAATGCATTGTTAATGCTTGGACTCGTAGAATACACAGAACTCAGTGACAAGAAACAATCATGAGTTAAACAAAGCATTGTGTTCAAAAGTATACCCATTAATCACTAGTCGAAAGGACTCGATAAAAGCAACCTTTCCAAGTCAAGACTATTTGCTTCACGCCGAAAGTCTTCAAAAGAATTGAAAGTAAATATTGACATCTTTAATTATGACATGCAAAAAATAGGGGGGTCCTTCAGTATCAGGTATGACTATGTGAGTATTTCCGTGTATTTGAATCAATATTATAACTTAAATGTTTAAGGTAGTGGCAAAAACTTCAGAGCATGCACTTATTTGATATAATCGACAACTCAAAACAAAATTATACATGCGTTTAAAGCCATGACACCATTCGTTACACTTTCTTGAGAATCAGTGTAAAGCGCTTGTTAACAAACGTGGAGTTGTCACCGTTTATGTAACGAACTAGGGTAGGCCACACACTCTCACTAACCAGAGGCTACTGACTAGCTGGGGACATTTCAACGATGCTTTTGGCTCATACTGCCATGTATGCCTCAAGCGGAAACAGTACAGGAGCAAAGCGGACGCTGTACAAAAGGTAAATATTGAAAGGCGGAAACTGTACACACCATCTGTTTTTTTTCCTTTTTGTTAAAAACTGGTAGTCTTTCAGAAGTGAAATCCTATGGCTTCTCAAAAAGAATTCAAAATACATATTTTGCACAGAAAAATGCTGCATGATTCAACAGAATAGCCATTTAAATACCGTGGGTAGAAATATCATAGTTCTAACACTTAAGTCTGAAATATGACCTTCTTTTGCATTTTTCTTGGATGGAATTTGAAGGTATTTGTTTCAAAAGGTATGTGAAATAGCTAGATGACAGGAATGAACATATATGACAACATAAAAGTAATTTTCTTACCGGAGGATGTCTTGTCTGTCTCTGCGGAAATCGTTTTTCTCTGCAGGAAGCAAAATATAGCGTACATGCTCGGCGGAAGCAATATACGACGGACAGTCTCTGCAGGAAGCGAAAATTAGCGGAATCGATTATACCCTGTGATCAAATACTAGTATACCAAAGATTAGGGTTCTGGGTCAAACGCTTCAAAGGTTGAAAAAATGCCAAATTCAACAAATGGGCATAATTCAGTCAGTTTTTGACGGAATTTACCAAAACGTTAATCAGGTTATCTTCACCTTAGCCCCTAGCAGTATGCCAAATATGAGCATTCTAACTCAAACGGTATTCCCAGGATTTTGGGAACAAACTTTCATGTAATTTTTCGAAAAAGGGGCATAATTCTGTAAGTACATGGCAGACGGAAAAGAAAAAAACGGAACTGCTTATTTTTCATGCTCTATCCACCTTTTAAATATAAAGGCCCCAGCAGTTCTTATTCTTGAGAAACAGACCACCCATAATTGTTTTATACAGATAAGAAAAGGGAAATAACTTTATTAATAATGAATGCATCATAACGCAACCAACATCAGAATGATCAGCACATCAAATACATATAATATATATATATAAAAAAAATTGGGTTCTAGGTCAAACGGTTCAAAAAATGGAAAAATGCCATATTCAACAAAAGGGCATAGCATAATTCAGTCATTTTTGACGGTAATAGCTCAGAAGTTAATCAGTAGACTTACACCTTAGACCCTAGCAGTATGCCAAATATGAGCATCATAGCTCAAACGGGTGTCCCAGGATTTTGGGAACAAACTTCCATGTAAATTTTCGAAAAAGGGGCATAATTCTGTAAGTACATGGCAGACGAAAAAGAAAAAAAAAATACGGGTTTGCTTATTGTTCATGCTCTATCCACCTTTTAACTGTCGAGGCCCCAGCAGTTATTGTTTTTCAGTAACATACCAAACATAATTCTGTTCTATACAGATAAGAAAAGGGAAACCGTTCAAAAGTTGGAAAAATGCCAAATTCAACAAAAGGGGCATAATACAGTCATGTTTTTACGGAATTCGCCCAAAAGTTAATCAGGTGATCTACACCTTAGCCCTTAGTAGTATGGCAAATAGGAGCATCCTAGCTCAAATGGTATTCCAAGGATTTTGGGAACAAATTTTCATGTAGGGGCATACTTCTGTAAGTACATGGCAGACGGAAAAGAAAAAAAAAAGACGGAACTGCTTATTTCTCATGCTCTAGTCACATTTTAAATATCAAGGCCCCAGCGGCTATTGCTCTTGACAATCAGACTACCCACGATTATGCTGTATACAGACGAGAAAGGGAAATAAGTCTATTAACAGTGGACGCATCATAACGCAACCAACATCAGAATGATCAGCACATCATTACTAGTAATATACCAAAAATAAGGGTTCTAGGTCAAACGGTTCAAAAGGTGAAAAAATACCGAATTCAACAAAGGGGCATAATTCAGTCATTCCTATTATAAATACGGGGTGGTTGGGTGGTGTGATGGTGCTGTGTATAACTTACAGTGCCGGGGCGTCCTACTGATTTGGATAACAGTAGGGCAGGGGCCTACAGTGCTTGCAGTAGGTGCGGGTGGGTTGTTTGGACATATTTTTTTCTTGTCTATCATTTTTTTCTTTTTCCCCCTCTTCGGGAGACGACCCGATACAGACTGAAATACTGTCTAAAATGGCTGTTAAACCCAAAACAACCAACTAGCCTTCTGATTTGAATGATAGTAGGGCAAGGGCCTACTGTGCTTGCAGTAGGTGCGGGTGGGGTTGTTTGGACATTTTTCTCTCGTCTGTCATGTCTCTCTTCTTTCTTCATGTCTTTGGGAGACGGCCCGATATAGACTGAAATACTGTCTCTGTTAAGCCCTGAAATAAAGGGCTGTTAAACCCAAAACAACCAACCAACCAATCCGTAGATGACAAAAATACCACAGAAATAACTTAGCTGTGTAGAAAAATCTCTTTACTTACTGTTAATAAAAGAGGACAGAAAATCATAAAATGGCAAACAAAATTATTTTCTAACAGTTATTTAAATGTATTACGTGGGGTGATCATTAAGTAATGGAAACACCTTTGTAGATTCATTCTTTGTTGTTGATCAGCAGTATATATACATGAAAATATGCAAACATTTAGAGACTAAACCTTAGAAGTTTAAGGCATTGTTGCCATGGCAACGATAGTCCTAAAAAGTACTTTCGAAATTAATTATATGTCATATGCTTGCTTCTTGTGTTTTGTATATCTGGAGTACTGTTTTGATACATACACATGTAATGAAACAAATCCTAGTTTCCATTATTTAATGATCACCCCTCGTATTTAAAACTGCGCGCCTATACTTTAGTGTACACAGAAAGTGATGACATAATATATTTATTTCCCACCTTATACATAGCGTTTGTTTGTTTAGTCAACAACGGTATTACTATCGTTAGAGGGGAATATCTTGACCATAAAATCAAAATAAGTAGCTTAAAACCTTAAAGAACGTTCAGAGCTCTAAATTTGGCATTTTTGTGGTATAACTTTATTCAATAATTTATCATTTATATATTTATGTATTATTTTATTTTACTTTCCCTTTAATAATATTTAGTAGAATCTTATTGGAATCGTCTCGAGACGAGGCGATTCTTATACGCTTGGACTACATACTTTACTTTTTTTTTATAGAAAGAGTTCAATGGTACACTCCAAATATTTCGGCTAGCCTGGCGCTGTGGATTAACGATATCTTTAATCCAGCTGTATGGTACATATCAGATTGTAATTATTTTTCATTAACTTTACAGTAAAAGGATAATATAAACAAATAAAAAAAAAACTCGTAAGTCTTTTCCACGACAGTTAGTGATAACTGGACTATTATTATTATTACTGTTCATATTACTATTAATTATTTTTGTCATTATAGTTTAGCATTTGGCCCACAATACTCTTAAAATTGTAAAAAAGTCAAGTTCCTTCCGACTATTTTAGAGGTGGCGCGATGGTGCTTGGGGTAACTTTCTACTGATTGGGTAAAAGTAGGGCAAGGGCCTACTGTGCTTGCAGTAGGTGCGGGTGGGGGTTGTGTGTGTACATTTTTCCTCTCACCTGTCATCTTTTTAGCTCACCTGAGCCAGCGGCTCCGGGGGAGCTTATAGGATGGTAAGGCTCCGTCGTCCGTCGTCGTCCGTCCGTCCGTCCGTCCGTCCGTCCGTCGTCCGTCCACAATTTCAAACGACTTCTCCTCTGAAACCGCTGGGCCAATTATAACCAAATTTCATATGCAGCCTCTAGGGAACTTAGGAACGAAAAGTTGTTCAAACGGTCCTGGTCACATGACCAACATGGCCGCCACGCCCATATATGGTAAAAACCTAGAAAAATCTTCTTCTCCAGAACCGATAGGCCGATGGCCTTGAAACTTGGTATGTAGCATTGGGCACGCGAGTATTACCAAGATTGTTCAAACTATGACCTTGGGTTGACCTTGACCTTTTTTACGGTAAGGTCAAATTTGCTCTCTGTAGCTTTTATATGGGAAAATGCTAGAACATAAGATTTCTTGGAAATGGTTGAAGATTTTGACCTGAAAATTGGTATATACAGTCATCTTAATGAGTACATGAAAATTTATGCATACAAGAGGTCAAGGTCATTTTTTGACCTTTGACCCTGGTCTCTCATATTTTGACCATTTCACACAATTCCTCAAAAGCCACCGGGCTATTTGTAACCAAATTTCATATAGAGCCTCTAGGGGCTGCGGGAATGAAAACTTGTTCAAACGGTCTTAGTCACATGACCAAAATGGCCGCCACGCCCATATATGGTAAAAAACCTGTAAAAATCTTCTTCTCCAGAACCAATGGGCCGATGGCCTTGAAACGTGGTATGTAGCATCAGGTATGCGAGTACTTCCAAGATTATTCAAATTATGACCTTGGGTTGACCTTGATTTTTTTTACAGTAAGGTCAAATATGCTTTCTATAGCTTTTATATGGGAAAATGCTAGAACATAAGATTTCTTAGAAACTGTAGAAGATTTTGACATGAAAATTGGTATGTTCAGTCATCTCAATGAGTACATGAAAATTTATGAGTACAAGAGGTCAAGGTCGTTCATTGACCTTTGACCCTGGTCTCTCATATTTTGACAATTTCACACATCTTCTCAACAGCCACTGGGCCAATTGTAACCAAATTTCATATAGAGCCTCTAGGGGCTGAGGGAACGAAAAAATTTTCAAATGGTCTGGGTCACATGACCAGAATGGCCACCATGCCCATATATGGTAAAAAACCTGTAAAATCTTCTTCTCCAGAACCAATAGGCCGATGCCCTTGAAACTTTGTATGTAGCATTAAGTATGCGAGTACTTCCAAGATTGTTCAAATTATGACCTTGGGTTGACCTTGACCTTTTTAGCTCACCTGTGCCGAGGGAGCTTATAGTTTAGGCAGGCTCCGTCGTCGTCCGTCCGTCATCTGTCCACAATTTCAAATGACTTCTCCTCTGAAACCGCTGGGCCGATCGTAATCAAATTTCATATGTAGCCTCCTGGGGTCTTAGGAACGCAAAGCTGTACAAACAATCATGGTCACATGACCAACATGGCCGTCATGCCCATATCTGGTAAAAATCTTAAAAAATCTTATTCTCCAGAACCAATAGGTCAATTGGTATGTAGCATTAGGTACATGAGTACTACTAAGGTTGTTCAAATTATGACCTTGGGTTGACCTTGACCTATTTTACTGTAAGTTCAAATTTGGTCTTTGGTGCTTTTATAAGGAAAAATGCTAGAACATAAAATTTCTGTTTTTGGAATTAATGGCAAGTTCTAACTGGTGGGTTCATAGTATTATGGTTCTAGGTTATAGCACTTTCTCTTAGCGCCCTCTATTGATACAGTAAAACCTGTCATAGTGACCTCGTCTATTAAGCAAGCAACTTGTATTAAGCAAGCATGTATTCAGTTCCCAAAACAGGCAAATACATTGAAATGTACCTGTATTAAGCAAGCACCTGTCTTCAGCAAGCAGACTTTGACTATCCCTTAGGTGCCTGCATAATGCAAGTTTGACTGTATGTGAAATTTCATTCAGTTTTCCTCTATATTTTCAGAAATCCGTTGATCTGAAGTCAGCAGTGTTTATCCGTGGACTACAAAACCTAGCAACATAGAACATAGTTGGCAGAAGATGAATTCAAGAATACTTCTTGTCCAAGCCTTTTGAACTCATTAATGTCTTGCACTGGCTTATTGAAAAGCGTACCCATGGAGTTATCCATATGACAGTATCTTTTTATGGATGCCTTTGCCAGCAGTGATTAAAGTGCAATCAGTAGGGCGTCTGACTTATAACCAAAGGTCCTGGGTTTGATACCTGATCAGGCCACTTACTTTCATTTCTCCTTCCGCTGACTCAAGAAGGGTAGTTGTCAGTTACTGGTGGAAGTAAGTGCACTTAGTACTGGTTAACCGCTTAGGAGGTCTAAGCATGCCCAGGAATAGTGTGGTTAGGTTAAATGACTGTCCTGACATTACCATAGCTGTTTACCGTGGACGCTAAACAATAACACAACATTATTGTTTTTTTTTTTGTTTTTTTTTCTTATTTTTGTTGAGATTGAAAATGTTAAATATTTGAAAGTTTATGGCATCTGCCACAATTTATATCTGTACAAGGATACTGTTATATTTTGTACCAGGTAATAAAGTGACACTGGTTAAGAAGATTATACATTTCAATTTCTCTTTATTACATCAGCAGCAACTGATATTAATGTTAAAAACATTCTGTATATCAGTGCTGCTGAATAATAGAGATGATACCTCCACCAGTGCAGTCTATGGGCCTCCTCCTGGAATGTAATCGCCTTGCTGATCATGCAGAATATTTTTGTTATTGACTTTGTTTTAACTTTAAGAGTTTACACTATATATGATAATACTACTAATCATAGAAACAATAATAGTCATAATACTCTTGACAGTGCTGTTGTTGCAGTTTATATTTTTTCTATGAATAATACATTATGACAAGTTTACTCATTTTTTCTGTAAAATATGTGCACTAAATCTGTCATTTAATTACAACAAACAAATGGTCAAATACATATATGTTATAGATCTTGAAAATCTTGAACAGCATGAATAATTTCATACAGTTTGGTAAATTTTTTGGAGTAAATTCAAGCTTAGTATATGCTGTTCTTTTCAAAAAATTAAAATAAAACAAGTGTGAAAGATTCTGACCTTCAAAACTATGACATGCATATGTTGTACTGTTTGATAATATTTATTTCTTTTATAGGTATCAAAACAAGCTTTATATGAACTATTGTTTTCAACAAATTACTAAAAAGTGTTGAGATATTATTGGATTGTGTTATATTTTGTGATTGGATGGTGTATTATCTTCTCTGGATATAGACTGACTTAAAAGTAGTGAACTGTTGTTCCCTATTACTGAGGAAGAGGACAATGCCTCGAACAAAGAACTGGAGACGCTCTGCAGCCAGGAAGATGGTTTTGGATAGAAGCTGTGACAGCCAGACTGGGTTGACTCCTGAGTCGACTCCTAAATCTGGGTTGACTCCCGAGTCAACTCCTAAATCTGGGTTGACTCCCGAGTCAACTCCTAAATCTGGGTTGACTCCCGAGTCAACTCCTAAATTTGGGTTGACTCCTGAGTCGACTCCTAAATTCATGCAGACTTCAGAGTCTGTCATGACCAAGGGCCTCGTAGAGGCAAGTCCTGTCAGCGTGCAGGCACATCAAAGGAATAAACAATGTCTTTTGACCAAAGATTATAAAATAGATTCACAAAGTACAGATCATAATCAAAGGAATGAACAAAGTCAGTTGACCAAAGATTATGAAACCAGTATTGAAGAGAAGCATTGTCAAATAGACTCACAAAATACAGAACATAATACTTTACCATACAGTTCTGGTACCAGTACTTTCCCAGATATATTGACCAAAACTAGAGGTCCTTGTTTGACTGAATTTGATAATGGAAGTCAACCTTTTAAGGAAATTTCATTTTCGACATCGTTTGAGTTAGGTTCTGCTAAGAACACACAGGCTGCCACACCCATAACTGATAGTTTTCAACCCGGCTCTTGTAATCATTGTTTAGAGAGCTTAAAGCCATTTCATTCACAGTCAATGATCTGTGGCTCATTTCACCAAGGAAGTGACAGATTCAGTGTAGAATCTCGGGGAAGCCAGTGTGTGTCAAATGCTCTTTGTGCCATTATTCGTGCTCAGTTTTCAAATACTTGTTCAAGTACTGAGATAGATCAAATACTTATCGAAGGAGATATTCTGTACCAAAAAATCTTATTTTCATTGAAAGCTGAACAGAAATACACCAGTAGATTGTTAACTTTTGATGAAATTCCTGAAAATGTAAATGTCTTCAAAAGAGATATACATATCATAAAGTCAGATGTTGTTTCTGGCATTGCAGTACAGCAGTTTGGCAACACATCTTCTCCAACACTACATCAGTCAATGTACACAGCATTTCATTCTTCTTCATATGTTCTGGTCATGATTGGTGCAATATGTTCTGCAGTTTACAAAAAAGATGGCATGTACAATTTTTTTGATTCACATTCTCATGCTCAAAATGGTCTTTCGTCATGTGATGGATATTCAGTTTTGATAAGATTCAGCTCTTTAGATGATTTGATCACTTACATGTATGCCTTATATGAAAGCATGCAAATAAACATGACAACGCAGTATGACTTGCTGCCAGTTGCTCTGATATTTAGAGAAAATTTTGATGTTGGTATAGATCAAGTTGACACTGTGGTTTCTTCTCAAAAGCAACATCTAGCTCAGCCAAGCAAGTTAGGGCCGTCTTGTAATTATTTAGCAATGGATAGGAGTTTGCAGTTGGATTGTTTACCTGAACCAATAAGTGAAAGTGAGCTTGAATATAGGGTAACTGATCATTCAGAAAGTCTTCTTGAAAATTATTTTGAGGATCAAAATATCAGACAGCAGAAAAAAACACAAGATATTGCTGTGGAAATAAGCATGCAGAAGAAAACCTGTGGTGACAAATTAAGGAAAAAACGCACTGCATACTATGCTGCATTTAAAAAGAAACAAAGAAGTCAGTTAGCTTTTAAAGAAAAAGAAAGGGTCATTCAGCTTGCTTCAAAACAGTCTGCCAGAAAAAATATGGATGTGTTAGCAACAGAGTGTGCTAAAAAACAGTCTGCTAGAAAGAATCCAGCTTTTAAAGAAAAAGAAAGAGTAAATCAGCTTGCTTCAAAACAGTCTGCTAGAAGGAAGCCAGCTTTTAAAGACAAAGAAAGGGTAAATCAGCTTGCTTCAAAAAAGTCGTCGAGAAAGAATCCAGCTTTTACAGAAAAAGAAAGGGCATATCAGCTTGCTTCAAAGGAGTCTGCTAGAAAGAATCCAGCTTTCACAGAAAAAGAAAGGGTAAATCAGCTTGCTTCAAAAAAGTCGTCTAGAAAGAATCCAGCTTTTACAGAAAAAGAAAGGGCATATCAGCTTGCTTCAAAGGAGTCTGCTAGAAAGAATCCAGCTTTCACAGAAAAAGAAAGGGTAAATCAGCTTGCTTCAAAACAGTCTGCTAGAAGGAAGCCAGCTTTTAAAGACAAAGAAAGGGTAAATCAGCTTGGTTCAAAAAAGTCTTCCAGAAAGAATCCAGCTTTTACAGAAAAAGAAAAGGTAAATCAGCTTGCATCAAAGCAGTCTGCTAGAAAGAATCCAGCTTTTAAAGAAAAAGAAAGGGTAAATCAGCTTGCATCAAAACAGTCTGCTAGAAAAAATATGGATGTGTTGGCTAAAGAACGTGCTAAAAAGCAGTGTGCAAGAAAGATACCAGGTGCATTAGCGAAAGAATGTGCTCAGAAACTAGCAGACAGACAAGACCCAGATTTTAAAGAAAAAGAGAAGATATATCAACTTGCTAGTAAACGTAAGCAAAGGCAAAAACCTTTTTTAGCTCACCTGAGCCAGCGGCTCCGGGGGAGCTTATAGGATGGTAAGGCTCCGTCGTCCGTCGTCGTCCGTCCGTCCGTCCGTCCGTCCGTCCGTCCGTCGTCCGTCCACAATTTCAAACGACTTCTCCTCTGAAACCGCTGGGCCAATTATAACCAAATTTCATATGCAGCCTCTAGGGAACTTAGGAACGAAAAGTTGTTCAAACGGTCCTGGTCACATGACCAACATGGCCGCCACGCCCATATATGGTAAAAACCTAGAAAAATCTTCTTCTCCAGAAGCGATAGGCAGATGGCCTTGAAACTTTGTATGTAGCATCGGGCATGCGAGTATTACCAAGATTGTTCAAATTATGACCTTGGGTTGACCTTGACCTTTTTTACGGTAAGGTCAAATTTGCTTTCTGTAGCTTTTATATGGGAAAATGCTGCAACATAAGATATCTTGGAAACTGTTGAAGATTTTGACCTGAAAATTGGTACATGCAGTCATCTAAATGAGTACATGAAGATTTATGAGTACAAGAGGTCAAGGTCATTCTTTGACCTTTGACCCAGAACTCCTATATTTTGACAATATCAAAAAATCTCCTCAAAAACCACTAGGCCAATTGTAACCAAATTTCATATAGATTCTCCAGGGGTTGAGGGAATGAAAATTTGTGCATACGGTCCAGGTCACATGACCAACATGGCCACCACGCCCATATATGGTAAAAACCTTTAAAAATCTTCTTCTCCAGAACCAGTAGACCGATGGCCTTGAAACTCAGTATGTAGCATTGGGTACTCAAGTACTATCAAGATTGTTCAAATTATGACCCTGGGTTGACCTTGACCTTTTTTACGGCAAGGTCAAATATGGGAAAATGCTAGAACATGAGATTTCATGGTAAGTTTTGAAGATTTTGGCCTAAAAATTGGTACATAGAATCATCTTAATGAGTACATGCAGATTTTTGAGTACAAGAGGTCAAGGTCATTCTTTGACCTTTGACCCAGAAATCTCAAATTTTGACAATTTCAAACAATCTGCTCTAAAACCACTGGGCCAATTGAAACCAAATTTCATATAGAGCCTCGAGGGGTTGATGGAATGAAAATATTTTCTAACGGTCCTGGACACATGACCAACATGGCCGCCACGCCCATATATGGTAAATACCTTTAAAAAACTTCTTCTCCAGAACCAATTGACCGATGGCCTTGAGACTTTGTAAGTAGCATTGGGTACTTGAGTACTATCAAGATTGTTCAAATTATGACCTTGTGTTGACCTTGACCTTTTGCAGCAAGGTCAAATATGGGAAAATGGTAGAACATAAGATTTCATGGAAAGTTTTGAAGATTTTGGCCTAAAAAATTGGTATATACACTACAGTTGTCTTAATGAGTTCATGAAGAATTATGAGTACAAGAGGTCAAGGTCATTTTTTTACCTTTGATCCAGATTGCTCATATTTTGATATTTTCAACCATTTCCTCAAAAGCCAAAGGGCCAATTGTGAACACATTTCATATAGAGCCTCCAGGGGTTGATTGAATGAAAATTTGTTCAAAAGGTCCAGGTCACATGATCAACTTGGCCGCCATTACCACTTACGGGATAAATCTTTAATATTTTTCTTCTCCTGAACCAATACACCTATGGCCCTGAAACTTGGTTAATAGCATGGAGTACTAGAGTACCACCAAGACTGTTCAAATGGTGACCTTTGGTTTACCTTGACCTTTTTTGCGGCATGGTCAAATATGGGAAAATGCTAGAACATAAGATTTCATGGAAAGTTTTGGAGATTTTGGCCTAAAAATGGTATATATGGTTGTCTAATGAGTACATGAAGATTTATGAGTACAAGTGGTCATGGTCATTCTTTGACTTTTGACCCAAAACTCATATTTTGACAATTTCAGACATGATAAGTATAAGCCACCTTGCCAATTGTTCAGGTGAGCGTTTCAGGGCCTCGTGGCCCTCTTGTTTCTAGAATGTGAAAGGATTGCTCAGCAGCAGCGTAGGCAAGAGAAAAGAAAATTGGAAGACACACTTGAGCTGAACAGGGAAAACAAAAGGCGTAAAATTGCTGAAGAAAAAGGGCATAAAACTGAGCCATTTGAAGTATTTGAGGGAAAAAGGCATGAAAGTGTAGAAAAATGTCTTAAACAGTTTCATGAAAATATTGCAGTAGGACCTCTGTTTGTATGCACTTGTTGTCACCAAACATGGTTTCGAAAAAGTGTGTCAATGCTGAAAAACACTAACATTATGAGATGCAGTTTGAATTACTGCACAAAATTTAAGTCAGTCAATAGTGAAGAGTGGATATGTCACACTTGTTTGTCAGCATTAAAAGATGGTAAAGTTCCAAAACTGTCCGTCGCAAATGGAATGAAATGGCCAAACAAACCTTCAGAGCTAGATTTGCACCAGCTTGAAGAAAGATTAATTGCACTGCGTATTCCATTCATGCAAATTAGAGAACTGCCACGTGGTGGTCAGTATTCACTTAAAGGAAATGTAATCAATGTACCTGTTGATATTCAACCTACTGTTGACTCTCTTCCAAGACCCATGGATGAAACTTTTACAATTGCCATCCAGTTGAAGAAAAAGCTTTCATATAAGAAAATAGATTTTAAAGAAAATGTAAGACCCATGAGAGTTCTGACAGCATTACACTGGCTTCTAACAAATAGTGATATGTATAAAAATTCTGGCATTACAGTTGACAACAACTGGTTTCAAGCAGTAACTGAAAGTGCAGAGGATACTGTAAGAGAGTTTCTAGAAGTGTCAGCACAAACTACAATTCCTGATATTGACATAAATAACTCAGTGCTGGACGAAGATAAAACAGTTCCTTTAGTACCTAAAGACAGAGAAAAAGGTGATGGATATGAATCAGATGGATTCAGTGAGGTAGATAATAATGAGCGAGTTGGAAATGTTGATACCTTAGTGGATGATGCTAATATCGAAAATAAGTTTAATCAAGTGTTGACCTTTGCTCCTGGGGAAGGACGGCATCCCCTTAGCTTGTATCAAGATACAGATGCAGAGTATCTATGTTTTCCTACTATATTCTGTGGTCAGAGGCGTCCTGATAAGACTGAGAGAACAACTTTAGTTCATTACAGTGACATTGTTAAATGGGAGCTACGAAGTGTTGATAGAAGGGCTGCTCAGTCTGTTCCACACATTTTCTTTAAGCATAAAAAGCTGCAGATGAAACAAATAAGTGACAAAGTTAACTTAGCTGTAAGAAGATGTAAAAGTAAAGGCAAGAAAATTACTGCCGCTGAGGCAAGAGATCCAGCATATTTGGAGAAACTTGTGAAACTTGATGAAGGTTATTGTATATTTCGTCAGCTTAGAAATTCTCCAGCTTATTTAGAAAAAAGGAAGAAAGACATATTTGCAATGATCAGGCAACTGTCTTTACCCACTTGGTTTGTATCTTTGTCAGCAGCTGATACCAGATGGAATGATCTTTTGAAAATGTTAGCAAAACTGAATGATGCAATTGAGTATTCAGACAAGGATGTAAAGGCTTTAACTTGGCAAGAGAAAACAAGACTTGTTCAGAAAGACCCAGTAACTTGTTCAAGATATTTTGATCACAGAGTACAAGAATTCTTGAACACTGTCCTTAAAAGTGAGGTTGAACCTGTAGGAAAAGTGATAGATTTCTTCTATAGAGTGGAATTTCAACAACGTGGGTCTCCTCATATCCACATGCTTATTTGGATTGAAAATGCTCCTAAGTTTGGAAAAAACACGGAGGAAGAAATAATTCAGTTTGTTTATAATTACCTAACATGCAGTACTGATGATGAAGAAATCGGGGAGCTTGTTGAACTTCAGTCACATAAACATTCGAAGTCTTGCAGAAAGAAAGGAAAGGCAGTCTGTAGATTTGGATTTCCTTTGCCTCCTCTCCCAAGAACAATGTTGTTGCATCCTCTTGATGAAGACATAGAAAAATACAAAAAGAAACACTCAGAGCTTCAAAAGTCAATGAATGAGTACAAAGATGTCTCTGAAATTGCATTTGATGAGTTTTTGGAGCAAGTTGCCAAGATGGACTTCGAAAATTACATAAAGTGTATAAGAAGTTCACTAAGTGCTCCCAAAATTTTCCTTAAGCGGAATCCGAATGAGATGAGAATTAATTTGTTTAACAAAACAGTTCTTCTTGGCTGGAAGGCAAATCTTGATATTCAGATAGTTCTTGAACCGTATGGTTGTGCAGCATATGTTGTTGGTTATATAAGCAAATCTCAAAGAGGCATGAGCGCACAGCTTGATGCTGCAGCAAAAGAAGCTCGCAAAGGAAATTTTGATATAAAGAAACAAGTAAGACATATTGGGAATGTATTTTCAAACTGTGTTGAAGTGAGTGCACAGGAAGCAGTATATCTTGCTCTGCAGATTCCTTTAACAAAAGCTACAAGGGACATTGTTTTCATCAATACCTCTATCCCAGAAGAAAGAGTGTTTTTACTGAAATCTAAAACTGTGCTTGAAGAACTTCCTTCAGAATCTACTGACATAGAAGCAGACAATATAATTCAGAGGTATGCCAAACGGCCTAGACAACTTCAGAATTTCTGTTTGGCAGATTATGTCTCTACAGTTGACATTGTTTATCCTAAAGGGAATAGGTTACCTGAGAGGTCTGAAGATACAAATGAGGATGAAGGCAATTCATGTGATTCTAGTGATGAAAATGATGAAGATGGTAATGATGAGAGTATTGAATCGGAATATCATGGATCAGACTTGCTATATGTAGCAAAGAATGGGACAAAGTATAAACATAGGAGAGTTCCTAGAATTATACGTTATGTGAGGTATGATGTGAAGAAAGACTCAGAAAATTACTACAGAGAACGGCTTATGCTTTTTATGCCCTGGAGAAATGAAGGGAAAGATTTGTTAGGTTCGTTTCAAACATATGAAGCTCATTACAATGTCTTTAAAGACAAGCTTGAATCTAAACGCAGCCAGTATGAACATCATATTGAAGAACTTGAGCTTGCAAGGCAAATGGCAGAAGAGGAAGATGCTTATGATGAGATAGCACCAAACACAGAGCATGAAAACAGAGAAGCAGAATTAGAAGGTGAAAGAGAAGCTGAAAATTTTGTATATTTTAATCCAGATCGAGTAATAGAACATCGACAGTATGATATTGGTATAGAAATACAGTCTGCTTGTTCAGTGCCATCAGTAGAAATAAATGGCGTCATGTTACCCGATGAACAGTACTTAAATTTGCTCAGGAGTTTGAATTTGAGACAAAGAGAATTTTTCAATCATGTTCTGTATTGGATGAAATTCAAAGAAGAACCACTCTATGCATTTTTGTCAGGTGGAGCTGGTGTTGGCAAATCTGTGCTAATTAAAGCACTGTATCAAAGTCTGTATAGATTTCTAAATTTGAGAGAAGGAGAAAATCCAGATGATATTAGAGTTCTTCTTTGTGCCTACACTGGCAAAGCTGCATATAATATCAATGGTGTCACTATTGCCTCAGCTTTCTTAAAGAAGTTCAAACAAGGTAATGACCTTTTGTCAGCTGATGAACTGAACACATTTAGAGTGAAATACAGACATTTAAAAGTGATTATTATAGATGAAATTTCTATGGTAGGAACAAACACACTGACCTTTCTGGATACACGTTTGCAACAGCTCACTGGAACAAAAACCAGTTTTGGTGGTTTAAGTGTCATTGCTGTGGGGGATTTGTACCAGCTGATGCCAGTGTGTGACAAGTGGATATTCAGTGACCCCTCAAAGGGTGCTTCAGCTCTAGCAAATAATTTATGGAAGGATTATTTCAAATTGTATGAACTGGTTGATATCATGAGACAAAAAGATGATGTTGACTTTGCTCAGATGCTAAATCGGCTTAGGCAGAATGAGTTGACAGAGGATGACAAAAATGAATTACAGAAACATAGTATCAGCCCCCATATGACAAATTATCCAAAAGAGGCTCCTCATTTATTCACTGAAAACAAGTTTGTAGATAGACACAATGAAAATTATTTGAATAGATTATCAGAAGAAAAAGTTGTTATCCCATGTCATGATACAGTTGTTTCAGCAAATATTTCCATTAACAAATGCAAAAAACTCATTGAAACACTTCCAGATGATTCAAACAAAACTGCTAATTTACAAAAGCTGTTAACAATAGCAGTTGGGATGATTTATGATATAACAGTCAATGTAAATGTTGAGGATGGCTTGACAAATGGGTCTACATGTGTTGTCAAATTCATTGAGTACAAAATGGAAGGCATAGATCGTCCCAGTATTATATGGGTTTTGTTTCAAGATTCTCAAATTGGCCAGTTTACTCGTGAGAAATTTTCTAATAGGGGTTTGTACAGTGCAAACATAGATAAAGCATGGACTCCAATATTTGATATAGAACGAACATTTATATACAACTTCAAAACATTCCAAAGAATTCAATTTCCTTTGAAACCATCAGCAGGTAAAACAATCCATAAAGCTCAGGGGTCAACAGTTGATGAAATCGTTGTAGACTTATCTCAGACAAGAGTCAGAAAACAACCTCATATTCATTATGTTGCTCTTAGTAGAGTAAGAAAACTAGAAAATTTATATATTCTGAATTTGAATGAAACAGCCATGGCTGTGGATGAACAAGTGAAAATTGAGATGCAGCGGTTAAAAACAAACGCACTTCTTGAACTCTGTTATGTTCCTTTATATAAAGTTGATTCACACAAGATCAAAATTGCATTTAATAATGCAAGGTCCTTACATAAGCACTTTAAGGACATTGAATTTGAGCCAAATGTTTTGTCAGCAGATGTGATTGGGTTTGCAGAATCCAGACTTTGTGCTAGAGATGATAGTAGTGATTTTTCTCTGAAGAATTTCAGACTGATAAGAATGGATGAAACAGGACATGATTCTGGGAACAGGCCTTACCATGGACTTGCTTTGTACATTAAGGATTATTTTGAAATTCAGAGAATAGAAAAGTTCCATTCTGACATATGCGAATTTATGTTGGCTACCATAAACAGCAACAAAAAGGGACGTTTCCAAGTTGTATATTTCTACAAGTTCCCTAAAAGTGTGCAAACCAATTTAAGAAATGATATTCAGAATCATCTCATCCCATTACTTGATATGCATACCAAATTTGTGATAATTGGTGATTTTAACATCAGTGCAAATGACAACACTTCAGGTTTTGTAGATTTCATGAAGAAACAACTTAAATGTGAGCAACACATCAATCAGGCAACTTTTGATTCTGGATCAGTGATAGATCTGATTTTTACAAACTCTCCAGCATCCTGTGATGTTATTGAGGCTTACTGGAGTGACCACAAACTTGTTTATTGTGCACTAAATGCATAGATAAAATACTTACTATACATGTCAGAGAACACATAGAATTCACCCACAAGGTAATTAGCAATACCAGCCTCCAGTCAGAGGTTGGTATTGCTGGTGGTTATAGCAAGGATTGGGTGGCCACCAAACCAAATTCTGTTATTTGCCATCATTATCACTGTACAAGACACATTCACTGGTTTTATACTTATCATATTTATTTGTCCATTACATATAGGTTTTCCCTTCCAAAACAGTTCCAAAACCCTAGATCCATCCTACAAGATGGAGATAGAGTTTTGGGATTGTTCTAGGAGAGAAAACCTGTTTAGGTGCCATGGATGATCAGTTAAGGTACAGAAGGTTATAAGTAAGAATCCAGGTACAGAGATAGAGGTTCTCCCTTCCAAAACAACCCCAAAACCCTTGATCTATCTTGGAAGATGGCTCTAGGTTTCTGGGATTGTTTTAGGACAATAAACCAATGAGAGAGGTGCAGTGGTTAAGTGCATAGAGATGGTCAGTTAAGGTACAGAAAGTTACAGGTTACAATCCAGGTCTGGCCAGCCTGTGACTTGAAAACTGACTGAAGACTGAATGCAGAATAAAACAGGTGGACTTTTGCCTATTACATGCTGTATCCAAGATACAGGAGCCCCAGTAACATGGGTTTAGTGCTGGCCTGCTGATCTGGTGGTTTTGGATTTGATTATGGCGAAAGGTGGAATTTTTTCCAACCATAAATGGGATTTCATTGCACACAGCCTTTCATTATCACCCTTCCAGTGTCCTAATATGACTGAAATCTGTTAAAACTGATATCAAAATTGAAAGTCATCCATTATCCATATATCCAAGATGCAGTGGGACCTTTCACTTTTATGGGCAGGATTTACTGGAAACATTTTCCTTTTATATGTATTTCTTCATTAGAAATAGAGTTGAAAAGGATGTAAATTAGCCAGGCAATCTTTTCATCATTCATTTTATACTGAACGTCAAAAGAAACGCATACAATGTATACGCCCAATTTATTTAAAGGCATATGTATATGCTCTTATTTAGACATTTTAAGTTACTTTATTTATGATAATCTGACAGAATTAGCACCTTAACGCATCGATATTCAATAAACTTTAGAGACCAGAACGCTTGCTTTTGTGATGGGGTTAAACTTAAAGTCACCACACTTTCAGAAGCTGAATTTTAAATTCCATATAATGCTCAGCTAATTATTTTCTCCAGACATAATGTTAACGGCAAGGGTAAGAAACAGCAAAAAAGTCAAAGCAGTCGAGCCTTGCTCTTTAGAGAAACAATCAGGTGAAAGTTGGCAGTAGAAACAGTAAAACTGGCTTACAATTGGATTTCCATAGACCTTTTAACACTCTGTATTTCTTGAAAAGAACAAAAACCATTCATACGAAGAGGTTAAATGAATTAACAAGAGTAAAATAAAAAGCTTTGCAAAGAAATTTATCGTAGCACTGCAGAACTTTTGATGTTATTGGACTTCCCATTACGCTATTTGTTTAATTGCAAGGGAGATAATTTGACAAGTGTTTAACTTCAAACTGCTGTCATGTTCCTAAGAAGAATACCATGGTAATATAACCGACGTTTTTTTCATAACCACACATCAGGGTCGTGTTTTGGAAACAATTTGTTATACAGCCAAAGGAAAGGCAACTTTTACAACAACTTTGAATGTTTCACGATAAATTGAGATAACTCTTAAATCCAAGTTTAATTTTGCACGAAGATAAGTTTATATTGTTGGCAGACGTCAGTAGTATTTTCTGCTATATATGATTTAAAGCCATAAATCAGTTGACAGAAGAAAACTGAACCTAGACTTGTATGCGTTTCTTTTGGCGTTCAGTATACATTTTACATTTGTGGACTTACTTCTGTTTTGTTAAGTTGTGAACTATATTTCTTCAGTTATAAGACAGAGTTTTCACCTTCCAAAAACAATCTCAAAAATCTAGAAATCTATATGTGAATGATCCAGATTTTGGGGATTCTCTTGGAAGGGAAAATCTCATCACAAAGTTTACTAAAACTGATTGAGATATTTAGAGTCATTCTAGATCAGGAAAACCCCCATCCATTATAGCAAATTATTTATGGTACTTTTAAGATATTGTAAGAAACAAGATTTAGTTACAGCGCTGAAAGGTATTTTAGCCATATAAGCTTGCATACTTCAAACCAGAATTGATGTGCATTTTACCTGTATTGGCCCTACAATTTTGGACAGCCAAAAGTAGGACAATCATTGTTATAAAATTATTAGAAAGTGGATTTTACACATGTTGATGCATCCAAACGATGCTTAGTGAATGGCAAACATTGTAGACCCTGATCAAACTGCTCCTTGAGGAGCAGTGTCATCTGGCTCTACAATGTTTGCTCAGACCTGTCTGTCCGAATATTTAGGGTCATTTTGGTAATTTGGGTCTGTGTTATGCATTTGTTCTTGTCTTTAACCTGTTGTTGACTAGACGACTTGTCAATCCTTATCATTTGGATGAGTCCATTTATAGTTTTAGCGGTTTCAGTGGATTGTTCTCTTATATTGTATCTTGCATAGAAACATCTGTTAGCAGACAGTGTAGACTCTGATCAGATGCTGAATTCTGGGTGTGCACTGTTTGTATAATACTCCAAAATGCATTTCCAATGAATACAGTAATACATTTCTTCAAGATTCTGGAGAAGTGATTAGTAAGTTTGACTAGGATTAATACAGCAGTATTAATTTTCAGGGTATAGTTTCTGAATACAGGATAAGTCGCTTTCTCCACTGCTTTTGTGAAGACATATTTTACTGTGTTGTTGTGCCTGCAAATACTAGAAAATTAGACATAGGTATTAGTTTTCAAGTGGTGACAGTGGCACATAAACTTTAGTTGGGTTGTTTGGTTTATCTGTCTGGTGACAAAGAGCTGTAGGCGAGACATGGTATTTTGCAGAATTTTCATCAAGTAAGAGTAGGTGCTTTGTTTTCAAACCTAAACCAAATTTTTGTATTTCTGCTGTATTACTATTACTATTATTTCTACTTTTCAAACCAAGACCAAATTTTTATCATTTTCGTGTAAAATACTTTATTTCTTATAGTTAGGATATTTTTTTAGAACCATTTGTTAAGGCATATAGCCAAAGCTGTCTTAAAGGCCATCTAACCTTAATGAGAGTAGACTTTAGTATACTTGCTCAATGAAAGAAAGAAATGATACAGAGTTACACTGATATGACACTTTAAAAATACCAGGGTTGACCAATGGATATACCAGTATCAAACACCTGTTTGTAATTAATTGACCAGTGGACCTGAAGTTTGATCTTTGGCGAGCCATCTGTCTGTAACTGAGAGGGAAAGTATTTGCTAATGAGCATGTGGAACAACCCGTGTAAAGTACAGAACTTGGATAATTCACCAACAAAACAAATATTATAAGATGGACTGTGAAGAGCCCTTGCTTAATGTAATCAAAAACACGTGCTGTTAGGATGTTGCAGTCCATAATGCATCATTGTGTGGTACTTGATTTTCTACCAGGATGATTAGCAATTCATGGAACATTTGATAACCATTGCCAGTAAGAAGGCCATGCTCAAAAGTGTAACATAAACATATTATGTTTAATAGATTATGACAGGGCTCAGTAGGCACAGCAGCACATTCTAAGGACTCAATTTAGTGGAGAACTAGTGCTATTTAATGTGAATCAACATTCTGCTGTTAAAGGTTGTCATGACATACTCAGCAGGGAATGCAGGAAACATAGTGAATGCTCCGCTGACCCCTATTTACACTACAGGATATGGTGTGTAATGAAGATGTCATATGCAAGCTACATTTTCACAACTGTTTAAGACATATGTCATCTGATTAAACCTAACAAATCAGTTGTCACAACATACAGCATACTGGTGACAACACAAGTGACTGCTAGCTAGCTGTTATGATACACCTTTTGCCAGCATTACCTACTCCTATCAACATCATGTGGATATTCTTCCATGTGAAACAGTTTGTATAATTTTGATAGTTATTTATAGCCAGTGACATTACCTCATAGCAGGTCCTGATTAGTTCCGAAGTGCCTTACCAGACAGAGACATTCATAACTTTTTGACGTTTCCACAATGGAAATGCAAATGAAGCACAGACCTAATATTTTACTTTCATTTTGACTCTCTTATCTCTTGAGTCTTGTTTACCAAATTTTGGTATATGTATGATTTGAAATTGACTGATGAATATATCTCTGGGACTGGATTAAGATGTCATAGAAATGGACTGAATCAAATTTTCATAAACCAGTTGACAGTTGGTATTAGGTACCATTTCTTTTCTGAGACAGTATACTACCCTCTTAAAATTATATCTTATTTGAGCTATGATTCTATGAATATGCTATGTAGAAGTGTCTCTTTAAATGTAATTGTTTCATTGTCTTAATAGTAGGCACACAACACTGAATCAACATTGATTCAATTGCATGTTGAATTAATGTTTATTCAGTGTTTTATGCCCATGGTTGTTTCATGTTTTGAGTTTTAAATCATGAATTTGATATATCAGCTTATTAGCAGGCAAAATAAACATAGGATATGTAAATTTGTTAATTGAATTAATTACCTAAATTTTGACGGAACGAGTAGGAAAATGTATAATTATTTCTTTAATACTAAAAAAATTTACATGCAGTAAAGTGCAGCTCGTCACTATTGCAGCAAGCCATCATCTAAGAGCAAGTTCCATTCATGCTGTACTTTTCCAGACAAGCTGGAGGACAGTCAGAATCCTTTGCTTGAAAAGCTGTTGAAAACTATAGCATGTAGTATAAAAAAAACTTAAATAGTTGTTTGCTGCAAATTAAGACTAGGTGTCTGCACTTTACCGCATGAAAATTCATTGAATTTTTAGGAAATAATGAACAATTTTCTTACCCATTTTGTGTCTGTGGTTTTTATTTTTGTTTTTTTCTTTCGGAAAAAAAAATTAAATTAAAGAACATTTTAATTTTGTCTGTTTTCCTTCTGTTTACCTAGTGCAAAACTATCATTCTTATCCACCTACAAGATGAAAGGTTTACCTTCCTAAATAACCTTTACTATGTGAAAAAGGACTCATGAGTATGAATTCTTTTGAAATAAAGTTGTCTGGAAAGAAAACAAGAATCAGTTGTTTTGCTGGAAATTCTTGCATTTTGAGTAAAATCACATTTGCATCCATCGTGTATTAGATACCCAGCCATTACTGAATATCCATTACTAGTCAGACATAAACTGGGTCAGGCCTTTTCGCCAGTATATGGTAAAAGCTTCGGTCATTGGTCCAAGAAGACAGCCTGCTCACTTAATCTGACATTAGCTTAGAAGTTATTTGTTGTGATAATGTCATCTCAGGTGAGCGGTTCAGGGCCTCATGGCCCTCTTGTTTCTTTCTCCCTCTCTTGGGGAGACGGCTTGATATAGACTAAATAACTGTCTCAAAAAGCCGTTAACCAAAAAAACAACCAACCAACCGACTATCTTTAAAGCTATACAAGCAGAAATAATATGGGTCATGGATGTATGACCTGCGATTTTTGAGTGTTTTTTTAACTATTGCAGTCATATCATGACAGCGGGAGGGTGATCATGAAAGGCTGTTTGCAATGGAAACAAGTTTACGGTTGAAGAGGTTTCCGCCTGTAAGGTACCGACCATTTGATATCCGGGGGGGGGGGGAGGGGGGGGGGGCTGGTATATTTATCAAAAAAAATCCTTGTCTTTGGAAAAGCAAGAAAAAAAATAATCTGGCTCATAAGGGGGTTCAAAAAAAATAATCTGGCCTCAAAAGTAAGAGAAAAAAATAACCTGTCTCCACCCAAAATTTCAAAAAAAAAATATAGTCTGCAGATAACTCCATTGGAATTGAGTTTTTATAATGTCTCTGGCTTCTGGGGGGCTGTGCCCCCCAGGGCCCCATATTTATAGTAATATTTTAATATTATCTACAATTGGTTTACACCAGCGGGCCCGCATGTGCATACATTTACAAAAACATCCTATACAACATTCACATACATATATTATTGAGCTGCCGCATTACTAAGTAAATGTTTCCACTAAAACTGAATTGCAAAAGAGTCACTAGCTTATGGGAGACAAAACCATTATGGCAAAATAAACACTCTAAAAGGCAAAAGTCTTAATATAAAAACCCTTATTTTTATCATCATTCCTAGTTTTTCTCTATTGTTTCCAGTCTTAAAATTGGCATTCGAATTGGGAAATTGCTTTAGCTTAGACCCCCTTTTGTTAACTTCTTAGCACATAACTTTCAGTCATTTTATTAATTGCCCATTCATTTATAATGTGACTCTATCAGTATGTATTTATCAAACTTTCTAAAGTACGAATAAAGCATGTTTGGGCATAAAAAAAACTTAAATTCCTAATGTTAACCCTAAAACTTTGCCAAATAGCCGTAACTTTTGGCCAAAATATCCCTAATTTAAGGCCTAATTTTTTGCCAAACTCATACAGGGATGTTTAGCTCACCTGAGCCATAGGCTCAGGGTGAGCTATTGTGATCACCCAGTGTCCGTCGTCCGTCGTCCGTCGTGCGTCGTCAACAATTTGCTTTAAATGACATCTTCTCTGAAACCGCTAGGCCTAGGGCTTTGATATTTGGTATGAAGCATTGTCTAGTGGTCCTCTACCAAGTTTGTTCAAATGGTGGCCCCAGGGTTCAAAATGGCCCTGGGGCAGGGGGTCTTGGGTTCGAAACTAAAAAATACTTAAAAATCTTCTTCTCAAGAACTGCTTGGCTCAGAAGCTTGAAATTTGGTATGTAGCATTGCCTAGTGGTCCTCTACCAAGTTTGTTCAAATGGTGGCCCCAGGGTCCAAAATGGCCCTGGGGCAGGGGGTCTTGGGTTGGAAACTAAGAATTACTTAAAAATCTTCTTCTCCAGAACTGCTTGGCTCAGATGCTTGAAATTTGGTATGTAGCATTGCCTAGTGGTCCTCTACCAAGTTTGTTCAAATGGTGGCCCCAGGGTCCAAAATGGCCCTGGGGCAGGGGGTCTTGGGTTTGAAACTAAAAAATACTTAAAAATCTTCTTCTCCAGATTTGCTTAGCTCAGATGCTTGAAACTTGGTTTGTAGAATTGCCTAGTGGTCCTCTATCATGTATGTTCAAATGGTGGCCCCAGGGTCCAAAATGGTCCTGGGGCAGGGGGTCTTGGGTTCGAAACTAAAAAATACTTAAATATCTTCTTCACCAGAACTGCTTGCCTCAGATGCTTGAAATTTGGTATGTAACATTGCCTAGTGGTCCTCTACGAAGTTTGTTCAAATGGGCACCCCAGGGTCCAAAATGGCCCTGGGGCAGGGAGTCCCAGGTTTGAACCATAGAAATACATAGAAAAATATTAAAAAATCTACTTCAGAACCGCAAGGTTCATATGCTTGAAATTTGGTATGTAGCATTGCCTAGTAGTCCTTTACCAAGTTTGTTTAAATGGTGGCCCCAGGGTCCAAAATGGCCCTGCGACTGGGAGTCCTAGGTTTGAACCATAGAAATATATAGAAAAATATTGAAAAAATCTACTTCAGAACCACTTGGCTCAGATGCTTGAAATTTGGTATGTAGCTTTGCCTAGTAGTCTTTTACCAAGTTTGTTCAAATGATGACCCCAGGGTCTAAAATGGCCCCGCCCCAGGGGGTCCTGGGTTTGAACCATAGAACTACATAGAAAAATATTCAAAAATCTTCTTCTTCAGAACCACTTGGCTCAGATGCTTGAAGATTGGTATGATGCATTGCCTTGTTGTCCTTTATCAAGTTTGTTCAAATGATGGCCCCATGGTCCAAAATGGCCCTGCGGCAGGGAGTCCTGAGTTTGAGCCATTGAAATACATATAGGAAACTATTAAAAAAAATCTTCTTCTTCAGAACCACTTGGCTCAGATGCTTGAAATTTGGTATGATGCATTGCCTGGTGGACTCCTACAAAGTTTGTGCAAATGGTGGCCCTGGGATCCAAAAACGGCCCTGGGGCAGGCAGTCTTGGGTTCGAAATTAAAATGTACTTAAAAAACTTCTTCTCCAGAACCCCTTAGTGCAGATGCTTGAAATTTTGTATGATGCATTGCCTAGTGGTCCCTTACCAAGTTTGTTCAAATGATGGTGCCAGGGTCAAAAATGGCCCCGCCCCAGGGGGTCCTGGGTTTGAACCATAGATATACATAGAAAAATATTCAGAAGTCTTCTGCTTCAGAACCACTTGGCTCAGAGGCTTGAAATTTAGCTTTTAGCATTGCCTAGTGGTCCTTTACCAAGATTATTCAAATGATGGCCCCAGGGTCCAAAACGGCCCTGCCCCAGGGGCTCCAGGGTTTGAACCATAGCAATACATAGAAAAACATTCAAAAATCTTCTTCTTCAGAACCATTTGGAAATGGTTGCAAACTATCAGGTTTGTTCAAATTATGACCCTAGTTTGACCTTTAACCTTTTTGCTCAGGTGAGCGATTCAGGGCCACTTGGCCCTCTTGTTGTATCTGTACCTTAGATAAAAAGAGTAACATGCTCCAGGCACTGGTTTGCAAAAGCAAGCTAAGCCATGCCCTTGGCCTGGTTAAAGACAGCACCATGTTCTTTTTGTGAGAAAAAAGGTGTAAAAAATACTGATGTGGGTAAAATAAAAGGATAGTAAGGTCAAGTAAACAACGATCTGATAGTTCAGCTATAAAAGTAACAAAAAAATAACCTGTTTGAGTTAGTTTCTAAAAAAAATAAATTAGCTCCCACAAGGTGAAAAAAAAAAAGAAATTGTTTCCAGAGGCCAGTGAACTAAAATGTTTTGTCTCCATCAAGAATACCAGCCCCCCCCCCCCCCCCCCCCCCCCCCCAGAATATCAAATGGTCGGTCCCTAACGGTTCTCGAAAAAAAATACTGAATATGATTTTGACTTGTTTTTGCTGTTAAAGGTTTGACGTAACTTCACGGTAGCTACAAGTAACAGCGGCCTGAACCGAGCTTTGTTATAGAAACACAGAATGCGTGTAGGTACAATGTATCCGCTAGGTAATAAAATAGTGAACAAACTTTTTCCATACTTTTGAAGCATTAAGGAATTTATGCAATAAAAGCGATTAAACTTAGTTTTCCATTGCTGTCACTTTTGTCAGGACCCTCGGAAGCTTTGAAAACCTCGGCCTTTGGACTCGGTTTTCAGCAGCTCCTTTGGGACCTGACAATTGTAAATGCATGTTGGTGTTTTGTGTTGTTGCTTTACCTTCACGGTAAACATCTATGGTCATGCCGGGACTGTCAGTTAACGTAACCGCACTATTCTTGGGCAGGCTTAGAACTCGCAAACGGTTAACCAGTACTAAAGAAGGAGAAACGAAATTAAGTAGCCGGACCGGGTATCGAACCCGGGACCTCTGGCTCTTGAGTCAGAAGCTCATCCGACTGCGCTACGCGACCCTGCATGTAAATGCAAGAAAAACAATGGTTGATGCCTATATTGATTCAATGTTGATGCAACGTCTTGTTGTTGAATCAATGTTGATTTAATATTGTTTCAACGTTGTGTGCCCTGTGGGTCCATAATAATGAGGAATGTTCGTTATTAAGAGAACATAATTTTATATTTAAATGTTCGTTATATGTCTACATTTAAATATAAAATTATGTTCTCTTCCGAAGTCACCAATCGCGCCATGTCCATCCTACGCCAGATTAATAGTAATAATAATATGAATGCTTCAAGTGTGTGTCGGGAGGAAAGGGTGACGGTCGTACCCGTAACCCACCAGCAAAAGCTTTTAACTTTCAACTGATGCAAAATGGACAACGTACGTCAGGATCTAAATCTAATAACGTAAAATATCTTGTTTGAAACGAAAATGGGGGGGGGGGGGTCGGGTGGTGTGATGGTGCTGTGTGTTACTTCCAGTGCCGGGGCGTCCTGCTGATTCGTAACATTGTAGGGCAAGGGCCTACTGTGCTTCAAGTAGATGCGGGTGGGGTTGTTCGGACATTTTTCTCTCTATCATTTCTCCTCTTTCTCCCTCTCTGGGAGACGGCCTGATATGGACTGAAATACTGTCTCAAAGGGCCGTTAAACCCAAAACATTCAATCAATCAATGAAACGAAAATGGGACGCGACACGACAAAACCAACAGGATGGCCTGTGCGCCCAGCAAAGACTCGTATGAGTCTGCGCAACCGCCAAAACTGATTAGAGTCTTCTCTGTCCACCTGAAGCTAGCTAAGACGCTTAGCTACACTTTTAATGCACAGCGAAACCTCTGATCTGACGGCGCTGCCTAGACGTTGATACGAAGTTGTTTCGAAGACGTGCGGGGTGGTTGGGTGGTGCGATGGTGCTGTGTATAACTTAGTGCCTGGGCGTCCTACTGATTTGGATCATTGTAGGGCAAGGGCCTTCTGTGCTTGCAGTAAGTGCAGATGGGGTTGTTTGGACAGTTTTTCTCTCGTCTATCATTTCTCTGATATAGACTGAAATACTGTCTCAAAGGGCTGTTATAAGCCTAAACAATCAATCAATCGAAGTCGAGCGCCCGTGATATGTGCTTTATACAGGGGTTGCAATTAAAACAACTGTGTTGTGCCGAACAAAAAAACGATTGAGTTTAAAATTTATAGTCATTTGACGTACCGGTAAACTTGAAATTTAACATTAAAACTGGCGAAATTTCTTTTAAAAAGTGGGAGTCGTCGCGGGAAAAGGGACTGCAGTCAACACAAGTCCTCAGTATCAAAACAACAAAAAGTGAAACCAGAATGCATAACTGTGGTCAGTGAATAGATTCGTCAGGTTTTACAGCTTTGTGTTGCGAACGTGGTTGACTGATGGGCCTGCTAATTTGAGCCTTCTGTGTTCGAGTTTTCCGTAAGGTAGCTGATTGCGTGACCCTATTTCAAAACTGATCTGCGATACGACAAAACCAACAGCTTTGCGTTGCGAACATGGTTGACTGATGGGCCTGCTAATTTGAGCTTTTGTGTTCGAGTTTTCCGCAAGGTAGCTGATTACATGACGCTAATTCAAAATTGAGCTGCGATACGACGAAACCAACAAAGTGGCATGAGTGCGCAGCATCCGCCCAGGCTGATCAGAGGCTTGGCTGTCGGCGTGGAGCTACTTCCGGTCCTAAGCTACCCCTTACGGGCACAGCGAAGACTGATCAGACCGGGCAGCTGCCAAGGCTGATCCAAGTATTTTCGTGGTACACATGCCACTGTGTTTGTTTTGTCGTGTTGCGGCTGAAATATACGTTAATCCTGGAGGTGTTAATTCATTTCATGTTAAGATAGGCTAGTTTAATCCTTATATTGTGTTTGATAAGCCGTAAAATTTAAACTTAACAATCACTTCAGACATTTTTCAAAGTTCAAAATCGAATTTGGAATAATTATTATGTAACATAGGCGGATATACGTAGATGAGGTTTTTAAGGTTTTGTCTATTTATTCATGATTTTGTATTTATTTATTTTTCGCAATCGAAAACGCTTGTGCAATCGACGAACGCGGATCAAAAACCGTTGGAAATAGCGTTTTCGATTGCAAATCAATTTGCAATCGAAAACGCTGTTTCTAACGTTTTATGATCCGCGTAAATCGATTGTTAAGAGCGTTTTCGATTGCCGCCCATCCGGTGTGTTCCTGTCCTCTCTAACAATGTCTCCTGTCCGCCTTGTAATTCTTTTCTATTCATTTGTCGATTAGTTGTTTCAGTAATTTGATTTTTCATTTATTTTATTATTATCATTATTATTTATTTATTGCGATTCGTTACTGTACAACTGTCCTGTCTGACAATGTATCTTGCCCCTTTTGACGTTTTCATATTATTTTTTATCATATGACGACGCTGTTATAATATGGATAACGTTGTGTCATTAAACACTGATTCTCAAGAAAGTGTTACTTTTGGGTGGTTAAAAAATCGAAAAACTAAACAAGTCATATAGAGATCGCTGACGGTCATTTCACAACTTTGGTGTCTCACGAAGCTATATCTAAAGTATTGCGCAGTAAATATCAGGTGAATTCAGATAACGAGAGACAACGTGAAGGCACTTAAACTTCTCTTGGGTATTCTACGAGTCATATATACCAAATACTTGAAGCAATTGCTAACAGGGTATAATCAACCGTAGAGGCAGGTGATTTTGTTTAGGACAAAGTTGAGCTTTAGAAATCTTCACTCTGTTATTTCTGAAAAAGCAAATTGCTCTTCTTCTACCAAAAAGAAGCAATACGACCTCATTGTACTTAACTAACATGAAAGAGAACTGTTCCTGCCAAGCACATGAAGTTAAAGATTTGAAATCCTCAAGGAAAACTTCTGTTATAAACTTTAAAACTTTAACCTGTCTGTATAAAACGCATATGCTTTTTAGAGCATCTAGAGTGGTTACACTGTTATTCATGTCTTCTGTATTGTCCCGTAAAATACACGATCTTAAAATGTGACAGTGAATTGTTTGTGTTTAGATACAAATATTAACATAAATCGCTAGATGCGGTGTTGTTACATGAAAAAGTTCTATATTTAACCACAGAGAAGTGTTTGCGTTACAATTTGCCTGTCTGTTTGCTTTTTTTAATCAGCATTCCTGCTTTGCATTTCAAGTTCTTTTTCTCAGTTCTTAAATAGAAAAACTTGAAATCTCAATAGTAGTAATATGAGACTTTCCGACAAGAATATTTCAAGATACATGCATCTAGAAGTCAATCATCTTTGACTTGTATATATTTTGTTGTTATATGAAAAAATATTACCATAAAATCATCTTATTAAGACAGTGAAACTTGTTTTAAATATGTATTTTACGAGACATTAATGTTGTGTTTGATCGCACGATTTCTCAAGTCTTCCCACTAAGAAAATATCCAATTTCTGATGACAATAACGCCTATATAACACTTAAAGATGACTAAACTGCAGAAGAACATCATTTCTAGCGCCATATAAATTGCGAATCAGGCAATCTATTTTTGCAGACTTGAAATTTGGCCAAATTTTCCAAGAAAACAAATTAAAACTACAGATAAAGAGAGCAGATTACCCAGTCTAGGACAGAGAATAAAGACGCATATATTATAATTAATTTAAAACATAATTTCTAATCCTCAGGTTTGTCGGAACTTTTTTTCTTTAAAGAACTGCTATTAAATGTAATTGTATTTTACGGGACACATTTCTGTATTATACGGGACTGCTCGAATGTCGATTTATTTCCTAAAACTAGACCACAGTGCATCAGTATTTCATTTTAATTGTCCATTACAATCCGTGGAAAATATTTAGCGCATAAATGGACATATCAAATTCAGTTTAAGAAGAAGGTAACTACTAAACGAATATTTTGTTGAATCATGAAATCATAATATGAAATATTCAATAACTGAAAATTTCTCCCATATTTTCAATCTTTTACAGCTTTTGATTGGCCGTTCATGTGTATATTTTTAAATGAAAAAGTCAATCTGCTCTTTTTAAGAGTGTATCAGCTTCTTGCTGGGTCCATTCCTGAACTACTCAGAATTTCTGTCCCGTATAATACGTCCCGTAAAATAATTTTTTGAAACGTGAAACTTATTTTCTATGAAGCATATTCGTTAAGGGTTACGATAGTTATCCAATGACCATTAGGGGTTGTTTCCCTTCCACGGCAGGCACTAGGTTTCTTTCTTGTTAAAAAAATGGGTGACTTTGGCTTGACTCATAAAATACACTTGAAATATTACGTTTTTTCAGAATACTAAAGACGCGTCAAAACAAAATTTGAATTTAATAGATAGTAAAAAAATATTTATGACCTGTCAGGGTAACTGATGATGACCTCCTTGGTGAAAAAACAAATCTGGTTAGCCTCATCCGAAACTTTGGAATGCATTGTTAATGCTTGGACTCGTAGAATACACAGAACTCAGTGACAAGAAACAATCATGAGTTAAACAAAGCATTGTGTTCAAAAGTATACCCATTAATCACTAGTCGAAAGGACTCGATAAAAGCAACCTTTCCAAGTCAAGACTATATGCTTCACGCCGAAAGTCTTCAAAAGAATTGAAAGTAAATATTGACATCTTTAATTATGGCATGCAAAAAATAGGGGGGTCCTTCAGTATCAGGTATGACTATGTGAGTATTTCCGTGTATTTGAATCAATATTATAACTTAAATGTTTAAGGTAGTGGCAAAAACTTCAGAGCATGCACTTATTTGATATAATCGACAACTCAAAACAAAATTATACATGCGTTTAAAGCCATGACACCATTCGTTACACTTTCTTGAGAATCAGTGTAAAACTGTATGATCACACATGTAATAACACTTTGGCGCGTACATGTAACGACATTGACAACGTCCATATCAACAATGCTTTTTGTCATTGAAATAATGTTCAGTTTTAAGGCGTTAAAATCCTATTCTAAACGGTCAAATGATAAATCGAATCTTACACTCGTGTTCATATCATATGAAATTTATGAAACGAGCCTTCGGCGAGTTTCATAAATTTCATATGAAATGAATTTAAGAAACTCGCCAAAGGCTCGTTTCATAAATTCCATATGCCGAAGGCTCGTTTCATAAATTTCATTTCATATGAAATTTATGAAACTCGCCGAAGGCTCGTTTCATAAATTTCATATGAAATGACCACTCGTGTAACATCCTCTATATTCTTACACTGGGAAAGAGACAGAAGATTGTTTATAGTGTACATGTTATACGCATAAGGAAATGTTGTAGAGCGAGAATCTGGACCCCAAGTAAAAGATAATAGCACACATAATTATCATACACTTCATTTCAGTTGCACTTACATAACTTGTGTAGATTGATTTTCTTACTGAAAATGTCCATTTCGTCACACCAATCTGTTAGTAACCTTTGAAACTCAAAAATATACAATCACCATATTTTCTTTCATTTTATGTACATGTATTATGACTGAAATACTGTTGAATGGGACGTAAGATCGCAGATCATCTGTCCATTTTATACGTTGTCGACATTGTAATTTTGAAAGTGCATCAGGCTCCTATATAATTTGGCACAATTATTAGCAGATATTGTCAATCTATAGTAAATTGCATTAAAAAACCGTGTTATACTTTCTCGTTTCAGAGGCATACATTCAAACGACTGAAACTATACAACTAGCAGAAATGTGCCGTTTCCAAGAAGCTTTACTGCATGGACCTGATATGCTAGTCTTAATCATGCTCAGTTCTTCAAAATTGGTTATAACATAGGCTCAAAAAATTAAAATAATAAGATGATACTGACAAAGTGAGGGCTATAATGTTTCTTTTTTGGACAAAAACTCTATAGTTATTAAATTCCTAAAAGGTGACAAAACAGGGCTTTGATGGAATCATTTGAAGGGATGTCTATATGTTAAAATGAGTCGGAAAAAGGATACTAAGACAAAAGGAAGGTTGGAAGCACCGCTGAAGCGTTCCGAGTTTGATGATGCAATACAGCGCAGCAACATCCGGAGCACCAACAGACTGAAAAGACAGATAAATATTCACGAAAGAGGTCATCGCGTTATAATGAAGAGCCTTGGAAGAGAGTCCGATTTATTGCAAACACAGTTGGAGAACGATAAGAAAGTTATTTCCTTTAGCCTTTATGGGTATAAATTTGGAACTACTTCCCCGCGGAGTCCGCGGAAAAATCCTTTAACTTCACCTTTAGGAAAAATTCCTGCAAAACTTGCCACGGAAAAAATAAGTTCTAGCAACGCTGACAAAAAGTTCCCGTGGGACAATGATCCAACAGATGCTGAATCAACTGTCGGAAAAGACAGTGTGTTATCTAACAAATCGCCGACAAATAAGTCGAAAAACAGTGCTCGTATCAAAGAATTATTTGCAAGATATCCTTCCTCACGAGTTCAGTCTGACGATTTTATTTCAAATTTACTGAATGATGCTTTAAACGATGAAATTATATACACAAAAAGTCCTGAAAGAAGGTCGGCAAGTGTTTTAAGTCAAGATGAACGAAAGCCGTCAAGATGGAGAAAGGAAAAGACTCCGCTACAAAGAAGTAGTTCTTCTGCTAACGCAATTGTAAATGTTTTAAACGTTTGACAAATATGTTTATTCATCGGCGATGCGTCAAAACAGACCTTACTATATGAGTGAAAAGGGAATAGTCAAATTAGCTTGATTTGCACAGGCTGATCATTTTTTATACGCCCGTTTGAAAACGGGGCGTATATTGTTATGGCGCTGGCGTCCGTCCGTCCGTCTGTCCTTCCGTCCGTCCGTCGTAAACTTTTTCGTTTCCGGATAACTCCTCCTACAGTTTACATCCGATTGAGCTGAAACTTGGTGTATAGTAAGACTATGAGGTGGACCAGCGCATATCGTTTCGAGGTTACGCTCCAATGATTTTTAGCGGAGTTACAGCCCTTTACTTAGAATTTTTGGGGTGTTCGTTTCCGGATAACTCCTCCTACAGTTTTCATCCAATTAAGCTGAAACTTTGTAAATAGTAAGAGTACGATGTGGAGTAGCGCATATTGTACGGAAATTTTGCTCCGATGATTTTTAGCAGAGTTACAGCCCTTTGAAAAAAAAAACTCGACTATGGCAGTTTGTATAGCAATTCTTTAGCATTCCATAACTTGGTTACTCTTTGGAATATATTGATGAAACTTTATACCAATGTTTATGAGGTTAAAACAACGTGTCTCATACAAGAATGGTTACTCCCCTTGACTTAGATTTTGAGTGATCCCTTTGATTATTTTGTGAGACTATATTTGTACACCTCATATCTAACTAACCCTTTGGACTATTGTGATGAAACTTGATAGTGATAGAGAACCTTAATGTTTGAAATGTCTTGATAAACTTGATAGCAATGTAGACAAGGATGAAACGGTGCAAAAAACCCATACAGAAACGGGCGTATATTGCCCTGCTTGCGGAGCTCTTGTTTCTCTTTACTCAAACAATGTACGGATCATGCGAAATCTAGCTGTCAAAAATCAAGATCTCTTAGCTGTCTTTAAGGATTTTCGCAATACATGTACAGGTCCTTTTTTCACGTGACTCAAGTCATTCATGAATGACCGCATGAGAAAGCCAAGAAACTCTCATATGCAAACAGAAATTCATAGATTTATTGTGTATCTGCGTTACGTCCTGTCCAGTATCTTCATTTGCAGTCTGTACTCTGCTCTGCTATACAAAGTGTGCCATTATCTAATCCTTTTGACTGGGCATTCGCTGTTCGGACATACATGTACCATCTTGTTCCATACAAATGGGCAATGGCCAGTGCTACTAGAGCATACGTGAATAGCGAGTACTCATGTCAGCCTGTACAGTGAAACCTGTCTTAAGGAAGGTCAAAACAAAACTAAAGCTTTAAGAATGTGCCTGTTTAGTACTTTCCAAATATATACTGATAACACTACTTTGGGTTAGGCAATTTGGTCTCTTGAAACAGGTTCTTGCTTAAAAGAGGTGGGACAGACAGGTTTAACCGTGCAAGAATGCAGAATGTCTTCAATTTTAAGAGCCTGTGGAACTCTTAAAATGAAAACAGAACTCTTTGATTATTGTGTTCTGAATCTAGATAAATGGAAGCGATGCAGTTTTGCGGGCCTTCTAACTGTATTGCAGACATGGCGAGCCAATTGAAAGGTGCTCATAAAATGTTGTGTGCTATAGAACCCTGTTTGTTGTTGGAAGTAATTCCACTTCCAGCGGGATTCACACCCGGGCCGCCGCTAGCTGCAAAAGACGGCGCTTCACCCACTGCGTTACCGGGTCCCCTGGGTGTCCTGACAGTCAGGCCAAGCAGAGGCCTGTATACTGGCACAGAACCTGATGAATCTTTTCCTACCGACATGTCAATAATTTTATTCTATTTTCACCAGGGAGAGTATTAGGACGCATGTAATAAGCATTTTTCTGCCAGAATTTGGTCAAGGTGATTCAGTGCACTTTCAAGGGGAACAACTCTGTCTTTTCCATGATTGCATCTCTTCTCAATAGTGGTCAACTCTTAAAGAGCAGATTCTTTCCTTTAAGAGTTGACTTCCATTTTGGAAGGGCTATGTCGTCTAGGAAAGGAAAATGGAAGTCACAAAAGTTATTTCCCTTTGTAAATCAGTAACAGTAAAAGCATGAAAGTGTTCGTATACACCTTAGGTTGGTTGGTTGGTTGGTTGGTAATGAGTTTAACGGCCCTTTGAGACAGTATTTCAGTGTATATCGAGCCGTCTCTGAAAGAGAGGGAGAAAGAAAAGTGAAATGATAGACTAGAGGAAAAAATGTCCAAACAACCCCTACCCACACCTTCTGCAAGCATAGTAGGCCCTTGTCCTACTATTTTCCAAATCTTTAGGACGCCTCGGTACTGGAAGTTATACCTAGCACCATCGCACCACCCAACCACCCCTATACATACTTCTTAGCTACTGTATTTTATGAGTGTATAACAAAGCTCTAGATGAGTCCAATTTTATAGTGATTATGTTATCATTTCTGTTCAAAATCTTAAAATCGCAAATGAAATTGTCATGATAAAACTTATATAAACATGTAAAGATAAATCAAATTCTGCGTTGAAATACATTATATATATAGTTCTATATATGTAACAAAATGAAAATGTAGCTGTTTAAAATGATTACATTTAAAAAAATAAAATAAAAAAATAAATAAAAATTCTTTTGCACTGACGTCATTGGCGAGGTCGCTAAAATTTAATCCAAACATGTCACCGCTATGTTTCGGAGAGCTACAAATTGGATGTCTATGTAATAATGGATTTGGCTGCACATCAGTTTTACCAGCGTGTCTAAGAAGGGTAATAATAGAGTGAATAACTCCACTAATTTAGCTTTCTATCAGAATAATTGAGCCGCGACATGACAAAACCAACAAAGTGGCTTGTGCGCCCAGCTAAGACTCAACTCACCCTGAGCATTCGCCCAGACTGATCAGAGTCTTCGCTGTGCACTTAAAGGGTATATAAGGACCTAAGCTATCGCTATGCAGACAGAGAAAACTCTGATCGGACTGGGCGAATGCCCAGGCTGATCTGAGTCTTCGCTGGGTGCACCTGCCACTTTGTTGGTTTTGTCGTGTTGCGGCTCGTATTTTTATTTTAAATTGGGCCAACAGAAGCTGAGTAAGAAATTTTCTTGCACACATTAACAGTGATTTTACCTGTGCATCCTGCATCATTGATGCATATAACTTGCTGAGGATGCAACATTCTGAAAGATGTGCACCCACAGGTTTGCCTGTAACAGCTAGTCCATTAATATATCAGTTTAATCTGACTTTTATGATACTGAATGGATTTGGCTGCACAGTATTTTTTTTTATCAGCATGTCTAAGAAGGGTTGGGAGGCACAGATTTCTGGCCTTGTGGGTCCCGGGATGCAAAAAAACAATCATTGCATTAACAATGCATGTAAGTCAGAAGAATTTTAGAAACTGATGGAGTACTTTCGGCCACCGACTGTATATTGGCTACCGTATTAATTATGTTAAACGCCTCGATGGTGTAGCATTTTACGAAATGGGGTCTTTATTTAGAGCCTAAAGTGTAACAAATCAGCAGTCCCAAAATATCTTTAATAGCCTGTATTAAGGTGAAGGGGTATAGAGTTGGAGGAAGCAACTCTTCAAATTTTATGCATCCCTTCTCAGTAGTGGTCAACTCTAAAAGTAAACAATTTGCTCAAGGAGCAAATTCTTTCCTATAAGAGTAGACCCGTTTTCAAAGAGCTACCGAGGAAACCCTGTAGCTTAGTGGGTTAAGCGCTGGCCTACTGATATAGCGGTACCGGGCTCGAGCACCGCTGTAGGCGGGAATCATTTCAATCGTAATGGGGTTCCATTGCACACAACTTTTCATTATCACCCACCCGCCGTAATGATATGCCTGAAATACTGTAAAAAAGGACGTTAAATCGCGATTCATCCATCCGTAATAGAGCTACTAGAGAAGCGACCAGGAATTCATGTAAGGTACAGTATTATTTACGGAAGAGAGGCAGGGCGGGTTTATAAGAACAGGAGCGTTTATAAGTTTTAATACGGTATTTTTTTTCTTTTGACATATGACTTCCACGCCCTGCGCCCCTATAGCAAAGTAATGTGTTCGCTTTGCCCATCATTTGATAAAGAGACGGGCCACGACAAAACCAACAAAGTTGCATGTGCGCCCAGCGAAGACTTAGATAAGCATAGGAATCCGGCCATTCTGATCAGATTCTTTGCTGTGCACTTAATGGGTATATAAAAGTCTAAGCTACACTCATGTGAACAGCGAAGACTCCGATCAGACTGGGCGGCTGCCTAGGCTGATCTGAGTCTTCGCTGGGCGCACGTGCCACTTGTTGAGAATTTGTCGTGTCGCGGCACAATTATTATTTTTAATGTCAAGGGAGACAACGTTTATACATTTTATGTTCAAATACTTGCTTGTATTGTCGTTCAGAAAGAGGGAAGGCTGCAGTTCAAGGGGAAATTTCCAGCTCGGACGCCTCGAACAGCCGCATGGCTCATGTACACATTTATAAGCGAGAAAATACAGGTAAAGATTGGGTTTCATCTACCATCTACTGGCGAAAGTATGTGCACTTAGTACTTGTTAACCGGTTAGGAGGTCTAAGCCTGCCCAGGAATAGTGTGGTTAGGTTAACTGACCGTCTCGACATGACCGTAGCTGTTTACCGTGGACGTAAAGCAACAAATCAATCAATCAAACTACCTAACTGTGACGATTTCGGCACCGAAACTGATATAGATCATGCGAAGCTCATGTAAAATTGCTTCACATTGTGTTTCCCTGGAGTAGATTCCTGCGCTGATTAACAACCGCCCCAACATTATACAAATTGAGACGCGGTACACGTTTGCATGTGTACATACCGGTAATGGGCTGGTGGCACACTGTTGTTCTTACTTCTTCATTTTTGTAGTGCATCGCGCCAGAAAATCCGGTATAGGAAGCCATAGCAAGCTTTTGACCAAGTGGAAATGATCCGGTAGTATTTTGCTTTTGTTTACTTTTCTAATTTGATCATATCTGATCATTATATCAGAGGATTGTTCTGTGGCGGAAGAAATCCAGATACATTGTACAGTTTCAGCTGTATAGGGGCTGGGGAATCTTTGTGAAACAACCGCAAACCTGAAGGGAACAGCCTATCACAACTGCCAGCGGCGTCAATGCATTTAGCCGGAATCGAACCTGCGCGACAGAAGGATATAGTCGGTCGTTTGACAAACCTCGCTTCAGACTGGGCTATCTTGGTCATTTTACATGTACGTGCAGCCCCTGGTCCAGGGGGATGACTTTGGGGCTTCAACCCCGCCATCTGGGCCTCTGTGCTATGTATTATATGTAGGCACCAGATAATGAGTAGGCCTACCTGTTGTAACATCTCATTAGTGAATCGCCTCGCCGAGGCGATTCTAATGAGATGTTACAACATAAATTGTAGTCTAACCATACCCAAGTGGCGGGGCTGAAGCCTTAAAGCCCACCCCCTGGATCCGGGGCTGTTTAAGTTTGCCTTGGTTTATTGGAATAAGTTCATTCTTAAGATTCTCACCTTTAAATAAGATGTTTTAACCTTTAAAGCGCCAATAAAACGTAGACGTCATAATTTATGTCTGCAAAATTTCAAGAACTTTTTCATCCGAGCTATGTCATATTGGAATTCAAATAGTGCAGATTCAAAAGAGGCAGCTAACAATGAGCATATCAAAATACCATATTCGGCCTGAGTTTGAATGTCAAAATAGGATTTTGATGTCAAAATTCGATATTCGGCTTCACTGCGAATGTCAAAATAGGATTTCGAATGTCAAAATTCCATATTCGGCTTCAGTGCGAATGCCAACATAGGATTTGGAATGTGAATATACCATATTCTGCCTGATTTCATATGTCAACATAGGATTTCGAATGTCAAAATACCATATTCGGCCTGATTTCGAATAATAGGATTTCGAAGTTCAAAATTCGATATTCGTTTTCAGTGCGAATGTCAAGATAGGATTTTGAATGTCAAAATACAATACACGTATTTCGCTTCAGTCGGAATGTCAGAATAGGATTTCGAATCTCAAAATACCATATTTGGCTTCAGTGCAAATGTCAAAATAGAATTTCGAATGTTCTGTCAAAATACAATATTCGACTTCAGTGCGAATGTCAAAATAGGATTTCGAATGTCAAAATTCGATATTCGGCTTCAGTGCGAATGTCAAAATAAGATATCGAATGTCAAAATACCATGTTTGGCTTTAGTTCGAATTTCAAACTAGGATTTCGAAGATAAAAATATCCTATTCGGCCTGAATTATTTGTCTTCAATGCGAATGTCAGTGCGAATGTAAAAATAACATATTCGGCTTAAGTTCGAATGTCAATATACGATTTCGAATGTCAAAATTCAATATTTGACCTCAGTGCGAATGTCAAAATAGGATTTCGAATGTCAGAATTCCATATTTGGCTTCAGTGCGAATGTCAAAATAGGAATTCGAATGTCAAAATACCATATTCGGTCTGAATTCGAATGTCAAAATAGGATTTCGAATGTCACGATTCGATATTCGGCTTCAGTGCAAATGCCAAAATAGGATTTCGAATGTCAAAATTCGATATTCGGCTTCAGTGCGGACGACAAAATAGGATTTCAAATTTCAAAATACCATATCTGGCTTCAGTTTGAATGTCAAAATAGGATTTCAAATGTCAAAATATCATATTCGGCCTGACTTCGAAATGCTATTTCGAATTCAGCCTTACTCTTAACCTTAAAACAAACCCTAAAATTTACCTATATGATTCTTTTTCACCCAAAACCTTGTACTAATTTGATCAAGCCCTTATCCTTATTTATCGTAATGGCATCGTGCTGACGTCATATGCATAGATGTCAGTGTGACATTATGTACTTGCTGGGAACCAGCATGCATGCCAAGTCTTCATAAGTGTTAAATGTATATACTGGGGGCCAGAGTCTAACGAAGGCCTGGTGGCTCAGTGGGTTAAGCGCTGGTCTACTGGCCTTGTGGTCCTGGGTTCAATTCCCGCTAGGTCGGAACTCTTTTCCATCGTGAACGGGTTTCGATTGCACACTAGGCAACCATTCATTATCATTATCCAACCTTCCTGATATGACTGAAACACTTAAAAAGTACGTAAAGCCGCAAGACAGCCATACATCTAGCTAAAGTGTCTGAATAACTTTCTTCAGACAGGGTTGCATGCATTATGGGACGGAAACGCACATCATTTTCAACACTAAAGTGCATTGCTGATGGAATGGCAATTTTTATACGAATTTCAGCAGAACTATGTCTCCGCTTTGCATTACTGTCTAAAACATTGCAATTTCGTGATGAGAAGAAAAGTAAACAAGCAATTTAGCAAGAAAAAAAAATCATAAGTATGCTTTGAAATATGACAGTTAACTAAATCTTACAACAATTTACATACCGTACTTGATCTACAGTTTGGACACTTTAGACAGTAACTGCAACTGCTCTTATGTGTCTGGGTACACATCCATGTTTTCCGCGAATTTTGCAAAGGGGAACAATTTCTGTCACTTCCTGTTGCTTCCATGGCGAATGAAGCCCTACCAAAACTTGGCGTTCTCTTAAAGGTAATAGTTTGCTTCTAGAGGAGCAAATTCTTTCAATTAAAAGTGGACCCACTTTTAGAAGGGATGTGAAAAAGAAAATGACACGGTTGCTTCCCCTAAAAGTGCTCCCGGTATTCAGCTTATTTTTTTCATCAAGGTGAGTCGCGACACGAATAAACCAACAAAGTAGCATGTGCGCCCAGCGAAGACTCAGGTCAGCCTAGGTATCCGTCCAATCTGATCAGAATCTATGCTGTTTGTGTGGAGCTAGCTTTGACTTTGCGCACAGCAAAGACTCTGATGAGACTGGACGTATGTACCAATATTTAGGCTTTTCATAAGAAAGATGGTGTTAAATAACGACGTCTACAGATTGTATTTTCACAACCTGAAAGCTCCGACGTTTACTTTGGTATTTAAGCAATGTATGTAAATCATCTTTTTCATATCTTCTTGGGTGTTAACATGGAAAATTCTCGTTTTTTGCGTATGATTTAAAATACTCGTGAGATTTGTACTTACAACGAAATTAATGTGCCAGACGGTTACTACTTACAAAAAAAAAATAAACTTATGAACCTCAACGTTAGGTTATTTGTATATTGTAATTTCAAATCACTTGCTATATAACTATTATGTTTATTACAATATTGGCATACAGGTTTGAAAAAAAGTCAAATGCCTATTTTCTGAATATCATTTGTATAAAATAGTATGTTCAGAAATGGATAAAATAAAGTTAGATTTATGTTAGGTCACCTCTCAAAATTAGCCACATCCCAGTGGTAGCCGCATTTCATTCTTCAGTATTCTATCTGTTGTATTTCAAGTATGTATGGGAGAATTTTTTTTATATCAATGAGAGATTTTGAGTTTGAACAACCACAATCACCCTATATTTATTTTCATATTAGTAGAGACATCACCAGACCCGGATCCACACAACCACGTACTGGTGGGGCTCTGGATAACTGGTGGGGCTGGGAGGTGCCGAGATGTATGTGTGTGTGGCGGGGGAGGGTGGTGGCGGAGGGGTCTTGAAAATATATGACATAATTAGAAATAAATTTGATGACTATTTTTGATAATGTCTTATTTGCCTTGAAATATATGTTGTGATATAGCCTCACAGAGGCGATTTTAATGAGATGTCTTGCGATGTCCCATTAGAATCGCCTCGCAGAGGCGATTTTAATGAGATGTCACAACATATATTTTAATTTAACCACACGGATGAATTATCTCAGACTGTCAACAGATACTCATTATCTTCTGGGGCCTACATACTATACATAGCACAGGGGCTGAAGCCCCAAAGCCAACCCCTGGATTCGGGGCAGCATCACTGCAAAACTCATATTGTAAAGCTGTGAAAATTTCGGACGATTTAAAATCGCTGAAATTACATTTACAAATATAAAACTTTCGCAAAAATTACCTGTTTTACAATTCCGTTATTTTGAATTGAGCAACGACACGCTAATCGGCGATTTACTAGAGCGAGTGCACAATTTTGTAACAATACCGTCTCGAGTTTGTTTCGACCTTCAACATACTATAATGTAATAATCACTACCCAACCGGCCGCGTATGGGTGTAGCTTGTTGGGTAATGATTGTTGAACGTCCAAGTAACCGCCATTCCGATGCAATCGGCAAACTTCTTGTGTCTTCGTTACTCGTACTCGCTCGACGAAAAGAAAAAACGAGCTTACCCATGGTGTACATGTACCAAAATGGTCAAATTCACCGATAAGGGTCTTACCGGTATTTTTGAGAGAAAAAAACGAGTCGATCCGTATTTTAATGGACCGACCCGTACTTGAGATATGAGCGACCCGTATTAAAATTTGCTGGTCGACCCATAATTAACGGGTAAATGCAAGTGAACTGGTTCTCGTTATATACTAATCAAAAGTTTTAACCGGCCACTTACATTTTATCGATTTTCATCAAACCCCAAAAGCAATCTAAAAGTTCTACATGTAATTACACCCCAAGGTAGTCAGATTGGCCAGTCAACTTAGCCATTAAAAGGTTTGACAAAACTCTTAACGTTACGTCCAGGATACGCCGATGAACACAAGTGTCCCAATTTTTAAAATTCATAAAATTCAACATTACGTCATAATTTGCGAAAAATCACTCTTTGGAATACCCAATGTACGTGAGCAAAAACGTTTCATTACTAAAGCAAATGAATGAAGAATCAGATTTAAGGTGGTGATAATCACTAATTTTGGGCGAAGGAAAAAAATCTGCATAAAATGCTGAAAATATAACAGATCTTACCCAAAATTAGCAGATGCCTTCTTTGTGTTGTTTCTCACGATTCAGAATCCAAAAATGCAGGACTTGTTGAAGTTAAAAAGGGTTTATATAAGAAAATTTCAAAGGGTAATTTTGTGCGCAAAAATCTGAAAAATAACCATCATTATTAGAAATGTAATAGAGTCAGAAGGTTCTTCAATACATTATGGAGAGCGACATAGCAATTATTTTTTGCTTTTTTTTTCTTTTTTTTCACACATCTTCAGGCTGGGCAGATAAAAAATGGTCTTTTCTGTGTCAAAATATTTGCCAAAATACACAGTAGAGTCCATTTTCAAGGTTGAACAATTTTATATACACGCCTGTGTCATGGTGGTAAAAATTCTAAATATTGGGACACTAAAATAATTACCATAACTGTCCTAAAATTGGAAAAGTTCGGTTTTACAGTGCAGTAATGTGCACAAAAAATGCAATGGGTTGGCAAATAGAGTAGACCCTGATCAGACTGCTCCTGTCTGATCTGGGTTTGCACTATTTGCTCAGACCTAACTGTCCCAATACATAGAATTTTTATGGTATACTGTGCGTATGATAAAGGTATAACTGCTCTACCTGTATTTGATTAATGCATGCAGTGTACATGCACCATGCATGGTCAGACATTTGAGAAAAAGTGACTGTTTTCATATGGTCTACCTTACAAATTTGAGAAAGAGTTGGAACAAATAATTGCTAGGACGCTCTTTTTAATGCATTAAAGAAACTTCAGAGCTAAGTATATTTTCAAGAATGAAATTAATTTTCTAGATTTATGCGCACAAAATTACCCTTTGATTTTTTTCCATATAAAAAACTTTTTTAACAGCATGTCCCTCTATTCTGTATTCTAAACTGTAGAGAACAACAAAAATAAGAAGTCAGCAAACTTTCAGGGAGGTACGTTAATTTTTTATGGTTTTGTGCAGATTTTTGTATTTACCACAAATCACCACCTTAAGCAGAAAAGAACACTCTTCCGTTGCTTTGGGTCGAAATGTAAAAAAAAAAAAAAAAAAAAATTACCCCACCACTCAATGCAAATTCTTATTAATTTTGACAATGGGTTACACGTTTTCATCTGTACCTCCTGGATATAGCGTACTGTATAAAGCTAAACTTTTTAGTGGTACATGTATGGTTTACTGACATATACGCCTATCTGTGGCTGCAAACTGAACTGTGAGATTGCTAACTGCATGAGGAAAAGCCTTAAAAACTATTTGGCCGGTTGGAACTTTTGGATAGTATAGTTACGGATCACCCTATTAAACATAGCTCCACTAGTAATTTACGTGTCGCCACGTATCTTCAAGTGACTGGGTACACTTTCATATTTTCCATTCATTTTTACAAAGGGAAACAACTCACAACTCAAAATATTCCCCCATTGGTTTATAATAACGAATATGCAGAAAGCGATGAACAAAAAGCTACATTACTAAATAATTACTTTTCATCTCAGTCTTATGTAAATGACGAAAATAGAGTATTGCCCCCTCCTGAACCTCCTGACTACGACTTATTATCTTCTATACACATATCAGTTTTGGACGTTGAAGATGCACTTAAGAAATTAGATGTAAATAAAGCTAGTGGCCCTGATCTTCTTAGTCCAAGACTTCTTAAAGAAGGATTACCGATTTTGTCTAAACCACTTTCTGATCTTTTTAATTCCTTACTTGAACTTGGTTGCTTTCCATCCGATTGAAAGCAAGGGAATTTGACACCTGTTTATAAGAAAGATGATAGAACACAACCTTCTAATTATAGACCAGTTTCATTACTCAGTAATATTGGTAAATTAATGGAAAGATGTATAGTATTACATAAACATGTTTATAATTATATTACTAGACATCAGCTTCTAACATCGTTTCAATCTGGCTTTACTCAAGGTGACTCGACAACGTTTCAGTTATTGCACACATATCACACATTCTGCGAAGCTGTCGATAGGGGCAAGGAAGTGAGAGTCGTTTTTTGCGATATAAGTAAGGCATTTGACAGAGTCTGGCATAAGGGTCTTCTATATAAATTGGCAAATGCTGGATTTTCAGGAGTTCTCTTATCTTGGTTTACGAGTTATCTTTCAGATCGCAAACAACGCGTTGTTCTAAATGGGGTTTCATCTGATTGGACATCTGTTAGAGCAGGGGTACCTCAGGGATCAATCTTAGGACCTTTATTGTTCTTAATTTACATAAACGATATAGTTAAAAATATTGGCTGTTCGATAAGGCTTTTTGCAGACGACACAAGTTTATACATAATTGTTGATACTCCTGAAGATGCAGCTGTCCGCCTTAATCTTGACCTATCCTCAATTTCGACTTGGGCAAATACTTGGCTAGTAGATTTTAACCCTAATAAAACAACCTCAATGATTATCTCAAGAAAGCACGTACCTTTAGCACACCCACCTCTTTTCATGAATAATATTAAACTTGTTGATAAAGAAACACATAAACATTTAGGCCTTATTCTATCAAATGACTGTTCTTGGACCGCTCATATTAAGTCTTTAACACAAACTGCATGGTTTAGACTGCATTTACTTAGGAATCTAAAATTCAAATCAAAAAGACATGCCCTAGAAAAGTTATACTTTGCATTCATAAGACCTACTCTAGAATATAGTTGTTCTGTATGGGATAATTGTTCATTTGAAAATAAAAAGTTGCTCGATTCTGTGCATGTAGAAGCAGCTCGCATAATCACTGGGGGTACCAAACTTTGTAGTATAGATAAATTATTTGCCGATTTAGGATGGGACACACTCCAAGAACGAAGAAATAAACAAAAGCTTGTTACTATGTATAAAATGATTTATGGAATTGCTCCCAGTTACTTAACTGAACTTATACCACCTCTAGTGCAAGAAGGAAATCCCTATAGACTTAGAAATTCCAATAACATCCAATTACTACATGCAAACACAGATCTCTACTTTAATTCTTTCCTACCTTCTACCATTAGAGCCTGGAACAATCTTCCAGTTGAAATACAGCAGGCAGACTCTCTACAATCCTTCAAGTTAAACTGAAATAGAAATTTAAAGTCCCCTCCAAAGTATTATTACGCTGGTACTCGTAAAGGCCAAATCTTACACGCAAGACTTAGAATGGATTGTAGCTCTTTAAAGTCTCATCTTTACAGGAAAAATATCGTAGATACTCCTTCATGCACTTGTGGGGGGTTCGAAAGTTCTTATCACTTCTTTTTTCAGTGCCCGAAGTATACAAATATCAGAAATACCTACTTACAAGACGAAGTTCTTCATTATAATGTTCACGACCTTCTTTTCGGAGTAGAAAATGCTCCAGATATAGAAAATGAAACCTTGTTTATCAAAGTTCAGAATTATATTATAAATTCTAAAAGATTTAGCTAACTCCAAAAGGAACACATATAGTATACCATGTACGTATTCGGCTAGTTGTAACATTTGAAGTGCAGAAATATGGTAGAATCAGAGCAGAGTTCGCAGCAGTTCTTTTCTTCTTTACTTCTTACTTTGAACCATTGTACGCAAACTTTACTGTGTAGTACTGTTATTTTGTGTGACTACTCATCTAAGTTTGAATTAGATTCAATCCTGTTTTGTATATTATTTACAAATATGACTCTTTCGCCTAATGTATTATATATAGTATAAACAATGTTGTGTTGCACATGATACTCTCTCTCTCTCTCTCTCTCTCTCTCTCTTCTTTTTTCTTGCTTTCCAGTTATTTATTTTTCCTCTTTGTGTTAACAGTTCTTTATCGAGATGTACATGTACCACAAGTTACAGATAAATATTAGCACTCATTCACAAATGCCGTAGTTTGTTGATGATGTGGCAGGAAATGGCATTTAAAAGGTCAAAGCTTACAGCCAGATCCTGGAGTGTATAAAACTGTATATTGATGTACGTATGTTGTAACTGATAAATAAAATATTGTTTAAACCAACTCACAAGACTTCCTGTTTGCTTGCCTGGATGACGTAACCTTTTTTCCAGTGAGTGAGTGAACTCGGGTTTAACGTCCCACAAACAACGATGTCATATGGAGACGGGACCTCGGTTTAAAGTCTCATCCGAAAGACCGGAGAAGCGGGGGATCGATCTTGCGACCCCTGGATTGGTAGTCTGGAGTGTTAAACCTTTTTCAAATGAAGTCCACTCATAAAGGAAAGAATTTGCTCCTAAGAGCAAATTCTTTTTCTTTAACAGTTGACCCCCATTGATAAGGGGGAGACAGAAATGAATCTTTAAAATCGTGACTCCTTGTTTGTTTCCTTGCCTGGATGGCGTAAACTTTTCAATATGAGGCCTACTCTAAATGGAAAGAATTTGCTCCTAGATGAGCAAATTCATTTTCTTTAAAAGTTGATCCCCATTGATAAAATAGACAGAAATAAAGATGACACAGTTGTTTCCCCTGAAATCAGACATATTTACCTTAAATGCCAGTCCACATGTAAAGGACTACGTGCATTAAGGCCCAAAAATGGCCCCCAACCAAAATGACTCATATTGGTATGAATAATAGCTGTGTTATTCCCCTAAATGAAACTGATAAGGAAATTAGTGACAGACTTTATATATGGGGACAAAATGGGGTCAAAGGTTATGACCCTTATGCCATTCTCTGTACAAGGAAAATTACATTGTCGTGTGTATATATATGTTTGTAGCATGTAGTTGTATTTTTCTTTTTGAATGAGTCTTAAATCAAACATCCGGCATACAAACTATTATGGGATATATAAATTCTGTCTTTTAGGCCATTTGTTAGTATATGTTTTCATCCGTCTGTTTGTCTTTAAATTTTTCCTTCAAAGTTTTGTGTTATTTTTTTGTTGTTGCTCTTATCTCATATACAGCATGCCAGCTTCTTTTAATATTTGGTTCATGACATCTCTGTAGGAGTTGTTTTGACCAGGAATATAATAGTCCCGGGGATGGGCCTCTGGGTTGGACCAGTGATCAATAATTAGGGCTTAGGCATTCGTTGTAAATAACTGCTATTAATAGTGTAGGTATACAAGAATAGAACCTCTTGATCAACATGTAGAGCAAAATTGAAATTGTTTAGTTGACATCATTTTCACTGCTGCCTAAGGTCAAGGTCACAGACATCAAAACTTATATTGAATTTGCATTTAAGTTTTCTGTTAATAATTGTTTTGGTTAGACAGAGGCAGTGGCCGGGGTATACTTAATCCCCTGCTCACTTGTTCTCTGATTCACCTTCAGTCTAGTGAATGTTTCCCTTGCTCTTGAAGGAACTTATTTATAATTTTTATTAGAGATTAGATTACTATCATAAATATAGTGTCACATGATAATAAAAACGTTTTGCTGTTGATTTCAGCCTATATCTGTGCTGAAATGTGTCACTCAATTTTGTGGGCCTAAATGGCAACATTTCAAACTATTTGCTGGCTGACTTCAAAATCAGTCAATTTCTGCTTGGCATCTGTCAGTATGCATCATAACAAATCATTTTCATTGAATTTACATGCAGAATCTTAGGTTAAGATAGCTTCCTACTTTATTTGGAACAGTTTGCTCAGAGGCTAGTGTATTTTCTTTTACTAAAATGCTACTTTTGGATAGCTGCAGAACTGTTAAAGGTCCAATTTTAGGGTGATTCAATCAATGCAACATTTTTAGGATATATACCGTAATTTGTTGAAAGATGGTAACATTTTAAGGTAATTCAGTTTGTGAAGATTTACTTAAAATCACAGGATTTTAATCCTAGTTCTTATGCCTTTGAAAGTACACTTACAGCCAGGTATACATTTCACCATGTTTATTGCAGGCACACTATGGGTAAATGGCTGTCTGCAGAATTCATTTTTTTAAGAATTAAATATGAGCACAACCATTAACCAACAAAATCTTTCAATATGATGTGAATTGTAGCAATATAAATCATATGCTAAAAGGATTTGTTGGTTAAAGGTTGTGCTCTATTCTAATTTGTAAACTGAATGACTAAAAATTGAGCAAAAATGACAAATTCCATGGTTTTAGCCTGTTTCAGCAGCCATTTTTCCATACTTAATGCACATCAAGATTCAAACTGAAACTGAAATGAAACACTAGAAGTATTGGTCTAATGATATCATGCAATGAAATACTTTTATCTCGTTTTTCATATTTTGGCCTCAGATGGGGGCCAAAAAATGGCCTTAACGCACGTAGTCCTTTTTGTGTAGACCCTAAAAAACACCAAAGCAGCTGCGGTGGAAATTTATGCTCTTTAAAAAAATAGCTGGATCCGACTGCTTATATGTTTCATCTTCGAAAGCCATGGGTACTAAGTCCACTTTATTCCTCACGTACTCTTGGTCGACGGCTTATTCGCAAATCGGATTTCCCGTAGCGCCGCCTTTAGCTGCTGCGAGTTGTTCCCCTTGGCGCGTTATTTTTTTTTTTTTTTTTTTTTGCCCAAACCGAAGAACCGCTGAAAAACTCAGTTGTCCCAAAATATCTCGAAATTGTTCAAAAACACTGATGAATTAGTTAAATCTTGATCGTCTGCTCGTTTTTGGTAATTTTTACGGTACTGAGTAAACACGATATTTTCGTATCGACCAGGGCGCCTGTGGTGCGGAAAGTACTTTGTTACGGATAATTTGTTTGGATGCGATGGACGTTGCTCGCATCCAACCAAATGGCGCGATGGTAAATTTGATTTACGAATAGGCCGTCGACAAAGGATACGTAAAGAACAAAGTGGACTTCTTACCCTTGGTTTGTGAAGATGGCTGCTTATATGCTAAAATGCAAATAATTGCTTCAAGGTCGTTTTAACCTCGACGCGACGCTACAACTACTAATATTTGAGCTGCGACCCGAGAAAACGAACAAAGTAGTTGTTCGCCCAGCACAGGCTCTGATCAGCCTGGGCATCCGCCCAGACTGATCAGAGTATTGGCTGTCCGCATGGAGGTAGCATAGACCCCTAGCTACATGTACCCTTTAAGCGCTAGGCGAAGAGTCTGATCATACTGGGTGGATGAGTCTGAGCTGGGCGCACAACCTATTTGTTTGTTTTCTCGCGTCGCGGCTCAATTATCTTCTTATTCTGATTTTAAACTGGCACAGTGATCCTTGGTATTTTTATAAGCAGTAGTTCAGAAGATAACACTATTATGATTTGATATCCTTTCTGACATGATGAAATTTACGTTCATGTTTGTTGATATGAAATATAAGCATAATCAATGCCTGGAATTTGTAGGCGCACCTGGAAGTATAATTATGTGGCTTTACACGAAACAATAGCCTTACGCCGTAGCGAACAAAAAAGGCCAAGGTGTCCCGTAACCAAGGTATCCCGTAGCCAATGTGTCCCTTAGCCAAGGAATCCCGCAGCCAGGTGGCCGGAGTTGCACTCAGTCCGAGTTTTTAGGCGGCCGCTGTCTCCTATGTACTGTATATTATAAGCTGCGTCAATTCCTCTACGTTGATCGTGTTAAACATTCCTTGGTTCGAACCAGGCACGCAATTACGCCTCGGTGACCAGAAGGAATTTTCAGTAGCTTGCGTTTGCATTTAAACTCACGATCTCGGGCGTCATAGGCATCAAGGCCAGAATGCCTCTTACCATTCACTTGCAGTGTTTCGGTAATCACGATCTCACAACATATAATACACAGTTCCGAGCTACGCCCAGAATTTCACTCAAAATCACATGATAGCGTATACCTGGCCAATGCAACGACAACTTAGCACGTGACATAGTCTTACAAACAAATCGCACGTGGTCAGTATCCAACAGAAGTCCGTGATTTAACCTTACTGTTTATGAAGGGATGTATACCTGTTTGAAGAAAACAAACTAACACCACTTTTAATAAATTTACCCTGCTCTGCAAGAACAGTATGCATCGGATATGCATGATGCGCCAACTGCCATGTGTAGGTCATGAGTAGGCCGATTCTTCGCCATAGATCGCCAACATTTAGCAGACACTTGCATTTGCCATTTGTTTTTCCGCCATCTTTGTATAAAGCTTGTGAGACGTAATAACAGTAACTAAGCAGGCGGAGCTTAGCGGCTATTCTCGGAACTGTGTATTTGAAAGATGACCTGCTAGTAAGCTTTGCCTGTTGCTTAGGTCGATTTCAACCAGGCAGACGGCGTCTGAAAGACGTCATATTAAATTTGGCGCAACGTTATGACGTCACACCAGTCATGGTATCATTTTCACGTTTGGTGTTCTCGCCTCGCACCGACGTCAAAACGTCATTTGACAATCTATGCCATGACGTCGCACCGACGTTAAAACGGCATCATTTTGACGTGGATGGCACCCGTCCTGAGAGCCCTTTTCACTGGCCGCCAGCCTAATTTTGAGATCAACTAAAGGTAGATATTTTTCTTATATGATTCCTTACATACCTGATAATGTCTTAAACAGATACAAGTATTCTCTTTCTCAGATGTGTGTCTGTTTTTCAGATGTCTATCTCTTACAGGGGGGAAACACCTTTGGTTTCCTGATGAAAGCTGGATGCTTTTACTTTAATTGTACCGTAAAAAATGAGGTTACGTGTAAAACTCTTGATCTTGCGAAACCTGCAGAATAAATAACGTAAAGGCCTTCCAGCAGGCACACAACGGTGGCTCAACATTAAACCAAAATTCAACGTCATGACGTTGAATCAACGCTGATTAAATGTTGATTCAGCATTGTTTGTCTGCTGGGCTTATGCTACAATGAAAAGTAAATTCTAAAATATCACGTATAGGAAGCAACGTCATGTGAAACTTTGTAGTAAATCATGGGCAAATTCGCGCCTTGATGGCCTCAATGTCAGCATACCTGTATGGTCGCCTTAAGAAGAGTCCTTAAGGAAACGTCAATGTAATCTTGCACTGTTATTGTTTAATGTTAAAATCGCAATAATTTTCTTATTATCGCTGATTAACGCAAAGGTTTATCTATTTTGGCTTTCGCCGATGTGAATCTATATTTCGTGAATTGTTGCCACTCGCCCCTAACGGCACACACACACACATCAGCGATACCTCACCGGTAAGGAATAATTGTTGTCTTTTGAATGTTAAGTAAAAATGTCAAAAGTAATCATGATAAAAGTTTTTACTTTTGAGATAATATGAATTTTACATATTTTTTAATTTTTGCAGTAAAGGATGAGAGGACAAAAGTCTAAATAGCAAAGGCCATAGTCAGTTGCCAACATATTTGAGCCGCAAAACGTCACAACCAACAAAGTGGCATGTGCGCCCAGCGAAGACTCAGATCAGCCTGGGCATCCGCCCAGTCTGACCAGAGTCTTCGCCATGCGCTTAACAGGTAACTAAGAGTCTGAGCTACTTCCATGCCGACTGCAAAGACTCTGATCAGACTGGGCGGATGTCAAGGTTTATCTGAGCCTGGGCGCATACGTCATTTGTTAGCTTTGTGGTGCCGCGGCTCATTAACCTGCTTTAGGCGGGTTTTGCGTTAAATCAACATTACATGTACCATACATAAGCTTGAAAAGTTTAATGACTTAGTAGCCTCTAATTTCGGGGACGGGCTTTGCGGCATCGACCCCACCGTTTGGGTTTGTTATCCTATACACAATGCAATGCATTTCAGTTGTCGATAGCCCAACCAGTTGGTGGTAGTCTAGATCGGGGTCTGGTTAGGAACACCACTTTAACGAATAGGTAACCGTCAGGTATGAAGGCGGTTTCTAATGGTGTGAAACGAACACAGGTTTATTTTTCTAGTTGTTTACGGTTTGCATGTTTTTTTGTTTTTTTCTTACCTTTGTTTTGATACATGTACTTTACATTGTGTAGATCGATTTATTATTATTGGATAATTTGAATTTAATTTCAATAAATGAGCACAACCTCTTCGCATGACCGAACTTAAACGTTTAAACGAACGGGCTAATTTAACATCAGACTTTCAGTTAGCATAAAAGACATAACACTGACATAAATCTATATCAACGTCCCTGCTTCGTAACAAAGCAACGTTGAAACAACAACATACGAGGCATCAGAGCAACACCGCGACGCAACGTTGAAACAATGTCTTTTTCTAGCATTAATTTAATATCATATCGTTCTGTTACGCTTCTTTTTCAGAGCATTTTTTAAAAAAAAATACGTCTGGTAAAAACAGTGCAAAAATAAAGTTTATTCACCAATTTTGTTGTCATGGTCGTTGTACCATGAAAACGAAATGGTGAAGAAACTTATTTATTGCACTATTTTTATACTACACGTAATTTGTTTAAAAAAAACTGGTCTTACACTGATATCTAACTAACTGTCGGGTCCGTACGAATGATAATTTCAAATTAAAATAAGTAGTCTGCGAAGACAAAAAAAAATCGCGTTTTACATGTATTCTGAAATTTTCGTTGGCATGTACGTTGCCCGTGTTGAATGCTAGACTTGTGTGTCTCTTGGAGGCTCAAAGAGGCGAATTTATAACTTACACCTCCTGTCTGTCCTTGTCCTCGCGAATTCGAATAAGAAAGTGGTAGGGTCAAGTCAGCTAAATTCGGACATCAGGTAATTTCGGACAGTGACATTGTTTCCGTTATATATCAGTTGTTTGGAATTATAACAAAAATAACGGGGCAAACAGTGAAAATCATGATGAGCCGTCTCATCTGGATTTTCACTATTTGCAATGGTATGTCCGAATTTACCTGTTGTAAAAAGTTCCCGTAGATTTTACGGTAGAACTAGAAAATGTGTTTATGAAACACTATGCCCCCAACCATATGCTTGTCTCTAGAGAAGGTTCATCCAATAATGCTTGTACCTTTGTACCATAGGCTTACAATGCACTAAGTCGAAAAAGGGGCTTAACTCAGTCAAAAATTTACGAATTGTTTTTGAAAGTTAATCAGGTCATCTACACCTTGGGCAATATCAACCTGCAAAAATCATGATCCTAGCATCAGGGGTTCTCCAGATATTTTGTTCACAAGCTTCCATAGGCAAATAATACACTAAGTTGAAAAAGGGGCATAACTCAATCCAAAATTTACAAATTATTTTCAAAAGTTAATCAGGTCATCTACACCACAGGCAGTATCTTCCTGCATAAAAATCATGCTCCTAGCATCAGGTGTTCTTGAGATATTTTGTTCACAAGGTTCCATAGGCTTACAATGCACTAAGTCGAAAAAGGGGCATAACTCAATCGAAAATTCATGATTTCTTTTCAAAAGTTAATCAGGTCATCTACACCACAGGCAGTATCTTCCTGCAAAAGATCATGCTCCTAACATCAGGGGTTCTTGAGATATTTTGTTCACAAGGTTCCATAGGCTTACATTGCACTAAGTCGAAAAAGGGGCATAACTTTGTCAAAAATTCAAGAATTTGTTTCAAAAGTTAATCAGGTCATCTACACCTTGGGCATTCTCATCCTGCAAAACCTCATGATCCTAGCATCAGGGGTTCTTGAGATATTTTGTTCACAAGTTTCCACAGGCCATGTCGAAAAAGGGGCATAACTCTGGAAATACATTGCCAGCGGAAAAATAAAAAAATACGGGTCTGCTTATTTTCCATACTGATCATGTGTATAAAGTTTCAAGTTCCTAGCTCTTATTGTTCTTGACTATATGTAAGGGTACATTTGTACCATAGGCCTCAATGCACTAAGTCGAAAAAGGGGAATAACTTGATAAAAAATTCACGAATTTTTTTCAAAAGTTAATCAGGTCATCTACATCGCAGGCAGTATCTTCCTGCAAATAATCATGCTCCTAGCTTCAGGGGTTCTTGAGATATTTTGTTCACAAGGTTCCATCGGCTTACAATGCACTAAGTCGAAAAAGGGGCATAACTCGGTCAAACATTCACGAATTTGTTTCAAAAGTTAATCAGGTCATCTACACTTTGGGCATTCTCATCTTGCAAAGCCTCATGATCCTAGCATCAGGGGTTCTTGAGATATTTTGTTCACAAGGTTCCACAGGCTAAGTCGAAAAAGGGGCATAACTCTGGAAATACATTGCCGGCAGAAAAATAAAAAAATACAGGTCTGCTTATTTTCCATACTGATCATGTGTATAAAGTTTCAAGTTCCTAGCTCTTATTGTTCTTGACTATATGTAAGGGTACCTTTGTACGATAGGCCTCAATGCACTAAGTCAAAAAAGGGGAATAACTCGATCAAAAATTCACGATTTTTTTTCAAAAGTTAATCAGGTCATCTACACCACAGGCAGTATCTTCCTGCAAAAAATCATGCTCCTAGCTTCAGGGGTTCTTGAGATATTTTGTTCACAAGGTTCCATAGGCTTACAATGCACTAAGTCGAAAAAGGGGCATAACTCGGTCAAAAATTCAAGAATTTGTTTCAGAAGTTAATCAGGTCATCTACACCTTGGGCATTCTCATCTTGCAAAGCCTCATGATCCTAGCATCAGGGGTTCTTGAGATATTTTGTTCACAAGGTTCCACAGGCTAAGTCGAAAAAGGGGCATTACTCTGGAAATACATTGCCGGCGGAAAAATAAAAAAATACGGGTCTGCTTATTTTCCAAACTGATCATGTGTATAAAGTTTCAAGTTCCTAGCTCTTATTGTTCTTGACTATATGTAAAGGTTCCTTTGTACCATAGGCCTCAATGCACTAAGTCGAAAAAGGGGAATAACTCAATCGAAAATTCACAAATTTTTTTCAAAAGTTAATCAGGTCATCTACACCACAGGCAGTATCTTCCTGCAAATAATCATGCTCCTAGCTTCAGGGGTTCTTGAGATATTTTGTTCACAAGGTTCCATAGGCTTACAATGCACTAAGTCGAAAAAGGGGCATAACTCGGTCAAAAATTCATGAATTTGTTTCAAAAGTTAATCAGGTCATCTACACCTTGGGCATTCTCATCTTGCAAAACCTCATGATCCTAGCATCAGGGGTTCTTGAGATATTTTGTTCACAAGGTTCCACAGGCTAAGTCGAAAAAAGGGCATAACTCTGGAAATACATTGCCGGCAGAAAAATAAAAAAATACGGGTCTGCTTATTTTCCATACTGATCATGTGTATAAAGTTTTCAAGTTCCTAGCTCTTATTGTTCTTGACTATATGTAAGGGTACTTTTGTACCATAGGCCTCAATGCACTAAGTCGAAAAAGGGGAATAACTCGATCAAATATTCACGAATTTTTTTCAAAAGTTAATCAGGTCATCTACACCACAGGCAGTATCTTCCTGCAAAAAATCATGCTCCTAGCTTCAGGGGTTCTTGAGATATTTTGTTCACAAGGTTCCATAGGCTTACAATGCACTAAGTCGAAAAAGGGGCATAACTCGGTCAAAAATTCACGAATTTGTTTCAAAAGTTAATCAGGTCATCTACACCTTGGGCATTCTCATCTTGCAAAACCTCATGATCCTAGCATCAGGGGTTCTTGAGATATTTTGTTCACAAGGTTCCGCAGGCTAAGTCGAAAAAGGGGCATAACTCTTGAAATATGTGACCCGCGGAAAAAAGAAAAAACACGTGTTCGCATATTTTTCATACTGATCATGTGTATAAAGTTTCAAGCTCCTAGCTCTTACGGTTCTTGATATGACAGACGGACAGACAGACAGACGGACAGACGGACAGGCCCAAACCAATATGCCCCCACAATTTCTCCGAAATTGGGGGCATAATAACTGGCAACCAGCTGCCAGTCCTTCTCCCGTTATTTTCACGGGCGTCTGCCTGTAGATCATTGTTGGAGATTACGGAATGGTAGTGTTATGTTTACTGGCCGCACTCGAAATTACCTTTAAAGTGTTGAAGGGCAATGTGAGCAAAACAACATCTGTTCTATTCTATCTTAGTCTGCTTAATAATTTCTGCATGTTTTACGGGCGCTCGTACAAATAACGGGAAAAGACTAGCAGCTGGTCTCCAGTTATTCTACTGTAAAATCTACGTAACTTTTTACAGTGTACTTGACTTGACCCTACACTGTAAAAAATCCCGTAGATATTACGACAGAATACCCGGCAACCAGCTGCCAGTCCTTTTCCCATAATTTTTACAGGCGCCTTAAACATTGACAGGAATCAACAGGCAGGGTAGGGTAGAATAAGACAGGTATGGTTTTTGTCTTATAGCCTTTCAACCATATACATGGACAGGTATTTTCGAGTGCGGTCAGTTAACATAACTCAACCATATCGTATTCCGAAAAAATATTCTACATGCAGATGCCCGTAAAAATTACGGGAAATGGACTTGCAGCTGGTTGCCAGGTGTTCTACCATAAAATCTACGGAATTTTTTTGTGCACTTACAGGAAAAAACAATATATAAGACAATATAAAAATGTTTGTTTATTAATACTTGGATTCGAGATGGCAAAAAGAACATTTTGATTTAAGCACAAGAACATAATGTGGAAGACATTGAATCCTGCCCTTTCACAAATAGTTTTAAGGGAAGTAAACAAATTTTAAAGGGAGGCAACAAGATACATGCAGCCCCCTTTTTTGCAAAAAACAGTCAAATCTGCTTATGTGGTCACCTCTAATAAGGGGTCATATGGCTTTAGCAGCCACTTTTTCTGGGTCCCTTGAACTGAATTACAGCGCAAATGAATCTGTATTAAGGGGTCACCTGTCTTAGGCAGCAATTTTTGGGTTTGCTTGGGTGAACCCTTAAGACAGGTTTGACTGTATTTACTTCCTTACCTTTCATTGGTAAAGGGCGGTAATTCACTAAAGTCTTCCATGCACTGCGTAGGATACATTAGGGCTCCAGTTTAAAAGGGGTAACATTGATAATTGTGGGATAATTTCTCTTATTTCCTTATTTTTCCATGAAAAATATATGTTGTGTTCGCTAGAAAGAACCGTCTCGCCGAGACGGTTCTTATAAGGGGTTACAACAAATATTTTTCATGGAATTGTGGAAAATTATCCCTAAACAATCATTGTTACCTCCTTTTTTTATTTGGGGCACTGGCATACATGATTTGAGCCGAGGCACTCTAAAAACATAAACTCAGGCTGTTACATATACCTCTGTACCTTAGTGTTAATATCCCCAAGTCAACATCCTTGCCCTTAAAGTTAATCTATCCAAACGTCATAAACGTAAACAACCGTTCTTTTACGTAATAAAAAATAAATAAACAAAAACAAACAGCAAACAAACAACAAACAAAACCAGAAAAAAAGAATTTAACTAAAAGAATATTTCACATCCGTAAATAATTAGGAAGGGTTATTGTATTAATGAAAGGAATATTTGTTATTCTTAAGGGCAGGTTCTTAACTTTGGGACTGAATGTTAACTTGGACGTTGATAACTTTAGGGATCCTGTACCGTGTTAACCATGCAATCTTTCAATTCAGTTCAGTTCAATTCTCCTAACTCCTAACCATGCAATCTAGCAACACCTCTTTATTTATTTTTTGTTTATCGAATGCTCAAATTAAATGCCTGAGTCAATGCTGTTAGCAGTAAATGCATATAGCACCCGTTCTGCGTGCATGGGCTCGAACTTCAACAAAACTTTGGCACATAAACATGTTAACAAATTTGAGCCTGTGATGAGCCATTACAAACATCTGCAATATGCATACAAAGTTTATCCAGATCAACTGACGCATTCATGCAGTGATCAAGGATACCTTGTTTGCCTACATATGACACATGGACGTTCTGATACATGTATAAAGATAACATGAAAGCTCCTTTAAGCCTCGTTTACACGATATGTTTTTGCACATGTGGCAAAAAGAATATGGAAAAAAGCACATATGGTTTTGTGTTTATACGATATGCAGAGAGCACATATGTTCTCAGACTTTCCCGCCATTTACCTGGAAGTGTCTCCATAATTTTGTCATATTTTATGTTTCATAAATGTAGACTGAGGACACGCTGATGACTCCAGTTTGTGTGTGATGCATTGCCCATGCTTATGAGCAAATGTAACACAATAAGAGTTTAGACCCTAAAAGGAAAGGACCTCAACGTTCAGGGAAGCAGACAGGAAGACACCAAAGTTGTTCCCCTTTGTAAAATACATGTAATGTTCAAGAAATATACATTATAATAGCCCTAACATCAATATTTTGGTATTTTTATGTACCTACTGAGGTTGCAAAAGCAATTGACCTCATTGAACTCTCTTATGATTGGTCAAAAGCTTATGGAAAAAAGCATAAGGATAGAATATGTTCTATTCCTTGTGCTTTCCGCATGTGGGAAGAATAAGAAGTGCATAACTCTGTTTAGACGGTATGTTTTCCATATGTGCACAGAAAACTTATGTGGAAAAATATCGTGTAAACGAGGCTTTAAACAAAACAAAAATACGGATGGATTGACGAATGAGATACGACTTTACATCCTTTTCTATTGGGCACTCATTTTACCATATCTTACTGATTTTTGGATATCCATAATTCATGCTAGGATATCTATAATTCATTTTTGGATATCCGGTTTGAAATATCACAAAATAATATTGGATATCCTGAACTGCTTTTGGATACGATCCATAACTCGATTTTTTGGAAAGGCAACAACAGAACTCTGGATATCCACAAATCGATTTTGGAATATCCAATATTCGTTTTCGGTTTGGATATCCATAATTCGACTAATGGATAATCATCATTCGACTTTTGAATATTCACAATTCGAGGTATGGATATCACATATACATATTCAAACTTTGATTTATTGGTATCCAAAATTAATATTGAAGATATCCATATATTGAATTATTGTTATTTCAAAACTATAGACGAATATTTGATATCTATAAATAGAATTATTGATATCCTAAAATCGAATTATTGATATCCAAGATTGGAATATAAATAATAAAACGGCACTTTATACAAATGTCAAATGCACAATTTTATTTGGACGTCCACAATTTGATGCATGGATATCTATAAATCGATTTTCGGATATTTAATATTGACCAGACTTTTGAGTATCCATTAATCGGTTTATGGATATCCATAATTTGATGTTTAGATATTCAAAAATCGAATTATGAATGCCTTATATTCATCATGATTTTGTGATAGCCAAAATTTTCAAAGGAAATTCATAAGTCTATTTTTGGGATATCCATCAATCGATTTTGGATATGACTGAATTATGGATATCCACAAATAGGAAATAAATAGTACATTTTAAAACGGCATCCCATACTTTTCAATAGTATTACAGTCATATCAGGCCAATAAGAGGGTGATAATGAAAGGCTGTGTGCAACCATTTACGGTTGAATTGATTTCCGTTAAGTTTGGACCACAAGATATGTTTTTATGAAGGATGAACAAATATTTGAAGGAGAATAATCAACAAACCCTCGCTTTCTCAAGTGTGTGTTTTATGATATATTGTCAACTCTCGATATCTCAACATCAAAAGTCTTCCCAAACTACTAATATCGCAAAATAAATTTTCTGGACCCAGAAAATTTACTTTTGAGATATCAGTAGCTTGAGATAAGAGGAGTTGAAATGTAAATAAAATAGGGAATGTGTTCAAACTTTTTTCCTTGAAAGAAGATGTACTTTGGGAAATCAGTGTTCGGGTATCGATAGTTAACTGTATGTATGTATGTATGTATGTATGTATGTATGTATGTGTGTATGTTACATCATATATTATGCTTCCTAAAAAATAACATAAAAACAGAATGATCTCTTGTACGAGCAAACGGCAAACGTACAAAAGTAACACCTAAAGTTTAGGCTATAAAACGCATTTGTGTAATTGTTTTATAATTCTAAGAGAATCCAAAAATTCTAGATCCACCTCAAAAGACAGATCTAGATTCTGCGAATGTTTTGGAGGGAAACCCTAGTCTTATATCCGAATAAATGAGCCGCGACACGAGAAAACCAACAAAGTAGCATGTGCGCAAAGCGAAGACTCAGATCAGACTGGGCATCCGCCAAATCTGATCAGAGTCTTCGCTTTGTGCTTGAAGGGTAGCTAAGGGTCTAAGCTAGTTCCATGCAGAGAGCGAAGACTCTGATCAGACTGGGCGGATGCCCAGGCTGATCTGAGTCTGCACTGGGCGGACAAGTCACTTCGTTGATTTCCTTGTGTCGCGGCTCAAATGCAATATTGTATTAAGAACAGTATGCGGAACTTTCAGACAGAATGAAGTGCAGTGCACCGAAGAACAAGCAAATCAAAGAATTTGTGTCCCCCGCCATTATTGTTAATTTCAATTAAAGGACATGTCAATGAAAAAAAAGTAATAAAAAATAATGTGAGGATTATATCCAAACCACATGCATATAATCAAACCATGACCAAAATACCTGTGAAGTTTCGAAGGAATCGGCATAAAACTGTGGGAGAAGTCGCGCACACAAGGTACCCACTATCTACAGGGCTCTCGATCACCGAAATTTGGGGCCGAAATTCGGCCCCATTCCCAATGCCAAAAAGTATGTTTTTTCCCCAATTCCAGATGAAAAATTCCCAATCTGACTGTTTGGTCCAAGAATACTGCAGGTGCATCTTTGCAAAATGTATTTAAAACCACCTAAAACTAAAACTGTTAACATAATTTATTATAACTTTAAAAATCGGGAAGCGATTACATTTTCAATCACGATCGTCATGTTTTGTTACTGGAAAGTAGTACCGGGTTTTATCATGTAGTCGTGTACTGTTAGAGTTACTTCCCTTCCATGTACTGTTAGAGTTACTTCCCTTCCATTAGAGGACGAATAGCCTAGCGAATTTCGCTGCAATATGTTAATATTTTCTTAATATTGTTGTGGTGAACAATATTTTGACTTATTCTTTAATTTAAAGCCTTCCAATGCTAAAATTTGATCGGAGTTTTAACCTTTGGTGGATGATTCTGCTGTTTTTGCGTTTCGTACCTGAATCAATTTTTACAGACATTTTCGGCCATATCCGAAATCATAAACAGGATTACCGGGACATTCAAGAGTTAGTATAGTGATAGTGACATGCCGTAGATGTTTTGTACTTGCAGGCCTGAAAGTTTTATCATGTTCTGCATTGTGACAGTCCACTTTCTCTCAACTTCACATTATGCTTAGTTCACAGATGCTTCAACCTAGAGTGTTCTACTGTTGTTATACTGAAACACTTTTTTTCTAGGTCCCAGTCTTGTCTCCAATTTGAGAGTTGCAAGATGGGGAAGTTGCCAGTTCAAAGGAAAGAAAGAAAAAACTCAACACACACAAATAGTTTTGTTATTATCTAATATCCCAACTATTTGATAAAGTTTATTATGATTCACTATCTGCTAGATTTATGTCTGCTTATTGACTTGATTCCTCTGAAAATATATAACAATACCATATGTAAGTTGTGTTGGTCTGACAATGAAAACTTCACACATAAAACAATGGAAATTTTCCCAATTTTAGACAAAACGACGCTATTTTCCCAATTCTAAAGGCCCCGGCCCCATTCCCAAAAAGGGGTGTGAGAGCCCTGATCTAGTCACTATGATATTAAAAACGCCTAAAAATGACTAAGTTCAACTTGTGGAAAAAGTGACAAAAATAATGTAAGGATTATTTCCAAAACCACATGCATATCGTCAGACCATGGCCAAAACACCTGTGAAGTTTCAAAGGCATCGGCATAAAACTGTTGGAGGAGTTGCGCACACAAGGTAAAAAGTATGCAAAGACCAGGAGCTGAAACAATCAAAATCCAAATCCAGCCCTCAAACCATAGTTGGAAACAACTAAGATTACAAATAATCAAGATACAGAGAACATATGGCCAACCGAGTGAGCAGCTTGTTCCCAAAAGGTGGCCACTCAGCAACCCAAACCGAACCAAAAATAATAATAACATACATAAGGTAAAACATCACAGAAACTCTGACACCAAAAACAGGCAACAAAGAACCACAACAGAACTACCGCCTTGGAACGGTCAGTAATGAATTACTGGGGGGCTTAAATCGATTTTACAGGCCCAACCTCACCCTCAGTTTCTGAAGTGGTACAAAACATTTAGTTGGTTGTTCGGTTCGCATGATAACCCTCTAACTCGTCAATGAATCATCACGGTAAACACATAAATCAAATTTCAACACCATGAAGAAGCAAAGACGAGGACTCAACAGATACAACGGGCAGTCTGACAGGTGGAGATCCCTGTCCTGCCAAACAACCCCACTGGAAATCTGAAGCAAAAGAAGGTCACCAGTTGAGCCCCGGTGGACCAAGCAACAGACAAAAAGGCTCCGGTCCCAACCAACTAAAATATATAGCTTTAGGTCGGGGCCATCATAGAGTCTGACGACCGATCCCCCGGTGTGCAATTAAAGAGTGCAGCAAAGCTATCAACCGTGATTGGGTTAATCACTAAGCATGCAGACTGTCGCATAACATTTAAATTATAGCCAATACGTTTGTGACGTATTATTATTTTTCGGAATTGATCAGAAAAATCAGTCCTACCCATAATCTTTTTGAATTTGTATACTAAGTCACCATAAAATTCTGGTTCCGATAGGCCTTGGTGTAAAAGAATTTTTAATCCGACATCAAATTTTGAAACCAATTCATGGTGTCTGCGATAGAATTTAGAAAAAGCCTTTCTAAGCTTATGATACCGATAGCCCTGTTGAAGAAGTTCAGCAGTTAAACATTTATTACGAGCATTAAAGTCATCTACATGACTACACACTCTAGCAAATCTTATAAGTTGAGAAATATACACTCCATAAGAGGGACGACGTGGAACGTCACCATCCAAAAATGGAAAATTAACTATATCAAAGTCAAAGTCATCACGTTTATCATAAATTTTAGAAGATACAAAACCGTTAGAAATAGATAGATGTAAATCCAAAAAGGGGGCCTCGGTATCTGAAGTATTAGCTTTATTCAATTTAAGTTCAGGTGGGTAAATTTGGTTAACCATGCTTTCAAAATAAGGATTATCAATATTCAGAAGATCGTCTAAATATCTAGAGGTTGAGTTAAATGCCTCAATGATATCAGCTTGATTATCAACAGAAAGAGAAGTCATGAAATCTCTTTCATAACAAAATAAAAACAAATCGGCCACAAGAGGAGCACAATTTGTACCCATCGGAATACCAACAATTTGTCTGTATAACTTATTACCAAATCTGATGTAAATATTATCTAAGAGATATGATAAGGCGTCACATACATTCTGACATGACCAAAGACTATATCCTCTATATATTTTACGGTCAGTAGAAGTGAAAAACGCTTTCTTATCGTTACAGGCAATATAAAGGGTATCTTCATTTTTGGAGAACTTTTTGAAGGCCCTCTCAATCAAATCAACAAGTTTTTCCTTTATTAAATTATGGGGTAATGTGGTATAAAGAGTAGAAAAATCATAAGTGGACAAACTAGTCGCACGGAACCCTCTTGACTTCAGTTTACTAAGTACCTCACCAGAATTTTTTATAGACCAAAACATATTTTTCCCTGACCTCTCATACACTGTCTCATAGTACCAAATGACACGAGATTTCACAGCAGTACCCACTATCCAGTCACTTTGATAGTAAAACGCCTAAAAATGACTAAGTTCAACTTGTGGAAAAAGTAACAAAAAATAATCTCAGGATTTTATCCAAACCACATGCATATCTTCAGACCATGACAAAAACAGCTGTAAAGTGTAGAAAAAATCGGCATAAAACTGTAGAAGGAGTTGCGCACACTAGGTACCTACTACTTTAGGGGGACGGAAGGACGGAAATAAGCACGGAAGGACGGAATGCCGAAAACTATGTCTCTCCGCTTTTCTTCGAAAAGGCGGGGGGCAACAACGCCTCATTTTGAATGCATAGACACAGATCAGTCAACACATAATGGACGGAGATCAGAAAACATAAACGCAAACGGGAAATACATATTTCCCCTACAATTATTATATGTGACAGTGTCTGACATTTTGAGCCTTGTGGAGGTGCAACGTTGACGTCACGAAATGTCACATGAAAGTGACGTCATAAAATTTGCACGTTAAGTAAATTTAATTTCCGCGCACTGACTAATAAATCATAAAGCGTCACCTGAAAAGAGTGACTCAACATTTCTGACGGCGTCTTTCATTTTTCTACATTATAGATCTGTGAAAAGCGATGCCATGAACCAGAGTTACAAAAATTTATCCAGAAAGTATATAAATTGTATCCAATCAGTGAAACGAAAACAAAAAATCGTGTTGGTGTGAATTGTGTTTGCTTTCCCAGTAAACCTTAGCGCTGTTTCTTTGTGCTTCTCAGATCTATTCTGGAAGCACTAATAGATATTAAAATGTTCAAAACAAAATTTCCGATTTGCACCTCCACAAGACACTGTCACAGAGAAATATCAAAGTACTATAAAACTCGGGTTCGAAAGTTCAACGTGCAGTTGAAGGATTATGAAGCACTTTTCTTTCGGCTTATGATTTATATTGCCCTTAAATTTTTAGTTTATAGGGTAAATAGTAGACTTTTGTCAGCCGAAGATGTTAGATTTTTTCTTATTTTTTCTCTTGTCCCTCTCTGATACTTTTGTACCTGACTCAACATCTTCGTCGAAAATGTTGGAGCCAGGAGTATATTTTAGAGAGAAATATGAATATAGGGTTAAGAGAATTTCTAACATCTTCGACTGAAATCAGTCTAGGTAAATAGATGCACATTCAAGGGAATCAACCCTGCAGTTTTCAATTTTGATTCCCTTCTCAATAGGGTTCAGCTCTTATTTGAAAGAAGTTGCTCCAAAAGGTGCAAATTCTTTCCTTTTAGAGCAGATCTCCGTTTGGAAGGACTTTTTCCACCATGGAAGCAAATATGAGCCATTACACTACAAAACCAACAAAGTGGCATGTGCGCCCAACGAAGACTCATATCGCCCAGTCCGATCAGTCTTCGCTGTGCGCTTTAAGGGTACATGTAGTTGATGATCAAAGCTACATGTAACCGGATGCCCAGGCTGATCTGAGACCTACCACTTTGTCGGGTCTCGATTCCTTTTTTGTAAAAATTGCGGAACAATATGAATGTGTACCTATTTAGATTAATGCCGGCGAGCCTTCATTGTACATATATATATTTAAACATCGTCATGCACATAACATGACATCACTCTTAAAGGCACAGAAAATAGCTACAGATATGGATGTGCCATAATTTTGAAATCTCATAGATACATGTTCGTTATTTTGTTCCGAGTTTGTGCAAAAGAATGAACATGCAAACACTCTCTGTGCTATTTTTGTTAAAGAAGCGGCACAAAATCCTTCGATAACAGGACAGTTTTCTTTATGTTTTTTTTTTTCTTTTTTTTCTCTCCAAATTTGTTGATAATTTAGCCTTTGTTTTGTAAGACAATTTGACGAAAAAAATGAAAGTGATATTTACCAGCAGGCACATGACGTCAAAATGAAATCGGTTGACGTCGATGCAACGTGATGATGTCGTATCGACGTCAGCACAACTCCATTTCGACGTCATATGCCCGCTGGCTTGTTATTTGCGTAGGAAGAGGCATAGCAAAATTTAAGGGCATGGCTTTTCCCAAGGGATTTAATGTTAACTTTGAGCGTCCAGTAACTGCGAACAGAGACCGCCATCCTGATACTAATCCGAGCCTTCTCTGACTGAAAAAGCCTATTTATACTTATTGACCCAATAAGGGTTTGCAGCCAGAGAAGACTCGGGTTATCCTGATACATGTACCACTCTGTCACACTGGGTGCAGTTTCCCTGGCCTAGCGATTTGAAGAAACTGATCGGACAATATCTGTCAAAATAACCAATGATGACCATTTAATTTTAGCAAACAAATTGGCTCTGGGCACTACATTTAATCTTTTCACATGTGCGTCTATAGGTTTAAGTGTTAGGTGCGTCAACTTTGCAGCGAAGGTAATGAAGTGCTCATGGCCCCAGGGTATATGTTGTGACGGTCAGTTTTATGTGGATTTACTATACAAGTGAACAAATCATGAGAACTGTTGGACTAGAATACACTTCATATCTATACTAATGGATCCTTAAGTAGATTTTGCAACTGTTCTGGACATAAAGAAGTATAGTTTGCCACTCTGGGTCCGAATTTTTCGAGGAAAGTCCGTATACCCAGAGTGGCGGGCTATACTACTGACAGATAACAGATTAGTGCCCGTGCAGCTCGATATCTGGACGAGAAAAACACTGGCAGCTAACTGTAACATTAACTACAGGACAACTTACGCCGACCACACTACACAACACTTATAGCAACATCTGCGCACTCGGAGCAGAACGTTTTGACCACAAAACCGTCAATTATTGGGTGTATCACAAATGAGCGTAGAAATACAGGACAACTAACGCCGCCCACAGTACACAATACTTATAGCCAAATCTGAGCACTCAGACCGAAATTTTTTGTCCACAAAACCATAAATAATTGGGTTAGCCATGTTGTTTATCACAAATGAGCGTAAGAATACGTTATACACTGCAATACTAGTGGGGTCAAGGTCATCTATAACGGTTGGTCTCACAGTTATCCAAATAATTATTACCAAATGTGGTATAAACGACAGAATAAATACTATTGTTATAATAAAAAGCATCATTGTTACTTTTCTAGTTCTTACACTTGGTCCCGGATGACTAGAAGCGTCATTTTTATTTGAATCCATCCGACTTCGTGGTTCTTGTTTCGAGGCAGTCTTTGATGCGGGAACAGGAGTGGCTGACCTTGACCTTAAAATAGTTATTTTGACAGCCTTTTTCAAAAGGTTGCCATACGGGTCCAGCTTTGGTTTAACGTCGTCGATTGGTTCGGTTAACTTTCTATTAGGGGTCGAAGATCGGGAGCCGTTCGGAAGTTTCTGCTTGTCACCAGTTTTGCCCTCACTCATAGAGTCGTTGTCATGGTCAATAGCTGGATTTTTAAAAACACAGTTCTGAGAGCCAGTTGGGCTTCTCTGAGAGTCACTCGGGCTTTTATCCCCAGAATTAGAATCTCTGAATGTTCGCGTTGGTTTAGCAGGTTGCGTATATGTATTTTCTCTCATAAATTTTTGATGCCACAAAATCTGACGCCCTATCCTAAAATAAAATATTCCCAGCATGAGAATGCAAATGATTGTTATAAGTAATTGAAATACATAATATCCACGTGGGAAAAACGTGTCAGAGTACTTCGGGTCAATAAAACATTCCGTTCCGGTGATATTCATAACACCAGTTTCGACCGGCGAGTCGCCATAGACCAAGATTGCGGGAATAGCCACGATAAATCCTAGCAAGGTCGCCACGCCGCACATCATCTTGATTTTTCTCAGCGACAGCTCGCCAGAGAACGGGTATAAAATCCTTCTGTGACGTTCTATGGCGATTGCTGATACGACAAACGCCGAGGCGACAACAAGAAATACGTGAAGACAACGGAAGATTTTGCATCCTATTTCCGACGGGAACATATATGGGTAAAGCATGCTCACGATCAGGAGAGGCATGCCAACTGCGCATGCTATCATATCAATCCACGCCAAACTCAAAATGAAACACCTGTGGGTCGATGGATGATATTTCCTAGTGTATATATACAGAACAAGAATATTTCCAAACACGCCAATTATCATTAGAATCACAATTAGCACTATAGTTGGAATGTGAAGATCAACCAACACATTATTCAGCTCCTCTAACGTGACGTTAACGTCAAAATCCCCTCGCCACTCTCTTGGTATTTTGGTATACATTTCAAAAGTATTTTTCGAAATTCTGCACTAATTCGTTGACAAAATAATCCAACATTATATAGCACTTAAAATCGTCGGGTAGGCGGTTGGAGTATATTCGAGAATTACCTTGTCGCATTTCACATTCCTTTTATGCCCCGTTTCTCTTTGTTACTTGGAAAACTTAAGAGACGTCATGTAGCTGACATATAAAGTAATTATTCCAAATTAAGCTGATGTTTAACCGAACGGTGACCATAAATGGAACCAGTCTGCTATAATATTGTTATAACCATACATGGAAACGGTCATTGGTATTTATGCTCTTAGTGTTTATGGCATCCTTCGTTTGCCAGACATGTGTGAGTCCTACGTACGATCAGGCATAGACTGTGATATTCTCGAAGTTCTCCAAAGATTTCACTTTCTATTAAAACTCTTTTCCCTGTATAAGTATAATAAAAACACATTTAATGTGAAAAGCTTTTTCAAGTTTGGCACTAATATCCAGATTTTAGCACAGTTTCCTGCTTATAAATCTAAGAAAAAGATAATATGGTATCCACACTTTTAACGAAAAAACAAAAACAAAAAAAAACAGATTTTATCAGTAGTTAACAACGTATGTATAGCACTATGCACTGAAATTTTAGCTATAGGCGAATGCTTCTTCAGTATATCCGGATAAGAGTAAATCGTTGTAAAATTGATCAAATTTTATCTGTGTAATAAATCAGTCCAGTTGAACATCCTCAATCATGTCCTTGCATAACACATAAAGATACTTGACGGTATAAAAATTTACACAACCCATCAGCTGGTATGTTCGAATGTCAATTAGTACATGTGCTAGTTAATATTGGCTTACTCATTATGTTTTCCCTTATACTTTGAAACTGGTATCAGTTTGAAATAGGCCTGTTTTATATCAATCACAGACTAGTCTGCTGATTTACACAGTCATCCTGTTGAATACACACCATAAAATGTCCCATCACGTCTGCATTTCCCGTATCCAATTATTTTCAGATCCAAGTTAAAATATATAATTCAATTGTTCAAAACTTCTGTATTCTTCATCAGGATCACAACACGATCGATGTACACACAGTACAATCACTATCCTGTAATGGCGTTCACTGTAACGTACATGTACCTGTCAGCTGTTTAAAATTTAAATGAAATCAAGGCTACACCCTTATTTTCCACAATTAAGCACTTTAAAAAAAAGCGTCCACCAGTAGTATCCTAAAATATCCGAACTTCTTTGTTCATTTTCACTTTTTAACATTCCTTCAGATTCTTTTGAGTTGTAGCGATGTCATTTTAAGACGCTTTCAATGTTACAAGTCTGGAGCAATTTCGTCAAATAATGACAAGTGTTCCGGTTTTTAAATCGCCCCAGGACAACAGAGTAAACATTGCAGTTTCACTGCGGCTGACATTCATAGGCGGTCATTTTCAGCGTAATTAAATTCAACATCTCGCCCCTTGTACCTGTCAAGGTCCTTAATGGATTGTTCAGTCACGAGGGTCTAGAAAACTTCCGGCTTTCATCTCAATAAAAGTCTGAAAAACACAAAAAGATATACACGTTGGTATTATTGTCATTGTCTTAAATATTGGACACATTTGAGCCGCGACACGAGAAAACAAAGTGGCTATGCGCCCAGCACAGACTCAGATCAGCCTGGGCATCCGCCCAGATTGATCAGAGTCTTCGCTGTCCGCACGGAAGTAGCATAGACCCGTAGGTACCCTGTAAACGATCAGCGAAGTGTCTGAGCGGACTGGGCGGATGTCCAGGCTGATCCGAGTCTTCGCTGGGCGCACAGCTCCCTTGTTTGTTTTCTCGTGTCGCAGCTCATTTTTCAGCTACCGTATTTACCTGCAGTGATTGGAGCTACATTCAAGGGGAGCAACTCTGCCATATTCATTCTAACTCCCTTCTCAATGGGGTCAACTCTTAACGGAAAGAATTTGCTCCCTTAGGAGCAAATTCTTTCCGTTAAGAGTAAACCCCATTTCAGAAGCGCTACATCATCCAGGGTAGCAAAGAGTGAATCAACAAAGTTGTTCCCCATTGTAAAATGGCGGTAAATGCGATAGTGAACTATAACACCTTAAAAAGGAGCAGACCGTATTATTTGTATTGGGACCCCTTGAGACAGACATAAAGAAAAGATTATCGCGCGTCATCTAACGATTGACAATGATTGTTAAGTGTAATTTTATAGTGTGTTATTATCTAATTTTAGCATAACTTCAAACTAAATAACTTCCTATGCTTTTGTCCAAATTTCCTATCACAAACCTTTGTTATTACAAAGCCTAAAGTGTTTATTTAGTCACCCCCTTTCACTTTTATTCAATGAAAGATCGATATGATACCCAAACACAGATCCAAACACCGACTCGTTTACGTAACAAAATGACATTTGCGCCGAAAATAAGGAACAGAACAGAACAGAACAAAACTTTATTCTTGTAAAAAAATTCTCAGGCCACACGCAGGTGGCATATGAGAAAATACATATACAAAGATATTTCTTTTTCAGGTGACATAACAACAAATAGTTTTACCATTTCGGTTTTTGGTGATACAAGGATTACGAAAATAAGGTTAGAAAGTGACGTTGAAAAGTATTGTATAGCCGTCGCATGCGTAATACCTATTTCCCCACCCGTGCTGTCGACCGAGACAGTCAGTCACCATACACACAAAAGTTGCCGTCGACCGAGACAATCGACAGCAGAATCAGATCGGTCGACAACCATTAACAATAGTTTCATTTTCCTCATTGGTGATGCTAACGACTGAATTCTCGATCGACAGCTATACTGTATGGTACCAGATCGGTGGACAGCACAGGTTAGCAAACTGGTATTACCCCTGTGACCCTAATTAGAAACTGAACATATTTAGAAAATACCTTTAAATGATCAAATTTTATCTAGCCGTATATGATCGTCTATTTCTTTTTCATTTTTTTTCTTCAAGATCAGTCTTCGCTGTCGAGATGTGGGTAGCTAAGACCCTGATCAGCCCTGTAAGAGCCCTGCGAAGACTCTGATCCTCCGGCTGTAACTTGTTTATAACCATATTGTGTATGTCGAAACGGCGATCTGCATTTTGACCATACTTTTAGAGGTGATGCTGATACCTTTTTAACTGATGTCAGTTTTTATCCTCAATACGTTTTCCAGTAGATACACTTATTTCCAAACACGAGTAATTTGAATCCCTGTCATACAGTAAATTTAAGCAAACTGTGTTGGGGAAGGGGGGATGTAATACCAAATTGCCTGCATGAGCTGTCGACCGATCCGGTTCTATACAAAATGGTTGTTAACCGTGAATTCCGTTGTAAGCAATACCAATAAAGGTATATGATACTATTCTTAATGACTGTCGAACGAGATGCTCAAGCTGTCTTTTGTCTCTGCTGACACCCTACCTGTGCTGTCGACCGAGCCAGTGCCTTACCATACATGCATGTATGGTAAGGCACTGGCTCGGTCGACAGCATGTATGGTAAGGCACTGGCTCGGTCGACAGCACAGGTAGGGAAATAAGTATTACCACCGTGCTCATATATTTGGTTTAAACATATTTATTTCTTCAATAAATTCACATTACAATACATATGTAGACAGCACAACTGAACAAATGAAATGGATCAGAACGAAAGCTGAAAGCTTATAGAGCTCTTCTCCTAAACATTAATAAATTGTGTACTATCAAAGGGCAATTATGAAGGACAGACTACCATTGTAAAGATGTCTGCGATGACTCAAAGTTCGATAATTATCAGTTTTAAATAGATCTGTATAAGCCAGTCAACTACAAACAACGCAAACAGCGACACATCACAAAGACCAGTATAATGACAGCATATATTTACGCTCAGTACAGTCGTTAGCGTGTCCCAATTTTTTGACAATTACAGTAATTTTTATATTGATTTAGATGTCAATCAGTGGCACATCTAATCATCAGCGAGGGTCTGTTTTGTTTTGATGACATATCAATAACGGCAATCTTTTCCTAGAAAGGCTCGAAAAATATCACATATATGTCGAAGGACCATCATTTATAACCGCCCTGTCTTTGTAACGGGAATACTCCTACAGCAATAAAACTGTCATGTCGGACGCCGGACTCCCTTATTTCTTTTTTACCGTTGTCGATATTTTATAGTAGAGTCATTAATAATAATGATAATAATAATACAATCATAACAACTTTTCTCACTTTCTTCCCTTTTCAGAGCTGGCCCATTGGGGAACGAGGCAAACCTGAAAATCTGACAGCACACCGGGTAGGCGGCAATCGAAAACGCTCTTAACAATCGATTAACGCGGATCAAAAAGCCGTTAGAAATAGTGTTTTCGATTGCAAATTGGCTAAAACGCTCTTAACAATCGATTAACGCGGATCAAAAACCGTTAGAAACAGCGTTTGTGATTGCAAATTTGCAATTGAACACGCTGTTTCTAATGGTTTTTGATCCGCGTTCGTCGATTGCATGATCGTTTTCGATTGCCGTTTACCCGGTCTGGACAGTGGAGCATTGCATTTAGTATTACGTCCTAAAAAAATTAAATAGATAAAATAACATTTAATGAGAACATGTTTATCATGCTTCTCCCGGCTTAGCCGTAGGTCCAGTCGTCAATATTATATTAACCCTTTTTTGCAATAAGAATAAATAATATTGTCAACATTTTGTACATTCTTGACATTGAATACGGCAAAAAAAAAAAAAAAAAAAAAAAAAAAAAATGCATAAAAATGATCAGATTGCATTGGAACCAAAGCTGACTCCGGTCAGCCTGTCAGCAGAAACTACCAGAATAAGACCCGGGGCTGTTCCATAAACACTTGGGCTTTCGATCAAATCATTGGTCCATCGTTTTTATGTACTTTGTACTTAAATTCATACATTTAATACAGGTAAATATATACATGTTATCCATTACTTTCACAACAACAACAATAATAAAAAGATAAAAAAAGATAATACTTATACTGATAAAAAGTAGAAAATTGTGTCTGTAAGACACTAATGATGCCCCCGTGCAGCGCCTGTCACAGGACATGTAAATCTCGAAAGAGTATTTATCAAGCACAAACACTTATACAAAGATTCCATTGGAAAAAAATAAAACAAACTTCATACCTACCATGCAAAAATGCTGTCCAAAAGGCCATAATTATGTCAAAATTTCATTTCTCCATCAAAAACTGTTATGCACATCTTCAACATGTCCAAAATATGTATGCACGTTACGACAAAGATCTATTAAAAACTGTGGGAGAAGCTAATTCCACAAACTCCATACCTTACAATGTAAAAAAAATGCCTAAAAATGCCTAAAATGACTAAGTTCAAAAGGCCGTAATTCTGTCAAAATTAATTCTAGCTCCAACAAAAACCCACATGCATAATTTCGATATGTCCGCAACATGTATGCAAAGTTTGCAAAAAGATCCATTGAAAACTGTCGGAGGAGTTGATTACACAAAATCTATACCATAAAGTGTGACAGACGGACAGACAGGAGCAAATGTTAATGCCCCCTGACTATCGTCACGGGAGCATAATAAATCATCAGTTAGATCAGATTAAGCAAGCTGATCTGAATCTCCGCTGTTTGTAAAGGCTTCAAGAAACCTGTAATTTTTGTGCATGCCAATCATTCATCGTTTTATCAGTCAAAATCATCAATAAACCAATTTCTAACATTTTTTGTCTTATTCTTTGGCATCCGTGGTATTCTAAATATTTGGGCAGTACCTTAAACAATACAGAACCTGATCAGACTACTCCTTTGGACCAGTGACGCAGTCTGATCAGAGTCGTCACTATTAGAACTATCCCTTAATAAAAATAAAAACAACAACAACAACAACAACAAAAACTGCCCCAAAAAATAAGAGAAAGTACCTGTCATAGAAATCGTTGAAATGTCCGAATTCTAGCGCTCATTAAGGTATTGTAGAATTTCTAAAAATTGGGACACTTAAAAATTGCCAAAACTGTCCTGAAAATAGAACAGTTGGATTTCTTCAACAAACTATAATGCGTCAGTTTAAAAGATGCAGATAGACTCGCAAACCGTGCAAAGTCTGGCCATGAAGGAGCAGTCTGATCTGGTTCTGCATTGTTTGCTCTTACTTATCTGTCTCAATATTGAATTGCTTTACGGTAACATATCTACAAAGAGATGTTAAATTAATGGTTATGTGATGTCTATCACCAGATAATCTTCTTAAAAGCTATTAGCAAAATACATCTTGCTAAACTGTGGATATTTTTCTTTCTTTATCTGCAAGATTTAATGATTATATGTCTTCATTGTAAATTGTATTTAAATTACAAAGGCCTCTGTGCTTAATATAGTCTACTGAAAGAGGTAATGGAATTTCTTTGTCTGGCTTTGAATTTCGGAGGACACGGACAGACGCGGTGACAGGAGGTGCATCATCTGGATTCGTTTCAATGAGTCTCCCGGTGAACATAGTTATGAGAGAAAAATAAACTTCCTGACGTCGACGCCCGTCGCCCTTCCAAAGAACGCTCACACGCAGTCACTTGATTAAACAACCCGCCCAATTATGTACGCGGGTATGTGCGAAAGCAATGTTACATGTGACATCTTATTAAGCAGCGTTGCTTTTACCAATTATTGAGTGGTTCGTGGCGCTTGGTTATGGTGCAGAATGTCGCAGGTTCGAATACCCGTTGGCGCAGACAGCGAATGAATACAGGGAACGACAAAGGCAGCGAAGGTCCGCCTTTCTTATGATATGCCCAAAAATACGTTGGGTGTTTTAATACGCACTTGCTCTAATGCCACTGGACCATGTTCCTGTTGTTCTCATTCTCACAATGTGGCCGATTCTAAAATAATTTCCGATTTGATGGCCTCAGCCGAAGCTTAGTTAAGCTTTCAAATACCGGGCTTTGACTTTCAATGACTTTTTCCACAGATACATAGATATGGCGGGTGTATTATAATAGTCAGGTGGTGCTTACTACCAATGGGCACCTGATCACACCTCTGTTTTGGGGTCCATATACATGTATGTGTATCTAAAATATTCCGGAATTGAATTATGTTTAAATGCAACAATGGATTATTGGCTATCTGAATAACCGATAAAATATTTTGCATCAGCGTCAATGGGGAGTTAATATAAATCCAGCAATAACTCCACTATTTCTAGTTTTATCGTTAAGGCGCTGATTTGGGTACTTTGACCACTTACATTCACTCTCCTAATGATGTTCAACGGAACCACTGCACTAATACGCTGTAAAATAAATTCCGTAGATTTTATGGTAGACTAACTGGAAACCACACAGTAAAAAAAAAATCTGTAGATTTTACGATAGAATAACTGGAAACCAGCTGCCAGTCATTTCCCCGTTATTTTTACGGGCTTTTGCCTGTAGGACATTGTTGGAAATCACGAAATGGAAGTTTTATGTTAACTTGGCGCACTCGAAAATAACTTTGTATTGTTGAAGGGCTATCTGACCAAAACGACATCTGCTCTTTTCTGTCCTACACTGCTTGATGATTCCTGCAATTTTTACGGGCTCCTGTAAAAATAACGGTAAAAGGACTGGCAGCTGGTTGCCAGTTATTCTACCGTAAAATCTACCGTTTATTTTTGCAGTGCAGCTGACAGTCCATTTTTCCATTATTTTTAAGTCGCCTGTAAAAAATGCAGGAACCATCACGCTCAGCAGGATAGATTATAGCAGGTGTTGTTTCAGTCATATAGCCCTTCAACATCAAAAAGTTATTTACGATTGCGGCCAGTTAACATAACACTACCATATCGTGATTTCCGAAAATGTCTTACAGGCAAACGCCCGTAAAAAATAACGGGAAATGGACTGGCAGCTGGTTGCCAATTCTTCTACCGTAAAATCTACGGATTTTTTACAGTGTAGGGAAAACCTGTAGTTTTTATATAGCCAGGCCTACGTTTTTGCTTATAGAAAATTGAAAATACATAATTGAACCGCGACACGACAAAACCAACAAAGTGACATGTGCGCCCAGCGAAGACACAGATCAGCCTGGGCATCCGCCAAGACTGATCAGATTCTTTGCTGTGCGCTTGAAGGGTAGCTACACTGCAACAAAAATCTACGGATAACTATTTATCTGTCCCAGGTTTTAGACCCATTCCGGTAAATGGAAAGAGCACAAAAAAATACAAATACTTCTCCGGAATGCAGCGCCATTAACAAGAAACAGTTAAGACCTTACTTGCTACTTCAACAGATGTTCTTCCAAAGCCGTTTGTGAAATAAACATAGAGAGCGAGTTTTATAGTTGTTTATATGATTCTTGCAGAACGTCATAAGAATACAAGTATACTGGATCAGTAGAACAAGGTCATCCTGTCAGTTCCACCAAGCCATACATGTATATTCAAACCAGTCTTAACCTTTTAATACCCAGCCCCCGTCCCCCAACACACCCACACACACACACACCCGCTCCACCCCGAGACTCTCCCTTCTCCATTCTCGCCCCACCACCCCACATGATCCAGAAAAAAGGACACAGGCAAACAGTGCAGACCCAGATAAGACGCCACAAGATGTGGTGTCTGATCAGGTTATACACTATTAACATAAGACAGGACTATGGTCATGTCGGGACGGTCAGCTAACCTAACCACATTATTCCTGGACCCCCTAAGCGGTTAACCAGTACTAAGTGCACATACTTTCGCCAGTAACTGACAACTGCCCTTATTGAATCAGCGGAAGGAGAAACGAAAGTATGTGGCCAGACCGGGTATCGAACCCAGGACCTCTGACTTATAAGTCAGGTGCCTTACCGATTGCGCTACGCGGCCCGGCGCGCCAGGTGTGTGCAACTATGGTTACGTACCGCTGAGCCACTTGGGGCACGTCGTTACGAGAATTGAAACAGAACAGAACAGAACTAGGCATAAATATGTCATAAGTATACAAGACCAGCACGCCAAGGTTATTCAGTCAGTTCTTTTTTTAGCAAATAGTGTAGACCCTGATCAGACGCCGCGTTTTGCGGCGTTTGATCTGGGTCTTCAATGTTTGCTTATGGGTCTTATCAATGGGACGCTAGGCTCTGATGGGTTAAGATTTTAACACTCCTAACTGGCGGTGAATGTATGAAAGTAGCTACAGCCAGCCAAGCCTGAGATTTAAGGTGTGTCAGTATCTAGGTCAAAACCTAGCGGACACACAACGTCGAAGTGACGTGTTTCGACGTCATTTTGACGTGTACCTGATGGGAATGTTTAATCTCTCTAGAGTTCATACATTAAAGAATAAATATCCCAAGTAACCGTTGAGATGCCCTCTTTGCTTTCCGTCCACGAATCAATATTATCTCATGAAAATAGATAGATCCTGAAATGTTATGCCATAATGATACAGTGGAAAGATTTGCAAACTGATAAATAATTTTCTATCCACGTTTTCTTCTGATGTAGATCATCCGTATCCTTTTTTTTTTTTTTTTTTTTTTTTTTTGAAGCTTGAAACTTTTCAATTACTAAAGCACTTTTACATGTACATTGTACCGAATGTAAAACAATCAGTAAGGCGGTTTCCTGTTTGTGTACGTCAATTTGTCTCATCAAATTTATCTTCAATTATAAGGAATATTTAAAAATGCCACAACTTATTACAGTTTTACGAAGGAACGATATGAGCCACGACACGAGAAAACCAACAATGTGGTAGTGCGCCCAGCGCAGACTCAGATCAGCCTGGGCATCCGCCCAGTCTGATCAGAGTCTTCGCTTTCCGCATGAAGGTAGCTTAGTTCCTCAGCTACCCTTTAAGCGCTTAGCAAAGAGTCTGATCAGACTGGGTGAATGCCCAGGCTGATCCTAGTCTGCACTGGGCGGACGACCACATTGTTGGTTTTCTCGTGTCGCGGCTCATATAGAGATTAACGTTTCCGGTGCACATTCCCCACACCGTCATTCATGCACTCGCTCGCATCAACACCCACGCATTTGGAAGCATACAAACGCACAGGTACACACGCTTGCACTCGCTCGGTTCTAAGCAAAGAAAGAAATGAATTCAGACACAATACATTTCGTGAACAAATTCGCTCTCTCTCTGGGCACACAGCATAGAAATAACATTGAATCAACGTTGAATTAACGTATAATAGATTTTTTTTACGAATATTAATGGCTATGTCCTACAACTGCGTAAACAAATTATGTTTAATTTATCAAGTCTTTTTTTGCGGGGGGGGGGGGGGGGAAGAAACATGATTTTTGAATATATTATGCCGACATTTCGACTGACGTGATACTTTAGACATAAAAGAGTTTTAATGTGCCAGGGTATGATAGACGGTTATGATGTGTATTACAAACTTCTTGATTAATTATGCTCTTGATGCTTATCAGCGCCTTTGTGGCTTATGCCTCTGGTGTAATAAATCGCGGAAGAATGGCTTAGAAGTTATGAATTACTGCATCTCAATGGGAACTTGGTAAATACATTAAACAGATCACAGGGTTTAGTATTTAGCTTGAGGCACTGATGATTGCAACCCTACTACTTATTTCTTTCTTCTGTATTAACATCTAAATCACACAAATATAATTGTTGGATTTGCAAACAGTGTAGTTCCAGGTGAGGCGGCTCATGAAGACTATTTTGGTCATGGCCATCATTAGAAACGGCATAGTGTATGGATCAACTATCTTCCCTTTAAAAGTTGACCCCAGTTGAGTTGGTTGGTTGGTTGATTTGATGCTTAACGTCCACGGTAAACAACTAAGGTCATGTCGGGACGGTCAGTTAACCTAACCACACTATTCCTGGGCAGGCTTAGACCTCCTAAGCGGTTAACCAGTACTAAGTGCACATACTTTCGCCAGTAACTGAAAACTGTCCTTCTTGAATCAGCGGAAGGAGAAACGAAAGTATGTGGCCAGACCGGGATTCGAACCCAGGACCTCTGACCTACGAGTCAGGTGCCCTACCGATTGCGCTACCCGGCCCGTCCCCAGTTGAGAAGAGAGGCATCATTAAAACGGCAAAGTGAACCATTTCACCTTAAGTTAGTAATTTTTATAATATTTCAAAAGAGAGTGCTGCACTATACGGTGCCCAGGAGAAAATCTTGATTACTGTGAAAATGGTGCTTAAAGGAAAACACTCAGTAAACTACAATCGAAGAGTCTACTAAAACATAATGTTTGCCAAAAATTTCATGAAAATCGGACTTAAATTAAGAAAGATATGAACGTTTATAAGTATTCATATATTGAGCTAGGAAACAGCAAACTTGTGAGTTAATGACGTCATAAGCTCATTTTGAAAACTGAAAATCCAAAATAAATCAGTTTGAAAACTTTTTTAAATGAATCAAATGCATAATTCTATTTTTTCATTTCATAAACAAATGGATTAAGCCAAATAAGCCAGTAAAAGTAAGGAGTTTCCACACTTATTAAAAATTAAAATATTTATCGTGAAAGGAACTTCCAAAATGGCCGCCTCCATGACCGCAATTTTGAATTTTTGTATCCTTCATATCTTTCTTAGAGTCCGATTTTCATGAAATTTTTACCAAATTTATTTTCTCATCCAGTTCTACAATTTCAACTCAATTTATATCTTAGTGAGTATTTTCCTTTAAAGCATACGGCTACAACAGAGCATCAGTCCTTCCGGTGCATTCGCGCAATCCCTGACTGTTCGCACACACATTGTTTGGACCTTGAGAAATAGAAAGCTTGAGCCAGACAGCATTGATGCATGATGGACTGGTTTAAGTCGTGACGATTTGCAGACAACTTTTTGCGTTAACATAGCACGGCAAACGGAAGGAAAATTGAAACAGACCTTTTTATTTGTTGATTTTACACTAAAACATGCATTTAAAAGTTTTTTGTCTTTCTTTTTTAGAGGAGTAAGGGAGGCTAAAGTTTATCTTTATTATTTTGCAGATGCAATCAATTAAACTACGTCTTAAAAAAGCACCGAAAATCGCAGCTGTGCAGATATGTAGGCGGGATCCGGGCCAGTTTCCATTAGGCTGAACTGACATCAGATTAAGGTGTATTGATATACACTGCCGTGTTTCCCGCCATTTTTCCAAAGGAGATAACTTTTGTGGCTGCTTGTTTGCTTCCCTGTGCGGCAAAACCCTTCAAAATAGGGGTCCGCTCTTTAAAGAATGACCAAAAAAGGTCTAGTCTTAAAGCAAAAATTGCTCATAGGGGAGCAAGCGCTTTCCCTTTGAAGATATCCCCAAAGCTGTCCCCAAAGAGAAGGGAGAAAAAATGTTGAAGAGCCGCTCCCCGGAAAAAAAATACCAATTTTTACCTTAACTTTAATTTTTAATGATTGTCAATATAATATTAATAATAATAATAATAATAAAGACTTTATTTTCAGTGAGTGACACAAATAGCTACAAGCTACTCTTCCTTGAGGCCCACTTAACAAAATATGTACAAATCAAAACATATATCAAATATAAATATACAACATACACTGTTCAAAACATAATATCAATTACAAATATACAACATACATTCAGCGAAACCAAGCATTTATTGTTACAGGCCTGATCACAATCACTCCTTCTCTCAAGAAAAGAAAAAGCACTAGCAGCAATCAGTACTACCGCAAAATTCTAAATATTGGGACACCCAAAAGAATCATTGCAACTGTCCCAAACATGTCCGAAGCCTCACAAGAAAGACTGTCTGAAAATAGTTGAATTTGAAAGGCAGTTTTGCATTGATGAAGCTTTAAGAGTGTCATTCCTTAAAGGTCAGTGGTACATATGTTTATGATTTGAATAGATAATTGTCATGATGATGCATAATTAATATGATTTAATTCTATTACTTTGCAAGATGAATTGATTGTTTTATGTAAGCATGCTTCAACATTTAACCTTATGCTTTATTTATGGGTTATTTCTCTCAGTCAACTGACATTAGAATGCGCTCTTATTACCTGAAAAGGTCATAACATGTTAAAAGTGACCTTGATTAACCCGTTTATCCCTAGCGTCCCAAAAATAGGAACTAGGCAAGCAGTGCAGACCCCTATCAGACGCCGCAACATGCGGCGTCTGATGAGTGCCTACACTATTTTCTTAAGTCAAACGGGTGTTTTGCCTTGAAATAAAAGAAAAAAATGATGAAGACAGACAGACCAGACACCCCTTAATTGACAAATGTACTGACCCAGTTTATAAGGACAGAAGAATCCACCAGGCCTAAATGGGTTAAAGACAGGACTACCCGGGGTCTGGTTCCCAGCAAGACAATATGTTACCTGTACAGGTAAAGGTGTGAAAATTTATTCAACCGATCAGTGGACCAGAATTACCAGTTATAATAATTTTATTGGTTGACTTGGACCCGATTTTTAATGTCACAGGGGAATTAGTTTTCAAGTACAGTAGTGTAAGTGACAGTAGTGACTTTTAGGGTAAACATGCGAAATCGACAAGTTTTTTTAGTGAAAATGGCGGCACCGGGGGGGGAGGGGGTAAAGGCACGGGGTGATATATCTTTTTTTAGGGATGCAGGCTGAAATATAAATTAAAATTGAGCCGCGACACGAGAAAACCAACAAAGTGGTTGTGCGCCTAGCGCAGTCTCGGATCAGCCTGGGCATCTGCCTAGTTTCATCAGACCCTTTGCTAAGCGCTTGAAGGGTAACTAAGGGTTAAAGCTGCCTCCATGCGGACAGCGAAGAATCTGATCAGACTGGGCGGATGCCCAGGCTGATCTGAGTCTGCGTTGGGCGCATACCCACTTTGTTAGTTTTCTCGCGTTGCGGCTCAGATACATTTTAGTTATGTCTTCATTCAATGTAATTTGTTATGAAATAGACATTTATTAGTTCTCAAACTGGTTTAATTACATCGGCGCCCTTAACAAATGTTCTGCAGCTGTGTTTATGTTCATTGTTCTATGTTTATGTAATATTGCGCCTGAAACAGAACTGTTATTATTATGTAAGTCAAAATGCGCAAGCGTATACCTTTTTCGGCGCAACAAGCATAAAGAATCCTAAAAGATCTGGGCCCAGTAATGACACTTTAGATTCCACACGAGCGCAGTAGTGAATCATTTGAAAACATAGGGTACAGTCGGGTAAATTCGGACAGCGGGTAAATTTGGACAGTGACATTGTTTCCTTTGTATGCCACTTGTTTGGAATTAAAACAAAATTAACTGGACAAACATTGAAAATCCTGCTTTATCCTGGTTTATCTGGATTTTCACTGTTTGCATTGGTATGTCCGAATTTACCCGCTGTCTGAAGTTACCCGACTTGACCCTAATCTGTGGATTCGCGCGTTACATCATGATATGAACCTTCACTGCTCAAAATATCCTACCGTATGTATTTCATTGTGGGTCCTTTGATTTTCAATAAAAGCCTTTCAGAGAAACAGACTTTGTATTGTCTGAAACATCAAATATTCTTGGAATTATCAAGTGGCATAAAATACACACAGTGCATTAAATAAATGTTTATTTTACAACGGCAAACGCTACTTAGGTAGCTATAAACATCGGCAACATGTGCATTTAGTGCATACTAAACGTCAAAAGAGACGTCTGTATTTTCTTGGTCATGCCAGCACACAGTATTGAAAGGATTGCATATCTATGAACGAGGACAGAATACAGGTCGAAGGTTATGCACATGTAAAATGAATTATAAAGGTAATCAGTTTAAGTACCCACCAACTCCCACCTTTCCCAACCTCCCAGATACATGATCCGACGGTAACCATTTGAACAAGGATGCTTAAATATTCCCTACATACATGCTATATCAGCTCATGCCTTTCAACATTTCTGGATAAAAGATATACTGCTATAAACAGTGTTGTCGTCTTTTTTGGCCATTCTAATGATGTACCACGAACATTCGAGCGATTTCCAACCCGTGAGGCTCCATATCAAAGTTGATCCATCTGTAGTCATTTGTATTTGTATCATAATGACCCATGTTCTCGGAACGGATAGAGCAACTGGCTTCATACACGGAACAATTAAGCCGGGTGTACATGTACAATTACATATCCATGACCTTTCAAGAGTTTCAGTTCTTTCGGTCAGATGGGGAAAGGGTGATTTAATTTAATTTATTTGGGTTTAACGGCCCTTTGAGACAGTATTTCAGTCTATATCGGGCCGTGGGAAAGGGTGAGCTCAAGGTAATGACTTACCCAAACACAGACCCGTGGCCTTTGAATTTGAGTCCTGGTCCAAAGGTTATGGCACTTTTTTCATGCTCAGCTGAGATTGTGCGTAAATTTTAATTTGAACTGAAATTAAAAATACTACACCAAACTTGTTATATGCGTTCCCAAAAAGGCGAAATATGTGAAAAGCAAGGTTGGTTGGTTGATCTGATTGTTACGAAATGGATCTAATCGTCCACTATGTCGTCGAGATTATTTTAATCCTTTCAATCAGTAAGGCTACAGTTTTTAGGGTAACTGTGGTAATAAAACGTTTACGGAAATTGTGACTACGTTATGCATGGGTTGTTTGTGAATACCTCTCGTGGACAGCATATTGCATGATTTTAAGGTGAATACCTGCACGAGTCTTTTGATTGTGGAAAGCGCTTTGCATGATTTTAATGTGAGACGCATAGTATTTATACGCCTATCTTTTAATGAAAAGTTAGACGTGGCTGTTTAATTCTTGATGGATGTTATATTGTTGTGTGCCCAGATTCTGTGTTAAGACCTAGAAGGGTAAGATTTTATTATATTTATTTAGAATAGTTTGGCTAAGAATGAAAAATGTGACTTCTGATTGATATGGTATGATTATATGTGTCGACTGATTTGATTTTGTTGGCAGTGATCAGGCTGCGCATGTGTCGACCGATTTTGTTAGTAAGCATGCTGCGCATAATATTTGTATATTAGGAAGTTTTGTAAATTTCGGAAATAGTTTATATCACTGATGTTGGTTGCAATGGTGTGCGTCTATTTGACGTCCAGTGACGTCAGTTGTATTCATGTTATTCATGTGACGTCAGTTGCATTCATGTTATTGCGACGTCAGCACTTTTTATATTAGTGTCACGTATACGTGGCCTATAGAAGTAGATTGATTTGTAATGGAACTAATTTATATACTCGTGACGTCAATTGACGCCATAGCATGCACCGCATTAAGGGTTTTTTCCATAAGTTATAATGGTAACATTTGGTCATCATGCGTTTGATTTGCCTTCATTAGACGGCGTCATATGGTATAACATCATTGATGTCATGATGTCAGATCAAACGTTATGATCCCAAATGTGTGAGAAACGCTTATTCAGCTATTATATTCTATGGCAAATGTAGAATTAATACATATGCGAGCTAGATTTTGGTCAATCAATTTAATGTAAATAAGTCATTGTTTAGATTTATTCATGTTTTATGTGGGGTATGTCATGGTAATGCCTGTTGACGTCAGTATACTTCTTGACAATGTTTGACGTCAGATCCTTCGACGCACATGCGTGGTAGGATCTACGTTTCTTCATTGGCGGAAGTGGTAAGCACACTTTTAGCTTTACATCGTGAGCGCGAGTCGTGTCTAGTGACACGGCTGGCGTGTGCACGTTATGCTCGGCATTCGCCGAGGGCGTTGTATGGTATTTCCAAGACAGGCCCAAGTCTTACGTATTGTTATTATGTAGTTACAATGTATTAAGTGTAAGTTCGTTATTTTTAGGCACATCAAGTCCGGCAGTCGGCTGTTAGGGCTTAGAGCCACGTCTCACCTGGAGATACGATAAACGTCTCCAGGTTAATACCAACCCGGGTAGAGGCAGTTACAACGCCGTTTGTGCATGGTTCCCAAGCAGAGGCGGGAAGCACAAAATGTAGGCGGAAGTGGTTAGCACAGTTTTGCCAGATTCTGTGATAAGATTTGAAGGTCACATCAAGTGTGGGACAGTGTTCGTCCACTAAGGTGTGTTAATATATATAGACTGGTCCTTGGTACGATCCAGGGAGCGACCAGTATATAATCGTGCACGTGTAATTATAATAAGTTGGTGTTCCTCATGATATATGGACTGGCCCATGACATGATCCAGGGAACGACGAATTGAAGTCTACCAACATAAGGCCTTGTTTTTTTTTGTATGAGCTCAAACTAACGTTGTTTTTTTGTTCTTTGTGTTTTCCTTTAGTTCATGGCGCTGAGCCGAGTACGGTGTTGACGTCAGACGGTAATCTATTTGCGTATTGTACGCAAATCGATTACATATTTGAAACAAACACCTTACTTGGGCCAGCGACATGAACTGATATGTGTTGTATATTATTGTAATTGTGACAGTTGTAAATTGTATCGTTGTATATAGAATTTACATTATATATAAACTTAAAAAATTCTAACGTTGTTAGAGTTTCCTTGTTAGTGTATTACACTAGTAGGTAACCCTTTAACCGGAAGTCACCCTCCGCCGTCCTGGCGACGCATAAGGCTCTGCACCCGTGTCGACCGAGTGTAAAACCTTCAGCGTAACATGGTGTCATGAAGTAACGGGATTTGACTTCTGGTTAATATCTGCCAGTGTAAGACATTGACAATATATACAGAATCTAGGCACAATTTTGTCAGACATTTTTTTTATTATTGACTTTCTGATTGTTCTTTTCTAAGGTGACGTAAGGCTGTGAATTTTAGGGGAACAATTTTGCCACTAAATTCTTTGTAAATGTAACCTACACTCAATTAAGGTCAACTATTCTTATTCCCTGCGTGATGAAGTGCGATAGCCCATGCATTAATTTGTGATAGAATGTAACAGGTTGCATATCTGAGTGGGGAAACTGAGGTATATAGACCTGAATTGTCTTGGCACGGATGATACATATTTAGTTTTAAGGTCCGGTTGGGTACCTTGGCACTGCTGTTGAATGACAATCTGTAAGTTTATTAACTTAAACGTTTTGTACGTTGTGTCGTAACCGTTACTGAGGTCCATTTTATGTCCTGATTTAGTAACGTAGGTTACCCGTAACGTAATATAATATCGTTACAATTACTTAAACCTAATAGCAGAATCTTAAGTTTGATTTACCGTTGGTATCTTATAAGGTTTTGTAATGTAGGACGTACAGTTGTCGTGTCAGTGTTAATACGTTGCGTTACATACGTTACGTTTGTATATCCGATACGCTAGATCAAGTTGGGCGTAATTGTGTTGTGGGTTATTTACGTCATCTAATTGTGTCATTTGAAAGTGAAAAGTAATTCTCGGCAAAGTCAACGTCAGTTTATGACGTCATTTCCGGTCTGTTATGAACGTAGCTTTAATGGCTACGTCTAGAACGCGAGTATACTAATTAATCAACGTTTTAGTTGGATTAGTTCGTTATTATTATTGTTAACGTTTTAGTTAACGTGTGTGACTATAATTGAACGTCGGTTTCAGTTAAGTTAACGTGAGCATTACGTTAAGCGTCATGGGTCAGTTAGTTAAGACGGGAAGGGAGTTAGGTTATGAAGGGCAGGCATTGCAGGAATTTGTAAAGCAACAGCAAGAGACTGAGAGGGCAGAAAGGCACGCGGTAAGGGAACTTGATAAAGAGAAGATCGCGGCGGAAAAAGAGAAGATCGCGGCGGAGAAAGAAAAAATTGCGCAGGCCGAAAAAGATAGGGAAATTGAGTTAGCTAGGATCGCGCAGGCTGAAAAGGATAGGGAAGTGGAACTAGCTAAGATTGCGGCGGATAGGGAAATCGAGATGGCGCGAATTGAAAGCATAGAGCGGCAAGCCGAGAAAGATAGGGAAGCTAAGTTGTCTCAAGTCGAAAGCGATAAGGAAGCGAAGTTGTCGAGCGAAGTTGAGTTAGAAAAGTTGAAGTACAGTTTTGAATTGCAGCAACGCGAGTTAAAGAATCAGATAGATTTGCAGAAGGTAACGTTTAGAGTTGAATTAGAAAAACAGAAGGCTGAAAAGTTAGCGCATGCGCGAGATCCCAAGTTACCGTATTTTGATGAAAGTAAGGACAAAATGGATAGTTACTTATCAAGGTTTGAGAAATACGCGACGGCGAATAAATGGGATAAAAATGTTTGGGCTGCATATTTAAGCGCATTACTTAAAGGTCGCGCGCTTGATGTTTATGATAGATTGTCTGTAGATGATGCAGCAGATTATGACCAGTTGAAAGATGCGTTGTTAAAGAATTTTGATATGACTGAACGCGGATTTAGGAAGAAATTTCGCTATGATAGGCCTGAAAAGTCCGAAACGTTTATTCAGTTTAGTAGTAGACTTAGGTCGTATCTTAATAAATGGTTGAAAATGGCGAAGGTAGACCAGTCTTATGAATCTGTTTGCGATTTTTTCGCTAGAGATCAGTTTTTAGAATCTTGTAGTAAAGAACTATATGTTCATTTGAAACCGAAAACATTCACGAATCTAAGTGAGATGGCTAGGGAAGCAGATTTATTTGCAGAAGCACGTGGCGGTGTCTACGCTTGTGTTAATAAGGGGCAGCGTGATAGTAAGGGCGTAACTCAGAGTAGATCTGATAATAAGCCGAGTGCGAAGCCAGAGATAAAATGTAGTATTTGTGGTAAGGGACATTTAACATATAAATGTTTTAAGAATCCCGATAGGAAGCAAGCATATAGTGCGGAGGTAGGTGCAAGTGCAAGCGGGTATAGCGGAAGTAAGGGGAGTAGTTATGCACCGAAAGATGAGACACAAAGATCACAGAGTAAGAGCGATACTGTACAGACGAAGGGTAGTAGTTCAGATCGTGGCCGTGGTCGGGGTTATTCCCGCGGACGTGGTCGGGGTGGCGGACATCAAATGAGCTTTTGTAAAACTACAATGAATAGGTCTCATGAAATTGAAGGTCTCTATAAGAGTAAGGAAGAAAGTCCATTAATCAATGACAACGTGGATAGGGAAGGTGTCTGTTACTTTTTAAGGTCGCGATTACCAACAGCGCAGGGTACGGTTAATGGTAAGACTGTTGTAGTTTTAAGGGACACAGGTTGTACTGGGTGTGTCGTTCGTAGAAACTTGGTTTCTAATGATCAGTTACTTGGTAGAGAATCTGATGTAACTTTGATTGATGAATCTACCCAAAGGTATCCCTTAGCAATGGTTGACATAGATTGTCCATTTTTCACAGGAAAAACTGAGGCATTGTGCATGGAAGATACATTGTATGACCTGGTTATTGGAAATATTGACGGGTCAAAACTTCCCGATATGTCCCATTTTGCAATGGCGGCAGTGACTAGGTCACAGGCTAAGCAAGGTGAAGAGGTCTATAGGAAACTTAAAGTTCCTGATCAAATTATTGCTAGTGATAAGGAGGCATTGAAGCAGGCCCAAGTTGTTGACCCTAAATTGAATGGCATAAGGCAAAGAGTGGAATCTGGGAATGTGACTAATAGTCGTGGATTGAACCGGGGTGAAACTAAGTTTATTCGAAAGAAAGATTTATTGTATAGGCAGTTTACTAAGGGAAACAAGGTCACTTTGCAACTTATTATCCCTGAAGGTTTTCGTGAAAAGGTGTTAAGATTGGCGCACGAAACCTTGATGTCAGGTCATTTGGGCATAAAGAAAACTATGGATAGAGTTTTAACTGAGTTCTTTTGGCCTGGAATTTGTGGTGATGTGGCAAGGTTTTGTAAATCTTGTGACATATGTCAAAGGACTATTCAAAAAGGTCGTGTCACTAAGGTACCTTTAGGAAAGTTGCCACAGATAGACACACCATTTAAACGAGTCGCTGTTGATATAGTTGGACCGATAGAACCTCGTTCTGACAGGAAATCCCGCTATATTTTAACAATGATAGACTATGCGACGAGATATCCAGAGGCGGTAGCGTTACCCGGCATTGAAACGGAACGCGTAGCCGAAGCGTTAGTTGAGATGTTTAGTAGAGTTGGCATACCTGATGAAATGTTAACAGATTGCGGAAGTCAGTTTACTGCTGAAGTTATGAAAGAAGTAAGCAGGCTGTTATCACTCCAGCAGTTAACCACGACGCCGTATCATCCTATCTGCAACGGTCTCGTAGAGCGTTTTCACGCGACGTTGAAGCAAATGCTACGTAGGATGTGCGCAGAACGTCCAAAAGACTGGGATAAATATCTCCCAGCACTGCTGTTTGCGATAAGGGAGGTTCCGCAAGAGTCATTAGGGTTTTCTCCGTTCGAATTGTTATACGGACGTAACGTTAAGGGCCCTATGGCAATATTACGTGAATTATGGTCTGAAGAGGTACAGGATGAGCAGGTTCTGTCTACGTACCAGTACGTAATTGAGTTGAGAGAACGGTTAGAGCAGACGTGTAAGTTAGCACATGATAATTTACGGAAAGTACAAGTAAAGCAAAAGGCTTATTATGACAAACGCGCTAGGTCGCGTAAATTTAACGTGGGAGATAAAGTACTGTTATTACTGCCAACTGACAGTAATAAACTGTTATTGCAGTGGAAGGGTCCATATGAAGTAGTAGAGGTGGTGAATAGAATGGACTATAAAATCGACGTCAATGGTGTCGTGAGTACATATCATGCTAACATGCTGAAACAGTATGTCGAACGTCGTAGTGTGCCGTCACATTGTTTATTGTCTACTGAGACTACAGAGTCGGTTGATGACGATGGTAGTGATGAATTTTCTCTTGATGATTGTGCTTTTCCGACAGCTAAAGAGCCGGAAACTTATAACGACGTCAGTATTTCAGATACGTTAACGTCAGAAAAACGTATGGAGGTTGAAGCGTTGATTAAACAGTACCCGGATGTACTATCAAGTTTACCCGGTCGAACTGATCAAATACAGCACGATATCAAACTACTCACGTCAGAACCCATACGGACGAAGGGTTATTCTATCCCGTATAAGATGCGTAACGTCATGGAGACGGAGATACAGGATATGTTGGATTTAGGGGTAATCGAGCCGTCGATTTCACCGTATTCATCTCCTGTCGTCCTAGTTCCGAAGAAAGACGGGTCAGTTAGATTCTGTATCGACTTCCGGAAGCTTAACAAAGTGACGGAATTCGATGCAGAACCTATGCCAAATATGGAGGAGGTTATCAATAAAATGTCGGGACATAAATTCTTTACAAAGATGGACCTGAGTAAGGGTTATTGGCAAGTCAGTCTTACTGAAAGGTCTAAACCTTTGACGGCATTTGAAACGCCTAAGGGTTTATTCCAGTTTAAAACTATGCCCTTCGGTTTGGTCAATTCGGGAGCCTCATTTTGTAGGTTAATGAGAATCATATTGTCCAATCTCCCAAATGTTGACAGCTTTGTTGATGACATGTGGATATTCACTGAAACATGGAAGGATCATGTGACGTCATTACGTCAAGTGTTAGATCGGCTCAGGTCGGCCAAATTGACGGCAAAACCATCTAAATGCATGATCGGATATGGCAGTATCGAGTGCCTTGGTCACAATATCGTCGGACAGACGGTACGACCGCAAGAGGACAAGATACAGGCTATCAGAGATGCTCCTCGTCCATGTACGAAAAGACAAATTAAATCTTTTCTGGGATTAGCTGGGTTTTACCGTCGTTTCATCCCAAATTTCTCATCCATAGCTTCTCCTCTGACTGATTTAACTAAACGGGATAGACCTAATTCTATCAAAGATTGGCAAGATCAGCATGAAAGGGCATTTCAAACCCTGAAGAGTAGGCTCACGTCTAGTCCTATTCTTCGCCTACCTGTTTTTCAAGAAGGTAACCCGTTTGTACTTCGAACAGACGCTTCAGACGTTGGTCTTGGAGCTATTTTGCTTCAGGAGTTCGAAGGTGAAGGTCGTTTACCGATTGCTTATGCTAGCAAGAAATTGTTACCTCGGGAAAAGAACTACTCTGTAATTGAGAAGGAATGTTTGGGTATTATCTGGGGTGTTGAGAAATTTCGTAAGTACTTGTATGGGGCGGAGTTCCTACTTGAAACTGACCACAAACCTTTGTCTTATATGCAGACAGCTAAGGTGCTCAATCCCCGAATCATGCGTTGGGCCATGAAATTACAGCCGTACAGATTCAGGATCGTTGCTATCCGCGGCCAAGATAATTTGGGGGCGGACTACCTTAGTAGATAGTTTGGCCACGTTATGCATCGCACCGTTGTTGTGTATATAGCTAGTTTTCCAGTTTTGACATAGCCTACGATTCGATCGCATTTCGTACTATTTCAGAAAAGAAACATTGTTATGTTTTTTTTCTCCCTAAGGGGAAACCTATGTTACGAAATTGATCTAATCGTCCACTATGTCGTCGAGATTATTTTAATCCTTTCAATCAGTAAGGCTACAGTTTTTAGGGTAACTGTGGTAATAAAACGTTTACGGAAATTGTGACTACGTTATGCATGGGTTGTTTGTGAATACCTCTCGTGGACAGCATATTGCATGATTTTAAGGTGAATACCTGCACGAGTCTTTTGATTGTGGAAAGCGCTTTGCATGATTTTAATGTGAGACGCATAGTATTTATACGCCTATCTTTTAATGAAAAGTTAGACGTGGCTGTTTAATTCTTGATGGATGTTATATTGTTGTGTGCCCAGATTCTGTGTTAAGACCTAGAAGGGTAAGATTTTATTATATTTATTTAGAATAGTTTGGCTAAGAATGAAAAATGTGACTTCTGATTGATATGGTATGATTATATGTGTCGACTGATTTGATTTTGTTGGCAGTGATCAGGCTGCGCATGTGTCGACCGATTTTGTTAGTAAGCATGCTGCGCATAATATTTGTATATTAGGAAGTTTTGTAAATTTCGGAAATAGTTTATATCACTGATGTTGGTTGCAATGGTGTGCGTCTATTTGACGTCCAGTGACGTCAGTTGTATTCATGTTATTCATGTGACGTCAGTTGCATTCATGTTATTGCGACGTCAGCACTTTTTATATTAGTGTCACGTATACGTGGCCTATAGAAGTAGATTGATTTGTAATGGAACTAATTTATATACTCGTGACGTCAATTGACGCCATAGCATGCACCGCATTAAGGGTTTTTTCCATAAGTTATAATGGTAACATTTGGTCATCATGCGTTTGATTTGCCTTCATTAGACGGCGTCATATGGTATAACATCATTGATGTCATGATGTCAGATCAAACGTTATGATCCCAAATGTGTGAGAAACGCTTATTCAGCTATTATATTCTATGGCAAATGTAGAATTAATACATATGCGAGCTAGATTTTGGTCAATCAATTTAATGTAAATAAGTCATTGTTTAGATTTATTCATGTTTTATGTGGGGTATGTCATGGTAATGCCTGTTGACGTCAGTATACTTCTTGACAATGTTTGACGTCAGATCCTTCGACGCACATGCGTGGTAGGATCTACGTTTCTTCATTGGCGGAAGTGGTAAGCACACTTTTAGCTTTACATCGTGAGCGCGAGTCGTGTCTAGTGACACGGCTGGCGTGTGCACGTTATGCTCGGCATTCGCCGAGGGCGTTGTATGGTATTTCCAAGACAGGCCCAAGTCTTACGTATTGTTATTATGTAGTTACAATGTATTAAGTGTAAGTTCGTTATTTTTAGGCACATCAAGTCCGGCAGTCGGCTGTTAGGGCTTAGAGCCACGTCTCACCTGGAGATACGATAAACGTCTCCAGGTTAATACCAACCCGGGTAGAGGCAGTTACAACGCCGTTTGTGCATGGTTCCCAAGCAGAGGCGGGAAGCACAAAATGTAGGCGGAAGTGGTTAGCACAGTTTTGCCAGATTCTGTGATAAGATTTGAAGGTCACATCAAGTGTGGGACAGTGTTCGTCCACTAAGGTGTGTTAATATATATAGACTGGTCCTTGGTACGATCCAGGGAGCGACCAGTATATAATCGTGCACGTGTAATTATAAGTTGGTGTTCCTCATGATATATGGACTGGCCCATGACATGATCCAGGGAACGACGAATTGAAGTCTACCAACATAAGGCCTTGTTTTTTTTTGTATGAGCTCAAACTAACGTTGTTTTTTTGTTCTTTGTGTTTTCCTTTAGTTCATGGCGCTGAGCCGAGTACGGTGTTGACGTCAGACGGTAATCTATTTGCGTATTGTACGCAAATCGATTACATATTTGAAACAAACACCTTACTTGGGCCAGCGACATGAACTGATTTTTTTTTTTTTTTTTTTTTTTTTTTTTCTGTTTTTCTGTTTTTATTTTTATTTATTTATTTTTTTTTTTTTTTTTCCTCTCCTTCTTTTTTTTTTTTTTTTTTTTTTTTTTTTTCAAATAACGTATTAATTAATTTCAAAATTTCACATTCTGTACATCATGACATCAACCTGAAAACATAGAAGAAAAATATACATAAGTAAGATATAAATAAATAATAATAAATAATTAGGTATATTTGATATGAAAGTGCTATATCATTTAGTCCTGGTGACCCTACTATGACCCAAAAGGTAGAATAGAACAGAATAACAGTAAAATATTGATCACGTTCAGGATATTTGCCCGAGTTACAAACATATTGAAATTTTTAGCCAGTAGAAATACTTCAAATGCGTATACTTTGCCAAGAAATCAACTCTTACACTTTCCTTGCTTGAGGACCCACATTGCCCGGTTGAAGAACCACGGTCAGAGGCGACATGGCAATTCACCCGGGCAATGCCGTCACCCGATCTGGAGTTACATAGGTGTGTATGCCGAGTGCACTTAACCAAAAAAAAAAAAATCCCTGAATTCCGTGATTGACCTACTTGCCACGCGAAAGATTAACGGTACGGAGAAGATGAAACATCCAAGATAATTAATTTATTTAGGTAAGACTTAGTGTTTGAGGTATTGCGACTAGATAAACATTGTTGTGACTGTATTCAACCTGTTATTTATGCATTAAAGCAGACGGCTTTTAGAACAACATAATTAAGCCCTGAGCAACCAAACATGGAAAAGGTTCGTCTCAGTAAAAAAGCGACATGAACTGATATGTGTTGTATATTATTGTAATTGTGACAGTTGTAAATTGTATCGTTGTATATAGAATTTACATTATATATAAACTTAAAAAATTCTAACGTTGTTAGAGTTTCCTTGTTAGTGTATTACACTAGTAGGTAACCCTTTAACCGGAAGTCACCCTCCGCCGTCCTGGCGACGCATAAGGCTCTGCACCCGTGTCGACCGAGTGTAAAACCTTCAGCGTAACACTGATGCTTAACGTCCACGGTAAACAACTAAGGTCATGTCGGGACGGTAAGTTAACCTAACCACACTATTCCTGGGCAGGCTTAGACCTCCTAAGCGGTTAACCAGTACTAAGTGCACATACTTTCGCCAGTAACTGACAACTGCCCTTCTTGAATCAGCGGAAGGAGAAACGAAAGTATGTGGCCAGACCGGGATTCGAACCCAGGACCTCTGACTTACGAGTCAGGTGCCCTACCGATTGCGCTACCCGGCCCGGCTGCTACAGCAATGATCTCTTAAAGGTTGTTGTTATTATGTTATTGTTTAACGTCCACGGCAAACAGCTATGGTCATGTCAGGACGGTTAGTTAACCTAATCACACTATTACTGGGCAGGCTTAGACCTCCTAAGCGGTTAACCAGTACTAAGTGCACATACTTTCGCCAGTAACTGACAACTGCCTTTCTCTGCACATCATCTCGATAAGGCAAACATTCGACCCAAGTTTCAAAAAAATCTTTCAAGAGGTTAAGGAGATATGGAGTTGACACGAAAAGTTAACGGCCGGACGGACAGACCGTCCGGATAGACGGGCGGACGGAGGCCACGACATTATACTAACCGTCCTCGACGGGCGTATAAAAACTGCTAAACCAGCTATATAAATGAAGTAATCAACATTAAGTCTCCCTGATTGATTGGAATTTATCAAATACACAAACGCACGCGTGATGTTGCTGTAAGTCACATTAAACGTTAAGAAAATTCTAAATGGTACAGATGTTCATGTTGAGTTCTTGTGAGTGTAAAAAAAGTAAATATTTGCTGTCTTAATACCAATGCTAAGTTAAATGCTTTCTGGCATCCAAGGATTGAGCCTTTGAAAACAACTTACTCAAATAAAAAGACTTATTCCTAATACATTACAGATATGTACCATAATGTTACTGTTATAATGCTTTCAAATACAGGACAATCCCATATTATCAGACTTGGAAGCATAAACAGTGGTGTTTCTTCATGGCTGCTTCACATGTGTAAACCTAAGACCTTAACAGTTACACTGAAAGGCTATATCATCTACAGTTAGATATTTTTCATCCGTTTTGGGTAAAATCCTAAGGAAAAGTTAACTTTTTTCTTCAGCTGGCAATGTCACAGCTAACTGCTACCTAATTCAAAATATGCAAGCAGTTCTTTCAACATGGCTTAAAAGGAAGTGACATAGTGTGTTGATTAAGGACCAATCATATAAAATTCATTCCAGCGATTCATGTTTGTTAATCATGTTTTAGTCACGGTTATATATACGTTAGTGGTCTTATTTGACTGATGACTATCTTTTTCTAAATATGTCAATATATCTATTTATTTAAATATAAAAAAAATCATAATAAGTTTAATTGCTCTTTACATATATAACGTTAATTGTTCCCTACATTTCATTTATAACAGTTTGCTGCTGTAACACGCTAATGTTACCCCACCTATTACTTTGGTCAGTTTTTTAGGTAAAACACATAAAATGATATAGCAACAATTATTTTTAAGCAGCTGAAAAGACTGCTTTAATGATTATGATAACAACATTAAATTGAAGTTCATGTCTACATGAGGACCCCTTTTTTATTACATATGATCTTGGATTATTCTTCCTGTGACGGATTTCGGTAATGTTACGTAATGTTACTGTTTGGGTGCCTTTCAGATACAACCCAAAGTTATTATAGTCTAATGAATATAAGAATGGCATTTTACATGCGTACTTGTACACTTTTTCAATTTAAAACATAGTACAGACTACAGCTAGTTATACTTTCTCACTGCAAGCTAACAGATTCAAAATACATCAAGGAATTTTGCCAAAGTTGATATTTGCATGAGTAAAATAAGAGCGATAGATTATGCTCATTTAGGACCACATACAAAAACCAGAGGACCATTGGTCCTGTAGCTCACCTGAGCACTGAGGTTATGCTGAAAAAACTTTAAGTTGCCACAGCAACAAAACAACATGCACAACAGCAATGAAACACCCATTTATGTAGAGGATAATATCACAAACATTTATGCTAAAAAGATTCAGCTTTATCTCCCTTTATGGCTTCTGAGAGGATTTTTGGCAACAACAACAAAAAAAAAAATAAAAAAATTAGCCTTTCGGTTGCGATGGCAACCAACCAAAATCAGGGATTTGGGCAAAATTCATATTGCTGGTAGGACTACTCCAGGAACATTTCTGTAAAGTTTATGTCAAAATATCTGCAGTATCACAGAAATAAATGCCAAATTTCCACTTTCCCCATCATAAGGCTATGGAAAATTTAAGTTTCCATAGCAATGAATTCACATGGGCAACGATAATATAAAACATAATTTAGGTACAGGCTAATGTCATTAATATGTATGCAAAGTATCAGCTTCATCCCTATAATGGCTTCTGAGGAGGAGATTTTTGAAAATGTTTTTCAAAAATATACCCTTTATTTTGCCATGGCAACCAATCAAATTTAGCGATTTGGACAAAATTCATATGAATCATAAAGGACTACTCAAGAAACATTTCTATAGAAACAAATTCTAAATAACTGCAGTGAGACAGCAAAAATTGCCAATTTCCACTTTTCCCATTATAAGTCAAGGGAAACTATAAGTTGCCATAGCAACCAGAGTTCTTATGGGATTGGAACAAAAAACACAATTTATGTAGAGGCTAATGTCATTAACATATATGCAAAGTATCAGCTTCATCCCTCTTATAGATTCTGAGAAGAAGATTTTTTGATATTTTTTCGAAAATTTACTCTTTACTTTGCCATGGCAACCAATCAAAGTCAGTGATTTGAACAAAATTCATATGAATCGTAGAGGACTACTCAAGAAACATTTCTGAAGAAAAAAATTCTAAACAACTGCAGTGAGACAGCAAAAATTGCCAATTTCCACTTTTCCCATTATAAGTTAATGGAAACTATAAGTTGCCATAGCAACCAGAGTTCTTATGGGATTGGAACAAAAAACACAATTTATGTAGAGGCTAATGTCATTAACATATACGCAAAGTATCAGCTTCATCCCTCTTATGGCTTCTGAGAAGAAGATTTTTTTATATTTTTTCGAAAATTTACCCTTTATTTTGCCATGGCAACCAATCAAATTCAGCGATTTGAACAAAATTCTTATGAATCGTAGAGGACTACTCAAGAAACATTTCTGTAGAAAAAAAATCAAAATAACTGCAGTGAGACAGAAAAAATTGCCAATTTCCACTTTTCCCATTATAAGTCAATGGAAACTATAAGTTGCCATAGCAACCAGAGTTCTTATGCCAATGGAACAAAAAACACAATTATTCATTCCCCCCACCTATAGATGCTATATGTGAAATATGGAAAGAATCGGCCCCATGGCTTCAGAGGAGAAGTCGTTTGAAAATGTTGACGACGGCGGACGGACGACGGACGACGGATGCCTGCCTATACTATAAGCTCACCTATGAGCCTTCGGCTCAGGTGAGCTAATAACATTCCAGCGGTTGGTCTGTTTCTCATTGATCATTTGTATTTTAGTTACAGTTACATACGTTACAAATGTATCATGCTTTTTGACTTCCAGACTTCAGTTTGCTTTTTATGTATTAGAACATTTGAAAAGGGATATTTATGACACAAAGTATTTTCTACTTGCGTTTGTTGCTTTTAGGTGCTGTAATGAACCAGTGTTACCCCACCCATCACTTTGGCCATTTTTTTCGGTAAAGTGTTGAAAGAAAAACTGGCAACAACCATTTTGCAACTCCTAAGTGACTGCACTAAGTGACTATGATCAGGACATAAAATAAACATCCATGCCAAGGGGTCCCTGGACTATTACCTTAAATAATGTGTTGTAAAGTACATAAAATGGCGGACATTTTGTTTTTGCGGCGGCCATCTTGAAAATGACATAATTTCAAGTGGCCCTCGATCTTATGTTACAGTGCATGCTAGGTACTTGCTATCCTGTAAATTTCATGCTTGTATCATCAACTGAAGTATTTTCGCTATATCCCGCTCCACTATGCTTTCTGTTTGAACAGTGTATGCTTGTATGGAATTCCTACACAGCCATTAACAGTGCTTCAGACCGAGTAAGAAAGCAGAGTGTGGCACGCCATTATGAATCTATATAAAGATTAAACTTCTAAACAATCTAGTGGAGCAAATTTGATTGCATAAATGGCCTAGAAAAGGAAGATAGTGGTCTACGGAGTGTAACATTTGTTTTTATATATCAGAATAATTGCCTGGGTCTCTAGTTATCAAATTCAGCGTTTGCCACCCTGGCAAACCTTGCATAACTCTGTAGTGGCCAGTTATTTACGTTACCCCTTTAAATGTTGAATATCAAAAATATTAATTGACGTTAATAAGAAATGTGTTTAAACTATATAAATGTATCAAATTTAAATATTTTCTGTAAGAACAATTAATATGCTATAAATTAGGCTGCTCAGAAAACAGTTCAGAGCTTTGGTGTTGTTACTTTCGCCAAGTTACAATATAGCATGTACCCCTTGAAAATTTAAAATTGAAACTTAAGTTGTTGCATTTTACGAAGACTCTATTACAAAAATGCCCAAAATGATCATTTTACTTACTATTCAATTGGCCCCTTTCAGTGCGTTTCTAGCAAAACAAATATGAAAAATACGAAAATAGTTATATTTGGAGCTCAAATCGGTGGTGAGTGCATTGAAATTGTTAGAAATTATATAAATATTTGGGAATAATTTTCTCTCAAACGAGTAGTTTTCTTAGCGTCAGGAAGCATATTGTGCAGCAGGCTTAATAAGCAATGATACTCCTTTTCACTAGGGTAAATAATCTCGATATTCCCTTAGACTTACAAGGCGGTACTTTTGTTGCGGTTGCATTTGTTTTATGTTCGGTGCTGTTTAATTTATTGTGTTCTCAGTTTAATCCTTCTATCATAAAAATAGAAAATAGGTAAAAATAATTGTTAAATGTTTTTCATATAATTTGCTTAGTCCGTTGTAACCCGTCTGTTGGTCTAAATTATTTAGTTCAATAAAGATAGCTGAGTTGCCATCTATTTGGGAAAGAGCTGCTGACTCGGCTTATCACTTGTAATTTATTGTTTGTTGGGATGTCTTTGTCAATCTTTCCCTTTGATGTTGGGGATAGGGTTTGGGATCTGATTCAGTCAGTTCCTAAAGTGTAGTTACTCTTTAAATTTACAGTTAAAACTTTTTGATCACACCGTCGTACCAATTCTCACATACGCATGTGAGGTATGGGGTTTTGAAAACCTTGAAATAATTGAAAAGGTTCATAATGACTTTTTAAGGAAAATCACACTATCGAAAAAAAGCACTCCGCTACATGTATATATGTTGTTTGGCGAGTTAGGGCGATATCCCCTAGAAATCATTATTAAAGCTAGAATGGTTGGCTTTTGGAACAAGATAATACATGGTAAAGAAACTAAACTATCCTCCTTATTGTATCAATGCTTGTTGCACTCACCCAACGTCAACTCAAAATGGCTAACATGTATACAATCAATTTTTGCTGAAGTAGGTAGGCCCTATTTATGGTACTCCCAGCAGAACTGTCAAATAAAGAAGCTGGGTCGCTTAATTAGGAAAATATTGATTGACCAAAATATGCAGCACTGGAATAGTAAAGCATCCCAGTCGTCCAAAGCACTAACATACTTCTGCTTCAAACAAGAATTAAATTTTGAAAAATACTTAACTCTGTTACCGCGAAAATTGCATTTGCCATTTTTCAAATTTAGAACAGGCAACCATAAGTTGCCTGTAGAAACGGGTAGATGGGACGGTACGGATCTAAGCGACCGGAAATGTTCTTTATGTAGTATGAATGATGTAGGAGATGAGTATCATTACATATTTAAATGTCCTTATTTCCAAACAGAGAGATCGAACTACCTAAAACCTTATTATTATCGCCGTCCAAACATGCTCAAGTTCGGAGAACTGCTCAGAAGTACTAATGTATTGCTTTTGGCAAAATTAAGTAAGTTTGTAGAAATGATATTAAGGGCATTCAGCGATTAAATACGGCAGTGTCATAGCACTTTTTTTCTTCTTAATCTATTAAAATGGCTAACATGAAGGGAGGAGACAAAATCCTAACAGCCTGGGTGCCAGGCCAAGCCTTGTGGATGGACCTCTAAGGCTGGAAACAGAGATGTGATAGCCACATGCACAACCCCTGCTCCCTGCTTTGGTCTGGTTGGTGGGCCGTGATACCTGGCCTTATTTATCGGTACGGCTTCCCCACGTCTTGCAAAGGACCTCTGACAGTTTCAATGCAAATTTGCCTATTTTTCGACAAATTACTGCAGCTTCCATGGGAAGCCAATGTTGATGATTTTAGCATTAACATGTAGACTTATGCATTCTAAAGTAGTTTTCATATTGATTTTGAAAAAAAGCATCACGTCTGCAGACTAAATCTCACTGACTTTCTCAAGAGGAGTAAGTGGAATTTTCTGTCATCCAAAATACATCAAATTTTCGATTTTTCTTATTTACTGAATTTTATATTGTTAAACATGCTTGAAATAATGTCAACACTACACCTGCATATAGCATGCAAAAATATATAAATAAAAAGTATGCTGGCCTGATTTTAAGATGAAAAGGGTCTAAATACCCCGCCCACTTTTCAGTTTTTCAACTGTAGACTATCATTCCCCCCTGTGCCTCAGCTTGCCACTCACACATAATGTGTATATTGACAGTACACACATACATGCAAAGTGGCTAGCTGAGGCACGGGGGGGGGGGGGAAGTATTTATATAAAACTTTTCCTATTTTCCATACATTTAATTATAAAAACTTGCATTTCACACCAAAAATCTCAGTCTGTGTGTTTAATAACCGAAAAATTGTTTTTGTGCCAATTAAAGGGAGTTCCTAGGGAAACATTTCAGTGGAAATTTTGAAGTATACCAAAAGTTCATTTTTGATCACTTTTATAGGCAAATTTACAATACAACTGTCAGAGGTCCTTAGTGACGTTATCTTAGTATGCGCCTATCCTAGTAGTTAAGATTGGTATCAAACACGTTTATGCTTTTTCATTATAGGAATTACTGCAGCATTGTCGGCCTACCCACGATTTTGTCTTTTATATTTATGACTGTCAAGTGTGTTACGTAATTTTAACTATGTCGTAGTTGTATACCGTAAGTTACTTGCTGTAGCCAAACCGAAGGCAGGGATTCATGATGTTCGGACATTGATTCCGTCACATGAGTCACTTCCTTCAGTTTTATATATTCACTGATTTATCTGCCCATAGGTTAAAGGGGAAACACTATTATGCTTTATCCCTAATTATTTTTAATATTCTTGAGTGCATTACGTAGTTCTGACTGTGTCAAAATTGTATACCGTAAGTTAATTGTTGGTGTAGTTAAACTGGAGGCAGGGATACATGATGTTTGGACATTGGTTCCGCCACATGCGTCAATGCCCCCAGTTTTACATAAACCCTGATTAATCTGCTTATAAGTTAAGGTAAAAACAAGTTTATTTTATCATTACTGGAATTACTGCAACATTGTCGACCTAACTATGTTTTATCCTTAGAATTTATGATAGTTAAGTGCAATGATTCGTTTTTGACCACGCCAATAACTATACAACTTAAGTTAATGGTGTAGCTAAACTGGAGGCAGGGATGCATGATGTTTGGACATTGGCTTCGCCACATGCGTTACTGCCTCCGGTTTACATATACACTGATTTTGCTTATGTGTAAGAGGTATAAACACGTTTATGCCTTTTTTCATTACTGGAATCATTGCAACATTGTCGGCCTTATCATGTTTCTACCTTTCACATTTGAGATTTTCAAGTGTGTAACGTAGTTTCGACTATGTCAGCAATTCTACACTGTAGATTAATTGCTGTAGTCAAAATGAAGGCAGGGATTCATGATGTTCGGACATTGATTCCATCACATGAGCCACTTCCTTCAGTTTTATATATTTACTGATTTATCTGCCCATAGGTTAAAGGGGAAACACTATTATGCTTTATCCCTAATTTTCAATATTCTTGAGTGCATTACGTAGTTTTGACTGTGTCAAAATTCTACACCGTAATTTAATTGTTGGTGTAGCTAAAGTGAAGGTAGGGATGCATGATGTTTGGACATTGGTTTCGCCACATGCGTCAATGCCCCCCCCCCCCCCCAGTTTTACATAAACGCTGATTTAACTGCTTTATAAGTTAAAGGTAAAAATTATTTTATTTTATCACTACTGGAATTACTGCAACATTGTCGACCTACTTATGCTTTATCCACTATGCTTTATCCTTACAATTTATAAAAGTTAAGTGCATTGAGTAGTTTTTGACCATGCCAATAAGTATACAACGTAATTTAATAGTGTAGCTAAATTGGAGGCATGGATGCATGATGTTTGGACATTTGCTCCGCCACATGCGTCACTGCCTCCAATTTTATATATACACTGATTTAACTGCTAATTATATGTGAGAGGTAGAAACGCTTTTATGCTTTTTCATTACTCGAATCATTGCAACATTGTCGATCTTATCATGTTTCTACCTTTCACATTTAAGATTTTCAAGTGTGTAACGTAGTTTCGACTATGTCAGCAGTTCTATACTGTAAATTATTGCAGTAGGCAAACTGGAGGTAGGTATTCATTATGTTCGGACATTGGTACCGACACATGAGTCACTTTCTCCAGTTCAATATATTCACTGATTTTTCTGCTCATAGGTTAGTTATCCTTTATCATTAATGAAATCATATTGTCGACATAACTATATTTATCATTTAAGGCAAGATTTACGGGGTGTGACGATCCACTTGTGTCTTTTTTGTCACCTTGTCCTTGATGTTTCGTTTTCGCTATCAAGGAGGAGGAGACACAAGTTACTTAGTTATCCCTCTTTTATTCTGCATGCCGCCACTAAAGATAGACTATGCGTAGCATATATTGGCCACGTTCCTGCTGACCGTCGGTGTTTCCGTATTATTTTTATATTATTATTATTATTATCTGATTTAAATTATTATAACAAAAACGACGGTCTTGCAATATAGAAAATACTTTACCATTATTTTTTATTTATTATCAATCAGTTTCAATTAACTGGAGCGGGCGCACGGCGTCAAGTCGACGTTTAATCGACGCTGATTCAACGCTCTGACGTTGAATCCGCGTCGATTCAATGTCGATTCGATGCTGTGTGCTCAGTTGGTAATTAATTTATTTACATTTATTTTTCTGTTCTTTTTTTTTTTTAATTCTTTTTCAGGATTACGAGAACTATTAGTATTAGTGTTATTACAAAAATACATGACGTCAACTTACTGATAACTACAAAACCAAACAAAAAAGTTCAGAGTATGCATAATGTACTAAAGAATAAATACTTACAAAAATAAGAATAAACTAGTTCCTAAATCACAGCACTTGTACGCGTGACCTTGTAAATATGTAAATATGCGGACTGCACGGGATTTTGCTAACGCATTTATATAGGTGTTAAGTAAATGTCTTCTGACTAGTGTTGACAGCGCACGCGCTTGTCACCTGTTAGCATGACGGGGCTCTAATAGTTGCGACTGGGCACATGACGTTGTGACGACATTGAATCACGTTGATTCAACGTCACGATGTTGACTCAGCGTTGATTCAGTGATCGTTCATAGTCTTGTGCCTGCAGGGATATATTGTTAAATAGATGTAAAGTTGTGCAATCATATGCCCCAAATGTTGTTTATACTGTATGTACGTACATGAGTTTTTGGTGTATTATGTATATTATATTGTTGTTATAACTCGCTTTCACCATGACCATGTCTGTTCACTGTAATTGTTTATCTTTATATCCTCATATGTCTGTTATGACCTGAGTGAAATAAGGTATATGTTCTGTTCTGTTCTGTCTGAGCACAACAAGATTGGGCACAGGCTATAATCCTCTTTTCATTCGTCTTCTTTTCCTTATTTCGATTATTATTTCTGTTAATATTGCCATTATAATGAATTTGTTATTAATACTTTCCTAGATCTACTATCATTAGTTCTGTTTTACTTACCCATTTATTTGTTTATTTGTCTACTGTTGTTTTATTTACTGTTGTTTTATTTCATTTTACATTGTATAAATTTATTCATTAAGGGTTATATATTTTTGTTGATATATGTACCATTAATTTGTTTGTCGGATTCGTTCCACTGAGAACCCTCCCCTCCCCCCCCCCCCCTCACCATAGTATACGTTTTCATCTTTTTTTATTAGCTCACCTGAGCCAGCGGCTCCGGGGGAGCTTATAGGATGGTAAGGCTCCGTCGTCCGTCGTCGTCCGTCGTCCGTCGTCCGTCCGTCCGTCCGTCCGTCCGTCCACAATTTCAAACGACTTCTCCTCTGAAACCGCTGGGCCAATTGTAACCAAATTTCATATATGGCCTCCAGAGGAAGGGGGAACGAAAAGTTGTTCAAACGGTCCTGGTCACATGACCAACATGGCCGCCACGCCCATATATGGTAAAAACCTAAAAAAATCTTCTTCTCCAGAACCAATAGGCCGATGGCCTTGAAACTTGGTATGTAGCATCGGGTACATGAGTACTACCAAGATTGTTCAAATTATGACCTTGGGTTGACCTTGACCTTTTTTACGGCAAGGTCAAATTTGCTTCCTTGTGCTTTTATATGGGAAAATGCTAGAACATAAGCTATCTTGAAAACTGTTGAAGATTTTGGGCTAAAAATCGATATCTATAGTCATCTAAATGAGTACATGAAGATTTATGAGTAGAAGAGGTCAAGGTCATTCTTTGACCTTTGACCCAGAACTCTCATATTTTGACAATTTCAAACAATCTTCTCAACAGCCACTGGGCCAATTGAAACCAAATTTCATAAAGAGCCTCCAGGGGATGAGGGAATGAAAATTTGTTCTAACGGTTCAGGTCACATGACCAGCATGGCCGCCAATGCCCATATATGGTAAAAACCTTGAAAAATCTTCTTCTCCAGAACCAATTGACCGATGGCCTTGAAACTCGGTATATAGCATTGGGTACTCGAGTACTATCAAGATTGTTCAAATTATGACCTTGGGTTGACCTTGACCTTCTTACGGCAAGGTCAAATATGGGAAAATGCTAGAACTTAAGATATCAGGGAAAGTTTTGAAGATTAAGGTCTAAAAGTTGGTATATGCAGTCATCTTTAATGAGTACAATGAAGATTTGTGAGTACAAGAGGTCAAGGTCATTCTTTGACCTTTGACCCTGAGCTCTCATATTTTGACAATTTCAAACAATGTTCTCAAAAACCAATCGGCCTATTGTAACCAAATTTCATATAGAGCCTCCAGGGGATGAGGGAATGAAAATTTGTTCAAACGGTTCAGGTCACATGACCAACATGGCCGCCATGCCCATATATGGTAAAAACCTAAAAAAATCTTCTTCTCCAGAACCAATTGACCGATGGCCTTGAAACTTGGTATGTAGCATTGGGTACTCCAGTACTATCAAGAGTGTTCAAAATGATGATCTTGGGGTGACCTTGGCCATTTTACAGCAAGGTCAAATATGGGAAAATGCTAGAACATAAGATTTCATGGAAAGTTTTGAAGATTTAGGCCTAAAAATTGGTAAATACAGTCATCTTAATGTGTACATCAAGATTCATGACTACAAGAGGTCAAGGTCATTCTTTGACCTTTGACCCTGAATTCTCAGAATAGTTTGACAATTTCAAACTTCTCCTTAAAAGCCAATGCGGCAATTGTAATCAAATATTATATAGAGCCTTCAGGGGTCGAAGAAATGAAAATTTCTTCAAATGGTCTGGGTTACATGACCAACGTGGCCGCCATGACCATATATCGTAAAAACCTTTCAAAATCTTTTTCTCCAGAACCAATTTATCAGTGGCCTTGAAACTTGGTATGTAGCATTGGGTACTCCAGTACTATCAAGATTGTTCAAATTATGGCCTTGGTTGACCTTGACCTTTTTTACAGCAAGGTCAAATATGGGAAAATGCTAGAACATAAGATTTCATGGGAAGTTTTTGGCCTAAAAATTGGTATATACAGTCATCTTAATGAGGTCATGAAGAATTATGAGTACAAGAGGTCAAGGTCATTCTTTGACTTTTGACCCAGATCTCTCATATTTTGACATTTTCAAACATTTTCTCAAAAGGCAAAGGGCCAATTGTAATCACATTTCATATAGAGCCTCCAGGGGTTGATTGAACGAAAATTTGTTCAAACGGTCCAGGTCACATGACCAACATGGCCACCATACCCATTTATGGTATAAACCTTAAATATTTTTTCTTCTCCAGAACCAATACACCAATGGCCTTGAAACTTGGTAAGTAGCATGGAGTACTAGAGTACTACCAAGCCTGTTCAAATGATGACCTCGGTTTTTCCTTAACTTTTTTTTGCGGCATGGTCAAATATGGGAAAATGCTAGAACATAAGATGGAAAGTTTTGCCTAAAAAATGGTATATATGGTTGCCTTAATGAGTACATGAAGATTTATGAGTACAATAGGTCATGGTCATTCTTTGACTTTTGACCCAAGACTCATATTTTGACAATTTCAAAACATAAGAAAAAGCCACTTTGCCAATTGTTCAGGTGAGCGATTCAGGGCCTCATGGCCCTCTTGTTTTTCAAGGATTTCGTTTCATGCAGTTACATGTAACAAAGAGAATTTTACAAATGGTACGTACGTTCGTGCTATGTGCTATCAAAACAGGTTATATATTATATAACCATAACTAATAAAAACTGTTTTTACCTTCTACACTACAGAACGTCCCTTATTTTGTAAAGCCCCACAAGTAGATATCCGGTAAATGTGAAATCTCAAATGAGAACCGAAACTCTTCCTGAGTTAAATAATTCCAGGAGAAATCTACAAGTAACATTTGCTCCCAAAGCTATGGTTCAAATGATTCGATAAATTCATCTTGAGAAACAGGGCACAGTAGTTACTTCGAATTCCGGAAAAGTTCTAAGTATAGGGACAGATAGGTCTCAGCAAACAGTGCAAACCAAGATCAGACTGCTCCTTAGGAGCAGTCTGATCAGGGACTACACTGTTTGACATTCCATCTTCTTCTTTTGGTCGAATTACTGAATTGTAAAACAAAACTCTGAAATTTGTAGAACACTTACATGTACGCTAATTACATGTATGCCAGATGTCCCAATTTTTATATTTTGATGGCCTTAGGTACTTCGAACATATGACTCAAAACATCATAATAATTACAATTTAGCCACGCTGCTCATGAAAGGCTGCTTAGTACTGCTGCGAGCAGCGAAGACCCAAACCAGCACTTTCATCCGTAAAGCCAATGTTCAATGTACTTATGCTGAGGCTTCTTTCTTTGTGAAAACGCAAAAGGTTCTGACAGCTTACGCGGTGACTGATCTGAGACTTTGTTGCTGGAAAATGTAAAATGCACTTTTTTTGCGTGTCAAACACAATTTACAATTTCTTAATATAGCAACCCACTCACGGAAAAACAACGTTTGTCGTACGCGAAAAACGACGACGTAGACCGTTCGTATTCGTAACGTACCATTCTTATTCGTAACGTCCCGTTTCTTTCCTATATATAAAGGCAATGGAAGCTTCCTGAAAATAAAATCCAGAGCAGAATGCGCAGAACTGCTTTCCTACGGAGCTTCATGTACATCCCTAATTATTGTTTTCACAAGCTTTGGCATATGTTTAAACGTGTTATTAATTTCCCGTTTAACTGTTCTCGCTAATTAAGATACTTAACCGCAGTAATAAGCCAAACTATTGGGTTAAGATGTCTGGGGAATCGGTGTTGACCCAGATCAAACTGCTCATGATAAGATTATGATCTTAGTTGGGGAGTTTGATCCTGGTTAACACTGATCGCTTGTCTTTCCGTCAGCGGTTTTCCGACAAACAGTGCGAGACATAAAAATGAAGGTGTTTGAATTTTTTAAACATTTGAGCCGAGACACGACAAAACTACAAAGTGACATGAGCACCCAGCGAAGACTCAGATCAGCTTGGACATCCGCCCGGTCTATTCAGAGTCTTGTCTGTCAGCATGTAAGTAGCTTTGACCCTAAGCGAGCCTTTAAGCGCACAGCGAAGACTCTAATCACACTGGGCGGAAGCACAGGCTGATGTGAGTCTTCGCTGGGCGCAAGTGCCCTTTTGTTGGTTTTTGTCGTATAGCGGCTAATATATAGTAACCGATACAGGACTTAATGCCCAAATGTCTTGTATAGATTATGGTACTGGATGCATATGTAAAAATCATGAGTGGTTATTCACAAGCTTCTTGCCTACTGCGTATAGAGGTCGAGATTTGTGGGAATTGAATGTATTGATTACTGATAATTTGCCTTCATGTATCTTTTTACTTCAAGAGTATTTTCGATTCGATGGGCGAGCCGAAGTGTAGTCTGCCCTGGAGGTTATAAAACTTGAGAACATTCTCAAAATCAAAATAAAGCACACTGATTGGCTGCTTCCGAGCACATGCTCGGAAGCAGCCATTCAGTGTGCTTTATTTTGAGTTTGAGATTATACTCAAGTTTTATAACCTCGGATCCTGGTTACAGGACTTTCAATTGCAGAGTCTTGTCCCTCACTTAGCCACTGCGGAACTATTACGATGGACAGATGATGCTATCTGAACACACCTCGGTACACCTCTGTTCTGTTTAGCTACATAATTGAGCCGCGACACGAGAAAACCAACAATGTGTTTGTGCCCATAGCGTAGACTCAGATCAGCCTCACGGGGCATCCACCAAATCTGATCAGTCTGATCAGACTCTTCACTAAGCACTTAAAGGTTAGCTAAGGGTCTAAGCTACCTCCATGCGGACAGCGAAGACTCTGATCAGACTGGGCGGATGCCCAGGCTGATCTGAGTTTGCACTGGGCAAACAACCACTTTGTTGGTTTTCTCGTGTCGCGGCTCAATTATTTAGAATTTGTCCATTTCCTTTGATCTCTAAATTCTGCATAAAACAACACCTTTAGCGATTTTGGAATATCCTAAATTTTGAAAATATACACGTAAAAGCTTCGGACGAACTCTATAGTCCATCACGACCTGATAAGCAGTGCTCGTAGAAGAATTAAAAGCAAATATAATAAGATGTAGCAAGCCAGTTTTTCTGCTGCTACAAAATTTAAAGTTTTATGATAGGACTTACATCGCTAACTCCTCGGCCAGAGCAGACGGATAGGACACAAACCGATGCACTTTTGACCGACTCGGATGGTCTTGCCTTTCTTTGATTTCCTCATCTTTTGCTATAATAGGACACTTCATCTTCTGTTCACATGCTTTATATTCAAAAGAAAAGCTGATATCATTAAATGAGCCGCGATACGTCAAAACCATGAAAGTGGCATGTGTGCCCAGGGAAGACTCAGATGAGCATGGGCATCTGCCCAGTCTGATCAGAGTCTTCGTTGTCCGCATAGAGCTAGCTTAGACCCTTAACTACTCTTTAAGCACAAAACCGAAGGCTCTGATCAGACTAGGCGGCTGCCCAGGCTGATCTGAGTTGGCGCTGGGCGCACATGCCACTTTCTTGGTTTTGTTGTGTCGCGGCTCATTTTATTTTGAAAAGAGCCTGTGAACGCAATCACATTTTAATTTTCGAAAACACAAGATCCTGGCAACCACGCACTGCTGATACATTCAGGATTATTTGGTACCTCCAATCTTTATATGATTAATTTATTTCCAAGAAAATACACCTACCTGTAGCAGGAGAAACTGATTACAAGGAAATGTACTCCCACGAGATTTACAGACTACCTGTTTTACGAGAAAACAACCTGAATGTATATGCATGTCAAAGGATGGGACTAGCGTCACGCCCACACATCTCCTAGAGTTGTTAAAATCTATGTTGTATGTTTATATTTTTATCGGCATTTTCGGCTTATTGCATCCACCGACCTGTATAAATATGTTCTGAAAAACAAGATCCTTTGGAAGCAAGAAACACACCAACCAAAGAATAGAAAATAGCAGACTCGGTTTTATTGAGTCTGTTCGTGACTAGAATGAAATGTGCGACACCAGCCACACCCCTAGCAAAGATTTAAGCGGAACTCTATTTTCAAAATTACTCAAATGAACCCAAAGGACCAGAAAATATAATCTGCACTATGATGATGTACGGGAAGACGTTAGACGGCCGCTGATCTGTGTAATCCCGCTTTATGCTATACTGATTTTTCTGCCTGATTTCACGTTCTTCCGTAATTCCGTCATGATTTCAGGCACACTTTTATATAAAGTATTTCCAGAAAACTATAGGAGTTATGTCCATAAAATTTGAAATACAGCTCAAACTTGCCTGACAGGCTCGGCTGAATGATGGAAACTTTATTCATTCATGTGCTGATCCTTTACTCCCAAACTACTTTTTCGTAAAAAAAAAAAATCTTCAGACCTGTACAAGCACGAATGTTCTAGTTAGGTATAGGACATATCGTGCTGTGATTAGATCTAGGGTCAAGTCGTGTAACTTCGGACATACCATTGCAAGCAATAAAAATTCAGGTGAAACGGCTCATAATGAGCCGTATCATCAGGATTTTCACTGTTTGCCCAGTTATTTTTGTTTTAATTCCAAACAAATGACATATAAAAGAAACTATGTCCCTGTCCGAATTTACCCGCTGTCCGAATTTACCCGACTTCACCTACTGTGTGGAAGATAATGGACTTTCCCAGCTTATTTGTTCTTCTGTTGTTCTACTTTTCTTTTCTTAATATAGACCTGAGTTAACGTCTAAGCAACTTTACAAGGAATATGTAAGCTCCTCAAACTTTTTTAAAAAGTGACCTGTTGTATGTTATTAGAGATATTGTTCTCTCCTGGTATGTTTATTCTCTGTTATTCTAGTTTTTTTTCTCTCTTAGGGCAATGTTGTATTATTCGTATAGATTTCCGAGGGACCGCGGAAGCTCGGAACCGCAGAACTGATATAGAATACAATCATGTGTCAGAGGCAATTGACTGCAATGGTTTATTTATTGCTTTTGTAATAATTATTCCAATTTTCTTTCTACATATATTGACCAATTTTCATTTTTTTGTAAAAGATTTTTGAGAAATTCTGCAATTTATAAGCCTTAGACAGGGCAAAGTATACAATTATGGCTTGCTGTATCATGTAAGAGATTTTCATGGCATACGGGTATTAATATTTTATCTATTTAACACTTGTATTTGGTGTTCTCCATACAAGCCAATATAAATCCAAATCGCTTCAGCAGGGTCATAGTCAATACAATACAATACAAATCTCTTTATTGTCATCTCAGTCCATACAATGGCAACATGAGGAATACTGTGATACATGTTATAACGGAGGCATGAATGTGTATGATATATGAAGTAACAAATAAGATTTCACTCTTTTGCAACGATAGTATTACTCTTCACGCTCGAATGCGGACGGATCGATGGCGCCAGATCTCTAGAGAGTAGCCCCACACTCTCCCTGTCAGTCCTGTAATCGGGCTGACATGGAGCGCGTCAGCCCAAACCGCTGCCTTAAATGAGCGGAGCCAACTAGATCCGTCCGACTCGAATGTCAAGAGTAAAGTAACTACTGATTTTAACTACAGCTAAGCCATGAATGTAAATGTCTACTACTTATAGATAACCAGCAGGCACACAACGTTGACTCTACATTGAATCAACATTGACGTTTGCAACGTTGATTCAATGTTGCCCCAACGGTGTCCGATTGGGTAAACAGGTACTATTGTGTATGAAAGATTAAATACCACAATACACTTCGATGGTTTGCTCGCATTGATTACCCTTTAATTACCCTGAAGGGCTGGCGCATGCTTTTACTATGAGACTAATCGGTCAAGTGCATGATTTTCGTGCGAGAAACGTGCTTGTCTAGCGAAATATGACAGTGAGATTTGTACTATACAAAATGGTGTCGAACTAAACAGAATGAAAAACAATTTTAAACATGGAATTATGATGAAGCTTGCCAGGTATAACTCTCTCTCTTTCTCTCTCTCTTTCTCTCACTCTCTATTGTGGGTGCATACACAGCAAGGGAAACGCATGAACCTGTTGGCAGACGTAGAGCATAGTGGGTGTTCGTTTGGAATAGGCCAACATCCACTATGCACCACACCCAGCACACCACGGTCATACGGCTCCTGATCTGTATCTGCACAACTACAGTAATTATACTTAAATTTATCACCTTTATAAAAGACGAAATTAAACAGGTAGTGAGTCAGAATGTACCGAAATTTGTACCAGTTGTAGTTCTCTCTCTCTCTCTCTCTCTCTCTCTCTCTCTCTCTCTCTCTTTCTCTCTCTCTGCATTATACATCAAATTTATTCCATAATGCCGTCGGAATCCAACGGGTACAAAACGCCAAAACAACATTATGGTATCAGAGTCCGATGACGCCGAACCAACATATCAACGTTGGCTCAACCTCACGGCGCTTTTGCCGTATTGGTTTAGCGTTGTATGGACGTTTCGACTATAGCATATATCTACATGCACCATAGAAAGAAACGCAAATTGATCGGAGGATAGTTTTGGATTCAAATCTGCATGTTTCTTTGCAGAGGAGCCAGCAAGTAATGAATCGAAACATTTCATCCAAAATGCAGAGGTATCCCAAAAGTCCATCCAAAGCCGGAACAGCGTTGATTCAACATTGATTCAACGTTTTGTCGTTGTATCAATGCCGAACCAAAGCTGCTCCGTATCACCACGAGGGATAATGCCATTACATGATTACATTTTCATGTGCCAAGACCAATTTTGAATGTAATTTTGAAATTTGTCACAGTTACAATGTATCCTGAACTGATTGTATAAGTACGTGTGTGTTCGTTTTATAGCTCCTTATGCTATTAAAACTACTACGTTGTATATTTATTTTTAATGTTTCCCTTGCCATGAAGATGGGACGCATAACGTTTATTTCGAAACATCATATATTATTTTGATAAACTTTGACAAAGCGGATAAGACTTTCATATTTTTGCTATTCATCAAACTGTTGTATTTGATAATATTTGGTCGTCTATAGTAAAATGACTTGATATAATCTTTCCTAACATTTTTTAGTTTATCGCATACTAGCAAGTAATGAAATTCATCACCGATTTCTGTTTGACAAAGATTACATTTTCGTTCTGTATATTGTACATTTGACCAGCGCCCGACTTCGATAGGTAGTCTGTGATTCCTTGTTCTAAAGCTAATGAGGTAGTAATGCAAGTTTCGTGGGACAATGTTTAGGTAGGTTTCAAATTCGAATTTATGTTTAAAGATTCTATAATTTAAGTTTGACTGGACACTATTATACCATTCACCGAGGAATAGATCTGTTAACCTAAGTTTCAGTGCTTTCGATAGCCACGTTTTGTTGAAAAATTCATGTGTTTCCCAGTCATAATCTCTAACAATTCTAGTTGTTTCTAATTGAAATTCACAAATGAGTGATCCAGGGAAGATTACTTTCTTCGTGATTTTATTTGAAACATATTTTGTTTACCTTTACTTGAATTACCTAATTGTAGGAGAGAACAAAATCAACTCACTACCAGGTATCGTTTTCCCACGTGGGTTTCTGTTTCTTGAATAAAGTATCAACACTGACGTACCTGTAGTAGGATCAAGATTGAAGCCAACATTTATAGAAAAATAAGACGATATACATAAATAAAGGCAAATAAATGTTTAACATTTTAAAATCATTTTTTAAAAGAGATTTTGATTATTTCTCTATTGTTCTTTTTCTTTTAAAAAGAAGAATGAGAAAATATTGAATCTTTAAAAAATAACAAACCAAAAAAAAAAATAAAATAAAAAAAAATCTCTCTTCTTCTTATTTTTTTATTTTTATTTTTTTCAAGAAGAAGAATAAATATAAAAAAACATTTTAAAATCTTCTTTATTTTCTAAAAAAACAAACAAACAAAGATAAAATAAAAAAATGAATAGAATAAAATGTGTCATGCAGCGTGTGTCACTGTGTAAACCGACCTAAAGAAAACAGTATAACGTGGAAATGGCAATGATCCAAAATACAAAAGGAAGGCAAATGGACAGAATAACGGACAGACGGAAAAATCGGGTACCGTAAATTACATCGTTCCTTGATAGAATAGATGCTAAATAAGTTTATGTAGGCCTACACTGAAGGACTTTAAAACCGCAAAAATTAAAATTCATAAAATTTGCTAATTTTTAGTGTATCAATTTCATTGAAATTTGGCAACGATGAACATCAATATGTCAGCAAAGCATGTTCTAAATTTTATATCAACGTAATGAGTAATATTAGCACAACAGTCTGTTAAATAGCATTACCCTTAGATTCTAAAGTTGCAATTAACAGCTTAATCAGAGACATGTCTTGTGATAAATGCGACCAGTCAAGCACTATAATTCTATTTGCTGCCAGAAAATTGGCAGTGAGGTAGGCAGTATGAGCTGAGGCATTGTCCTGTTCATACAAAATTTTCCTATCCTATGATTTTGACGCACAAATGATTTTGCAACAGGAGGAAGAAAGTTGTCAATTTAGCGTCTTAACGTCGGCTTGTAGTTCTTGGTTGACCAGACCAGCGTCAAGCTTTTACTGTCCCAGTGGCCAGGTAACGATCTCAGAGGCGCTGTGCAGTTAACGGGTTGCAATTATAACGTCATGCGACGCCAGAAACACGCACCCGGGCTTGTAACATTCCAATTGTGCCAGATCGTTCATGTTTGGAGAAGCGTGGCATGATTAATAAAGTTGGAGAACTAAAGCTTAGGTGTTTTTTAAACATGTATAACTACAAGCTACACATGAAATGGTAAAATATTTTTCTTCATTAATTCGTGGGGACACCACGTGCAAAAATGCCAAAACAATGATGCATAGCTAGTGATGGCCAGTGTATTCACAACTCGATGGTATGGGGAATATATAGAAGCAGAGGGTTGTTACCAACCGTTTTAACCTTTTAAAGAAGACAAAACATGTTCTGGGCGAAGGAAAAAATATTTTTCATTTTTTTTTGCGTTTTTAAAGTCCTTCAGTGTATATACACCGCGTATTTGTATGTATACATGTACCGTTCGACATATTTCCCCGCAATGATAAATTCATGTAGAACTACAACTGGCTCCTGTGTACAATCTTAGCAGGCACAGGACGTCAAATGACGTCATATTGTCGTTGATGCGACGCATGACGTCACATCGACGTCAGTGCGACATCGCGTTGATGCGACGTAATGACGTCGAATCGACGTCAGTACGACGTCACTTAGACGTAATGTGCCTGCGGGAATGAGACTCAAATAACCATCTTTTGAATTTCCAATGCGAGCTTCGTACTTATTTTTTGTTTTGATATAAAGATATAAAGCCAAATTAGACGTATACATGTAGAAAATATGGGTACTTGCAGGGGGTCTATGTTGGCTAAAATGAAAACTTGTGTACCAATTTCCTGTTAATTAGCTATCACTTCAGTGAAGAGCCAGAAAATTTATTTGTACTCAATAACCTGAAAAGGCTCCGGGTTCGATTAGGTAGGAGAAAAGGAGCCGCTTTGGCAGTAGTAACAAGGCTTACGAAAATAGTAAAAATATTGAAATTGAACCTTCTTATAATTACTAATGAATTGCCTTCGTTTACAAATTCTGCTTCTCTTTATAACCATAAATGAGCCGCTGCACGACAAAACAAAGAAGAGGCATGTGAGTTCAGCAAAGATTCAGCAATGTTGAAACACTGTTGTGTGCCCGTTGGGATTAAAACCACCCTGACATACATGTAGTTGAGGACAGGTGTCGTCATTGATTGCTGCATTTAGTTGCTAAATATGACGGACTATTAATTAAACAAAATGACATAGAAATATTTTGTTTGTTTTATTACAACATTTATTTTTGCTTTATTCTATACTTTACAACAATGACTCCCAACAGCGGAACAGAGTTATTTGAGCAAACAGTGAAGACCCAGATCAGACTGCTCCAAGGAGCAGTCTGATCAGGGTCTACACTGATTGCCGTCCTATCAGCAGCTGTTCCCAAGTGATCTGAAAGGAAGATTTTCAGCACATTTATCTAAATTTCAGGATAACTACTATACCAAATTTGGTTTAGATATCCAAATACTTAGGGTTCATGCATTTACGATAATTTAAACAAAATAGTGTGCATGTCATAAAACTATACATTTTTGTTTTTATTTTGTATGTTATAATTGATATTTGCAAATGCTGTCTTAGACATAGCAGCTGGGAAAGGAAGGTAGCAGTCCGACAAGATTTAGGACCGGCCTTTTGCGACACTTGACATATGTCATTTACCAACGGACAGCAAAGTATCTGACCTGATCGCTTTATATCACGCCTGGCAAATTGTCACCGGCACCTCCGACGGAGGTACTTAATACAGGTTTTGACAGGCATTCGGAGTGGCCTGTGACTGGTAAAAAATGATGATAAACAAATAAAAATAAAAGGCAGAAACTCGTCTTTATTGATAATGTTAAAAGGACAAATTTTCCACAAATATTCAAACTTGTTAATAAATCTCAATAGTGAATATTTACATTCCCTTTGATTTTACTTAAATGAACCTATTTCGGAGCAACAGTGTTCATGCTTCCATGAACAACAGTCGGTCACACGACGTCATTGGTACGCAACCTCACATGGTGGCGTCATGTCATGGTAACTGCCGTTTAACATAAGCGGCTTACCTGTTGGTTAGGGACAGCTTTTTGTCGTATATTTTTCAAATGTTGCTCTTAAAAAATGAAAAGGCGGCTCAAGATAATTTCAAAATTAAATGTAATTATAAGCGATAAATTTCTTTTTCTTTTCCCGAAGTTCATGGAAGTATTAAACACAAAGGGTCTCGTTCAAAGTTAACGGGCGTCACGTACTTTGCACATGGCCCATTGTGTTCATACTTCCATGAACATCAAAAAAATGAAAATTATTTTTTTAAATAAAGACAATTTAAATATGCTTCTAGTAACATGTTCGTTTACGGCATTATTTCAGTCTAGTGCTGGATTTCATGTCTTCCAACAGAACGTGGTTTTATTGTCCATGTCCATTGTCGAGGAGCCCCGGTAGCTGAGTGGGTTAAGCGCTGCCCTACTGATCTAGCGGACCGGGTTCGAGTCCCGCTTGAGGCGAGAATCTTTCCTGCAGTAAACGGGGTTCCATTGCACACGGCCTTTCATTCTCATCCTCACATCGTCCTGATATGACTGAAATACTGTTGAAAAGGACGTAAAATCGCGAGTCATCCATCTATCCATCCATCCATGGTCGAATACGTAAATTTTCACAGCTTTTAATATCGCCCATTTTACGCCATTTTGGACCAACAAAAAAAAAAACAATTTTCACTCTGAAACAAACTTCAGTTAAATACTGGCGCAAGGAAGATAGTCACTAGACCTTTAACCCTTAATGCGCCAAAAAGCAGACGACAAAATTTACGTCTGCAGAAATTAAAAAAAAAAGTTATAGCCAAGCTATATCATATTGAGAATTCAAAGACTATATGGCAAACAGTGTAGATCCAGATGAGGTGGCTCATGATGAGCCACCTCATCTCGATCTACACTGTCTGCAAATTCAACAATTTTTCACTTTTGGCGCTTAAAGGGTTAACAGGAGCAGGGAGGTGTACAGAATATTAGATATGAATAATGTGAGACGAAATATCGGTCTGCCATCGACAGCAATTTGTCTGATTTTCAGAAATGAGCCGCGACACGACAAAACCAACAATGTGGCTTGTGAGCCCAACAAAGACTCATATCAGCCTGGGCATCCGCCGCGTCTGATCAGAGTCTTCGGTTTCTGCATGGTGCTAGCTGCCCTTTAAGCGCAGAGCGAAGACTCTGATCAGACTGGGCGGATGCCCAGGCTGGTCTTAGTCTTTGCTGGGCGCACATGCCACTTTGTTTGTTTTTGTCGTGATGCGGTTGAAATTAAGATTAATGATCCAGCATGATGTTGGTATTATGTCTCTAACTTTCAAATATGCAGTATTTTACTTTTAGCTTCCTTGACTGCCTGAAGTTTCTACTTGAGCGTGTAAAACTTTCTGTTCTTTGATGTATTCCTTCCTTCCAAAGGATCTTACTATCCAGAACTTATTTATTTTCACTGCGGCTGGTGTTTGTGCCGTGTGGCGGCCATAAAACGTCTCCCCGTTCATCAACATAGTGAAGATTATATTTTCTGGTCCTTTGGATCATTGAGTTCATTTGAGTTGTTTTGAAAATAAAGTTCCGCTTAAGCCGGTGCTAGGGGGCGGTGCTAGGGGCCATGGCTGGTGTCGCACATTTCATTTCTGGTCATGAACAGACTGAATTAAACCGAGTCTGCTATTTTCTGTTCTTTGATGTATCCCTTGCTTCCAAAGGATTTTACTATTCAGAACTTATTTGAAATAAAACCTATTTGGGAATCTTTGTCTTTTTGTACATAGGTGTAAACAGTAAATGGTGTGGAAAGGAATGGATTGGTCAGAATAATCTTACGACTCTTTATTCCATTGATTAATGAGCCGCGACAGCGCAGACTCAGATCAACCTGGTCATCTGGCCAGTCTGACCAGACTCTTCGTTAAGTGCTCAAAGGGTAGCTCAGGTTCTCAGCTACCTCCATGCGGACAGCAAAGACTCTGATCAGACTGGGCGGATGCCCAGGCTGATCTGCGTCTGCTCTGGGCGCACAACCACAATGTTGGTTTTGTCGTGTCACGGCTAAAACTTTTGTGATGGTGCGCTTAAGGGCCGTATACACTATCCTTTTTTCTTGTACAACTTTATTGCAAAATAAAGAAATAACCAAGAAAAAGTGACAATGATGATGAGGTATACACGATACAATAAAATGACATTTTTTATTGTTCAATAAAGTTGTACAAGAAAAAATGATAGTGTTCCCTTTGCAGGAAAGAATTTCTTTCCACTTATAATCCAAATCATCCAAGGCTATGGGAGCAAATTGTAGTGACCGAATGCAGAAAATCTAATCAATTTCATTCCAGGTTTAAAACTATGCTGTCCTTAAGTTCGCCAGAAGTAACAAAGTTTTCAGTTCGCTGACTGAAACACGAAATAAATGTAGCAAAATACAGTAAAACGTTTCTGCAGTTTTCTGCTAAATAACCTAAAACAAAAAAAAAAAAAAAAAAAAAAGAATGAAAAGCTTATTTATGTAAATGGATTTTTCGAAACAGCCTAATGCATGCAGGTGTTAAATGCTTTTTCATGCTCAATTTGAACGATAACCTCTTCCTTTCAATCAACATAGACATTGATATTTCCTGGAACCCATTATAAACATCAAATATTGCTTTCTCGCGTATAAAATCAGGCTAATTGAGCTGCAACAAAAACAGGCGAACATTTCAGACTCAGCTCATCGTGCGCATCCGCACAGGATAATTCGAGCCTTCACTTTTCGCAGAAAATATCTTAATGTCTAGGGAAATCTATACAGTGATAAAAGAAGAAAATAATTTTGAGCAAGTGGGCCGATCTAATTGTGTCGTCTTGCATGTATAATGTTGGCATAAGCCTTACGATCCATTTTTCGGGGTTTCACTTGGGAAAGTGAGCGCAGCGTAAAAAGACTTCTGGGGATAATGCCAAATTGGAAAGGTTTAAGTCTTTTAATGAGTGTTTACTATTATTCAGTATCCGACGAGCTCTTGGTTATAACATATAGGATAGACTGGCTGCAGTCTGAAACATTGATTTGCCTAAATTCATATTTTTTTCGTAGACTGTAATCATTCTCTTTAATCCCTCCTTTTCTAAGCTGATGTTTCAGACTATGTCTCTAAAATCCAGTAAAAGCCGCGACAAGAGAAAACCAACAAAGAGGCATGTACGCCCAGCAAAGACTCTGATCAGTCTGGGCATCCGCTCAGTCTGATCGATGCCTTCACTGTGCCCGTAAAGGGTAGCAAAGGGGCTAAGTTGGCTCCATGCGGATATCAAGGATTCTGATCAGACTGGGCGAATGCCCAGGCTGATCTGATTCCTCGCTGGGCGCAAATGCCATTTTGTTGGTTTCAGCGTGTCGTTGCTCAATTTGTTTTAGCAGAATGACGCTATAGTACACATGTCACTATGAAGAAATATTTTTTATGAGTTTTCCGGCTTTTTCAGTTTTTTTTTTTATTTTATTTTTTTTAAATAAAATTCTACAATAAACTGCAAGATAAGCGATCACACATGTTTCCTGTGCTTGGACCCAAGGAAGCTGTTTGAACTCGAGGCTTTAGCCGAGCATTTAAACGTTTTCCTCGGAACCCAGCCGGCAAATGTCACTGCATGGAAAAATATGTATGATCTTTATATTGAAAGAACATTGTACAACAAGAATTCCGCGGAAAGCTATGTCGCACCTGCTTTGCACCTTCACTTTAAGAACTTGATAAAAGTCATTTTGAAACATATTTGGTCGAAATCCATTCAGTAGTTTATGAGATATTATTGTTTTCATGTTTTTGCTATTTTTAGTAACGGTGGATGGTTGCCATCTTGGATGGTCAATTTGAAAACTATCATGAAAGAGCTTCATACAAGGATCCTTTTGATACAAATTAAGTCCAATTCCATTCAGGGACTCTTGAGATATTGTCATTTTCATATTTTTCTATTTTTAGTAACGGTGGCTGGCGGCCATCTTGGATGGTCTCCGTTCGCTTAAATTTCAAAGAACTCCATTTAAGGGCCATTCTGACTAAATTTGACCTAAATCTGTTCAAGTTTTTTTTAGATATTGGCGTTTTTGCAAACTCGGACTCGTAAACATAAGTAGGTCACTGTGACCTCATTCCGCTACAGATATTTTTCATTTTGATAATTTTTAAACCAAGGTCCCTTTAATGCTCCATGTAAAATTTCAGCCAAATATACCAAGTGGTTGTGGAGAAAAACGTGATTTTATTGTTTTTGCTATTTTTAGTTTCTGGACCATGCTGAATTTTATCATTCAGAAGCTCTGCAGTCTGGTCATGCAGCATGTGAAATTTGAGAACCATGGGTGCAGTGGTTTCAGAGAAAAGTCATTTGAATGGACTTAAAATTTAGGGTCGACGTAAATGTGAACGGACGGACGGACGGACGAACGGGTTGACGAACGGACGGACGGAAAACCGGACGCCTATATCGCACCGTGCTAAAGCAGGTGCGACAAAAAGCAGGTGCCTGCTGAAGAGTATATGCTAGTAAACTGAATCTAATTATACAAGAACTCAAAGCTTGACCTCACATCGGACAACCTTCCAAGAACATGTATCTTCTATAAATAAATGGACATCTTTATGTAAACATAATTATCATAATTATAATGAGCCGCAACATGAACAAAACCAACAAAGTGGCATGTGCGCCCAGCACAGACTCAGATCAGCCTGGGCATCCGCCCAGTCTGATCAGAGTCTTCACTGTCCGCATGGAGCTAGCTTCGATCCTAAGCCACCCTCTAAGCGCATTGCAAAGACTATGATCATACTGGGCGGATGCCCAGGCTGTTCAGAGTCTTTGCTGGGCGCACATGCCACTTTGTTGGTTTTGTCACTTTGTGGCTCAATTATACATTATAATTGGCTACCTGTAAACGTGTACATTTGACTGTATACGAGTTCTTAAACGAATGCCATATGTTTCTGAGCGATAATCATTGTAACTTCAATAGCCAATAACCTATTTCATACATGTAGTAAAATTGCCGATTGCAGCTGGCAGCAGCGGGGAAGCATCACCCATGTTCCTTCTTTCGAATGTGTTCTCTGCTCTAGAAATACCTGTAGCTCATTAAGATTTAAATATTATTTTCAGTCAGGTTTTGGTGTACCCGTGTCCATCAGTAAATTTGGTCGCGGGCTTATTTGATACGGCTATTCTTTGCCACAACAGTCTGTAAGTCACATGGCAAAGATGGCCATAAAACAGGAGTGATTCCATTCCATTTTGAAATCTTTTGTTCATACTAATTTCCCGGACTGAGTTTGGTTTATTTGGCTCATTCTTTGATTATGCAAATAAAGATAATTTGAAAACACTTTTATAGCAGTTTGTTGTTTAGAACACTATATTCAGACAAAATCTGACACTTAAATTATTCTTACTAAACGTGTATGGCTGATTTATACTTACTGCCAGCTTTGGTTAGCAGAAAACGTAAACAAATAAAACAGACTCTGGTGCATTTATAAACAAAGTTTAAAACGAGGAAAGAAATTAATTGGAATGCAATTTACAAGCAGGGTTAATCTCCTTTTCCCATTGGTTTGGGTCTCATTAGAAAGAATTCTATTCATTTAGGGAGTAAATTCTCCCTGTAGGAGCACCTTCCTGGGCCCTGTTAGCAAATTGTAGCCAAAGAAACGAAGATTCCACTCAATTCCACTCTATGCCGGTCGAGAGTTTAACCTATGCCACTCAATAGACCATTTTATCTTAACTAGTATTTTTGAGCGGCGTTGCTTGAAAAGGTACCCTACCGCATCCACGCAGTCTTATCACTGTCTGAACTTCCCTCACAAACAAGCTATGAATCCTTTATAAATGTGATGAGCTGATACTTTACCAGATATTCAGGGTCGTTTTTTATAGGATTTATGGTATATACTACTACATGGCACCTTTTATGCGACGCCGCTCAATGCGGTTGTGCGCCCAGCGCAGACTCAGATCAGCCTGGGCATTCGCCCAGTCTGATCAGAGTCTTCGCTGTCCGCATGGAGGTAGCTTAGACCCTTTGCTACCATTTGAGCATTTAACAAAGAGTCTGGTCAAACTGGGCGGATGCCCAGGCTTATCTGAGTCTGCGCTGGATGCACAACCACATTGTTGGTTTTGTCGTATCGCGGCTCATATTTATTCTTGAGGGGCATGTTCCATTATAAAAATAATACAAATATCTGGTTTGTAGATAAAACCAATTTCATATGAGCCACGACACGACAAAACCAACAAAGTGGCATATGCATCCAGCAAAGACCAGATCAGACTGGGCATCCGCCCAGTCTGATCAGAGTCTTCTCTTTGCGCTTACAGGGAAGCTAAGAGTCTAAGCTACCCTCATGCAGACACCGAAGACTCTGATCAGACCGGGTTGATGCCCAGGCTAATCTAAGTCTTGATGGGCGCTCATGCAACTTTGTTGGTTTTGTTATGTCGCGGCTCAATTATCAATTATGATACAGTTAGACTGACTGATGTTTGTGATGTTTTCCCAGAAGCTCTCTAAAGAGATAACTGAAATGACTCTGTTGCGGCTACCCTATGATCTGCAGTCGAATTCCTGGAAATAACAAGCAAACAAAAAACCCAACTAATACATCAACAAGTCCATGTAATCTCGATCCTCGAGGAAGCTTGGTAGCTTATTGGTTTGCGCACTTGCCTCTGATTTTAGCGCCAAATGTACCAAGTTCAAACCCAGGTAACGGAGTTAGAGATTCGGTGTCCGAACGTATTAATGTCATTTGTGGGGATAACATTTAAAAAGTGTGCCTTCCCTCGGATCGGGATGTTAACTGGAGGCCCTCTATGCAGGCAGAGGCATCCCCTGTGCAGGTTATAGATCCCTACTTTAGTTAAATGACTACAAGGAGGCTCAGCCTGCAAAACTTGAGTGTGCATCGAATGGCTGGAGGGATGGATGACTTGCGATTTTACGCCCGTTTCAACAGTATTTGATTTTACGCCCTTTTCAACAGTATAACAGTCATGTCAGGACGATGGGAGGGTGATAATGAAAGGACTCTAGTCAGACTGGGCGGATGCCCAGGCTGAACCTAGTCTTCGCTGGGCGCACATGCCACTTTGTTGGTTTTGTCGTGTCGCGGCATATACTATGAAAATCTATAGATTACGAATGTCTGGACGCGTTGCCTATGGAATATGGAAGTAGGCGCCACTGTACATTTTTAAGCTAAATGCTTTTTAGAATATTTGGCCGGGCAAATAAAACACGTCATGGGACTTTATAAGGTCCTGGTCATTTTTCGTAACGCATTCGTCAAACTTTCAGTCTCTAATATATTTGTACAAAAACACAAAGAAGACAGTGATATGACTGATCCATGTAAATTTTTGTATTTCCCTGTAATCATTATTATAGGTGGATGGATGACTTGCGATTTTACGTCCTTTTCTTCAGTATTTTAGTCATATCAGGGTGACAATGAAGGCTGTGTGCAATGGAACCCTATTTACGATTGAAAACATTCCCGCCTACAGCGGGGCTCGAATCCGAGGCCCCTAGCTACTAGCTAGATTAGCTGGCCAGCGCTTTATCTATTAATCTACCGGACGCTATTATACGTCGTGAGGCTTTAGACCATGTGATTTCAGAAACACCTCGTACAAAGATGTATTACTTTTCATTTTTGCTTTGTTTAATCAAAACAAATTGGACATCCTACGAAATGTTTCAAGTTCAAGAACAAACGTCAGTTATAAATATCAAATAAATATATTTCAATCTAATCCGTCAAATATTCTGTTTCGGTTACTGATGAAAATTTTGATTAATTGGTTTCAGTCTCAAAATCTTGGCTTCCATTCATCAATTTTATCATCGAATCTACACGAGGTTTGCTTGCCTGTCGTCTCTCAGTGTCTGTGTCGAGGACTATTACAATGTGTTTAGCCCTAGTTTTATGGGATTGTATGATACCCTAATTGTTCGGTTATAAGACGGGTGTTTATCCTTTTAAAACTACCATATATGAGCCGCGACACGAGAAAACCAACAAAGTGATTGTGCGACAAGTGCAGACTCAGATCAGCCTGGGCATCCGCCCAGTCTGATCAAAGTCTTTACTGTCCGCATGCAGCTAGCTTAGATCCTTGGCTACTTTTTAAAGGTAGGTTCCTGGACTAGCGATAAAAAGTATGTCCACAAAAAAATTTCGTCTTTCTCTGAGCAGTATTGAATTCTCTTATTTTTCTGAATTTGTTGCTACTGAGAAACTCGTCAGATGTTGAAGAAAATAGTCGTTTTCCCTTTTGGTTTATTTTCTTTCGTTGGAATTCCAGTTCTGAAAATAACTATGTTTATTATGTCTATATGTGCGCGATTTCTGATGTCATTCTCCAAAGGTCAATTTCCCTTGCCATGAGCTCTCCTAGAGGTCCTGGCATGGCGAATGGGTTAAAACTATCCCAAAATGCAATGCAGCATGACGTCAGCTGCGTTTTCTATTTTTGGCGCGAACTAAAACTAGGGCTAACTGGTGTGCGAAGCAGAGTTAGGAAATCCCTTGCAAAACAACTTTTATAATATTGTTTTGATTTACACTTTTTAGTGAAACCTATTGTTTCCCTTTTATAAGTGCTTTCCAACAACTTGGATGGAAGATCATCAAAATTATGATGCATTCCAAAGTACAGGAACCTACCTAACATAACGTGGTAAAGAAGTGGACTCACAATGTGGGGACTATTTTGACGGGATGTAAAAGACGCTGCATCGTTTCACTCGGTTTTTGGCAAGATCATTTCCACCAGCCTCGTATACACCTGTTGGATCGTTTAAAAGTTGGCGAAGTAGGTTATTCTAAAATTGCACTGCATACTTGACATCGTTTTCCGGCAAACTTGCTTAATTAACTACAAATAATCCCTTCAATTAGATAGTAAATAATTTAGGTAAAGCATTGCACTACAAAGCGATGCTTTTTAGCCGTCGCTCAAAGTAGGAATTTCTTTGCAGTACAATATTTAATTCCGTTGCAAAGAAATTTCCATCAAATGTCTGAGATAAATATTATGATAAAATTGTTGTCTTATAATGTAATTTTATATATTTTATGAAGATTATGGCTACAATTAATTCAGTCTTTTTTTTATTCCCATGAGGTAATTAAATAGAGGATCTTACATGAGTGCTCATGTATTATTGAATTTATTAAACGAGTTGGGGGAAAAGATAAGATGCGAGGCTCTGCCGAGCATCTTATCGTTTTCACCAACGAGTTTAATAAATTCAATAATACAGGAGCACGAATGCAAGATTCTATTTATCATAAGACACTAATATCACATTTTATTAGCAAATTTTGCACTGAAACGTCATGATTTCCTCATTAGAAAAAAAGACGTTAATATGGACGTCAACGCATAACACTACGACGTAATTTGCATATTTAATCAACTAGTGGATTATCGATTTTAATGCATGGCTTTATTCACTCTCAGATGCGACGTCATGTGATAATATACAATTATTGACCTTTGTTGAGGTGAATATGCAGTTTTATTGACCTGCAAACATCATATTGACCGACGCGAAGCGGAGGTCAATATGTTATGTTTGCAGGTCAATAAAACTGCATATTCACCGAAATAAAGGTCAACAATTGTTTTATTATATGATAATTCTAAATTCAGTTTCCTTAGATATTTATGATGGTACTACATGGTATTATCTCGCGACGTTACGCCATTAACATTAACGTACATCAGACGTTACGTCACGAAAATACAATGACGTCAGCGTAAAAGTAATATTCACTGACAGGCCGGTGAATATCACAAAATATTGACCGGCACGTGACGTCAAAACAGCCAATGAAATTGCGTGTTACATCCTGGTCATATAATAAAAGATAATATTTCAGCTGGATTCACCCATTTATGCACAGTGGACTCTTCTTTCCTTATAAATTGGATGGGTCCATTCATCATTTTAGGTTCTATCTAGATTCTGTCTATTTTATTTATTTTCCATCAAGTTGTAGAAAGTGTTTTATCATATGACGTCGCTGTAAGTCAGTGGATAACGTCGTGTCATAACAAGACCTGTCACAGGGACAGGATAGCTCGCCTGACAGCGCCTTGCCAATCAAATTAAAAAACTTTAACGTAAAACTTTAACATTTTGCTAACGCCGCCACCGACGCCGGGGGAAGTGCAATAGCTTTTCCTGAACTTCGTTCAGGCGAGCTAAAAATCGTATGACCACAAGTGTAATAATACTTTGGCGCGTACACGTTACATCATTGACAACGTCCGTGTCAAGAATGCGTTTTATTGAAATAATGTTTGTATATAAGGGTCGAATAGCATTCTTTGATTTTCAATAAACTCCCTGGTTATAGTGTATTTGATCAAAAAAGTCGAATACCTACCCTTTTTTGTTTATTTTTTGACCGTCACAGGTAGCTCCGGATGCCTGTCACATCTTTATAGCGGAGGTACCTGTGATAGTTTACCAGGCAACATGCTGAGTGGATCAACTATTTTTCGTGTATATTTTGTACTGATTTTCAGTTTTCATGACTGAATAAGTTTGTATATCTAATGTTCTGTTTGTTTTTTGTTGTCTTGCCCAATCTCAGGCAGTACCATCCACTCATGTCACTGGGCAGCGGAGGTTCGGTCTCGGGGGAGGTCTGTGTAAAATAAATGTCTTTATCATTGTTCAGCTATATCTAAGGTTGATCCATCCTATTCGCACCTTCTGCTAGCATATCAGGCATTTGCCCTTTCTGTGGCTGGTATACATGCAGTAGAATGCCCCAATACCGAAATTTTATGGCACTAACCGCAACCTACGATCCCCAGAACTAAATACAGATGATATATACTGTGCACAAACAAGAGGTCCATGATGGACCTAAATCACTCACCTGAGTTATGATGAAATAACTTGGAAGATCATCTATTTGATGATGGTTCAATTGGAGCAGTTTTGCACTTTCTAATCTATATTCTGACAAAGTTTCATGAAGATTGGATCAAAACTACTGTGCCCTTTAGAGTGTACACAATGTTTTTCTAAAATCTGACCCGGCAATCTAGTTTTTGATCAGACATTATTCAGTTTCAAACTTGGCCTACGTTTCATGAAAATAAACATTCTGACAAACTTTCATGACGATTCAATGCAAAATAAAGCCACAATTGTGTACACAAGGGTTTTCTTTGATTTGACCTAGTGACCTAGTTTTTGACCTGGCAAGACCCAGTTTCGAACTTGGCCTAGATTTCATTAAGATAATCATTTTGACAAAGTTTCGTGAAGATTGAAACAAAACTGTGCCCTCTAGAGTATCCACAATGTTTTTCTAAGGTTTGACCTAGTGACCTAGTTTTTGATCCAACATGACCCAGTTGCACCCTTGGTCTAGATTTGTTGGAGACAAACATTTTTAAAAACGTTTCATGAAGATTGGAACAAAACTGTGCTCCCTAGAGCATTCGCACTGTTTTTCTAAGATCTGACCTAGAGACCTAGTTTTTGACCTGGCATGGCACAGTTTCGAATTTGGTCTAGCTTTCATAAAGATGAGCATTCTGACAAAGTTACATGAAGATTGGATCATAACTGTGCCCTCTAGAGTGCACACAAGGTTTTTCTAAGATTTGACCTAGTGACATACTTTTTGACCCCACATGATTCAGTTTAAATTTTGGCCTTCATTGTATAAGGATAAACATTCTGACAAAGTTTCATGAAGACTGGATCATAACTGTGCCCTCTGGAGTGTACACATTTTTTTTCTAAGATTTGACCTAGAGACCTAGTTTTTAACCCCACATGACTCAGTTTCAATCTTGGCCTAGATTGTATAAGGATAAACATTCTGACAAAGTTTCATGAAGATTGGATCATAACTGTGCCCTCTAGAGTGTACACAAGTTTTTTTTCTAAGATTTGACCTAGTGACCTAGTTTTTGACACCACATGATTGAGTTTAAATCTTGGCCTTGATTGTATAAGGATAAACATTCTGACAAAGTTTCATGAAGATTGGATTATAACTGTGCCCTCTAGAGTGTTCTATAGGTCTTTTCTAAGATTTGACCTAGTGACCTAGTTTTTGACCCCACATGACTCAGTTTAATCTTGGCCTAGATTGTATTAGGATAAACATTCTGACAAAGATTTATGAAGATTTGATCATAACTGTGCCCTCTAGAGTGTACACAAGTTTTTCCTAAGATTTGACCTAGTGACCTAGTTTTTGACCCCACATGACCTAATTTCGAATTTGGTCTAGATTTTATTAAGATAAACATTCTGACAAAGTTTCATGACGATTGGATCAAAACTGTGCCCTCTGTGTCATTCTAAGATTTATTTCTATTTTTAGCTCTGGCAGCGATTTTGTTCAGCGGAGTGTAACCGTTTTAGCAATTTTGGCTCAGGGCCATGAGTTAAACATTTCTGTGACATTATTTTGTAATCGATCCTTTGGCTTCAGAGGAGATGTCTTTTAAAGGTTTTTCTATTTTAGCTCTTGCAGCCATTTTGTTCGGCGGAATGGAACCCTTTTAGCAATTTTGGTTCAGAGCCATGAGTCAAACATTTCTTCCAATTTTTTTTTTGAAATCGAGCCAATGGCTTCAGAGGAGATGTCGTTTAAAGTTTTTTTTCTATTTTTAGCTAATGCGGCCATTTTATTCAGCGGAGCGGAACCATTTTAGCAATTTTGGTTCAGGGCTATAACAGAAACATTTGTGTGAAATTATTTTGAAATTGGCTTACTGGTCTAGGAGGAGATGTCGTTTGAAGAAATTGATGACGGACGGATGGACAGACGGACGACGGACAAATATCGATCACAATAGCTCACCTTGAGCACTTTGTGCTCAGGTGAGCTAAAAAGTAGGCGATGTTAAGCTGTGAAAATTTGTAGCATCTACAACCAATCTGATATCCTATGAAGCGGTAAGCGTCGCAAAGATACCTATCCGTTAAGATACTTTTCATGAAAGTTAGGATGATATATCCTGTCACGTGATCTGCATTCAGTTTTTTTTTTCAGATGGGGAGTCAGGCCTAAAATGTGACAATTCAAACAAACAATCGTTGGATTTTTTTAAGCTAATCTTTTAATGCAATTTTCAGTTTTGTATGCTTAAAGATTTTTTCCTCATCTATAACTGTTATTCTGAGAAGAAAACCAGAAAATAAAAATCGTACAGGTACATCGAGTCATCGAAACATTTAGACGTTTACGACATGCACTCTTTATTTGCATAAAACAGTGTGTAAAACCATTTTTATCTTGTTAAATGAATCATAGCTAGTGTTCCTTTGTAATTTTTGTAATCTGAAAAGGATCTGTTGCCATACCAAATTAGTGTGAAATTTGGGTGTAGACCCCTGTCCAGAACGAATTGCATGCAGATCACGTGACCGGATATACCATCCAAACTGAAATACAAAATGTCCTCTCGAATATTTGTCAGATGAACACTTTCCGTTTCAGATGAATTTGATGTCTTTCCTAATTTAGACAATATTTAATAGCTTAATATCCCCTCCTCTTTTGTGAACAGTATAGTTCTGATTCAAATGAAAGCATTGGAATACAGTTGTATTTTATCATTGTTTACGGCATTGCAAAGATTAAAAAAGCCGAGACACTACAAAACCAAGAAAGTAGCATGTGCGCCCACTGTAGACTCAGATCAGCCTGGTCATCCGCCACGTGAAAACTAAGATCACCAGTGTCTTCGTTGTGAGCTAAAAGGATAGCTAACGGTCTAGGATATCTCCATGCCGACATCGAGTTTAGATTAAGTGGATGCCCAAGCTGATTTGTGTTTTTGCGTGGAACACATGCCACTTTGTTGGTTTTGTCGTGTCGCGGCTCAATAGTCAGGCCGATTAAAATCTCCAACTCATAAATCACTGTGAATTATTTCTTTAAGTAATCAGAAATGCCATAACATGTAAAGAATCTGCATGATAAACGTGGCGTGTTGTTTGATGAATGCCCCTTGATGCCCTACCTACTGTGTGGGAGAGTCAGAGGGATTATTAAATCGCCTTTTGACATAATATACGTATTTGTAGCAGTCGTATCGGATGAAGACATAATTGGTTGCGGAAAGTTATTTTATAGTCATATTATTTTCTGAATTTTTGCAACGAACTAAAGCTAAACACGACATCCAACGTACTGTTACGTTTTGCTGCCATAGAATAAGTGCAACATTCGAAGCAAACCTTAGACTACTTGTGTCTCAAAGTAAATTTTTTGCAACCAGGAAATTTGCTTTGACATACATGTACCAGTAGTTTGAAGTCACAAAAGTTGAAATTGAAAAAAACAACAAAAAAAACAAGAAATATGTCCTACATGTAACTATATTTTCTGATATAGAAATGTACTTTGAGACATCAGTGTTTGAGATTACGACAGTCAACTGTAAAATGGAACTTACACACAGTTTAAAGGTACTTTGAGACATCAGTGTTTGAGATTACGACAATCAACTGTAAAATGGAACTTACACACAGTTTGGTAATAAAAGCTACAAAAATTTTGACACTGTTTACGATCCCACTCCCGTAATACATATGAGCCCGGATACGAGAAAACCACCAATGTGATTGTGTGCCCAATGCTGACTCAGATCAGACTGGGTATCTGCCAAGTTTGACCAGACTCTTCATTAAGAGCTCAAAGGGTAGCTAAGGGTCTAAGCTACCTTCATGCGGAGAGCGAAGACTCTGATCAGACTGGGTGGATGCGTCATGATATATACCGTTTTCTTAGGTTAATCTTTCCAAAATTACCGCATGTAAAAATGTTTATTATACTTGCCACACTAATTACAGCCTAAGCAAACAAGTTACATCAGAAGGACCACAAAATTTTATTCACTGAATAATTTCATCGCGCAAAATTACACACGATAATGGACAAAAATATAACACATGTATGTGTATTCTAATTAACACTATTAAACTCGGACTCAAGTAGCCATTATGCCACCAGCAGAAATCACTTTTTTTTACAGAATTCACAAATCTGCCGAAAAAAAATCCGCCAAAAGGTCCATTTATAAAAACGGCCAAATTTTGCTGCCGCAAAATAGACATGTTTGACAAAATTTGATTTACTGACACAGCTGTGATTTCTGAATGTTGGAAGGTATATAACTCTGACAATGAAGAAATGTTCAGTCATTCAACAGTTAGCCACTAAGAGTCAGTTATTGTATACCCGGATACTCATCGCACAGCAATATACATGCAACAGAAAGTTTGTGGCGGGACCTGAACAGGATGGGTGACAATTTACGGTCCTTTCAATGGTATGTTAGTCATATTGAGCCTGTTAAAACGTAGTTATGGCATGTTGTGTGCAATGAATCTTCATGTATGGTAAAGGAATTCCGCGCCTTGAGCCAGTCCGCTAGCTTAGAAGGTCGGAGGTTAGCCAACCGAGCTAGCGGGAGCGCCCTACAGAAAGCCCTCACTCGACTTAAGCGGTTCCCAGTTGTTGCCGGAAATTACAACATGTATAGTAGATTTCGCGTGATCTAATTAAAGACAATACGTTTGTTCATCACTATTTGAAAATTCTTCAAGCCGCTCTACGATAGCAGTAGATGAATGCCAATCGTAGAGCGGGTAAAGAAGACTTGCATATGCGTGGACCAGTAAGTGTTTGTCAGTTCGCCTGCAAATTTTTTATTATTTCGATTAGGAAAAAAATACATCTTGTTCAAGCTAAAATGGAGTATTTTACGTAATTGGTAACGGTGATCCATTTTAGGGTAATTACCGTTTTAGTTATTCCGTTAGATTAGGATTTTTTTTTCCTTCCAAAACAATCTCAAAGATCTAGATGCCTCTTGTAAGACTGGTCTAATCTAGATTCTTCGGAGTTGTTTGGGAGGGTTTTTGGAAAAGAGAGAGAGTTGATTGATTGACTGGTTTGGGTTTAACGGCCCTTTGAGACAGTATTTCATTCAATATCGGACCGTCGCCCAGTGAGGAAGAAAGAGGAGAAATGATAAACAAGAGAAAAATGTCAAATCTACCGCACCCGCACCTACTGCAAGCACAGTAGGCCCCCGCCACAGTAGGCCCCTGCCCTACAATGTTCCAAACCAGTAGGACGCCCCAGCACTGGAAGTTACACACAGCACCATCGCACCACCCGACCACTCCCGAGAGAGAGAGAGAGAGAGAGAGAGAGAAAACGTTATAGCTGAATGACACAATACAAATTTACATATTTCGGAGATTTTGGAAGGATAAACTCCCATCTTATAACGGAATATACAGGACAGGTCCCCAAATTATTAGCACTGGTGATAAATGAGGATTATAGCAAGTTTAGATGTATTGAGCCAAAGAAATAATCAGACATAAATTAATTGCGCCTGCTGGAATTGTGCTCATAAATCTTTTCTATTTGAATAAACTAAATTAATTTCTTGGATTAATTCCGCATGAAGCGTTCTTAATTATGCGAACCGGCATAACACTGTAGTATCTGAACCAGTTACTATACTGGTCTAGAGATAGAGGTGGCTCGACGCGGGACGCCTGTGCTTGCGACAGTGTTGGCAACTGTTGTGTGGACGGAATGAGTCAGTCAGTGTGGCTTGTCGCACTAAATTTGGCAAAGATACGTTTGTTTACAGTAAGAATATCCATGAATATGTTACGATCAAGTTCTGTCCAAAAGCTTCTGTAAGCCGGGCCGCGCAGCGCAGTCGGTAGCGCGTCTGACTTATAAGCCAGAGGTCCCGGGTTCGATACCCGGTCCGGCCACTTACTTTCATTTCCCCTTCTGCTGATTTAAGACGGGCAGTTGTCAGTGACTGGTGAAAATAAGTTTACTTAGTACTGGTTAACCGCTTAAGAGGTCTAAGCCTGCCCAGGAATAGTGCGGTAAGGTTTACTGACCGTCCCGACATGACCATAGCTGTTTACCGTGGACGTTAAATAATAACACAACAACTGTCGGAATTCAGAAATGCAAATGCATTTGTAAATCCTGTTCAGCCTGTCCAAAGAGGACAATACGCTATGTAAACCCTTTGTTCAATCGCTTCTATCCCAGTGTGTTGGAGACAGTGATGCTGATTAGTTCTGACGTCTAACTAAACTATGCTCAGCGGGCTGTTCTCCCAGCAGGCACAAAATGTTGGTTGTTTTGAGTTTGAGGCCCTTTGAAACAGTATTTCTGTCTATATCGGGCCGTCTCCCAAAGCGAGGGAGAGAGAAAATCCCAAAGCGAGGGAGAGAGAAAATCCCAAAGCGAGGGAGAGAGAAAATCCCAAAGCGAGGGAGAGAGAAAATCCCAAAGCGAGGGAGAGAGAAAAGAGACGAGGGAGAATGTTAAATCAGCCTTGAATCATCCTTGATTCAACGTCGTGACGTTGAATCAAGGTTGATTCAATGGTTACGTTGAATCAATGTTGATTCAACGTTGTGTGTCCAGTGGGCTATCTTTATCAAAGGGTGTCTGGTTTATCTTATGTTTCCCATTTGTTCTTGAAGTGTAGTTACTCTTTAAATTTACTTTTAAGAGACATACCCATTTATCTTATGTAAAATGTGTGAAATTAACTTTCCTAAGTACCTATGCATAGTAAGTAGTTTATGCTAGGATAAAACATTTGATGTACTCAAAAGAGCGTAGAATTATATGTATATCCTATTGTATGAAATTAATTCAAACTTAAAAGTGTGTCATATATTACATACAGGGTGCCCCATAAATGTATTTTGCCCATGTAAGGCACTCTACCATTGGACTTGTCCACCACCCCTCAAGCTAATGTTCTTCTGACTGCCCTGGTTTTTTAGCGTCATCACATTGTTTTATTAACTAAAGGATTACATTTACTTTATTTCAGATTGGTGACTTTGTTGTGATCTAAAATTAAAAAAAAACGCGGTTTGTATTTCACTTTTGTTTGTATAAAACTCAACAGGCCTGGAGTCCAACGGGAATGCATCAGTGGATGAATGTCGCTGTGAAGTTACCAGTGCTGCTAGTGAAGCTTGTAAGTATGCATGTTAAGGTATTTTGTCAGATTTGATGTCTATGCCAAGTGATTTTTGTGCTGCATAGTATTCAGTGTGTATTTTTATGCCTCCTGTGATGACAATGGGCAGGAAATTAAGTGGTACCCTTGTCTGGCCGTATACAAATATGGTGTTTACTCAAGCTTGAGTAACTTTGATTGTAACTTGATTGATGGATGGATTGTTTAGGGTTAAACGGTCCTTCGAGACAGTATTTCAGTCTATATCGGGCCGTCTCCCAGAGATAGGGAGAAAGAAAAGAGAAATGATAGACGAGAGAAAAAATGTCCAAACAACATGCAGTTCCAAACTAAGATGTCAGTGAATTTATTAAAATCCTTTTCTGACTGATACATTATGGAATGAACTTTTTTTAGAGGCAAGGGTACAGTTGGGGGCATAGTGTTTCATGATCACATTTTCTAGTTTCATCAGATTGTCACAAAAGTTTCAGAATATTCTTGTCACTATAGAGTTACAGCCGTTTGTAAGTCTGATCAACTCTTAGGGCAGCAACTCCTCCAATTTTCAACACATTTTCATCAAACTTTGAGGATATTGTTGTCACTACCGGACATGGATCATATATTATTTGGATCATGATTGGACCGCTTGACTAACAGTTTATAGTTTACTGGCTTTGCAACATTTGCATCAAGTTTAACTCTTGTTTTTAGGAACAATAAAGGCTAGGGCAATGGAATATGGGACATAAATACATCTGTGACAAAGCACAGGCAGGCAAAACACCCCATTTAGCAGATTTCTTGATTTTGAAATTGTCAGACCTTTGCAATTTGTCAGACTTGTACAAGACAAAAGATTGATGTTTGCAAAAGATCAATGTTTACAATTTTATGACCTTTTCAACAGTACTTCAGTCGTATTATGACAATGGTAGAGTAATTATGAAAGGCAGGGCAAAATGAAAAAAAAAAAAAAACCAAAAAAAAACAGTCCACCTTCATGCATAATGGCATCAATACCAGCCCCTGGTTCACAGTCCAGGACTTCACACATTCAGCTACTGGGATTCCTCTTTACAAGAAAAAGTGAAAGTTGTCTGTTCTGAGAAAAAAATCATGGTACGTTTTTGCATCCTGCTAGAGTCATATACTGTTGTACGTAAATCAGAACAGGTGAAGTTACTGGCATTTACCAAACAGGCTTGCAAACTACATTTGTCATGTAACAGCCTGTTTCTTTAATAAATAAGGACAACTTGTAAAATCGTGTATGCCAAAAAGTCAATGTATTTTGTGTAATAAACATACACTTTGTTTGAAGTATCCTATTTCAGACTGCTTTCTCCAGATGTTAGATAACTTTCACTCAAAATATATAGATACATTCAGAGCTCCAGATAAGAAAGGGTAACAACAATAATGCAGGAATAATTTTCTTATTTTTCAACAAATACCTTAGAACAATCAAGGTGAGACATGAAATATACAGTTTCATGGAAATATAAAGACAATTATCAATAAATTATTATATTACCCTTCATTATCTGGAGCACAGTACATCTCCATGTATTTCAGCAATATTTGCTAAGGGAAACAACCCTCACAATCCTATATATTAGTCCTGTTAAAAAGCCTATCCTTCAAAAAAAGATTTGGCACCTAGAAAACAAATTATCTACTTTAAGAATTGACTTACTCAAGAAACAGGCAAAAAATAGCCAAGTTGCTTCTCTTGAAGGCATACTCATTCACTCTAAATAAAGTTGCTTTGTTATGATACTTTTTTTCAGGTGCTGCATAAACCCAAGATGTACAAAGAAAATGTTAAATGATGGGTACACTTGCACTAATTGTCATGCTCTGTACACTGCTCAAAGCGCTGGTCGTGCAGCTGTAAGCAAGTGCCTTATCAAAACTAACAAGATGAACACTTTTACATGCTTCACAGATGCTATCATACAACTGCTAGACGGACTCACGGAAGACACATCATTATCAAATGAACAAGTTTTGATGGATAGCTTCAAACGTCACATACCGATACAGGTTGCCTTTACCTACAGAAGTGACAAAATCATTTCCTTCCGGTTACTCCTATGCTAGACATTTTTCTCTGAAAATGTTAAACAGCACACAAAAATAGGTCTAAACCCATGATATCAAATATTTTTAAACATGCTGTTTGAGAAAAGTTTGATAGAGTGTCAAACAATGCTGCAAAAGATCAAACTCCTACTCATCCCAGTAGCAGCCTGATCTAAATCTACATTGTTTAGTTAGGACTTCTTCTTATTTTGAAAAGCATGTGTCCAGAACCTATGAAAAGTGAGTTTGGATTCAAACAATAAAATTGATACATGAAAATGATTCCTACTACTTATTTCAATGTTTCTTCTGTACTAGCCAGCCGTCTTATTATACAATGTACAAACAGTAAGTGGCAGGTATACTGTCTTGACGTCACCTTTAATAAAGGGTCACCTGCCTTAAGCAGCTATCTTTTCCAGGTCGCACGAACCAAAATACAATGCAAATGAACCTGTATTAAAAAGTCACCCATCTTAAGCAATCAATATTTGAGTTTCATTTTGCGTGACCCCTTAAAACAGGTTTAGCTACTAAACCATGATTTTTAAAGAATGCCAAGTTACAGCCTAATAATCAATGTGCTTGATTGTCTCCAAACATAATTGTTGTATTTTTAGATAGATATTCATTCTTGTTTTGCTATATTAGAATCATAGTTTTAGAAAGCACTTTTTATTATAATTCAAATTTCTTCTTTATTTGAGAGATATTAGGTAAAACTGTGAAAGCTTTGTCTAGTCATCTCAAAAGCTGTTCAGTATTTTAATTGTTACTGTGTCTGTTCCATTTCCTAGTGTATGTAAAGTAAAGTATTATTGAACACTTTTCATAGCAAAAGAAAAAAAAAGTGCCGCTTCATCATTTACACTGAATCTGGTCAAAATCTGATGTTTAGTTTATTCTAATCATTTACATACACTTACTATGCAGCTGTCAGAAGAAAGATACCATGTGTATTACTCTTCTGCTAGTAGCAATTTCATTACAATCATAAACTAAATCTTTGAAATTTAGTTTTAACCAATTTCAATGTGAAATATGAAATAGCACTTTTTTTACAACAATTGTTTTCCTTTTTCTTTAAATTCAATTCAGTTCTTTGATTTGCCAGTATGTCAATATGTACTCGAAAAAAATATTAAAGGATCAAACTTTAACCCTGCAATTTCTGGAACATTCCAAACGTTTTGTAAAATAAATCATTTCTACTAACCATTTTATTCATTTTGCAAGTTTTATTCACATAAAGTTTGAATCTAAAGCCTTTGCCTTGACCAAGTCCAGACTTCAGTTCTCATTACCCTCAATATCAAAGTGTTCAGAAGTCCAAAAAGAACAAATTCACCAAAAGTTTCGATTTCTGCTCGATAGTTTTCAAATTTAATCATTGTTAAGGTCAGCAAGCTGTAACTTATTAAAACTCATAGCATTTTCAGGAGTTATACCCGACCAAACTGCACACTAACAATTCTCTGTGGGAATTCCAACAACTTTTATTTTACGGGTAGTTTGACTTAAGGGGACTTTGTCAAAAAAAGGCTAGCCAGCCGTCTTATTATACAATGTACAAACAGTTAGTGGCAGGTATACTGTCTTGACTGTCTTGTCAAAAAAAGCTATAGATTCAAACTGCATATGTATAAAACTTGCAAGATGAACAAAATGGAAGGTAGAAATGAATTATTTTACCAAGTGTTTGAAATGTTACAGCAATCGCAGGATAGTACTTTGACCCTTTAATATTTTTTAGAGTATATAAATACATTGCAAATGAGCGTGTATTAAGGTGTCACCTGTCTTAAGCAGTTAATATTTGCATTTCATTTTGGATGACCCCTTAAAATGTGGTTGTCTAAATTTAACCATGATTTTTGTCGAGCCCGCTTGCCGTCAGCAACACATAGTTGCCCGATTTTGTTGAGCCTGCTTGCGGTCAGCAAAACATAGTCGCCCATTTGGTATTGGCGCGTACGTCCATCTGTCTATCTGATTACAGCCATATCTTGAATTTGGTAGACCCTAGAACCTTGAAACTTCATCACAATATGCCCCATCAAAATGGTAACTGACTATGGTCACCATGACCTACTTTCACGAAAAAGTACCACATATTTAGTTTTCGTCTACAGCTCCATATTTTCCTTATCATAAGCCCCAGAACATTCAAACTTTATCAGTACATGCACCTTACCACTCCAGGTCATCTCCAACAAAACTAGGTCACTGTGACGTACTTCCACAAAAAAGTACCACATATTTAGTTTTTGTCTGCAACCCCATATCTCCCTTTTCATAGGCTCCAGATCATTGAAACTCCATCAGTGCATGTACCTTATCACTACAGGTCACCTACAACAAAACTAGGTCACTGTGACCTACTTTCACAAAAAATTACCACAATTCAGTTTTTGTCTGCAGCCCAATATCTCCCCTATCATAGGCTCCAGAACATTTAAACTTCATCAGTGCATGCACCTTACCACTCCAGGTCACCTTAAACAAAACTAGGTCCCTGTGACCTACTTTCATGAAAAAAAACTTCATAGTTGGTCTTCGTCTGCAACCCCATATCTCCCTTTTCATAGGCCCCAGAACATTGAAACTTCACCAGTGCATGCATCTTACCACTCAAGGTCATATCCAACAAACTAGGTCGCTGTGTCCTACTTACACAAAAAAGTACCACATATTTAGTTTTCATCAGCCGCCCCATATCTCCCTTTTGATAGGCCCGAGAACTTTGAAACCCCATCAATGCGTGCACTTTTCTACTCCAGGTCACCTCCAACAAAACTAGGTTGCTGTAACTTACTTTCACAAAAAAGTACCGCATATTTAGCTTTCAAGGTCAGCCCCATATCTTTTTGCAAGGTCAGCCCCATATGTTTCTTTTCATTGGCCCTAGAACATATAAACTTTATCAGTGCATGCACCTTACCACTCCAGGTCACCTCCAACAAAACTAGGTCACTGTGACCTACTTTAATGAAAAAGTACCACATATTTAGTTTTTGAGGTCAGCCCAATATTTTTCTTTTCATTGGCCCCAGAAAAGTGAAACTTCATCAGTGCTTGTACCTTATCACTCCAGGTCATATCAAACAAACTAGGTTGCTGTGACCTACTATCAAAATACATTTTCACTACTGTCAAAGCGCCGACAAACTCGACATGCAGGCCACGGCCATCTAGTTAAAGAATTTAAAGAGTAACTACACTTCAGAAACTGACTGAATCAGATCCCAAACCCTATCCCCAACATCAAAGGGAAAGAATGACAAAAACATCCCAACAAACAATAAATTACAAGTGATAAGCCGAGTTAGCAGCTCTTTCCCAAATAGGTGGCAACTCAGCTATCTTTATTGAACTAAATAATTTAGACCAACAGAAGGGTTACAATAGACTAAGCAAATTATACGAAAAACATTTAACAATTATGCCAAGTTGAAGCCTCCTAACAGATGTGCTCCATTGTCTCCTAATGTAATTGTTGTGTTGTGTGAGAGATATACTTTGTAGTTTTGCTTTATTAGAATCATAGTATGAAAAAAAAACATTTTTATCATATTCCAAATTGCTTCTTCATTTGTGATACTAATAGTCAGGCTGTGAAAGCTTTGTCTAGTCATGTCTAAAGCTGTTCAATATTTTATTTTAATTGTTAATGTTTCAGTTTCATTTCCCAGAGTGTGTTAAGTAAAAAAGTTACCTGTCTTAAGCAGTCAGTATTTGGGCTTCACTTCGAGTGACCCCATGAAACAGAGTTGTCTTTACTAAACCATGATTTTGAAAGAATTTCAAGATACAGCCTCCTAACAGATGTGCTCCATTTATGCCAAACATAATTGTTGTATTGTTAGATACCAGTAGGTATACTTTGTAGTTTTGCTATCTTTGAATCATAATTTTAGAAATCACTTTTTATTATTTTCCAAATTGCTTCTTTAATTGTCATACTAAATTTACTGAGATTAAGTAAGCCTGTGAAAGCTTTGTCTAATAATCAAAATCTGTTCAGCATTTTAATTGTTATTGTTTCTGTTTCATTTCCTAATGTGTAAAGTAAAAGATTAATGAACACTTTTCATAGCTAATAAAAGCACCGCAGGCACTGCATGATACCCCGCCACTGCTGTGCATCCTAACTTATTTTTTGAGATATATAATAGCTAAAGAGCCACAGAACTGAGATAGACAGAGATATGATGTCCTTACTGTAAATAAATATTAATATAAACCACCCAACAACGTGGAGCATTCTGACCAGTGTAGATTTAGATCAGGCTGTAAAGCATTTCTTTGAGCTGAGAGACTCTGTTTTCTATTCTATGGTGTTAAACATATCAGTGAAGTTTCATTCAGATATTCCATATAGTATAGGAACTACAAGTCAAAAAACATTTTTCAGATCTATCAAGGGGGAATACTCATTAACTGGAAAGGTAAGAGTGATGGTTCTTTGTCACAATATGTAACCTTTGATGTGAAACATACCTATGAAGTTTTGTTCAGATATTCCATATAGTAAAGGAACTACAGATAAAAAAACGTTTTTCAGATCAATCAAGGGCGGATAACTCACAAACCGGAAAGATCAGAGTGACAGTTCCTAGTCACTATATGAAGCCTTTGATGTGAAACATATCTGTGAAGTTTTATTCAGATATTCCATATAGAAAGGGAACTACAGGTCAAAAACCATTTTTCAGACCTATTAAGGGCAGATAACTCATGAACTGGAAAGGTAAGAGTGATGGTTCTTTGTCACAGTATGTAACCTTTGATGTGAAACATATCTGTAAAGTTTCATTTGAATATTCCACATAGTAAAGGAACTACGGGTAAAAAACATTTTTTAATTCAATCAAGGGCGGATAACTCACAAACGGGAAAGGTAAGAGTGACGGTTCTTAGTCACAATATGTTACCTTTGATGTGAAACATATCTGTGAAGTTATATTCAGATATTCCATATAGTAAAGGAACAATAGGTCAAAAACCTTTTTTCAGACCTATCAAGGGCGGATAACTCACAAACTGGGAAGGTCAGAGTGGCGGTCCTTAGTCACAATATGTAACCTTTGATGTGCAACATATCTGTGAAGTTTCATTCAGATATCATGAACAGTAAAGGAATAACAGGCCAGAAACCATTTTTCCAATACGAAAAAGGGCAGTAACTCCGTTAAAAATGGACGGATTTTGCCCATTAACAATCCCATACCACTCATCGCCGATAACAATATGTATGCAAAATTTGAAAAAAATCCGTGAATAAATACTCAAGTTATCGATCGGAAATGGTGAGCACGGACGGACGGACGGACGGACGGACGGACGGACGGACGGACGGACACCGAAAGGTATAACATAATACCCCGCCACTAAAGTGTGGCGGGGTATAAAAAGTAGTGCTGCTTTTTCATTTACATGGAATCTGGTCAAAATCTGACGTAGCTTATCATTTATATACACTTACTATGCAGCTGTTTTACTATGCAGCTGTCAGAAGAGAGATACCGTGTGTATTACCCATCTGCTAGTAGCAATGTCATTCACATTAACCCCGTAAACTAAATCTTTGAAATTTGGATTTCACCGATTTCAATGTAAATTATGAAATAGCACTTTCTTACCACAATTGTTTTTTACTTTTCTGTCTTAAGCAGTCAGTATTTGGGTTTCACTTTGGGTGACCATTTATAACAGATTTACAAGAAAATCAACCAAGTAGTTGTGCAACCAGTGCAGACTCATATCAGCCTGGGCAGCCACCCAGTCTGATCAAAGTCTTCTCTCTCCACAACAAGGTAGCTTAGCCTCCTAGCTACCCTTTAAATACTTAGGGAAAAGTCTGATCAGACTAGGCAGATGCCTAGGCTGATCTGAGTCTGTGTTGGAAGCATAGCCACTTTGTTGGTTTTCTTGTGTTGCGGCTCATTTGTCATGCTGATTTTAGTGACTTTAGTGAAATTAGGTAAGGCTGTGAAAGCTTTTAACTAGTCATATCTAAAGCTGTTCAATCTTTTCATTGATAATGTTTCTGCTTCATTTTCTAGTGTGTGTTAAGTAAAGCGAATACCTGTCTTAGACAGTCAGTATTTAGGTTTCACTTTAAGTATCACCTTAATACAGGGTTGGCTTTACTTCACCGTAGTTTTAACAAAAAAAGTACAGCCTCTTAACAGATGTGTGACATAGTCCATACAAATATCTTTATATTCATAGATAGATATAATTTATAGCTTTGCTATATTAGAATCATAGTATACACTATCTGCTGTCTATAAAAGAGGCATTTTAGATTTTTTTTATTACTAGGAATAAGACTGATTTTCTTTCTCCATTGGTATTTTCTTACTAATACATATTAAGAATTTTATATTTTGTTTTCTTGCATTTGTCTACTCAATCTTATACATAGTTTTAATCTTAAGTGAAGGAAAGTACAGTAATTTAATGAACCCGCCACAACTTATCCTCATTTATACATCACAATCAAGAAAATTTACAATTAAAACAGGTGTCACTGAATGCAACTATGCTTTTACTTGTAAAAGATTACGTAACAAAAGACATAGGTACAATGTTGACCATTCTGAGGGCATTTAGTTAGATAAACATAGTCCCTTGTAAAAAACAGTAAAAGTAATTAAAAATAGGCATTTTTCAAAAGAATTTTTTGGTTTCAAAACACACTAATGCACTTTCACTGTCTGGATCAAAATCTCAAACATCGTTTTTAAGGAATGGAACAGACCACCAAAGGTGGATCCATTTACCCATGCTAGGTACTGTTTCTTTTTAACAAACTTTCTCACTATATATTGTATGCATCAGTTACAAAAGCCTTTTCACTCAACATAGAATACATATCTTCATATAAAATATGCAATGATGTGACAAACAATATACACATTCGCATGTATCAACATATTTTCAAGTCTGTTATTGTGCAGTTTATTTTCTACGTGATGACCAAAATATTCTTTTTACTTTCCTTTTAAATGTCATTTATATTTTCTTATCACTTTTATAAAATACAATGCCCAATTCAAGTCTGCCCTAAAACCCGAAAATCATGTTTAAATCTCTTGGCTTGCTTTTGAGACATATTCATTTTTATTATCAGTGTAATGTGCATTTGTCACCATAACATGCTAGTTTAACAGAAAACGTCAACAAAACATATTGTTAGCATGTTCCCACAACAAATGCACATTACAAGGCTAATACGAAAGAATATTACTCAAAAACCAGCCTAGATATTTAAACATGTTTTCAGGGTCCTTGACTGAACCACAATTGGCATTGTATTTTATAGAAATAGTAAGAAAATATAAATGGCGTTTCATTGGAAAATAAGAAAATATTTGGGTCACCACTAAAAATTAAAAAATCACAATAAAAAACTTGAAAATATGCCAATATAAACAAATGTGTATAATTTTCAATACATAACTGCCTGTTCTATGTAGAGCAATATATTCTCCATTTGCTGATACAGCTCGTTTGAATGATGCGTTGGATATATAGCCAGAAATTTGGATAAACCAAAACACCTACACAGGATATGTATACCAATCAACTTTCTTTGGTGGTATGTCCCATTTCCTACAAAAAGGATGTTCCATATCGATCCAGACAGCGACTTTACTTCCTAGTGATGTGTATGATAGTTTCAGAGTTACTTGGCAAATTGGCCTATTTTATAGATCGCCACGTTCTTATCTATCATAGTTCAGTTCATTTAATAAAATCTCCTACTATATAAATACAGTTGACCTTGTTTATATATCCCACAACTTTTATCTGTTCTGCATTACTCCGTTATTCGATGATTAACATATTGGTAAAAACTTAAACTTACTTAACAATACTGTATGTCTCAATGCCGTATTGCTTGACGAATTGCTCTCATGCAAAATTGTACAAGTTTCAACAGTAGTTAAGTTATCAATAATACAAATAAAGCACTGGCAAAGGTCATGTCCAATGAAACCTCATTTACATTTGAAAAGATGTTTCCCCCCAGCATGTGCAAACCTGACAAATGGACTTAGCCCAATGACATTCTAGGGCTCCTGTCTATTCCTTTGCAGGTATAGTATTTGTAATTTATTAAGTTGAACATCCCATAAATAAAACAAAAAATGTCAAAACAACCTCCACCCACACCCACTGCATTACTGCAAGCACAGTAAGCCCTTGCCCACTATTATCTTAGTACGACAACCAGGCACTGTAACTTACCCAGCAGCATAGCCCCACCACAACCACTACCTCATATATGGTCACTATCTACGTGTACTTGTATATAAAATACAAAAAAAAAACTGTCAAGCTAGCCACTTATCAACATATTCAACAAAGTCAAAGAATTCAATAAAACTAACTCGTATTTCTGCAAGTTTTCTACTTTACTACTTACTTCCTGTAGATTTATTGCTAAGGGATAACCTCTCAAGCTTTTTTAAAAGCTAAACTTGTGTAGTCATTAGATTGGCACCTTGGTCAAATAGCGCCTCCTCTACAAATCCTAAGTCAGTCTTACCTCGGTCTTATCGCACATTTTCGTTTTTTTATCTTGTAGAATTCTGGTATACTTTCTAAACTTATCTCTGTGTGTTATTACCTAAGGTTATCAGCCTGCTGATTTGGTCACACAAATGAAATGACCTGTGTTCAGAAATATTCGACATTTAGTGATACTACTAGACCGTGTCCATGTCGATCTTTTTCTGGTATTTGTGGACCTGATCAAAGTAAAAAGATAGACAATGATCAGGAATTAATACAATCAAATCCCACATTCCGCTGTCAAAACCAATAAGGAAAGAAGCGCACACACACAAAAATTGACACAAGTTTACGGAAGACACGCACAGTCAACCGAATGAGCAGCTCTTTTCCAAACAGGTCGTCTTTTAGCTACCCCAATAACAGCACCAAAATCTATTGTTACTTATTTTTTTATGTTAGTTACAAAACAAAACAGAAGGCAGATTGGGCAACAATACAGGAGACCAAACGCCAGAAACCAAAACAAGCGGACACAGCACAATATAACATCAAGGAACCGCAACAGAAGTACCGCTTCGAAACGGTCAGCAAAAGATTACTGTGGGGCTTAAAATAGTTTTACTGTACCCAAACCTGGTCCTTAGTTTCCGCAATGGTTCAATGCAACAAACGCACATGTCACACAACAGACTAAACAAACTATACGGAAAACTTTAAACAACTATTTTACCTATTTTTTTAATAAAAAAACATAAGCGGAAGCAAAGTAGGCAGCTATACAGATGGCCACGTTGCTAGCAGACAACAAACGAATCGATTAAGACACAAAAGGGTGACGAACCACAACAGAAGTTTGATTGTTTCGGGTTTAACTGCCTTTGGAGACAGTATTTCAGTCTATATCGGGCCGTCTCCCAGAGAGGGAGAAAGAGGAGAAATGATAGACGAGAGAAAAACATCCAAACAACCCCAACCCACACCTACTGCATGCACAGAAGGCCCTTGCCGTACAACGTTCCAAATTAGTAGGACGCCCCGGCACTGGACGTTATACACAGCACCATCGTACCACCCCTAACAACAGAAGTATCGCCTTGGCACGGGTCAGCAATAAATCACGGGGGCATAAACTAGTTTAACTGGGCTCAAACATCGCCCTCTGCTTCTGCAGTTGTAATAAAAATGATTGCAAACAATCCCTGAGGATTGGATTGATAAGAGCATTTAATGAATGTACGGGGAGATTTTTAGGGCCACAACACAGCATAAACACAAGAGCTCTGATATGCAGAGTGAAAAGATGGCAATTGTACCCAGGTTTGGTCACTAAATAGAAGTACCTTTGGTCACCAAATAGAAGTACCTGTGTTTAGAAATATCGGCACTTAGTGATACTTCGAGACTGTGTCCATATCGATACGTATCTGGTACTTTTAAACCTAACTAGAGAATGTGTTTATGAAGCACTATGCACCCAACCATGTGCTTGCCTCTACAGATAATGCTTGTACCTGTGTACCACAGGCTTCAATGCACTAAGTCGGAAAAGGGGCTGAAGTCAGTCAAAAATTCACAAACTTTTTCAAAAGTTAATCAGGTCATCTACACCTTTGGCAATATTTTCCTGCAAGACATCATGATCAGGCCTAGCTAGCATCAGGGGTTCTAAAGATATTATGTTCACAAGGTTCCATAGGCTAATAATGCACTAAGTTGAAAAAGGGGCATAACTCGATCAAAAATTCACGATTTTCTTTCAAAAGTTAATCAGGTCATCTACACCTTAAGCATTGTTATTCTGCAAAACGTCATGATCCTAGCATCAAGGGTTCTTGAGATATATTGTTCATAAGGTTCCACAGCCTAAGTGGAAAAACGGGCATAACTCTGGAAATACATGACCAACGGAAAAATTAAAGAAAATACAGGTCAGCTTATTTTTCATACTGATTATGTGTATAAAGTTTCAAGTTCCTAGCTATTACTGTTCTTGACCATATGTAAGGGTGCCTTTGTACCATAGGCTTCAATGCACTAAGTCAAAAAACGGCATAACTCGGTTAAAATTAATATATTTTTTTCAAAAGTTAATCAGGTCATCTACACCTTAGGCAGTATTTTCCTGCAAAAACAACATGCTCCTAGCATCAGGGGTTCTTGAGATATTTTGTTCACAAGGTTCCATAGGTTTACAGTGCACTAAGTCGGAAACGGGGCATAACTCGATCAAATATTCCCAAACTTTTTTCAAAAGTTAATCAGGTCATCTACACCTTGGGCATTGTCATCATGCAAAACCTCATGATCCTAGCATCAGGGGTTCTTGCGATATTTTGTTCACAAGGTTCCACAGGCTATGACGAAAATGGGGCATAACTCTGGAAAGACAGGACCGGCATAAAAATTAAAAAAATACGGGTCAGCTTATTTCGCATACTGATTATGTGTATAAAGTTTCAAGTTCCTAGCTCTTACTGTTCTTGACTGTATGTAAGGGTACCTTTGTACCATAGGCTTCAATGCACTGTCAAACAAGAGCTGTCGCCTGACAGCATAGCTCGCCTGAATTGGTGCTTGCCCATCACACAGCCGCTATGGTGGTGTGGACTGCCATGCATAAAACTTCAGGCAAGGATGTCAATAATGAAAACACATTTATAAACAGAAGCTATCCCAGAAATAAGTCTTCAGGCAAGGATGTCAATAATGAAAACACATTTATAAACAGAAGCTATCCCAGAAATAAGTCTATAATAAAAAAAATGAAATGAAAGTTCAAAGCTTGAGGTAAAAAAAACTGACGGGTAGGGGGTGGGGGGTGGGGGGGGGGTGGGGGGGGTGCTATGTGGACTGCTAGACAAGCATGTTCATAATGAAAACACATTTATAAACAAAAGCTATCTCAGAAATAAGTCTGAAAAATTAAATTAAAATAAAAAAAATGAAATGATATTTCAAAGTCCAAGAGCTTGAGGTAAAAAAACTAACGGGTAGGGGGTGGTGGTGGTGTGTGTGTGTGTGTGGGGGGGGGGGGGGGCTATGTGGACTGCTAGGCAAGCATGTCCATAATGAAAACACATTTATAAACAAAAGCTATCTCAGAAATAAGTCTGAAAAATTAAATTAAAATAAAAAAAATGAAATGATATTTCAAAGTCCATGAGCTTGAGGTAAGGAAAGTGACGGGTAGGGGGGAGGGGGGAAGGGAGGGGGGGGGGGGGCTAGGATGTATCGAAACCCTGAACCATTATCTAACATCAGTTCAAGTATTAGTATCAACTGAGTCCATCATCGTGGCACTGTGAAATTATGTCTTCATAAATATAAAACTTTGACCAGAATCTTTAAGACAAAATTCTAAGTCGATGACCTTGACTTCAAGGTCATCCAGTGGGGTAAGTATAAGGTGTTTTGTAAAAACTCAAAAAAGAGTCTAACATCAGTTCAAGAATAAACTAAATCTCTGCAAAACATTATGAATCAGTATGCAATTACAAAACTTTAAAAAAGACAATAAACTCCCAAGTCCATGACCTTGACATCAAGATCACTGCGTGGGGTTGGGGTAGTACTCTGTAGATCTAACTACAGTGCAAATATAAAAAGAATTCGCCTATGAGTTTAGGAGATATGTGTCTTTAAAAAACTTTAACCAAAACATCCAATTAATAAAAAGACAATATTCTATGTCCATGACCTTGACATCAAGGTCACAGAGGGGGGTGGGGGTAGTACCTTCAAAAACTTTAGACCAATATCTAACTTTAGTGCAAGTATCAAAGGAATCCATCCATGGGTTAAGGAGATATTGGGCTTTATAAAACTTTAACCAAAACATCCAGTCCAAAAAATACCAATTTTCTAAGTCCATGACCTTGACATCAAGGTCACCGAGTGGGGTGGGGGTGGTACCCTGTTAAACCTTAGACCAATATCTAAATACAGTGCAAGTATCAAAAGAATCCATTCATGGGTTAAAGAGATAGGTCTTTAAAAAACTTTAACCAAAACATCCAATCCGAACGCCGACGCGGACGCGGACGCTGACGCGGACGCTGACGCTGACGCGGACGCCGTGGTGACAACAATAGCTCTTCCTGAACTTTCGTTCAGGCGAGCTAAAAAAGGGCATAACTCGGTCAAAAATTAATATTTTTTTTTTCCAAAAGTTTATCAGGTCATCTAAACCTTAGGCAGTATTTTCCTGCAAAAAATCATGCTCCTAGCATCAGGGGTTCTTGAGATATTTTGTTCTCAAGGCTCCATAGTCTTACAGTGCACTAAGTCGAAAAAGGGGCATAATTTGGTCAAAAATTCACAAACTTTTTTCAAAAGTTGATCAGGTCATCTACATCTTGGGCACTGTCATCCTGTAAAACCTCATGATCCTAGCACCAGGAGTTCTTGAGATATTTTGTTCATAAGGTTCCACAGACTAAGTCGATAATGGGGCATAACTCTGAAAATACATGACCGGCAGAAAAATTAAAAAATATAGGTCAGCTTATTTTTCATACTGATCATGTGTATAAAGTTTCAAGTTCCTAGCTCTAAACGTTCTTGACCGTATGTAAGGGTATCTTTGTACCATAGGCTTCAATGCACTATGTAATAAAAAGGGGCATAACTCGGATTAAAAATTTACGATTTTTTTTCAAAAGTTAATCAGATCGACTACACCTTTGGCAGTATCTTCCTGCAAAAAATCATAATCCTAGCATCAGGGGTTCTTGAGATATTTTGTTCACAAGGTTCCATATGCTTACAATGCACTAAGTCGAAAAAGGGGCATAACTCGGTCAGATATGCGCGAAATTTTTTCAAAAGTGAATCAGGTCATCTACACTATGGGCATTGTCAGCCTGCAAAATCTCATGATCCTAGCGTCAGGGGGGTCTTGAGATATTTTGATCACAAGGTTTCACAGGCTAAGTCGAAAATGGGGCATAACTCTGGAAATACATGACCGGCAGAAAAATTAAAAAAATATAGGTCAGCTTATTTTTCATACTGATCATGTGTATAAAGTTTCAAGTTCCTAGCTCTAACCGTTCTTGACCGTATGTAAGGGTACCTTTGTACCATAGGCTTCAATGCACTATGTCATAAAAAAGGGGCATAACTCGGTTAAAGATTTACGATTATTTTTGCAAAAGTTAATCAGATCGTCTACACCTTTGGCAGTATCTTCCTGCAAACAAGAGGGCCATGATGGCCCTGGATCGCTCACCTGAATATCCTGTGAACTTAACCTCAGAGACATCCATATGACTGACAGAGTTTCACGAAGATTAAATGGAAAATGAACCCTTTATTGTGTACCTAAGGTTTTTATAAGATTTAACCTAATGACCTAGATTTTGACCCTACATGAACCAGTTCCAAACCTGGTCTAGATTTCTTGGATATGAACATTCTGGCAAAGTTATCAAAACTGTGCCTTCTAGAGTGTACACAATGTTTTTCTAAGGTTTAACCTAGTGACCTACTTTTTGACCCAACATGACCAAGTTGCACCCTTGGTCCAGATTCGTTGGAGACAAACATTCTGACAAAGTCTCATGAAGATTAGAACAAAACTGTGTCCTCAAAAGCGTTCACACTGTTTTTCTAAGAACTGACCTAGTGACCTAGTTTTTGACCTGAAATGGCCCAGTTTCAAATCTGGTATAAATTTCATGAAAGTAAACATTCTGACAATGTTTCAGGTAGATAGGATCATAACTGTGCCCTCTAGAGTGTACATGAGGTTTTTCTAATATTTGACCTAGTGACCTAGTTTTTGACCCCACAAGACTCAGATTCAAATCTGGCCTAGATTTTATATAAATAAACATTCTGACAAAGTTTCATGAAGATTGGATCATAACTGTGCCCTCTAGAGTGTGCACAAGGTTTTTCTAAGATTTGACCCAGTGACCTAGTTTTTGACCCCACATGACCCAGTTTCGAAGATGGTCTAGATTTCATTAAGATAAACATTCTGACAAAGTTTCATGATGATTGGATCATAACTGTGCCCTCTGTGCCATTCTAAGATTTATTTCTATTTTTAGCTCTGGCGGCCATTTTGTTCAGCGGAGCGGAACCGTCTGAGCAATTTTTGGTCAGAGCCATGAGTAAAACATTTCTGTGAAATTTTTTTGAAATCGAGCCATTGACTTTAGAAACGATGATGTTTAAAGCTTTTTTCTATTTTTAGCTCTGGTGGCCATATTGTCCAGCGGGGCAGAACCGTTTGAGCAATTTTGGTAGAGGGTCTCCGAAGGAACATTTCTGTGAAATTATTTCAAAATAGGCCCAGCAGTTTTGGAGGAGAAGTCGTTTAAAGGTTTTTTTTATTTTTAGCTCTGGCGGCCATATTGTTCAGCGGAGCGGAACTGTTTGAGCAATTTTGGTAGAGGGTGTCCTAAAGAACATTTCTGTGAAATTATTTTAAAATCGGCCCAGCAGTTTTGCAGGAGAAGTCGTTTAAAGGTTTTTCTATTTTTAGCTCTGGCGGCCATATTGTTCAGGGGAGTGGAACCGTTTGAGCAATTTTGGTATAGGGTCTCCTAAGGAACATTTCTGTGAAATTATTTCAAAATCTGCCCAGCAGTTTTGGAGGAGAAGTTGTTTAAAGGCTTTTCTATTTTTAGCTCTGGCGGCCATATTGTTCAGCGGAGCAGAACCGTTTGAGCAATTTTGGTAGAGGGTCTCCTAAGGAACATTTCTGTGAAATTATTTCAAAATCGGCCAGGCAGTTTTGGAGGAGAAGTCATTTAAAGGTTTTTCTATTTTTAGCTCTGGCGGCCATATTGTTCAGGGGAGCGGAACCATTTGAGCAATTTTGGTAGAGAGTCCCCCAAGGAACATTTCTGTGAAATTATTTTGAAATCCGGCTAGCAGTTTTGGAGAAGAAGTTGTTTAAAGCAAAAGTTGACGCCGGACGCACGACCGGACGACGGACGCCGGACGACGGACAAAGACCGATCACAATACCTCACCTTGAGCACTTCGTGCTCAGGTGAGCTAAAAATCATAATCCTAGCATCAGGGGTTCTTGAGATATTTTGTTCACAAGGTTCCATAGGCTTACAATGCACTAAGTCGAAAAAGGAGCATAACTCGGTCAGATATGCACGAAATTTTTTCAAAAGTTAATCCGGTCATCTACACTATGGGCATTGTCAGCCTGCAAAACCTCATGATCCTAGCATCAGGGGTTCTTGAGATATTTTGATCACAAGGTTTCACAGGCTAAGTCGAAAAAGGCGCATAACTCTGGAAATTTGACCCGCGGAAAAAAGAAAAAAAAACAAGTGTTCGCTTATTTCTCTCTAATCATACGTATAAAATGTCAAGTCTCTATCTCTTACGGTCATTGACTTATAGATGGGTAGCGGACAGACGGACGGACGGACAGACAGACGGACAGGCCCAAACCAATATGCCCCCACAACTTCTGCGAAGTTGGGGGCATAATCAAAACCGGCTCAAAATAACAACGTTACCCGGTCAATAGAAGATAACATTCAACCAGTCCAGACATTTTTAAAAAATGTTTCCGGATAAAAAGCTATTCCTGACATCGTATACGCCACAGGCGGCGTAGACAATTGTGGCAGGAATACTATTATAGAGGGGGCTACGCCCCGCAATTGGTATCCTAAATATGAATGTTATCTCAGAAAGCATTGTTCTTCCTTTGAATGAAAATGTTTGATTGATTGTTTTGGGTTTTACGTCCCTTTGAGACAGTATTTCAGTCTATTACGACTCCCTGAGAGAGGGAGAAAGAAATAAATAATAGATGAGAGAAAATGTCCAAACATCCTCCACCCGCACCTACTACAAGCACAGTAGACCCTTGTCCCACTATGTTCCAAATCAATAGGACGCCACGTAAGCCTATATCGGGCCGTCTCCCAGAGAGGGAGAAAGAGAGGAAATGACAGACGAGAGAAAAAAATGTCCAAACAACTCCCACCCGCACCTACTATAAGCACAGTAGGCCCTTGCCCTACAATGTTCCTAATCAGTAGTACGCTCTTGCACTGGAAGTTATTCTCAGCACCATCGCACCACCCGAGCACATCACCTTTGGCGGAAACTAAAATAAGAGCTATAGCTAAGCAAACTGGGTCATGATGCTTGTGACAGCATGGATCAGTCTGCGGCGGATCAGAGGTTTTGATTTTTACAATAAAGAGGCTTCAGGTTCCATATATATTGTAGGGGGTGGTGCGATGGTGCTGTGGGTAACTTCCAGTGCCGGGGCGTCCTACTGGTTTGGAACATTGTAGGGCAAGGGCCTACTGTGCTTGCAGTAGGTGCGGGTGGGGCTTGTTTAGACATTTTTTCTCTCGTCTGTCATTTCCTCTCTTTCTCCCTCTCTGGGAGACGGCCCGATATAGATTGAAATACTGTCTCAAAGGGCCGTTAAACCCAAAACAATCAATCAATCAATCAATCCATATATTGTTGATTATGACATCGATCTAAACCTTATTTAGTGCGTTTGACACGCGTTTTAACTTTTATCGGTATTTTCATCAGTGTCGCTAAGCCCCAAATGTTTGAAAGAAAAAAGGGTCTCAGTAGGCAACGAGCAGCCCTGTTCTGGCGACACTTACTGACACATTTCGCGGGACACACAAGCTGCGGACATCAGGTAAGAGTCGCCTTCGCATTAAATCTCAAGCGTAGGCGTCCGTACCGAATCACATCAACCTCCGCGCCTCGAGGAGCGAGACAGACAAGATGACCAATGCAGCAATAACCTGCAAAAAGCACAATCTTAGGGCAAGACTGTTTAAATATTTGCCTGATAATTAAATAAGATAACTAAGACTAAACGGCTGCCAAGATTGATCTGAATATACGTCGTTTGCACTGTTCAAAAACCCCTTTTGTCAAAGTGTTGCTCAGTTTTGTTTAATATAAATCAATCTTGTCAGAAGCGTGCTATCTGTTGGCCGAGAAGTATATCTAAGATATTCGCTCAGCGATGGCGGCACACAACAATTTAAAATGAATGCAGATTTTAACTACACAGTGCAAATTAGGGTGGGTCGGGTGGTGCGATAGTGCCGCATATAACTGCAAGTGCTGAGGCGTCCTACTTATAGGGCAAGAGCCTACTGTATTTGTAGTATGTGCGGTGGGTGTTATTTGGACATTTTTCTCACTAGTATAATTTCTTTCTCACTCTCTTTGGGAGACGGTCCGATATAGACTGAAACACTATCTCAAAGGGCCGTTAACCCCCTGCCCCTCCCCCCCCCCCAAAAAAAACAAACAAACAACAACCATTGTGCAAATTACTTTAGTAGTTGTAGCTGTTTCAAAGGAAGAAAAAGAAGGCCATGATACAAGTATGGAAGTATAAGGCACAATAACTACGATTCCCTGATACAGGTATGTTACCCTTCACTGAATACTTAACATTGGTTTAAGTTAGTGCCACGTAGCATAAATAATTTTGTAGCGATGTGTTTCATTTCAAATGTTTAAAACACGTTGCGGTATACGGCAGCTAGAATTCACTTGCATCGACGACCATTTTGAATCTATGCTATATTAAAAATCCCCTAAAAGTCCCAAAGAGAAAATTCAACGAAACACGAATGTCCCCGTATTTATGTTGTTCCCGTGTTTGTGGGGGCATCTGTTGTTTTTATCGGAACAGATTAAAAGTCCCAAAGAGAAAATTGAACCAAACACGAATGTCCCCGTATTTATGTTGTTCCCGTGTTTGTGGTGGGTGGGTGGGTGGGGGAGGGGGGGGGGGCGGCATCTGTTGTTTTTTACCGGAACAGATTATGACAGCCTCTATACGAGAATGCGATGACAACGTAAAAGATAATTTTAGAAAAAAAGGCAATTGCGCTTTTAGGGGATGACCGGAAGCCGATAAATAAGGTAAGGGTTATTAATGATTCCCAAACCAAATTTGTAATTTCGGCAAACCCTATCTTTTAGAAAGGGAGAGAGAGAACAAACGGCTCTTTTCAGAGCCACAGTATCAAATACCAAGCAAAGATCCTAACCTAGTGGGGTCATCAAAGTTAATTTCTGTGTGAGTTTCCACATCAAGGAACCCCACCCGACGTTGTTGGTCGTCCACTATCTGGGGGTTCAACTCCAACACGACCTCCAAGGCCACTTCGATAGCGGTTTGGGGCAGTCGCGTGGTGCGATGGTGCTCCGTGTAACTTCCAGTGCTGGGGCGTCCTGCTGATTTGAATAGTAGTAGGGCAAGGACCTACTATACTTGCGGTAGGTGCGGGTTGATTGGACATTTTTTTCTCTCGTCTATTACTTCTCTTCTTTCTCCCCCTCTCTGGGAGATGGCCCGATGGGGCTATTATAAATGGCACGAGGGTACCTTTTCTGTTTTCCATGCTCAAAACCAAACAATTACCGAATTTAAAATTGTTAAAGTCTGCTTAAATGATAAAAATTCTGTAGGCAATTCCTTTCCATTATTAAATCCAGTCTGTATGGACTCATTAGCTAAATTATTCCGATGCACGGTCGACTAGGAGGCCGCAAGGGCCAGAAGAAGACCCTCAGTGCAAGCCATTATGAAGTCAGAAACTCAGTTTCAATGGAATTCCCATTACACATTAAAATCTTCATGGCAGTTTAAGAAATGACTTTCAAATAAATTTAGTAATAAAGTCTTTGAGTTTGCAAGGCAATCAAACAAATCTCGAAGGAAATAATAAAAAAAAGCCGCACTGTTGTAGAAAATACGGCATCTCAAAAGTCTCTACATGTTTAATTCAAAAGGAGATAATCTGAAAAATCTGAATCTTTAAACGTTATTTTCAGGTTGTGATAACAGTTAAGATAATCGTTTAAAGTGTTTTCTGTGTGGACTGGATTCACTGTTTATTACGTACAAGAAAATTTTCTTCTGCGCATGCGCAAATTAAAGTTCTGATCTGAATTATCAAAATAAGAATAAGTTAGATAACTCCTGATAGGACAAAAATTTACCAATAATTTTTCATGATTTAAGCAATAAGACGTCTGTCCAATACGAAAACATCCATATATACATTACATACTTGCTAGTTTGGCTGGCATTAAGAAATAAAAACCGTCAAGTTTTTATTTTTGTTCGGTATAGTTATCCCCATTCTAATGCACTTTTCCACATTTTCACCTTTCAAATTGTACTTCTTTGCACCCATTGCATGCGCTATCAGCAGCGTAAAACCAAACGTCAGCCAATGAGAAGCGACGTTTTATAATGACGTCGGGTTTGCGACAGTATATCGCAGAATATACTGTCGCAACTTTTTGACGTTAGCCAATCAGACGTCGCGTTATATTTGTAAGTGCATTAGAATAGTGTATTGTCCACTGTAAAGTTTGTCAGCTCATATTAGTCTAAAGACGCGTTGTTTTTTCGAACAACTTGGATATAACTTCTATACGAGCTCTCACTAGGCGCCGCAGAGGGTTGTGAATCTCTGTCCGTTGATTTTTTCTGACCATCATTCGTTGATGACGCCAACTTTAGGTAGGATTCAGTGTTTCCACGTATCCTCACCCGATCTCGGTTCTGGTTGGTTGGTTGGGTGGGTGGTGCGCTGGTACTGCGTGTAACTTCCAGTGCCGGGGCGTCCTACTGATTTGGATACTAGTAGGGCAAGGGCCTTCTGTGCTTGCAGCAGGCGTGGGTGGGGTTTGTTTGGACAACTTTTTTCTCTCGTCTATCACTTCTCTCTTCTTTCTCCCTCTCTCTGGGAGACGGCCCGATATAGACAGAAAAACTGTCTCAAAGAGCTGTTTAACCAAAAACACCCAACCAACCAAAATTTATATGTCTGAACAGGTTTCCATTAACTTTCATCCATATTTATGGTACATGTGAATGCAAATTAATATTACTATTCCTATGGCCACTCACATGGATTATAGATATACCCAGGCTGACCACGCGTCAGATCTGTCAAAATGAACCTCATGCGAAGTCTGCTATTGATTCATCAGGCTACCCAAAGTAATTGCTGAATTTGCCTCATCGGCTCTGGCAAAGGGACCGCAACCACGCATTTTTGTTGAAAGGGTTTTCCGTGTCAACAGTATGAAACAACTGTTTGACATGGTAACCAGCAAAATCTTTCCGTTTTTAAAAGAGATCGGCATATATGGTAACATATAGTTAAGTCGAAGTGTTTTTTTTTGCTATAGTGTACTTTTAAACTTGTACTTACTCATCACGCCGGTCGAGAGTTAGTTTTATGTAGTCAGTCCTAGAATAGCCGTTGATAGGCGTATTTTACCACATATCCGACTTGGTTTAACTTTAGACTGTGCATTCATTCCTGACCTTATGCATATAAAGCGCGAAATAGCTTTTTGTGCTGATGTGCTTTGAAATCTATTACACTCCCTCTGAAACAAAATGAAACACTATACAGATGTCAAAGTTGGAAATTCATGTCGACTCAACTCAGCCAGTGTTGTTTGAGATGATTATATTCTCTATTTTAAAAGGGTGCCCTGGTCAAACAACCATCGCCAGACTTGTATATATAAATAAGTTAATCAAGGAACGGTTAATGAAAGTAAGAGTTTCTTTATGCGGGAAGCATAAAAACATTTCTTTCTCAGCAGAAAGTAGTTGCCGCCAAGCAATTAAAAGGAAATTTTTCAATGCAGTGATGTATGTGCAAAGGGCGATAATTAATTATGTAAGAAGCCAATCACACACATCCTTCCTTCTTCAACCAGTAACACGGAAATTGATTGGTCATATTCACTATGCTATTGGCTTAGTTCACGTGTTATGCGCAGCGGAGCCTGGAATCACCGAACGATAAAATCCATCTTATGACATTCTTCCCCGCTTGGGCACATTTTGAAAAAACTATTTAAATATCAATGACAACAGCTGAGTGTAATAATCTATTTACATTAATTATCACAGTTTGGCTTTCATTTGAAAAGAATGATGAAAATGGAATAATGGAAAAATGAAACGCTTTGGAATAAACTTCGAAGAAGCTTGTTATGATATTTAAACACTGTCAACAAGCAAGCTCAACGTGTAAACGTTTAACATCCATTACTTTTAGTACTTAATGTTGAACCAGAATTCACCATTTATTGAACTCTTAAGAATGTCAACAATTAAACAAAATGCAACTTACTGGAAATAGCAGATTTAAATCTGCCTAACAGTGAATTCTAAAAACTCACCAAAAGCATAAAACACACAGAAATACAACAGAGACGAGTAAAATCGAAAAAGAGGGTCAAGTCAGCTAAATTCGGACAGCAGGTAAATTCGGACAGTGACATTGTTTCCTTTATATTTCATTTGTTTGGAATTAAAACAAAAGCAACTGGGCAAACAGTTAAAGTCCTGATGAGACGGCTCATTATGAGCCGTCTCATCCGGATTTTCACTGATTGCAATGGTATGTCCGAATTTACCTGTTGTCCGAATTTACATGGCTTGACCCTATCGCATACTTCGGTCAAAACAGACATTTCGTCCAAATCTGCACATAAGTTTACGACATGGGGAATGACTTGTTTATGAAACATCTAAATATATTTGCAGGACAAAGTTATCAAACTCTGTCAAATCACACACAATATGACACTCAGCATGTTGACATTGATTATAACCAATTTCGATCTGCCTGAGGTCGTGGGTTCGGGTCCCCCGATGGGTGCCATTGTCAAAGTTGGGAATTTATGCAGACTCGTCTCAGCCGGTGCTGTTTAAGATGAACTTATTCTCTATTCTAACAAGACCTGTCACCGGGACAGGATAGCTCGCCTGACAGCGCCTTGCCCATCACCTAAAAAAACTTTAACGTAAAACTTTAACATTTTTCTAACGCCGACGCCGGGGGTAGTACAATAGCTCTTCCTGAACTTCGTTCAGGCGAGCTAAAAAGGGTGCTCTACAAGTATAACAAAGGACGAGCATATTAAATCATGACACATAAATCTACGGCACGTTAAGTGGGAAAAGCAATATTGAAATGTAGCAATTTACATGTATGCTATATGTTTAAACGACTTGATCAAGTCTTATGCAAAAGGCGTCTTAAAATCAGGCAGGCATCGCGAAATTGAGGAAACACTGAAGTGTCAAAGGAAGTCACTGTAAACACTGAAACTTCACACTGGCGAAAGTCACTCAATAAAACCATATCTTACCTGGTCAAACAACCATCGCCAGACTTGTATTCATAAATATACGTAGTTAAAGACAGAACTGCTCTGCCGGGGGGTCTGGTTCCCAGCAATAGCATACCTTACCTGTACAGGTATAGGTGTGAAAAATTAATCAACCAATCAGTGGACCAGATTTACCAGTTATAATTATTTCATTGGCTGACTGGAGGTGTTGACACTATGTAATCAAGAGACAGAATGACACTATGGTGGTTAATCCTCTTTATATAGTACCACTCCTGTCTTTAACCAAGGAATGGTTAATGAAAGTAAGAGTTTCTATATGCGGGAAGCATAAAACATATTTCTTTCTCAACAGAAAGTAGTTGCCGCCAAGCAATCAAAAGGAAATTTTTCAGTGTAGTGACGTATGTGCAAAGGGCGATAATTATGTAAGAAGCCAATCACACACATCCTTCCTTCTTCAACAAGTAACACGGAAATTGTCTGGCCATATCAACTATACTATTTGGCATAGTTCAAGTGTTATGCGCAGCGGAACCTGGAGTCACCGAACCATAAAAGCCATCTTATGACACACATCCCGACAACCTAAACCAAGCTCCGCTCCAAACCAGCGACGTTTTAAAGTCAACTAAGGCTACTTTATCTAGGTGATTTATTTTTCTTCAATTTTGTTCTTATGCTCTTTGCTTCTGTGATTAGTTAGTGACCAGGGTCTTGTAAAGCTGTCCCATCACAGTTCGCACGCAAATGCTTGGTTCTTGTTGTGGTTACACTTGGTGTGTGTGTTTTTTAGCTCACCTGAGCCGAAGGCTCACAGGTGAGCTTATAGTATAGGTAGTATAGGCAGGCATCCGTCGTCCGTCCGTCCGTCTGTCGTCCGTCCGTCAACATTTTCAAACGACATCTCCTCTGAAACTACATGGCCAATTGTTACCAAATTTCATATATGGCATCTATAGGCAGGGGGAACCAATAATACTGTTTTTTTTTTTTATCCAAATCGCTTCAGAACTTTAGTTGCTATGGCAACTTAAAGTTTCCATTGACTTGTATTGGGAAAATGGAAAATTTGCATTTATTGCTATGTCACTGCAGATATTTTGAAAACACTTTTACAGAAATGTTCCTTGAGTTGTCCTCTTTCAACCACATGAAATTTATGTAGATTGCACAATTTGGCTGGTTGCCATGGCAACCGAAAGGTTAAAAATAGAAAATATATTCAAAAATCATCTCCTCAGAAACCATGCAACCAATAAAGCTCAAACTTCACAGAAAGGATCTTAGTACTAGCTTCTATAAAAGGACTGTTTTTCTTGGCATTTGCTTTAGCAGTTTGGTTGCTATTGGAACTAAAAGTTACCATTGACTTTAATTGGCAAAATAGAAAATTTGCATTTATTGCTATGCCACTGCAGATATTTTGACAGAACTTTCACAGAAATGTACCTTGAGTAGTCTTTAACCAGCCATGTGAAATTTATGCAAATTGCGCAATTTGGCTGGTTGCCATTGCAACCGAATAGTAAAAAATAGAAAAATATTAAAATAATCATCTCCGCAGAAACTGTGGCTGATAAAGCTCAAACTTTACAGAAAGAACCTTAGTACTAGCCTTAAGAGAATTACTGTTATTCATGGCAATTACTCCAGCAGTTTGGTTGCTATGGCAACTAAGAGTTTGCATTGACTTATAATGTGAAAATGGAAATTGGCAATTTTTGCTGTCACACTGCATTTATTTAGATTTTCTTTGTAGAGAAATGTTTCTTGAATAGTCCTCTACGTTTCATATGAATTTTCTCCAAATCGCTGAATTTGATTGGTTGCCATGGCAAAATATAGGGTAAATTTCCAAAAAAAAAAAAAAAAAAAAAAGAAAAAATCTTCTGCTCCGAAGCCATATGGAGGATGAAGCTGATATTGTGCAACATGTTGATGACAAAAGCCTCTACATGACTTTTGTTTTTTCTTCCAACCCCATAAGAACTTTGGTTGCTATGGCAACTTATAGTTTCCATTGACTTATAATGGGAAAAGTGAAGCCATGAGGAGGATGAGGCGGATACTTTGCATACATATTAATAACATTAGCCTCTACCTAAAGAATGTTTCATATTATCATTGCCCATGTGAACTGGTTGCTGTGGCAACTTAAAGTTTCCATAGACTTACAATGAGGAAAGTGGACTTTTGGTATTTATTTCTGAGTTACTGCAGATATTTTGACAAAAGCTTTACAGAAATGTTTCTTCAGCCATATGAATTTTGCCCAAAGACCTGATTTTGAGTGGTTGCCATTGCAACTGAAAGGCCAAATTTTTTTTTTTTCATTTTTTTTGCCAAAGATCTTCTCAGAAGCTATTAAGGGGGGATAAAGCTTATTTTTCGCATAAATGTTTGTGATATTATCCTCTACATAACTGGTGAGTTTTATTGCTGTTGTGCATGTTGTTTTGTTGCTGTGGCAACTTAGTTTTTCCAGCATATCCTCAGTGCTCAGGTGAGCGATATAGGGCCATTGGCCCTCTGGTTTTTCAGATGCGCTTCAGACGTACTTTCTCCCAAACGTCAGTCAATATCCGTGGGGCCGGTCGGGTGGTGAGATGGTGCTGTGTGTTACTTCCAGTGCCGGGGCGTCCTGCTTATTTGGAACATTGTTGGACGCCCCGACACTGTGAGTTACCGAGACCCATCGCGTGACCCGACCATTCCTTAAAGAAGTCTGCTATTGCTGTTCTTTGATTATTCCCTGCTTCCGTCTTATTATTCAGAACTAACTTATCTTCACTGCAGCTGGGGTTTGTGCCGTAGCAGCCATAAAACATCTCCCCGTACTTCATCATTGTGCAAATTATATTTTCTGGTCCTTTGGGATCTTTGAGTTCATTTGAGTTGTTTTGAAAATAGAGTTCCGCTTATGCCGGGTCTAGGGGCTTGCTGGTGTCGCACATTTAATCACTGGTTATGAACAGCTCAATAAAACCGAGTCTGCTTTCTTCTGTTCCTTGATGTATTCCTTGCTTTCAAAGGGTCTTACTAATCAGAATTAAATTATCGTCACTGCAGCTGGTATTAGTGCCGTGCGGCGGCCTTAAAACGTATCCAAGTACATCATCGTAGTGAAGATTATATTTTCTGGTCCTTTGAGTTCATTTGAGTTATTCTGAAAAAAGAGTTACGCTGTAGCCGTTGCTAGGGGGCATGGCTTGTGTCGCACATTTAATTACTGGTCTTGAACAGACTCACGTAAACCGAGTCCTCTATTTTTTGTTAGCTCACCAGAGCCGAAGGCTCCGGGGGAGCTTATAGGATAGGCAGTGGTCCGTCGTCGTCGTATGTCGTCGTCTGTCAACACTTTTAGTCGATATCTCCTCTTTGGGCCCAAATTTCATCTGTGGCATCCTTGGGATGGGGGATTGAACGTTTGTGTTTTTTTTATGAAAATTGGCCTTTTAGTTTGGTTGCTATGGCAACTTAGAGTTCCCATTGACTTATAATGGGGAAAATTGAAAAATGGCATTTTCTGCCAGGCCATTGCATATATGTTGATAAAACTTTTATAGAAATGTTCCTTGAGAAGTCTTCTATCAGCTATATGTTTTTTTGGCCCACTGCTCCTTTTATTGGTTGCCAAGGAAACCGAAATACAAAAAAAATGGAAATAATACTTAAAAAAGTATCTCCTCTGAGGCCACTGGGCCAATAAGGCCCAGATTTCATCTGTGGCATCCTTGGGCTTGGGGATTGAAAGCTTTTTTTTTATGATCATGGGCCCTTTAGTTTGGTTGCTATGGCAACTTCGAATTCCCATTGACTTATAATGGGGAAAATTGAAAAATCATTTTCTGCCAAGCCATTGCAGATATATTGATAAACCTTTTATAAAAATGTTCCTTGAGATGTCTTCTATCAGCTATATATGTTTTTTTGGCCCACTGCTCCTTTTATTTGTTGCCATGGAAACAGAAATGTAAAAAAAAAATCTTCTCTTAAACCACTGGGCAAATAAGGCCCGGATTTCATCTGTGGCGTCCTTGGGCTGGGGGATTGAAAGTTTATGTTTTCTATGAAAATCAGCCCTTTAGTTTGGTTGCTATAGCAACTTAGAGTTGCATTGACTTATAATGGGGAAAATTGAAAAATTGCATTTACTGCCAAACCATTGCATATATGTTGACAAAACTTTTATAGATTGTTCTTTGAGAAGTCTCTTATAAGCTATGTGTTTTTTCCCACTGCTCCTTTTATTGGTTGCCATGGAAACCAAAATGCAAAAAAAATGGTAAAAAATACTTAAAAAAATTATCTCCTAAGAAGCCACTGGGCCAATAAGGCGCAGATTTCATCTGTAGTATCCTTAGGCAGGATAATTGAAAATTTATGTTCCCTTTTTTTTTTTAAATCCGTCTTTAGTTTGGTTACTATAGCAACTTAGGGTTGCATTGACTTGCAATGGGGAAAATTAAAAAAGGCATTTACTGCTATCAATATATAGAAAATAGTTAAGTATTTTGTTATCAACTCAACAGACTGTCAGACTGAGACTTTGTAGGTGTATATTTTGTATTAGCCTGTACGAATTGACAGCAATTTTGAGCCTATACAAATTTGATAGCAATTTTGAGCTAATGATCTGGTGAGCTTTGTGGCCCGTGGGCCTCTTGTTCATTGATGTATTCCTTGCTTCCAAAGGAATTTAGGATGGTTGGGTGATGCGAAGGTGCTGCCTGTAACTTCCAGTACCGGGGCGTCCTTTTTATAGTAATAGTGAATAGTAGTAGGGCAAGGGCTTACTGTGCCTGCAGTATTTGCGAGTGGGGGTTGTTAGGGCATTTTTTCTCTCGTCTGTCATTTCTCTTCTTCCCTCTCTTCGGGGGACGGCCTGATATAGACTGAAATACTGTCTCAAAGGGCCGTTCAACCCAAAACAGGAAAAGAGTCCATAACCAACCAATCCGAAGGAATTCACAATTCAGAATTAAATGATCCCACTACGCAAGGCGATACCTATTAAAAGACATGATAGAAATCTTACTGTAGGTCACGAAATGTCGCGTGCGGTAACAAGACGTTATGATTATATTTCACCAATCTGCAGAGGACAGGGTGGGGGGGGGGGGGGGGGAGGTGGACGGGTGGTGCGATGGTGCTGTGTGTAACTTTCAGTGCCGGGGCGTCCTACTGATTTGGAGCATTGTGAGACAAGGGCCTACTGTGCTTGCAGTAGGTGCGGGTGGTGGTTGTTTGGACATTTTTTCTCTCGTCTGTCATTTCCTCTCATTCTCCCTCTCTGGGGCGGGGGGGGGGGGGAGGGGTTGTGTGTAACTTCCAGTGCCGGGCATCCTAGTCATTTGAATAGTAGTAGGGCAAGGGCTTACTTTGCTTGCAGTAGGTGCGGGTGGGAGTTGTTTGGACATTGTTTCTCTCGTCTATCATTTCTCTCTTCTTTCTCCCTGTCTTTGGGAGACGGCCCGATATAGACTGAAATACTGTCTCAAAGGGCCGTTTAACCCAAATCAACCAACCAACCAACCTTCTCGTGAAGACGGCCCGATGTAGACTGAAATACTGTCTCAAAGGGTCGTTAAATCCAAAACAATCAACCAATCAATGCAGAGGACAGGCAACGATCTAAGCTGCTCGGAATTGTATTCAGTCTAACTGCAGATTTCACTGACGTATAAATTTGCTTCTGACGTAAAATTTGCCTGTGCCGCGGCTTACGTAAATGTTCGCGTTATCGATCAAACGTCTCATATGGAATCTCCCACCATACACACACTGAGTAATCCAGTTGAGCTTACCCGCTAGGCTTTGAATCTGACGTCTAGTTACCTTTCTAGATGCCATAAAAGTGTTTTACGTCGCCCATTTTTTTCAAGTGGTATAATTAAAGTCATGGAGGTAGTCCAGAACTATACCAAGAAATACAAGGCTCTGACAAGGCCCTTCAAGCTTATTTCAGTTAGGGTGAAATCCTAAACCTCGCAAGAGCCGTAAAAGAACATTCAGAGCCTGTAAACACTCGTCATACGTGCTGGCGAAAATTAGGAAATCATCAAGATAACAAACAATAGTCATATAGTCTTTCCTTGTCGTTATTGTCCTAACTGCTTGGGTAATTGTATTAAATATTTGCGGCGATCAGATTGCTCCAAATGGAAGCCGTTCATCGATAAGATCAGTTTAGTGCTTGTCATTATCAAAGCGCCACTTGAGACCTGCGGCTTTGAAATTTGAAGGATGAACTTTTACACTTCTGTAGGCATTAGCTAGATCTAGCTTCGCGAAAAAAGCAGTTTGGAGTATGGATGGATGACTTGCGATTTTACGTCCTTTTCAACAGTATTTCAGTCATGTCAGGACGATGGGCTTGTGATAATGAAAGGCTGTGTGCAATGGAACCCCGTTTACGAAGGAAAGAACTCCGCCTCCGGCGGGGCTCGAACCCGCGACCGCTAGATCAGTAGGCCAGCGCTTAACCCACTGAGCTACCGGGGCTCCTAGCAGTTTGGAGTCACTAAATCTACCACGTCCTGTTTTGACTGATATTGAAAATGATCAATAGTAGCGTAATCATTCAGGGCCTGTCCTATAGGCCTACAAGCATTGTGAGTAAGGCGCACTTTATTTGGATCCTTGTTTGGAATAACCTTTATAGCCGAGATAGTAGACGGCTTTTTTGTCAACGATCCTGTATCTGTCATTCTGAATTTCAGCTAATATTTGGGTTTCAACCTGCGCGCGCACATTTGTGCCCCACTTAAACTTACGTTCGGCTTGAAGCGCTCTTGTAATGAATATGCTGTTTAATTGGTGTAAATATTTTCTTTGACCATGATTGGCAGTTTGAAATAAACAAGTTGTTTACATTGTCCTGTAGAATATTCTGGAAAATTTAGAATGTTCCCGAAACGGAAGAAATCGTCTAGAAAGTTCTGGAATTTTGCTCCCCATTCTCAAAAGAATGTTGTGGAAGCTTCAAGAAATTTAGGGACCTTTCGTGATATTTCAAATTTCAAGAATGTCCTAGAATAAACTAATTTTGGTAATGTAGAAAATAAATTACTGTTGCGGTATAAAATTATGTCAGAATTGAAAAATGTCTGGTAAAATCTATCTCTGGTTTATTCCTGAACGTTCCTAGATGATATATAAAGAGAACAAATTTTTATTTAGTCATCTTTGTAAACTTTCACCGGTCTATATACTGGAAAACAGATATATTGGAGTACACCTGGATTTATTCTTCAATTTGGAAATATTCATGTGCTGATACAGACTATATCGTCTGAGATTAGAAAGTATTTAAGGACTTTTGCTTAAAATTCTGAGGGACATTCAGGCTAAAATAAGGTATTGTAAATCACGTTTTTTCTAGACCGATTAATGACTGTTTTACATCTAAATAAATTTTGTTAAGGTTTAAAACAGGCTTGTTTCTGGTTTACTTCCATTTTGTTTTGTTACCACTGCCAGGTAACTTTCTATAATTATAGTCGTAATTGAACACACTATTCAGGTCTTACTTTTCAGCAAACTCGTAAATCTTGGTCGTGTATGCTAAGTAAAATTCTATTTCGTCCCGTGATAATTGGCCTGTGCCATTTTGTTTTGTTACCACTGCCAGGTAACTTTCTATAATTATAGTCGTAATTGAACACACTATTCAGGTCTTACTTTTCAGCAAACTCGTAAATCTTGGTCGTGTATGCTAAGTAAAATTCTATTTCGTCCCGTGATAATTGGCCTGTGCCAGCAAATGGTTCATCAAACGCATATTCGCTGATCCCCACTCCTCAATGTAAATGCCTAGATACGGGTGCTCGTCATCAGATTTCAGAACAAGCGTTTCGGTGTCCTTTGACCCTGACTAGGATAAATTCTATTCGCCTTTTCTGGCGCCTTCGCTTGCAGTGTTCTGTGATAAATGCTGTTATGTGCACAGCTTTTGACGACTGTGCATTTATGGTGAGAATTGTCCTAGGGTCCATACGTCCCCAATCTGCCTGGGCAGAAGAGTTAGGACAGCCGGGGCTTGAAAGTCATTAAGCAAATTGTCTAAAGTCTTACCTGCCCCTTCCTGCTGTCCAAAATTACTTCCCACAGAAGTGCTTTGCATGTTCGGTTCTGTCACAGCAACAGGGTCCGTCAAATGTGTTTGCACCGTTGTCCATTTTGCAATTATCTTTGTAGTCCCCATGAAAAATTGAGTTCTTTCAAGTCGTTCAGCTCAAGAAGAGAGATTGCCTCCTTCGATACCAGCTCTTCCTGGCGCAATACTTGATTAATTTTTCTGCTTAATGCAGGTGATGATGCCCATTCATCAAAACTGAACCCTGATGTTATGTCCTGAGTTTCGTGGGCTTACAGGGTCACTGACGAGGCTTTATTAGCCGAAACTACGTAGTCTGGCCCATGTTTCTACTTCTGTATGTATTCTCTGCTCTTGAAGGAACTTTTTTAGATTTTAATTCTTCCGGGGTACCCATGCCAGCTTTCATAAATTCACAAAACAGTAACAAAGAAAACCATGTCCAGCTACATATTAAAGGTCACACCATTAAGATTCTCACATCGCGCATATAGCAAACAAAGCAACTGACAACCATTTCAGAAAGCCGCCAAAATGTGTTATTTTCTTAAATTTTATGAAATCAAGTAGCTGAGTGTGTCTAGAGTCTTGTCTTGTCTCGTACGTTCCACAAAACGTCACTGAACGGCGGCGAGAGTGTGTGGTATCTCGGATAAGTTGTCCACTAGCCCACTAGCATTGTCTAGCTCCGCTGGGTTATATATTGTCAACAGTATATCTAACCAAAGTGCATTTAATTGTCATTAATATAATGAACCATTGGGCATGCATCGTGCTCATAGATTGTATCGTATTGCATAGTTGCGAATGCAAATAGTCCAACAATGGCCTCTGAATGATCAAAGGATTCTACTTTGCAGCACGTGAATGGGAATGAACCATTGGGAATGCATCGTGCTCATAGATTGTATCGTATTGCATAGTTGTGAATGCAAGTAGTCCAACAATGGCCTCTGAATGATCAAAGGATTCTACTTTGCCGCACGTGTAGGGGAATGAACCATTGAGCATGCATCGTGCTCATAGATTGTATCGTATTGCATAGTTGTGAATGCAAGTAGTCCAACAATGGCCTCTGAATGATCAAAGGATTCTACTTTGCAGCACGTGAATGGGAATGAACCATTTAGCATGTATCGTATTGCATAGTTGTGAATGCAAGTAGTCCAACAATGGCCTCTGAATGATCAAAGGATTCTACTTTGCAGCACGCGAAGGGGAATGAACCATTGAGCATGCATATAGATTGTATCGTATTGCATAGTTGTAAATGCAAGTAGTCCAACAATGGCCTCTGAATGATCAAAGGATTCTACTTTGCAGCACGCGAAGGGGAATGAACCATTGAGCATGCATCGTGCTCATAGGTTGTATCGTATTGCATAGTTGTGAATGCAAGTAGTCCAACAATGGCCTCTGAATGATCAAAGGATTCTACTTTGCAGCACGTGAAGGGGCAGCAAAATAATATAGCACTCTAACATTTGCGAGGATAAAGATTCTTTTGTTTATTGTATAACAATGAGGTTGGGAAGTCAAACGTGTCCATGTGCGACTAGATACTGAACGTGTTGGTATCATTTTAAACAAATTGTCGATCTAGCAAATAACATGTTGCTAGAGATAACATGTTGGTTTGCTTTTAGTTTTGAGATTATGCGTGTAGTTTCAAATTCGCGATACTGCGCTGATCTATCTCTAATTTTGCGCTTGTTAACGCTTGATTTAGTGAGCAAGAACATGAACTCTATGTATGAAAATGCACTTTGTCGGTGGCAGTGATCCGGCTTACTCTAAAGGGCTTAGGCACAAGAACGTTCTCCATCGCGCTTCACGTACATTCGTGAAATTTCATCCTCCATTTTATGCGAGTTTCACTAAATTCGAGGCAGTACTGGGTTATAAAAGGGACGCGACACGACAAAACCAACGAATTTGAAAGTGCGCCCAGCAAAGACTCATATCAGCCTGGGCATCCGCCATGTCTGATCACTCTTGGTTGTCCGCATGGAGGAGGCGTAGACCCTTAGCTACCCTTTACGCGCTTAACAAAGAAATTGATCAGACTGGGTCGATGCCAAGGCTGATGCGAGTCTGCGCTGGGCGCACCACTGTGTTGGCTTTCTTGTGTCGCGGCTCAATCAACGTCATGCTAGTATCTCCTAGACGAGAGGCGTAACAACAACATCAAGGGCCAGATATGCGGCAAAGTTTCTGGATGATTCATGAAAACCTGGAGGGGTTGCGTACACAAGGTACTTACTCTCAAGGGGGGTGGGGGGGGGGGGGGTGGAACAACGTAATACAGAACTAAGGAACTTTGGAACTACGGAACCGAGGAAAGCCGAATTCCATGTTCCCTCCCTTTTCTTCCATTGATTTATTGTTTTGGGTTTAACGGCCGTTTGAGACAGTATTTCAGTCTATTTCGGGCCGTCTCCCAGAGAGGGAGAAAGAGAAATTATAGACGAGAGAAAAAAATCCAAGGAACCCCGACACGCACCTATTGTCAGCACAATATGTCCTTGCCCTACAATGTTCTAAATCAGTAGAACGCCCCGGCACTGGAAGTTACACACAGAAGATACACCCAGCAATTCAGGATGACAACTTGCACTTGCAACCGAAGATGAATTTCTGATGACTTTAATGAAACTAAGGCTTGGATAATTTAATTAAGACTTGGCGGTAATGTCTGTGTTTCAGTTTCCACAGCCAACATGACAAAAGATTATAAGAAAAGGTTCCCTACATCAATGATAGATGTAAACGGTACTGAACTTAAATTGAGAGTCCATCATCACTGATATTAAAGTCACAAACATACTCTATCAACAAATTTAAAGAGTAACTACACTTCAGGAACTGACTGAATCAGATCCCAAACCCTATCCCCAACATCAAACACATTCGCAATTCCACAAACATATTCGAGTGTCTCACTGGGGTAGATTCAAGAGGATCTATAATGTACGTGTCTCACTTATATACTGGAAGTATATCAGATAAAGAAATTTGTGTCAGGATTCATGGATGTCCTTAAGCACTAACTGAATATTGATGAATTGGCTCGTGGTGATACAGTCATGGCAGATAAAGGTTTTGACATGGCAAATAACCTAGATAAAATAATAATAATGTTACATATTCCTTTATTTCTCGGAAAACGCAAACAACTCAGCCCTGATGAGGTCGCTAACACACAGTTAATTGCACACCATAGGATCCACATTGAACGTGCCATAGGAAATTTCACATTTTTGACCTTATGTTTCGTTTGAAGTCAGCAGATATAGTCAACCAAATATGGACAAACTGTTGTTTACTATCCAATTTTCAAGACCCTTTTATACTAAAAGCTTCAACAATACAGACAACGCCAGAAACATCTACATCAGAAACGGATGCGTTAAAATCAGCATGAGACATATGATGTCTCCAGTCAGCTGGATTTTGAAAAGTTATGTAACGTATACATGTAATTAACATAAAATTCAGCTAATCGGGGAATTATCTCTGTTGCCTAGAAATGGGAGTCAAACTTCAGTCTCTCCAAATGCATTCCTTGGGCTGTATACACAACAAAATCACACCAATGTAACCCACATATGGCAAGATGGCCCTGAACTTGATGAATATATCCATGATTTCTTTTCAGTCGTGAGTTGTTTACTTTTCCAAGACAGAAATCTTTATTTTGAGATGCTTCCTTTGGAGTTGAATTTTTGTATTTATAAGGATATTTAATTTACATTAATCCAAAGGGCTCTGATGCTGTTTTGTCCAATATTATTCCATCAGAAGAAGCCCTAAGGTATGGATAGGCAGGATTTACGACCTGTCGAATTCATAGATGGTGGCATCATGTTTTATTCTGAAGGTCATTTTTTTCTTATACAGATCTTTGGTGGTATTTTTTGTCTCGACCGTGCGCTATGGCAGAAACTCCTGGTAAAGTCCTTCAAAACAGCTCATCATAAAGGTTTCGGATGGCTTTGATTTTCGACCAAAATATCTTCAAATTTGGATGCTGTCAGCCGCACTGCACATTATTCAAACCATTTTTGAATATACGACTGCCCAACTGTTTCTTCTTCAATTTCAAATGATTTATCAAAATTTTCGTCTGTGTCATTTTTCAGTATTTTATTGTGGTTATCTGTGAATATTGAGGAATCTAAAAGCAAACCGAGAGATGAAATTCTGGTTGGTAAACGGGGAACATCATAGATGCGTACGTTGTAGACTTGTAATCTTTTAGCTGATAGCTCTTATCTGAGTTTCTTGTTTCCTTTTCCCCTCTTAGATACAGTTTTATTTATAACTCTCCGTAAGATGTTGAGTTTTCAGCTGTTGCTATGACCTGGCGGCATTTTTTGAAACCGTTTCAGTTCTGACAAGATTTTTCACCACATGGCGGCATATTTTGAAACTGTTTCAGTTATGACGATTTTGCACCACATGCAGCTTTACATGTTTGGCTATTTATTCTCTCTTCATTTATTATCTGAAATGTCAAGAACATAGTATTAAGGTCTGTGTTATCCTACTTCCAGTGTCCAGGGGCGTCCTACTAATTTAAATAGTAGTAGGGCAAGGGCTTATTGTGCTTGCATTGGGTGCGCGTGGGGGTTGTGTGGACATTTTTTTTCTCGTCTGTCATTTCGCTCTTCTTTCTCCCTCTCTTTGGGAGACAGCCCGATATAGACTGAAATACTGTCTCAAAGGGCCGTTAAACCCAAAACAACCAACCAACCAACTATTTAATCCTAGTACAGGTAAAGCGCCCGACTCGACCAACCCTTACACTCTAGATTTTGATCATAAATGATATTCTTAACAATATATAATGATAATTAATTTGTAATATTACTCAATGACAATACAGTCAGTGTAACTATTAGTGGCACTTCTAGTTTTTTCTCATATCAATATATGTGAACTTCATTTTTGTCGCACCTGCTTTAGCAAGGTGCGATATAGGCGTCCGGTTTTCCGTCCGTCAGTCCGTCCGTCCTTCCGTTCACAATTTACGTCGACCCTAGCATTTTAATCCATTCAAATGACTTATTCTCTGAAACCACTGCATCTATGGTTCTCAAATTTCACATGCAGTATGATCAGACAGCAGGGCTTCAGAATGGTAAAATTCAGGCGGGTCGAGAATCCAAGATGGCTGCCGTTACTAAAAATAGCAAAACCATTAAAATCAACATTTTCTCCAGAACCACTTGGTATATTTGGCTGAAATTTTGTATGAGGCATAAGTTGGACCTTCGTATTCAGAATTATCAAAATGAAAAAAAATCTGTAGCGCAATTAGGTCACAGTGACCTTACGTCGACCCTAGAATAATTTACGTCGACCCTAGCATTTGAGTCCATTCAAATGACTTTTTCTCTCAAACCTTTGCATCCATGGTTCTGAAATTTCACATGCAGCATGATCAGACTGCAGGGCTTCAGAATGGTAAAATTCAGGCGGGTTGAGAATCTAAGATGGTCGCCGTTACTAAAAATAGCAAAACCAATAAAATCAAGTTTTGTCCAGAACCACTTTGTATATTTGGCTGAAATTTTGTATGAAGCATAAGTTGGACCTTCGTATTCAGAATTATCAAAATGAAAAACATCTGTAGCGGAATTAGGTCACAGTGACCTTACGTCGACCCTAGAATAATTTACGTCGACCCTAGCATTTTAGTCCATTCAAATGATTTATTCTTTGAAACCACTGCATCCATTGTTCTCGAATTTCACATGCAGCATGATCAGACTGCAGGGCTTCAGAATGATAAAATTTGGGCGGGTTGAGAATCCAAGATGGTCGCCGTTACTAAAAATAGCAACACCATTAAAATCAACTTTTTTCTTCAGAACCACTTGGTATATTCATTGAGTTCTTCATGTGAAGGCACACAGCAGGTGCGACATAGCATTCCACTGAATTCTTGTTTCTCTCATAGTATTGTATGTGAACTGCTTTTATCCAGACCGTCCTCAAAATAGTATGCATTTCATTTCTTCCTTTGGCAGTGAAATATACCATTTTCTGTTATCCAAATCGCGTCTTTTCTCCAAATGTTTCAGTTATGAGAAGATTTTATACAAGCGCATCTAAAATTTGGCAGCTCCATCCCTCCTTTCTTGGTTGGGCTAGTCCTGGTGTACATGGAAGCCCCTGGCGGATCCTGTATACAGGCTATGTGTTTCTTCTGGGCCTCCCATATACTTGTCATTCTGGAATGGTTGATTAGTGGTACATAAAGAGTATTATTGCTTCTTTCACCACTAAAAGTCTCAGTAAGTTTGCTGATAAGCTTCGTAGTCTCAGCTACACCTCTTGTCTTTCGGTGACAGTGCAGATCTAGCTCGTACCGACTTAGGTGTTTAATGATGCCAGCATCAGCCTTGATGAACAAAAGTTGGGCCTTCAGCTCTTTACGCTTCGACTTGACCAGACATCTGAGGTCTTGCTCATCCACGTGGAAGATAGTTGCTTAGCAACCCCATGAAAGAGGAATATTACTGACGAGTCTCAATTGTACAACCTGTTGCAATCCCCTCTCATGAAGTGCCAAATGTCCAACCGTCTCCGGTGTTCCATGCTGATGCGGTCAATACTTGCTCTAGGGGCGAAGCTTCGCAGCAGACCGATCCACATAGATGATATCTGGAGATGACATCTGTGCGTTGGTATATCTGTTGATGACACCAACTAGCATTGGCGTGAGACCATGTCTTTCCCCAGTGGTTATGACTGATGTCAGGATCCGCCCATGCTCGTTCCTTACATTAATGCACCACAGGGCAGTCTTTGCAGAGCGTCGAGCCAACTTCTTGACCACTTTCTTTGTAGAAGCAATATTCAGGATTCTTCCAAACACCGAAGTTATGCTAGCCTTCGTTTTATTAACATGATGAACATCCTGGATGTAAATTTGCATGAGCCATCGGTACTTGGGTACAGTTGCTCTCTCTGGTAGTTCCGCAAACGTTGGACTTATCAGCAAACTGGCATCAGCTGCACTTTAAAACCCACAGCAGTCTGTCTCAGTGCTGCTCCTGAAGCTTCTGTATCTGACTGCAGCTGTTTCCCAGTCCCCCTGTTTCGCAGCAGATGAACAATTTTCATGTCGCAAGCCAGTTTCGCTGTGAGAATGCACGGGAGCTGGACTCTGTGTCCTATGTCAAGTTGGGTCAAAATAGCGTGGCTGCAGCTGAGAACTCTACGTCGACATTTCATGCATTCCAGATCGTCACAGGCCATGTTGTAAAACCCAACGATGTCGATGACCTGGCACACTTTCTAGTTTATCCCTGCTGAAGCAAGTTCTCGTTTCTGACAGTCTGGTTGAGGGCAGTATAGCTTCACCTTCCACTGCTTTCGTGGCATCCACAGGAACAAGGGCAGAGCAAAATAACTGTCCACTCCAGGTATGTTGTTGACTGCTACAGCCGGCTGTGGAGGATACCTCCATAGCTGGGTAAGGTGTTCCGGAACAAGTTCCACTCTTCCTGTTTTTGTCCAGCGAAGTAAAACCTTTGATATCCACTGCTGGTCCACCTTTGGTAGGGTTTTTTCCGTCTAGCAGGGAGACAAAGGTCTGAAAAGCAAACAGCTCAAACATTACAAGCCCCAAGTAAATATGAGTCTTCTAGCTTTCTGTAGTAGTAAACATCAACTGCTCATGCTCAGTCCCTCATAAGGGCCACATGTTTTATGTTTATTGCTTGAAATTTGATCTAGACCCAAAGTTTATGTGAGTGAGCAAACGGCGATAAGCGGGCAAGACTGTTAGGCTGCGAGGGCTCCCCTGAACTGTTGCTGTTTGCATATGCAATAAAGTACAATGTAAAAAGATAGGCAATGATCAGGAATTATTACAATCAAATCCCACATTCTGCTCTCAAAACAAATAGGGAAAGGAGCACAAACACACAGATAATGACACAAGTTTACGAAAGACACGCACAGTAAACCGAATGAGCAGCTCTTTCCCAAACATATGGCCAATTGCTACCCCAACAACAGCATCAACAACTGACTATCTATTTTTACTTATTTTTATTTTATTTTAAATACAACCCCCTCCCCCCCCCCCCCCCAAAAAAAAAAAAGCAAACAAAAAAACAGAAGGCTGGTTGGGCAGCAATACGTGCGACCAAACCGCCAGAGACAATAGACAAGCGGACACAGCACAACAGAACATCAAAGATTTGGTTGGTTGGTTGTTTCGGGTTTAACGGCCCTTTGAGACAGTATTTCAGCCTATATCGGGCCATCTTCCAAAGAGAGGGAAAGAGAAGAGAAATGATAGACGAGAGAAAAAATAGCCATCAGAGGAGATGGCAAATACCCCGACCGAAGGCCCCCTGCGACCTGGTAAACAGGGTGCACTTCAAAATGCATATAAATAGTATACTGTCATTCTTTTATGCTCCTTATTGAAATTATCTGTTTAACAGATCCATGATTATCTAACACTCAGACCAAAACAGTATGCCAGATTGCTAAAAAGAGGTAAAATCTCAAATAGCAACCATGTAGACAATGTATTCAACATTTCAAAATGTGTGAATAACTTCTAAAGTACAAGCCCTACAAATCTAATTTTGAGCTCTCTAGAAAGTGAATTTGGACAAAGAATCCAAATCTTGAGTTTTATTTTTTTATTGGGGGGAGGGGGGGGGGGGGGACTCGGAAAAGTATGAAAGCAAGAGTTGTCATTCTTGTATGAGACAAACTGTCATGATCTGATCTCCATATCTGTGAAGTATCATAAAATATTTCAAAGGGTATTCAAGTTATGGAGTGGACACTAAATCACACCTAAACCATCAAGGGGAAATAACTCAAAAAGTTAGAAAGGAAGAGTTGTCATTCTTGTTCATGACACATCAGCATGACCTGTTCTACATAACTATGAAGTATCATGAAAATATTCGAAAGGGTATTCATGTTATGGAGCGGACACGATATCACACCTAAAACAATCAAGGGGAAATAACTCAAAAAGTAAGAAAGCAAGAGTTGTCGTTCTTGTTCGCGACACATCGTCATGACCTCTTCTACATATCTGTGAGGTATCATGAAAATATTCTGAACGGTATTCAAGTTACAGAGCGGACACGAAATCACACCTTAAACAATCAAGGGGGAATAACTCAAAAAGTAAGAAAGCAAGAGTTGTCATTCTTGTTTGCGACACATCGTAATGACCTGTTCTACATATCTGTGAAGTATCATGAAAATATTCCAAAGGGTATTCAAGTTACAGAGCGGACACGAATCTGCGAAAAAATTCACCAAAGGGGAGATAACACAAAGATTACAAAAGCAAGAGTTACCATTCTTTCACGCGACACATCGCCATGACCTGTTCTACATAACTGTGAAGTATCATGAAAATATTCTGAACGGTATTCAAGATATGGAGCGGACAAGAAAATGTTTATGGACGGACGGACAGACGGACGCCAGGCTCATCGCTATATCCCCCGAACCTTTCGGTCGGGGGATAAAAATGTCCGAACAACCCCCACCCGCGCTTAATGCAAGCACAGTAAGCCCTTGTCGTACTACTATTAAAACAAATAGGACGCCCCGGCATGGAAAGTAACACGCACCACCTCGCACCACCCAACCACCCCGTAACATCAAGGAACCGCAACAGAAGTACCGCCTTGGAACGGTCAGCAAAAGATTACTGGGGGCTGAAACATGTTTTACTGGGCCCAAACCTCGCCCTCTGCTGTTCGGGGCAGCCCGTAAAATGTTTTTTCAATCTTTAATGAACTGACAAAGTGGGTATAATATTTTCTTCAATTACCAAACTCAGTTCTTTCCACATTTTCCATATTTTATTCATGCAAAGAAACATCCTAGAATGGCGTAGCTGATATTTGTCTGAAAGGAAAATAATATAAAAACTGTGTTTTTCAAACTGTTATACAAACTGAACAGCAAAAGTGGGTCACCATTAAGCAACTTTTGCGACTTTCCTGACATGGTTTTTATTTAAACTCAAAAATCAAATACCTTGATTTGCCTGTTTACTGTCAGTACTTGTAGGTGTAGGTGTTGAACTCACTCTCTGAGTATATACAGACTGTTATGTAACATGTTTTTTATTTAAACTTAAAATTATATACCTTGATTTGCCTGTTGACTGTCAGTACTTGTAGGTGTTGGACCCACTCTCTGAGTATCTACAGACTGTTGTGTAACTGGATGTTATAGATCGCTGTCACTTGCAGGCAAAGGTAGTGATGATGACGACAAAATCATTAAAAAAGCCACGACCTGACAAAACCAACAAAGTGGCATTTGCGCCCAGCGAAGACTCAGATCAGCTTTGACATCCACCCAGTCTGATCAGAGTCTTTACTATGCGCTTAAAGGATAGCTAAGGCTCTTAGCTTCATGCGGACAGCGGAGAATCTGATCTGAGACAGGGCGGATGCCCAGGCTGACCTGAGTTTTCGCTGGGTGCGCATGCCACTTTGTTGGTTTGGTCATGTAGCGGCTCAATTATGCTTTTGAGTATGCTATTGAACAACCAGCTAGCAAGTATTAACGTTTTCATCCTATACAACGAGGACAGATGCAAGAAACAAACGGTATGTGCTAATTGTGGTCAGCCTCAGCATTGTGCTGATGAAACTGATTGCAAAAATCCAGCCAAATGCTATAACTGTAAGGAGGACCACCCCGCCAATTCGCGGCAATGTCAAGCCTGGCTCACTTAGAAAGAAATTCTCTAAGTCAAATATACCAGGATTATATCGTTTCTGGAAGCGCGGAAAATTTTTGAAAGCTACACGGCACACCAGGTAGAAGTAATGCTAGCATAACGAAGGCTGCTGGAGTAACAGTGTCATGCGTTGATGCAATGACACAAACAGACCCTGTGCTTATCATAGCAGCTCCACAGTCTTCGACATTCAATGTAGCAACAAACAAAGCATCTGTCGAAGAAAAGCTGAGCCAAAAAGAAAAAGCAAAACAACAAAAAGCAGACAAAAAATAGAACATGTTCGTGACACACTTGTGAAACACGACAAAAATAAACAGAACTCTTCTGACAGGACTCCTGACCCAAAATCACGGGGAAATGAGAAACCTGAATCTGAGCCGAAAGGATCAAACGATCCGATTAGGCAGCACAGTAGGTGGTCTGCCTTGGAGGATATGGATGCAGAGGAATCTCTATCCTGTCTCTCATGGTGGACACGTAACAGAATACCTACTTCCTAAGAGTAGATCTAACCATTTTGCTTCAATATATATTCATAATTTAACAGTCACCAGAAAAGTTTTGCCAAACCAGTTTTTGGCAAACTCACCTTGTAATTTTACTTGACTTAGAGACCTCAAATGACTTGTGTTACATGCAATAGAGGTTTCTCAGTAAATCCTGTACCTTCTGGACCAAAAATAATTAGATGTCTCAAAATTATTTAGCGAAATAGGTCAAAATCCCCACGGAGTTTTCGAAATCCCCGTGGGGTGAAAATTCCCCACGAGGAATTATGACCCTCCCCATGGGTAAAATTCCCCATACATTTTCAAGTGGAAAACAACCCCATGGGTAAATTTAATGAACCAATATTTATTTAATTTTTACACGTAGATTATAAACAGAGAGTTATATAAAACCTGCCAAAGATTTTTCCCCATGGGTTTTTTCCCCGTGGGAAAATTTTGGACAAAATTCCCCGTGGGTTTTTTCAAGAAATTTAAATTAACAAATTTGCCAAAATTTAAATTTGACGTGGATTTTTTATCTTAAATCATTCCTTTCGGATTGTTTTGAGATTATTTTTTAAATAAAAATTTTCACGTGGGGAAATTTCCCCATGGGGAAAAAAATTTCACCCATAGGGAAAAACTCCCATGGTATTCTAAAAATACTCGTTTTACAGTTAGTTAATTAATAGTGAAATGAAACAGTTCAGTTTGAATATATATTTTGTTTTAAGTATTAAGTTTAAAAGTAAAAAAATAATGCATAACAAAAATTTAGATTTTTCCCATGGGTATTTTACGCCGTGGGGATTTTTTCTCATAGGGCGTTTTTCCCCGCGGGTTAATTTTCCCATGGGTTCCCCAAGTTTTCTGATGAATATTCCTAATAGTTTCTTTCTTTGCTCAAAAACATTTGTCCTGAAGATGTATAATTTTCTAAATAATGTTGCTAGTACTCCTTGGAACTGACTACATGAGTTCCCAGCATATATTTTTGAAGTAGAAATTATGTTGAAAAAATAAACAATATCTCTGCAAACCAAATCTTTCTTTTGTATAAAATTTGCTTTTAGGATCTTCAGCATTCTATGGTTGGTTGTCCAAGCCTACCGCCTAAGAGTGGAAGTCATCATCCCTGCTGTTCCCTGTGCCGTTCCCTGTAGGTGTGGTGTATTACTAAATGTGACTGCTGCATAATTATGTAATATTTCAGCCCCGCCACAAGAAACCTACTTTCAGAGTTCTGACTTGTGTAGACGTTTTGGTAATTGGCTACTTATGGCTTGTTTTACTGAGTTAATAAAGTCAAATCAAGGGCAATAACTTATGCACTATTGAGGCCAGTCTGATGAGACCACGTGCATCAGCAGGTTTTGTGATTATATATTTATATTAATTATTTTAAGTTTCATGAAATTCTGTTTAGTGGTTACTTTGTTAAGGCTCTGGACGGACATACGGACGGGAGGATGGAGGGAAGGAAGGACGGACGGACGGACAGACAGACAGACGGACATGGAGAAAGCTGTATCCCTCCGCCTTGGGCAGGGGATAATGAACTAAATATCGTTCAGGCATACCATTCAACTTTTCCATTTGCAGCGTTTGTTGTGGTCAATACGAATGGAACCAAATGTGAAAATTTAAACTAATTGTCATTTCTCACAACCCGCAGTGACATTGAAATTACAGTTGCGGCTATACTGTATTTGATAAGAGTTACAATTATTGTACTTCGAATCTCTTTCCCGTTTCGATTCACAAGTAAATTGGTTGGTTGGTTGTTTTGGGTTTAACGGTCCTTTGAGACAGTATTTCAGTCTATATCGGACCGTCTCCCAAAGAGAGGGAGAAAGAAGAGAAATGATAGGCGAGAAAAAAATGTCCAAACAACCCCAACCCGCGCTTACTGCTTGCACAGTAGGCCCTTGCCTTACTATTGTCCAAAGCAGCAGGACGCCCCGGCACTGGAAGGTATACCCAGCAGCGCCATCGCACCACCCAACCACCCCTCACAGGTAAAACAAGTGACCAAGTGCATTGGGGGCTTGGGGGGGGGGGGGGCGGGAATAGAGCTCCTTTGGCTTTGTTAAATTACTTGAGCCGCGACACGAGAATACCAACAATGTGGTTGTGCGCCCAGCGCAGACTCAGATCAGCCTGGGCCTCCGCCCAGTCTGATCAGAGTCTTCGCTGTCCGCATGAACGTAGCTTAGACCTTTATCTACCCTTTAAGCGCTTAGGAAATGCTCTGCTAAGACTAGGCGGATGCCCAGTCTGCGCTGGGCGCACAACCTCTTTGTTGGTTTCTCGTGTCGCGGCTTAGTCTTAATTAATTTTTTAGTCAATGGCTCAGTGGTTAGTGCACTTGACTCTGAAGCCAGAGGTCGTGGCTTCGATCCCCGCCCAGGGCAAAGTTTTCCTATGTCCGAGGAGTCCCGATAGCTCAGTTGGTTAAGCGCTGGCCTACTGATCTATCGGATCGGGTTCGAGCCGCGCTTGAGGCGAGAACGTTCCTATCGTAAACGGGGTTCCATTGCACACAGTCTTTCATTATCACTGTCGCATTGTCCTGATATAACTGAAATACTGTTGAAAAGGATGTAAACTCGCAAGTCATCCACCATTCATCCTATGTCCGAACGCGTTTTTCTAGCATCATTTGCAGCGATGATGTTAACAAGCATGCCGTCCTTCGGATCGGGACGTTAACTGGAGGCCCGCGATGCAGACTATAGCTACATGACTATATGTAGGCTTTCTTCCTGCATCACTGGAGTTAACAAAAGTACATCTGCCCATAATACTCTGAAAAGAGGGTGTAGCAGTATATATAGGAAGAAAGAAAGTTTTTTCATAGTCTTATTTATCTTTATATGACATTGACGAAACCGATCAACCGGGAATTGGTGGTTACAGTTAATTGCCTTTAATAATCAGGGCATAGTTTAAAACATGAAGTAATTTGGAGTGGAATCTACAATTTGCTCTCTGAGCCTTGAATGGTGCTCTTACAGAAAAGAATTTGCTTCCTCGGAGGGAGAATTTTTTTTTCTTTTAAAGCTATCATTCCTATGGAGGAAAGTCTCCCTCCCTGTCCATTTCACTGAATGGAGGAGTGAAATGGACAGGCAGGGAGACTCTCCTCCAGAACTCTGTTCCATTGATAGGGATGATAGTATTATAAGAAACAATTTTCTCCCTCCGAGGAAGCAAATTCTTTTATCAAAGAGCACCATTCAATGCTCAGAGAGCAAATTGTTGTAGACAACAGAATGTAGATTATCTCATGCATTCTATTCCATTCCAGTTTAATCCATTTCAATCTAAGGTTTAAACTATGCGCACTGTGGTAAAAACATCCTACTAGAGATTATTACATGTTTTTATTTTTTTTTCGTTATCACCTATTTATCAGCCCGAGACTCCAGTATCGGGCCGAGGGCTTTCCCGAGGTCCGATATTGGTCGAGGGCTGGGAAATAGAATGATAACAAAAACATGTTATTATCAGTTTATCATCATAAAGATTCTAGCTAGAAAAACAACATGTACAGAAATAGTTGTAATAAATAAGCATGCTTGAAGTTGTGGAAACTTGCTACTGCTGAAGCCGGGCCGCGTAGCGCAGTCGGTAGCACGTCTGACTCAGGAGCCAGAGGTCCCGGGTTCGATACCCTGTCCGGCCATATACTTTCGTTTCTCCTTCTGCTGATTCAAGAAGGGCAGTTGTCAGTTTATAGCGAAAGTATGTGCGCGTAGTGCTGGTAAACCGCTAAGGGGGTCTAAGCCTGCCCAGGAATAGTGTGGTTAGGGTAACTGACCGTCCCGACATAACCATAGCTGTTTTCCGTGGACGTAGAACAACCAAACAACACCAACAATGCTACCTCTGAAAGCCTAGGCCCCATAGGGAATCTAGAAAACACTACAGCAGGGACATCCGATTGTAATATTGTCTCATGAACAGAGTCAAACATCTGACGATAAGTGTCTAATGAAACGAGGCAGGCTGATAAGCATGCAGCATCATTGCGCCAGCTCAAATGTTTTCCGGCTACCCAATCTTGTAGCGGTTGCCATTTCATATCAATTTTGACACCAACGTGTTCCTTATAATCTAGTTAAGACAACAATTCCTCGGAATGCTATGTCGCACCTGCATTGCACTTCCACAGTAGCAGAGGTCATGGCCCATGGATGTTCCATGCAATATTTCAACCGAATACCGTATACCAAGATGTTCTGGAATGGAAGCTGATTTTGTTTTTTTTTGCCATATTTAGTAATGGTGGTCATCTTGGATTCTCGACCAGGCTGAATTTACCATTCTGACGTGTTGCAGTCTGGACATACTCGGAACCTGCATAATCGGAGAACTATGGATGCAGTGGTTTTGGAGAAATTAGTTAAATAGTCTTTAACGCCAGGGTTAATGTAAATGTGAACGTTTTTGATGCAATGATGGCCATCTTGGGTTCTCAGCCTGGCTGAATTTTACCAGTCTGAAGTGTTGCAGTCTGGTTATGCTTCGTATGAAATTTGAAAACCATGGCTGCCATGGTTTTGGAGAAATTAATTAAATAGACTTTAACGTCAGGGTTAACGTAAATGTGAACGGAAATTTGTTGCAATATCGGCCATCTTGAATTCTTCACCTTGCTAAATTTTATCATTCTGAAGTATTGCAGTCTATTCATGTTTTATATAAAATTTGAGAACCATTGGTGCAGTGGTTTTGGAGAAATTAATTAAATAGACTTTAACGCCAGGGTTAGCGTAAATTTTAACGCCAGGGTTAACGTAAACGTGAACGGAAACTTGTTGCAATGGCGGCCATCATGGATTCTGCAGCTGGCTAAATTTTTACATTCTGAAGAGTTGCAGTCTGGTCATGGTCCATATGAAATATGAGAACCATGGGTGCAGTGGTTTTGGAGAAATTAATTGAACAGACTTTAACGCCAGGGTTAACATAAATGTGAACGGAATTACGGACGGACTGACGGACGGAATGACGGACGGAAAACCGGACACCTATATCGCACCTTCCTAAAGCAGGTGGGACAAAATTAAGTGGTCAAACTTTATGTTTATCATGGGTATTAAGAGAGATATAATCTCTGAAAGGATGGGAAATTGATTTCTGTTTCGCCACATCGCACTCGGCATTTTAACGTCGAAGTATCTCACGCGACGCCATTGGTGTTTCTAACGGGTTGATAAAGTTATCAGACCAGAAAAAAAAAACCTTTATAGGACTAGTGGACAGGATAAAGACGCTGAAAGCTCAGCTTTCTCAAACAAGCAGATTGCTTCTAAGGTTGTCTATTTTTTTGTTATCTACGTGCTAAAACTGATTTTGAGACATGGCCACGTGAGACATTTTTAGCCTCTATCTATCTATCTATCTATCTATCTATCTGTCTGTCTGTAACATTCTGTGCATTAAGATACACTGAAAAGAATACATTTTATCACCAAACCTGAAGGTTGAAGCACTTTTAGTTATGATTTGCGTTGAGACGCTTTTACGACTGATTGAACTATGGGAACTTTAAAGTCTCCATAGTCTTATCAGTGGTAAAACGCATAAACTCAAATTGATGTAAAAAGCGGTTCAATCTTCACGTTTGGTGATAAATAAGAGTTGATGTGCGTATATTGAGTCATACAACTGGCAAAAAGTAAAGAAAATAACTTTTTGAAAAATAACAAATTCCTGAAAAAAGACAATTTCCTGTTCTGGTTTCCCGTCTAGCAGTGCTACATAAACACAGACGGGATAGTGATATGGGCTCCATGTCTACATTGTATTTTAACCATTTTATTCAACATAATGAAATTGACAGAGGTCCAACCAAAATGACCCAAATAAGACAATGTACAAGCGTGGAGCCCCAATCACTATCCCGCCATGCTCATATAGCATTGCTAGACGAGGAACCATAACAGGAAATTGTATTTTATGGAGCGATTTGTTATTTTTCAAAATTTTGTTTTCTCTACTTTTTGTCATTTAAATGACTCCATATATGCACATCAACCCACATTTTATTACCAAACGCAAAGGTTGAACTGCTCTTTACAACGATTTGAGTTCAGACATTTTTACCACTGATAGGACTACGGAGACTTAATCTGTAGCTGTTCCGCCATTTTCCGGGTACAAACTGGCTGATAAACTGGCTCATATTGTTCCAGTCCCGGCGTCCACCGGTAGGAAACGGGGCTATATCGTCCTTTACATGAGCTCAGCTGGTCCAAAACGCATTTTCAGTAACGATAGTTTTTTTTTTAGATTCTTATGCAGCAAATTATTCTTTGATCTTTTCTAATATAATACTATTTTTAACAAGTCAGACACTTTGGAACGACAATAAGAAGACATCTGCTAAGCTTTTGGTAGAAATGTTTTATCATGCTTATCTTCAGCATGTTGTTGTTGTGTCATTGTTTAACGTCCACGGTAAACAGCTATGGCCATGTCGGGACGGTATCTTTAGCATGTTATGCCTATCTTTGTATTCACCACAATTCAGTTAATTTCACTACCGTGAAACAAAAACAATCAACCAGCTAACGTTACATTTTTTTTACAATGAGATGTTTATAAATGCCCGTAAACTCGAAATTAATTCAGAAAGAAATAAAATAAATGCATAAAGGTTGTGCATATCTTCCTGTTCGTGACCGAATAACTCCGATTGACCATAATCTGCAACAACTTCCTCAATGTTAATCGAATAATTTGATTGGATGGAAATTTGAACTTGTCCTAATTCAAACTTCTGTAATGTTGAGACATTTCAAACTTCTGTAATGCTGAGACATATTATTTTTAAGTGCGATACTTATATTCGTTTTCAAAAGTTCTTAATGAAACTTATACGCGTTAATGGTCTGCATTAAGCCTTGGAAGACGTCTAACATGAGCGAGCTCTGATTATTTACTACCTTGTAATGACTCACGTTTCAAAAGACGGTAGACTAGCAATAAGCTTGTCTTTAAACTGGAAGGGGTGGTAGGGTCGGGCGAAAATGCCTTGAAACTTTGAAGCTTTTTGGCACTGGGGCGTCCTACTTATACTGGCTTAAAGTAGGGCAAGGACCTACTGCGCGTGGAGTTGCTCCTTACGAAATTTTATGTTTTTGGCCTTAAAATAATTCACTACTGCCATACCCGGAATCTTGGAACCGGACTTATGAAATATATGTTTTGTACTTGGCAAAATGTTCTACCAGCAGACCCCTTTTCGGAAGGATATGGTCTTCAGTTGATTGATTGATTGATTGTTTTGGGTTTAACGACCCTTTGAGGCAGTATTTCAGTCTATATCGGGCCGTCTCCCAGAAAGGGAGAAAGAGGAGAAATGATAGACGAGAGAAAAAAATGTCCAAACAACCCCCACCCGCACCTACTGCAAGCACAGTAGGCCCTTGCCCTACAATGTTCCAAATCAGTAGGACGCCACAGCACCATGGCACCACCCGACCACCCCCTATAGTCTTTAGGGAATTAGGGAGAATATCACAAAAGTATGAAACATATGGAGGTGTAAATACACAGCTGAAGACAAAACTTCCTGAATCTTAGTTATTGTAGTGTCACGTGAAATTTCGTCACATGGTGAATGCCATTTATGCCAATAAAGAGTATACTAACGTCAGTGCAGGAAGGTAATATGAACTTCATGAGTGAAGTAGCACTCTGTTAGTCTGCACTTTCGGAGAAATAACTGTAGGCTACTTAGGAAACGTTTTGCATACGTTAAAGGTACATGTAGATCTACTGAGCAAATAACAGGCTTTTAGCAAACAACACATTTTAGAGCTTTAAATTGTCCAAACTTTTTAGGATCGATTATCCAATATATCTACTATTACTATTAATCAGATGTTTTAAACAACTTTACTGCATAACCCCTGAGCCAAAGAGTCTCACACTTCTGCAGCATTCATAAACGTGGGTCTCTAAGACGTATTAGTATTTGACTAAATTTACTAGCCATTGAGTACGCACAGATTTGCAAAAAAAAATCAAACTTAACTCCGTTAATATCCTCAGTAGCGTTTCGAGTCAATCCTCACACTTACATGTCTCACACGTTTGCAGCATTCATAAAACATGGACGTCTAAAGACTTCTTAGTATTTGGCCAACTTTATTAAAAAATGAGAAAGCATAGATTTGCAACTCTTTTAACTGCCTCATTAGCGTTTCCGTTAAATCCTTACGCGTACAAGTAATAACAAGAAAACATCGATGCAGAGCATCAGTACCCCCAGTTACATTTTATATTTGAGCCGCGACACGACGAAACCAACAATGTGGTTGTGCGCCCAGCGCAGACTCAGATCAGCCTGACCAGAGTTTTCACTGTCCGCATGGAGGTAGCTTAGACCCTTAGCTACCCTTTGAACACTTAACGAAGCGTCTGATCAAACTGGGCGGATGCCCAGGCTGATCCGAGTCTGCGCTGGGCGCACAACCACTTTGTTGGTTTTCTCGTGTCGCGGCTCATATATTTTGAGATCTGAGAGACAGGACATATGAAGGAACGTTGACACTTGCGATGTTAATCAATAGTTGTGGGAGTTCTCTAGCTGATCAGCGTTTGGCGACTTCCAGGTACTTTTTTCATATACATGCCATGAACTAGTGGGCAGATTCCTAAAATAATGCGAAGATAATTATGATAACCTTGCTTCGTTATACCTCCTCGTGCCTTGAAAACTTTGCACATGATCATTACTTGTTCATCTTGCAAAGGTAAAACAAAATTTAATATCATCAATACACTACATATCGAACTTTTTAGCTCACCAGAGCCGAAGGCTCCGGGGGAGCTTATAGGATAGGCAGTGGTCCGTCGTCGTCGTCGTCGTATGTCGTCGTCGTATGTCGTCGTCTGTCGTCCGTCAACACTTTTAAACGAGTTCTCCTCTTAAGCAACTAGGCCGATTGGGCCCATATTTCATCTGTGGTATCCTTGGGATGGGGGATTGAAAGTTTGTGTTTTTTATGAAAATTGGCCTTTTAGTTTGGTTGCTATGGCAACTTAGAGTTGCCATTGACTTATAATGGGGAAAATAGAAAAAAATGGCATTTTCTGCCAAGCCATTGCAGATATGTTGATAAAACGTTTATAGAAATGTTCCTTGAGATGTCTTCTATCAGCTATATGTTTTTTTGCCCACTGCTCCTTTTATTGGTTGCCATGGAAACCAAAATGCAAGTATAAAGGAAAAAAATACTTAAAAAGTTATCTCCGACGAAGCCACTGGGCTGATAAGGTCCAGATTTCATCTGTGGCATCCTTGGGCTGGGCGATTGAAAGTTTGTGTTTTTTATGATCATGGGCCCTTTAGTTTGGTTGCTATGGCAACTTAGAGTTGACTTATAATGGGGAAAATTGAAAAATGGCATTTTCTGCCAAGCTATTGCAGATAATGTTGATAAAACTTTTATAGAAATGTTCCTTCAGATGTCTTCTATCAGCTGTGTGTTTTTTTTTGGCCCACTGCTCCTTTTATTGGTTGCCATGGAAACAGAAATGTAAAAAAAAATGGAAAAATACTTCAAAAATTATCTTCTCTTTAGCCACTGGGCCAGTAAGGCCCAGATTTCATCTGTGGCATCCTTGGGCTGGGGGATTGAAAGTTTATGTTTTTTTATGAAAATCAGCCCTTTAGTTTGGTTGCTATAGCAACTTAGAGTTCCATTGACTTATAATGGGGAAAATTGAAAAATGGCATTTACTGCCAAGCCATTGCATATATTTTGACAAAACTTTTATAGATTGTTCCCTGAGAAGTCTCTTATTAGCTATGTGTTTTTTTTGCCCACTGCTCCTTATTGGTTGCCATGGAAACCAAAATGAAAAAAAGAAAGAAAAATAAATACTTAAAAAAATGATCTCCTCAGAAACCACTGGGCCGATAAGGCTCAGATTTCATCTGTAGTATCCTTAGGCAGGATGATTGGAAACTTATTTTTTTTATATAAAATCGGCTCTTTAGTTTGGTTGCTATGGCAACTTAGGGTTGCATTGACTTGCAATGGGGAAAATTAAAAAATGGCATTCACTGCTTTCAATGTATGGAAAATAGTTATATAATTTGTTATCAACTCAACAGACTGTCAGACTGAGACTTTGTAGTTGTATATTTTGTATTAGCCTGTACGAATTGACAGCAATTTTGAGCCTATACAAATTTGATAGCAATTTTAGCTAGAGATCTGGTGAGCTTTGTGGCCCGTGGGCCTCTTGTTTATTTATACCAACTGAGAATTGCATGCGAACATTTAATATACGAAACATATCAAAAGTCGAACATCTGTAAAATTCAAAAACTGAAAATGGTTTTTACTCAGGTTATACATCATATAAATGAGCCGCGACACGAGAAAACCAACAAAGTGGTTGTGCGCCCAGCGCAGACTCAGATCAGCCTGGGCATCCGCCCAGTCTGATCAGAGTCTTCGCTGTCCGCATGGCGGTAGCTTAGACCCTTAGCTACCCTTTAAGCGCTAAGCGAAAACTTTGATCGGACTTTGCTGATGCCTAGGCTGATATGAGTCTGCGCAGGGTGCACAGCCACATTGTTGGTTTTCTCGTGTCGCGGCTCAAATATATGATTGTAGCACATTGTGAGTAGCCAAAATAATATGACGGCAAACGGCTTGAAAAGTCGAAAGCATAATCACGCCTGGTAAACTATCACAGGTACCTCCGCGGAGGTACCGATAAAAAGTTGTGACAGGCATCCGGAGCTACCTGTGACGGACCAAAAATAAACAAACAACGGTAGGTATTCGTCTTTTTTGATAAAATACATTATAACTAGGGAGTTTCTTGAAAATCAAAGAATGCTATTCGACCCTTATATACGTTAAGTTTTGTCACACAATATATCCCCGAGAACCTTACATATATACAGAAGATATGACTTTTGAAGTTGCTTTAATTAAAGGTCAGTCGAAAGTACTCAAAACAAGAACAAATCGGTTGTTTTATGTCCTAAATGCACTTTTTTTTGCATAAGAATCTGTTGATATGGATACACTGACGTAAGGTAAACCTCCTTGTCCAAGCTGGATCGGTAAAGAAACAACTGGAGGTGCCTATGACGAAATGGAGGTGGCTGTGATGTAAGAAAATATAGCGAAAATCTGAAGCTTTATAGCGGTTGCAAATATTGATATTCTTCATCTCTAGACCACTGCCTTGAAACAATCGTTCATTCAGCGTCGCAATTTAATCTATCATAATGCGAATATCAAGTATATTTTTTTTTAAACGACAGGCAATGATCATGAACTTATACAATCAGATTGTACATCCTGCTCTCAAAACCAAGATGGAAGTAGGTATACATTGATCATAGTTCATAAAATACACGCATGGTAAACCGAATAAAGAGCTCTTTCCCAGACAGGAGGAAATTCACCTATCCCAATTGAAAACAACGCTAACTTCTGTTTTACCTATTTTATATTTTAAATTACAAAACAAACCAGAAAGCAAAGTGGGCAGCTGTACAGGACCTTACTGCCAGCAGACTACAGACAGGCGGACATAAGAACACGTAATATTGATGCTTCACAACAGAAATCCAAAGCAGATCATCTCAGAGTTATTATCCGTTTTGTTTTGTATATCTGTTAGTCAAACATTGACGAATTGTACATAGCTGTTGAAAATTTACTGCCTAATTCAGTGTTAGAATAGTTATGAAATGCGCTTAAATAAGAGGCAGCGTTTTTGTGAATGGTGATGACTGCCTGTTAGTCATTCCAAATCGTTAGAAACTGTCGAGGTCACACGCCATGCTAGCTACTCGAAACGTTTGCAAAAACAACGTTTCGGAAGATGACTTTTATGTAGTAAAAGCGGTCTTGTGTTACCCAATTTGATGCAGTAGCTATTCGGAGACTTTGAATTACACGTTATTTACAGTAAGATTCCGATCACTTCAATATACTAGAAGGTGTAATATTGAGAACATGTTTCCTGCCGATGATGTAATTGGATTCTAGCGCCAACAATTCAAAACTAGTCAGATTGAATCACTTGTAGCACCTATCACTCCAGTTACTACCAAGTTAACACATGCAGCGAGCGTCATACGACACATGCGAGCGACACATATGAGGTACCAAAAGGATCAGCACTATAGATACCTGTACGTGTATGCCTGTTGACGGGTATCGGCAATTTTGACAATTTGACACACCATACGTGTAGCTGGCATGGCGTGTGACCTCGACAATTTCTGACAAGCTGGAATGACTCACAGCCAGCACCTCCCGATCAGTCATCACCAGTCACAAAAATGTTGACTCTTATTTAAACGCACATTTCAGAACGATTCTAACACTGGTTGGTTGATTTTATGCTTAACGTCCACGGTCAACAACTAAGGTCATGTCGGGACGGTCAGTTAACCTAACCACACTATTCCTGGGCAGGCTTAGACCTCCTAAGCGGTTAACCAGTACTAAGTGCACATACTTTCGCCAGTAACTGACAATTGCCCTTCTTGAATCAGCGGAAGGAGAAACGAAAGTATGTGGCCAGACCAGGATTCGAACCCAGGACCTCTGACTTACGAGTCAGGTGCCCTACCGATTGCGCTACCCGGCCCGGCGATTCTAACACTGAATTAGGCAGTTAATTTTCAGCAACTATGTGCAATTCGTCAATGTTTGACTAACAGAAGCGGGAACAAATTGGGCAATAACTCTTTGAGATGATGTTTTAGAAATTTCAACATGGAATTTCATGATATACACATTATGATAGCTTAATGGGACGTTGAATGAATGATTCTTTCCAGGCAGTATCTTAGAGAAGATGTCAATATTTCCAGCTGCAATAACTATTCAGATTTGCACTATAATTTGCTTACATCACAGGCACCTCCACACCATTGCAGGCACCTCCAGCTGTTGTTTTGAAAAATCAAGCCTTATTTGTAGTCAATCGACATTTATATTTGAGCAAGGTGGTTACCTTAACACCAGTGTGCCGAGAAAAACAGATTCGTATGCAAAATCACTGCATTTAAGACCAAAAACGGTCGAATTCTTTATGTTTTGAGTACTGTGGGCTGACATCAAAGCCACTTCAAAAGTCGCATCTTTGGTTAATATGGAAAGTTCAGGGGGATATAATGTGACAAAACTATATGTCTGTAAGGGTCGAATAGCACTTTTTGATTTTTAATAAACTCCCTGGTTATTTTATATTTTGTCAAAAAAGAGGAATACCTACCGGATGTTGTCATTTTTTGGACAGTCACAGGCAGCTCCAGGTGCCTGTCACAACTTTTTATCCGTACCTGCGCCGGAGGTACCTGTGATAGTTTACCAGGCGTGATAATGGCTCGTGTTTATATGCAGTCCTGAATGCAACTTAAGACTTCTTTTAATCGTAAATTATGTGTGTGTTTTTTAAGTTTTCTTAACAGTTTTCTTCGATTTGGGACCTATAAAGATAAATAATTGCTAGCCCGTCAATAATTGGTCGATAGTTCAGTAGGTGCGGGTGGGGTTGTTTGGACATTTTTCCCTCTCCTATCATAGCTCTTTCCTTCGCCCTCTCTCATGGACGGTATAACGTTCAGTGCTGGGGCGTCCTACTAATTTGGATTATAGCCGGGCAAGGACCTACTTTTCGGTGTAGTAGGTGCGGGTGGGTTTGTTCGGCCATTTTTCTCTCTCTTCTTTCGCTCTCTCAGGGAGATTAAAATACTGACTCAGAGCGCTTAACCGACCAACAAAAACGTTGACCTTAACTGGTGACACCAAAAAAATTGAAAGAAGGAAAAGGTTCCCGCATACATCTACACTTCACAAAGTCATCCTGAGCTCATGCCCGGCGTAAATTAACACTGTTTGTTACCGGTTACCTGCAGCTGCTGTCGCTGTAAGTTGAATAAACGGTAAGCTGAACACTATTTTCCGTAGGTGGTCGGACAGTCGGCCGAGCGATAGGCCTAAAATTAAAAGGCAATGATCTTTTTAATGCACTAAGTACATAATTAAATACATACTTCCCCATCAAGAATGGTCACTCTGACTTGGTTCATAAAAATTGAAACATTTCACATGTTTTTTGGCCAGAGTAATAAATTTGTCAGATCGCCTTACCAAAATGTTTACATACCGAACACTTTATATACATAGAAAGTGTCCCAATTGGTAGAAAAACGCAAAAAATAAGCACTGTCGTAATACGGACGTGCCCACATTTTATTTGTCACCCATCTGGCCTTGGGAAACTTCAAAGCAAATAAAATTCCACAATGTTTATTTTTCTGTAATTAAACCCGATCTATTTTATGCAAATTACGTAAAACATTATTGTTACATTTTTTTTCATGACAATGACAAAAGCATATTTTTTTTTTATATACGCATTGTGTCCTTACACGAAATGCTGTTAAATTTAAATACTGCTCTACATATTGGAACAGCAATATTGGCGCAGACAATGTAGCAATAGAGCCTGAATGACACTCGTTTTGTATAAGTATAAAATATGTGAGCCGCGACGCGACAAAACCAACAATGTGGTTGTGCACCCAGCGCAGACTAAGATCAGCCTGGGCATCTGGCCAATCTGACCAGACTCTTCGCTCAGTGCTTAAAGGATAGCTACGTGTCTAAGCTACCGCCATGCGGAGAGCGAAGACTGATCAGTCTGGGCGAACGTCCAGAATGATCTGAGTCTGCGCTGGGCGCACAACCACTTTGTTGGTTTTCTCGCGTCGCGGCTCAATTGTATTCCAGAGTAGACTTAGAAAGAAACACCTGATCCAGGCCTTCACTGTCTGCCACATTTCAAGCACTCTGGATTCATCCCAAGTAGTTAAAAAATACAAAAAGCTTCTAATTATATGGTATATGTTATAAGGTCCCAACAATTAAGCAGATCGACCCGTCCCACTTTTGAAACTTTTGCTGGAGGCTGTTAGGTGTCCCCATATTTAGAGCTATGATTATCGTCCTTCCTTGTTGAGAAATTCTAGTATTTGAGCCCTTGCGCACCCTTGTTCTCTTCTTGCAAGTGCAGCCAGAGGCTGTATAATTACGAACCGAATAGGCACCCAAAGACAGACCGCCACAGTGCCTTTGAAAACATCGTTCGATTGCTTTGGTACGTATACAATTTGTCTTAATTTGCAAACTCTGCTTTATATATTTGTAAGTACTATGCTGATTTCTCTTTTGTTAATATTTTTAGCAATATTTCTGACATCTTATTACCAAAGATAGGTCGCAGGTGTCCCTGGGAAATAAAACGCTTGGACTCTTTGGTAGATGTACCAGAAGATATTCATTTTGAGTAATATAAAATATACTTAAAGCATCATTTCTATAATTGTATTTCTTTTTAAGAATTATTTTTCCATATTGGAGAATTGCCGCTAAATAACACGATGTTGAAGCGGAGATTGCGAAAAAGCTGGAGCGGCGTGATAGTCGCAAAAATACAAGAAACAAATAAAAGAAAGAAAGAAAAAAAAATCCAAATTCAGCAACAGCTGTAAACACAGCTGGTCCATGTCTACCTTGCATTATTCGATTTTTTTTACATCATTGTTCTATCTTATTTACTTGTATTTATAAAAGTTATATTACTTTTTTTTTTATCTTTTTCATCATTGTTTATTACTATTGTATTTTTGTATATTTGTATTCAAGATCCCTTCATTTCTATTATATATGTTTCTTTTATATTCTATACTCTTTCATTTGTATTTATTAATTTTTCATTACTATTTTAGTTTTTTTTATTTCCATTGTATACTTTTGTATTTGTATTTAAACTCTGTTCATTTCTTTTGTATATGTTCCATTTCTATTCTGTATTTAGCCATTTGTGTTTATTGATTTTATATTACTGTTTTATATATATATTTTTTATTTCTATTGTTTATTGGTATATTTGTATTCTAGATTAGATTAATTGTTTTCATAAATTTTATTTACCATTTTATTTCTTTTTATACCCCGCCACACGTTAGTGGCGGGGTATTATGTTTTCCCGCTGGCTGTCCGTGTGTCTGTCCGTCCATCGTACGTACGTCCGTCCATCCGTCCGGTCGTCCGTCCGTCCGTGAGCACTTCGTTTCCGTTCGATAACTTGAGCATTTATTAACGGATTTTATTCATACATGGCATGTGCATTGGTCTTGGGAAGATCTCGGTTGGGATTGTTAATGGGCATATTTCGATGTCTTCTTATGGAGATATTGCCCTTTTCATGGTTTTAAAAACAGTTTTTGGTCTGTAGTTCTTTTACACTTTGAAATATCTTGATGAAATTTCACAGAAATGATCGAAGTAACATAAACTTTCAGTTATTAGCTGAATTTTGTCCACCTGGATTATCTGCCCCTGCCCTAGGGTTATATACATGTATGAAATAATGAAAAAAAAAATGTATAAAATTAGAGTCGAAAAGGATTTTTCTGAAACTTGTAACAATTTATCATATTGATATAAGCTTTATATCTTGATCAAAATTTTGTCCCCCAGTGGTTATCTGCCCCTGACACATGCTGTATACGTGTATGAAATCATGAAAAAATCAATATAAAATCAGATTTTCGGTATATCTTGAAGAAATTTCATAGAAATGATTAAAATAACATAAGCTTTCTGTTACAAGTAGTATTAAGTCCACATAGGTTACCTGCCCCTGCCCCAGAGCTATATACATGTATAAAATTATGAAAAAATTCTGTATAAAATCAAAGATTAACAGGATTTTCCTGAAACTTGCAACACATTGTCTAGGTAATATGAGGTTCATGTCATGATAAAAAAAATGTATAAAAGATAGAAGACGGGGTATTGGTTTGCAGTGGCGGGGTATTACGCAGTCGTTTACGATGCTTTTATTTTATTTCTATTGTATATTGGTATATTTTATATATTATTTGATCATTTGTATTCACAAATTTTATATTACAATATAGATATAAGTATATATAAGTAATCTTCTTATGTGAAGGGGTGGTCAGGTGATGCGATGGTGCTGTGTAACTTCCAGTGCCGGGCGTCCTACTGATTTGGAACATTGTAGGGCAATGGCCTACTGTGCTTGCAGTAGGAACGGGTTACGGTTGTTTGAACATGTTTTCTCTCGTCTACCATTTCTCATCTTTCTCTGTCTCTGGGTTAGACTGAAATACTGTCTCAAAGGGCCGTTAAACCCGAAAGAATCAATCTATCAATCTTATGTGAAATAGTTTGTCATTTTTTTTTTGCCTTTATTACTCGTCTTTTCCATACCGGGCGCCGGTTACCCTTCCAGACAGTTTTATCAAATTTAAATTTTCAAAATAACAGCTGCAGTATGTTCAATATAAATACGAGGGGTGGTATAAAAATACGTGGACTATTGCTGTGGCGGTGAGGGTAATGCAGTTATAGTAATTTTGTCATACCGCAGAAAAGATCGATCTTTTTGCTATGTCATGTGAGTTTTTTTTTCTTCATAAAGTTCAATGAAAATTAAGTATTTTCTTCCGTTTCATATTAGGTAGGTACAGCAACAACTGAGCACCACATTAATGACGTTTAACGTTTTACCCCGTTTGAACATTTTTTGGGTTCTTTTGTTTCTCTGTTTTCTAAAACTAACACCCTTTTTGCAGATTTTTCATGATTTTGACCAATTTTAGACACATCTGCATGCAATATGATTGTTTTCAAGAATTTTATAACATACTCTTCTCATCTGTATTGGTTCATAAATCCAGACCGAGCTTTTGCGTTCAGTATCGTTTTCACGTACAAGACTTTTGCAGTGTGTGTCTAAATGCAGATCTACAACCCTAAAATCAGTGCCAGCATCAGACACAACTAACATACAAGGATCAAATATTAATATTGATCACTTAAAACATTTATTTGTTTCTGCCCTTATTTTTCTTACAATTATACACAGAACCTGGAACTTGCATTAAGTACACGGTATAATGAATGACGTTATTTTGTCGCCCTTATATGACCCAGAGAACATATTTTACGCTGCTTATGCAAGCATAACAATTGTTGACGGCAATAATTTCCTCACAGTAAAAGGTGGAAACCATAACGAAATAGCATACCAAAACGTCATGCATTTTACTCTACTGCAAATCTTAGACATACATGTAGCCAAAAATAAAACAAATAATTTGAAATGATAAGGCAATTTGTACCGTGCTCCGCACAACCGTCATGGGGTTACTATGACGACCCATATAGACAACATCCCGAACTTACACTGGTAAATTAAATACATCACTGGATAAAAGAAAGATAAATCTATATCTACTGCAAATTAAATGAGTTTACTATCAATAATAAAAATTCTACAGCAAAAGTCCACGTGCTTTTTTTTATCATCCCTCGTAGTTGAAAACTATTTGTTTTCTACGAAGATTTTAAATATTTTTTGCCGGTTTTTAGCTCCTCTGGCCCGAAGGGCCATAGTGAGCTATTTTCATACCAAAGCGTGTGTCCTTCGTCGTCGTCACCAATTAAAAACAACCTATTTCTTGAAACCCCTGGAGCCATGATTCTCATATTTCACATGGAGCAGGTCAACAATTAAAAACAACCTATTTCTTGAAACCCCTGGGCCCATGATTCTCATATTTCACATGGAGCAGGGGTGATCGGGTGGTGCAATGGAGCTGCGTGTAACTTCCAGTGCCGGGACGTCCTACTGATTTGGAGCATTGTAGGGCAGGAGCCTAATATGCTTGCAGTAGGTGCGGATGGAGGTTGTTTTGACATTTTCCCTCTCGTCTATCATTTCTCTTCTTTCTCTGTCTCTGGGAGACGGCCCGATATAGACTGAAATACTGTCTCAAAGGGCCGTTAACCCAAAACAATCAATCAATTAATCAATCAACCAATCACATTGAGCATGCTCTGACTACAATCAGAATTGTAAAATTCAGCCAGATTGACAATTCAAGATGGCCACCGTTACTAAAACGAGCAAAACTTGGTTTATTTTGGCAGAAACTGGACATGGGTCATTAGTGGGACCTTGGTACTCATAACTTGTAAAAATAAATCTACAGCGGAATTCGGTCGCAGTCACCTAATTTCTGTTAACGGTGTGCGCATTATGGGAGAAGATTAAGTACCGTCAGGCAAATGCAACTCACGAAGCATGCCACCAAATGACTTCCGTTCCTCCGTGGGCTAGGACATCCCGGCACTAGTAGTTATGATAAGCACCATCGCCCGACCCCCAGCCCCTTCTGTTTAGGAGGCGACTAGAAATAGACTGAAATACTGTCTCAAACAGCTGTTAAACCAAAAAACAACAAACAAATCATGTTCCTTCAACGCCTGAAAATTCACCGGCTTATGTCCTTTGCACCATCTTAAGATGAGTGATTTCTGATGTTTGATTCCAAACTGTGTGCTGAATATTCTCGTTTTGGAGGCACAAGCCTTTTATATGCAACGTCCTTGATTTCTGTGGGTTCCAGAGCCAAGTTCCGGCGGAGAAAACAAAGTGTTTGTAGCCGGATATGTTGTGTAGCAGGATATGTTGGCTCCTATTTGGGCTATCTGTAATGGCGACTCTTGAACATTTGGAGGACTGCACCTATATAGTGTATGATATTTATTTAAGTTTCTAGGTACTTTTCAACACCTAACAAGATGAAGTCGATGGGTTGGCTCGTAGTCCTTGTGATTTCGATCATACTAGTTGAAGACTCTGCTGGCTGGTTTTGGAGAAGAAGAAGAAGGTCACCCCCTCCTCCACCGCCAACGGCCCCACCAAAGTGTGTATGTCAGGTACGTCTCCTGCACTCTTTTCATTACCGTATTTCTTTGGTTATTAGATGAATGATTTTCCTTCCAAAAGAACCCCATATATGTACACAAGTCGTGTGTTATTCAGTTAAAATGTTTGAATCCCATATTCTAGATCCGACTTAAAAGATTGAAAGATTGTTTGGAATGAAAAAAAACCTAGTCTTATAACCGAATAAAAGGGTACACTTGTTTCTCCTATAATAATACAAAGTTAAGTTCAAAAGAGTTAAAGACTACATCAGTCTAGTGTCTGCAAATAAACTTTTAGTATAGGCATACTCCAAAGTTAAGGCTTTATAAGATCGACATAATTAGTGGTTGGCCAACGTTACTAGCCAATATATGTACAATCTGAGAATAAGTATGTTGCAAAAAATCTTTCAGTTTATATTTTCAAAAGTTTTCTTAAACGTAATGAAACAGTTTTCGATCAAATCTAAATTTCTCCTCTGTATATTCGTATCTGTATTCAGTCTTCCAGATGGGAAGAGGTAACAGGGAAGATTGGGAATTTGTTCTTACCCTGGTTCTCCACGGACGTGTGTGCTGCGGTCGCTCACTTGAGTCGTCTCGACGAGCGATTCTGGTGAGGGATGGCAGCGCGTGCTTTCGTTGGAGGGCGGGAGGGGTTGCTTATGGATTTTCCTCATAACCTCATCTTATCTGGAGCTGTATGTAATGGTAAAGTTTATTGAAGATATTCAATTCGGTTTATGCTAAATTAAGCAGACACTGTCTATGTTCAACTCGGGATACAAATGTTTGGAAATTTGTAATTTGTTAGAACACGTGTTGTATTGTATTTGTCTTATGCTTAATCATGCTGATATGTATATTTTTCTCGTTTCTCGTTACATTGTATTGCCTTTTGTTGTTAAAACGGTGTACTCATGGGCCTTTGGCCAACTGTATAACTAATAAAACTCAAAAAGACTCTATGTAGACAATGTAGCAGGTTAACTTGGATATCTGTTATAATAAAGCGGCAGTGTGACTTGCACTCATATATGGTATATGTTGCTTTATCTAAAATATTTTCAGATAAAATATTTAACTTGAAAAAACTTCTGAATATTGATGATAACAGTTATTGCCCCTCTATGGAATCACATCTTGCATTAAGTGTTACTAAGAATGCGCAATGATATGGCTATATCACCATTAGTCTTCTTTATAAGATGTTCATTATAAAAACGAAATTCGCTGCAGACTGCCAAGTATTTATATTTCCGAAATGAGATTTTTATAACAACTTCAGTTCATTAACAACACACTATGTTCTTGATATAAAGATAAACTATATGCGAATTGTTTAGTCCCTGATTATAGTCCTCTGTTTCCTGTTCGGCTTATATTGTCGAACCTGTGCAGGATGTTTCGATGCTTGAAAATTCTGTTTTTCTCGGACAGATGCGCAGGACACAATGATAGAGAGAGGATCTCCGGTAGCTCAGTAGGTTAAGCGCTGGCCTGCTGATATAGCGGTCCCGGGGTCGAATAAGGCCGTAGGCGAAATCTTTCAAGCTCTAAATGGGGTTCCATTGCACACAGCCGTTCATTATATTTTCTATCACTCTCCCATCGTCCAGATATGACTAAACTACTGTGTCAGATCGGACGTTATCCGTCTATCAATGATAGAGACGTAATTATTTTGTTTTCTTTTTAGATCACATGTCATACAAACTCTGTGTGTTATGTTGGAGGATGCTGCATAAATCCGGACGGAATGGCGGTAAGAATACATAAATTTAAAGAGTAACTACACTTCAGGAACTGACTGAATCAGATCCCAAACCCTATCCCCAACATCAAAGGGAAAGTTTGACAAAGACATCCCAACAAACAATAAATTACAAGTGATAAGCCGAGTCAGCAGCTCTTTCCCAAATAGGTGGCAACTTAGCTATCTTTATTGAACTAAATAATTTAGACCAACCGAAGGGTTACAACAGACTAAGCAAATTATACGAAAAACATTTAACAACTAAGTCTACCATTTCTTTTTTTGCCTCTCCTCAATATCGGGGTCAACTCTGAACGGAAGGAATTTGCTCCCCTAGGAGCAAATTCCTGCCTTTAAGGGTTGACCCAATGTTTGAAGGGCTACTTCGCCTGGGGGAAGCAAAAACAAAAAGGGGGGGGGCGTAAATCGACCGAAAACATAGAGCTGTACCCATATACATTTAGGAAGGAATTCAAAAGAAAAGTCTGAATCTGCTAGTTGCTATGGTAACGCAGATATGGCCATTTTATTAGCAGTATCGGTCTGCAAGACCAGATTTCAGTCAACATTTTATCATTTTATATCGAAAACTGTCGTTTGCACAACCAGTTTTTCTCAAATTCATTTGAAGTTTAAGTTCACCCGAGCCAAAGTTTAGCTTAGGGTAGGCCTCAATCGTCCGTCCATATATCTTCTCAAATATTTTCTCCACCGAAGCTGCTGGGCCGATTGAATATAAGTTCCCTGAGTCGAAGGAACGCAAATTTGTTCGAACGGCCATGGTTACATGACCCAGGTGGTCACCATACACATATATTGTTAAAACCAGTAAAACGTAATTGGAAATAAAAAATGCTCGATGACATTGGAACTCGGTATACAACATCCGGGACTCATGCAACATTAAGTTTGTTCCACTAATGATCCTTGACTGCTGATCTGTGATATTTTTTACGGAAAGGTTGAATTGGTTCCCTTGTGTTTTATGGAGAAACACTAAAACAGTTGACCTCTCAGAAACCACTGGTGTATATGGTTTCAGAGTATAGTCAAGTAAATGAGTGCATGACGATAATTCAGTAATGCATATCTCGTTTTATTTTTATCTTTGTCCGCTGTCACTCATGTTTGAACAATTTCAGGAATATGCTGTGACATAGTAAAGTGTATACTAAATATTTCAGTTGTCAGTCTTATCTCGCCAGTTAGACGTAGCCGACACTGGCGACATCAAGGTCGGTTTTCCAGCAGATTTCTCTCTCTATGACCAGAACGGGGACCGCTATATCACCTCGACCGAGTTTGAATACGCTGTTCTCACTCATTTGGACAACCTTGCCAACCCAAAATACCTTGAGGTGGTGTTCATGGATGCAGATGTGAATGGTATGTCAATACACTCATTGCTGTTGCCTCACGCTTTCTCAAACAAGTTAGGCGCGAAATAGCCTTTTTGTGCTGACGTGCCGTGAAACCCATATCATTCAAACACTGGTATCTCTAGTACCCCCCTTTATCAAAGAACATAGGTTAGACGCATTTCATGCTATCGCGGCTCTTTTCTTTCTCCCTCTCTCTGAGCGACGGCTCGAAATAGACTAAAATATTGTCTCAAAGAGCCGTTAAACTCAAAACAACCAACAAACCAAATAATATAGTTTTTTAACATTTCAGTTCTTTTTATTAAGCACGCATGATGATAGTGGTTTGGGGGGGGGGGGGGGGGGGGAGGAGGGGGGGCGATTATGTTTTGCCCCTGTCTCCATCCGTCGCGCTTAAAAAGTTCGTGTAATCAACTCCTCCCAGATTTTTCAAACAATGAATTTAAAACTTTGCACAGATGCTACAAGCATATCAAAGATGTGCATGTGACTTTTTGCACACGAAAACAAGTAATGTTTGACAAAATTTTGGCATTTTCAACTTGAGATAAGACTTCAGTATCGGGTAGCATGGTTTTGTCATCAACTCTTCCCAGAGCTTTTTTGTGCGATGACTGCTGGCATTATATATTATTATTATTATTATTATCGTTATTATTATAATTATTATTATTATTTTCGGGTTTACTACAAGTAGTTAGGTGTTTCGGATATACGCTACGCTTAAATTTCTTTTTCCTATCGAAATTATGCTGAATACGCTGTTGAAGCCGATTGAATGTATAATTATCATTGTCATCATTATTTCCTCGGTCATCATGATGATAATCTCTGCTCCCCAGGTTACATTTTAATGTAATTGGGGTGTTGTGAAGATAATAATACTTTTTAGTCGCTAAACTTGAATGACTGAATATGTTTTCTGGCCTTTTCTTACTCCCTCTCCTTTCTTTTCTGTAGTCTGAATTAATCGTATCATTACATTTAGATTTATATGTTCGTAAGCTGCCTGTAACTGCTACGTTTTGTATATGTACAGTTCCTCTTATGTCATGTATGTGACCTGAGTGAATAAAGTGATTTTGACTTCACTTGACTTGACTTCAAGCAATGAATTTGAAACTTTGCACAGACGCTAAAAGCGTATTGAAGATGTGCATAAAATAAAATAAAAAAATAAAAAATTATTGCATTTTTGACATAGACGTACTTGAGATTAGATGTCAGAATAGGGTAAACATCGTCTCCCAGAATTTTCGAGTAATTAACACGGGGGCTTCATCTGTGTCTTACAGACACAACTTTCTTGTCTCAAACTGCTGGTATTTCAAAATAAAATTTCTGGGACCAGAAAATTTACTTCAGTGTATCAGTAGTTTGAGACGAACTTCGACTTCGAGATTTCGAGAGGCCACCGTATTTTCATATTGATTTCTTTGACACTCATGTAAGTTGATATGACTTATACTTCATCGCCTATATTCACCATTTCGCCGAAAAGCCTTTCAAAAGATGTTCTATAAAAATAGCGTTGGCCTTGCCTTTGGGAACATAATACATAAACAGACTTGTTGGCAACTTTGTTTTAAATTATATTATAAATTCAAGTTATGAAGCACTTAATCTGAAATACACTGCAATTACACAGGTGGCAGATACTTATTGCTGTGTCAAATGCCTGTCAGTTAGAGTGAGTGATATGGATTTTACGGCACATCCGCACCAAAAGGCTATTTCGCGCCGAAAACGCTCTAAAAAGAATACGTGTTTTATGCATAAGGTCAGAAATGAATGCACAGTATAAAAATGAATCAAGTCGGGTATGTGGTAAAACACGCCGATCAACGGCTATCTTAAGACTGATAACACAAAGCGAACTGTCGACCAGCAAGATGACTAAACACAAATTTAAATCAACTGTTGTAAAAACTCCTCGACTTAACTAAACTATATTGCCTGTCAGTTAGAAGTCCTAAAACACAAATTTTGATTTTGCTCGACCTGCAGAGACGTGTATAATGGTCTGAGACGTTTTGTCATTTAGTTAAAACAGCCTTCCAGTCCGATGTGAGTCTTCGCTGCCCAATTGAAACCCTTTAATAACCTATAAGCGCACAGCGAAGACTCTGATCGGACTGGGAGGGTGTCAAGGCTGATCTGAATCTCCGCTGGGCGCACATGCCACTAAGTTTGTTTTGTCGTGTCGCGGTTCTTATATTAATTGATTTTATTGTAAATTTGCAGGAGACAAAAAGCTTGATGAGGATGAATTCATTTTGGCACCCTGGGATTTTGCTGGTAAGACTTATCTTGAATGAACACACCTTTAGGTAGGGTCAAGTCAGCTGAATTCGGACAGCAGGTAAATTCGGAGGGTGACTTTGTTTCCTTCATATGTCAGTTGTTTGGAATTAAAATAAAAATAAATGAGCAAACAGTGAAAATCCTAATGAGACGGCTCATTGTGAGCCGTCTCATCTGAATTTTCACTGTTTGCAATAGTATGTCCGAATTTACCTGCTGTCCGAACTTACCTGACTTTACCCTTATACAGTCTGTCATTTTCAACTTCCCTTCTCAACGGGGGAGAACTCTTAAAAGAAAGAGCTGGCTCCCAACGCAGCAACTTTTTCCATTAAGAGTAAATCCTCTTTTGAAGGAGTTGAGCGTCCGGAAAAGCAAACAGGGATGTTCGAAAGTGTTCCCCTTTGTAAAAGTGGCGGAAAAGTTTTGAGGTAAACCCATACGCCTTAATTTGATAACAGAGAAACGAACGACTGTTAGCGTTTAACAGTCCCTTTGTCAGTATTTGGCAACACGATAAGGTAATAACGAGCCGGTGTAACGAAGTAAAGTGACCCCCATAGAATAACGACCCCCCGGTCATTATTCTTTAAAGAATTGTGACTCCCCGGTCATAATTTTATGACTCCCCGGTCATAATATTATGACCCCCACACACGAAATAAATCGACCCCTCGCGAAGAATTGTGACCCCCATAGAATAACGACCCCTGGTCATTATTCTTTAAAAAAAAGCGACACCCCCGCCGGTCATAATATTATTTTCCCTCTATGCGAAGTTAAATGACTATCAGCAAAAAAGGTTAAATGACTATCAGCAAAAAAGAAAACGTCATCCGCGTCCCCTCTCTCCCTATACCACACACACACACACGCACATTCACCGCTTTCCCCCCCCCCCCCTAAAAAAGTAATAAACAAATACATGAAATAAGCAAATAGATGAATATAGATAGATAAATAAATAAAGTCATTCCGAGTATAGTGTACGTACCTATGGCTAATACGATTTCATTTACCCATTTAAGCCTAGCACAGAGGCAAATGTGCAGACCAAGATCAGACACAGCAGAAATGCGCATCCGATCATTTTCATCGTTAGCATGAAATTTACAGCAATTTCAATAAAATGAAAAACAAGAGGGCCATGAGGCCCTGAATCGCTCACCAGAATTAAAAAAAGGGTCAAAGATCAAACTAGTATCATTACTTGAACAAACCTATATGATGATACTATATGAATCCCAAAATGCTGGATATCATACTTTCAATATCATTAGATTTTTCGGAGAAGAAGAATTTTAAAGGTTTATAACACGTGTGAGCATAACGGATATTTCGATCATGTGACCAGAACCATTCAAGCAAACTGTTGTTTGCATGACTCATGGAGGTTCCATGTATTCTGTATTCTTCACCTCCTGCATAGGAGAACCATGCATATGCATGTAAAAAGAGTTTGTTACCAATTAAGATTAGATACACTCTAAGAATGTCTTTAAAACTGTGACATTTTGCTTCTATCAGCTCAGTTGTTTCGTTTAACAGAGATGTCTGAAGCTGTTGAAATACGACCAAAGAATGGCCTTGATCTTTGGTACTAAAATTCTTTACCAGAGTCTTCAAAAATTTGTTTTGACATTTTATAATATAAAGAAAATTTGACCTTGTTATGAAAAAGGTCAAAGTCAATGCAATATCATCTACTGCAAGTTTTATTATTGATAATACTTGTAGATGTAGTTGTTGCTACTGCAGCTGCTTCTGCTATCGTTGCAGTAGTAGTGTTACAAATTTCATGAAGACAATTTGTTTTCGTGCTATTCAAGGAAATTTGACAAAATCTTCAACCCGGAAAAGGACCAGACACATGTTATTTCGATACGTTTGTAAATAAGTATCAGTCTACTCAATGTACGTTTCTTTAGAAACTAGTGGCCGGGGGTTTCTTTAAAAAATGTGACGATAAGGTGACGTGTTCGAGGAGTGATTTAACTTTGCGTGGGAAAGATGTGTGTGTTGGGGGTTTATTAGACTTGCTGCAGTCGGATATATTAAATTGTCACATATATATAATTTTAATCCTACTTGATATTTCACTTCTTCTTTTTTAAGGTCGATGCTTGGCTAGTCTAGAAATGAAATTTTCTCTTATGGGTTTGTCTGAGATATATCCGACTTGTGCTAAGCGAAATGTTCTAGGAGAGGTCATTGACAGTTTATGGCTATTAAATTGACTGTAGCTAATCTTTAGATGGTCAGATTAAAGAACTCAGCATCAATTTGTTTACATAACTATTCATTAATTGTTTAACAGCCACACAACCCTTAGATATCAAGCGGATAAAATTGTTCTACTGCAGAAGTGTTTCCTCATGGTACATTTTTATTTTAAGGTTACAGAAGCAATATAGACAGTCTGTGTATTTTGGATTTGAGTTTATTCATGTGTTGAAAAAGGCACTGTGGAAAAGCCTTCAAGCTTGGAAAAAAATTCCCCTTCAGAAATACCATTTACTGATGTAAAAATGGTTGTGTTTTGTACCTTGTTTAAATATCTAAACTTCAACTCCAGATATTTCAAATTCCGGGATCTACCTGAACTAGAGGTGTCTTTAATTTACTGTAAAAATATCTGCATTTTATTTAAAAAGCGACATCACTATATCATTCTCAGACATACATGCAGTTGCCTGCATTTGAATGAGATATACAGCTGTATTCCTCCCGATTGTAGATATCTAGTAGATACCAGTATTCAAGCACAGATATCTCCTTTTGCATTACTGACATCTCATGATATCTCCTTTGGCAATATAGACATTTCCATTTCACATGCTACAATCTTTATTTACCTCTCGGTCGCCATTAGTGTTTATCCATTAAATATGGCAATCAATTTGGGTTTGTACCCGTTAAATATAAATATCTTTATCTAAAACACAGATATCTCTATTTATAAATAGAAATGTGTGCATTTAAGTATAAATGCAGCTATCTTTATACCATTTAGTGATATCTCTAATTTCACTACAGATATTTCTAACTCAAAATGCAGATATCGAACTTTTAATTAGAGATATCTCTTTCTAATATGAAGATAGACATATCTTTATTTTAAATATAGATATCTGTATTTAAATTAGAGATGTCTATATTTTTATATAGATATCTCAACATAATTATACATTGTAATACTCTTTTGAAAATATAGATATCTCTAATTAAAATATAGATACCTCTATTTCAAATACAGCTATCTGTTCTATCTTTAAATAGAATAATTTGGATTTCTAGTTTTTATATCTGTATTAAAGATAAAGATATCTGCTTTTAAGATTGAAATACAGAGATCTCTTTTTTGCACTTTGTGGAAACAGATATCCCCCTAGCCTGAGAAAAGTTTTACATGTAAGCCTGAATCTGAATGATTAAGGTGAAATGTCAATGAGACATTCCTTTTGAGAAGACTGGTCTTGACCTGAGACTGTGTAACCAGTTTTAATGTCAGCGTCTATCTGTCATTCATGATGTGTGTATTTTAATTTTCGTAATGACGTTACCCCCGCCCCCTACCTCAGCAAAACATATCCATAGCCGCAGTATGTCATTCAAGGCTGTCACAAGTTGCATTCTTCCGCAGTACAATGAGGTGCTCATAAGACCATTTTGCTAAGAATGTCTGGAGAGTACGCAGTTGATTGAGAACTATTGTGCATGTTTAAATGTTTTATGATATCTGAATAATGAAATCAGGGGCCAAAAACTGTAGTGAAAACAAAGTGCATTTTAGAAATCAATCCGCCAATTGTGCTTACGTTACCTTATTCGCCCCTTTACTTTTTTTTCAGTTACAACAAATTAGCTGTCCCCTAAAAACTGTTGAAAGGGTGTAAACTTGCTTAAAATTATATTCTAAGTTTGTCAATCAATGCAGAGAACGTAATGTATTTTTTTCTTCATATTCTTAAGGCCTCCGGGGCCGATTTATTGGACATTACGGCAGCTATATGTTTATCGGTGGCTGTTCATTTGAAAAAAAAACATGGTGTACTGTTGGCGACAATGCAGAAACTGAAACAATTCAATTCAATTCCAGATATGCCGGACCGCATAGCGCAATCGGTAGGGCACCTGACTCATAAGCCAGAGGTCCTGGGTTCAATACCCGGTCCGGCCACTTACTTTCATTTCTCCTTCCGCTGATTCAAGAAGGGCAGTAACTGTTGTCAGTTACTGGTGAGTAACTGTTGTCAGTTACTGGTGAAAGTAAGTGCACTTAGTACTGGTTAACCGCGGCCCGTTAAAAGCCTGCCCAGGAATAGTGTGGTTAGGTTAACTGTCCGTCCCGACATTACCTTAGCTGTTTATCCTAGACGTTAAACAATAGCACAACAAAAACAATTCCAGATATCCCGCCCAAGACACCATGTGGGAAAAGACAACACAAAATTATGCACCACCACAGATATCACGAGTGGCAGCCGAGCAGCCCTTTCCCATGTAGATGGTCACCGGGCTAGCCATAACAGCATAAACAACCGATATTAATAACAAACAAAGAACACATAAAACAACTAAGAAAACTCAAAACAGAAGTGCTGCCTTTGGACGGCCAACAATGAAATAACTGGGCGAGGGTCAGGGGTTGGCTTAACAGGGTGAGGGGATGTGGGCGGGGGGGGGGGGGGGCTAAACACGGTTGCTGTCGACCATCCCAGGCCCTGAAATGGGTACCCTCTTGTACTTGTCCATGGTAAATATGAAGTGCCGGCAACGCTAATTGTACTTAAAAGTCAGTGAAAACCAGTTATTGTTGTCAGGATTCACACAGTACGTACATACAGGATATAGCATTTTGGCAGGTGTATGATATGAATTGATGTGCGTTAAAGGCTTATTTACAAAAATCTATTTTATGTATTAGAGTTACATAGAATACAGTAAAACCTGTCTCAGATCTAGTGACCAGCTCTATTTTCATAGAATCCTTTTTTTCAGAGCTATCGGCCCTTTGATTTGTTTACGCCTGGAATAAGTTCTTCAAGGTTTTATTTCTGATTCACATTCTTTTTCACAGGGTTAAATGACCAGGTCAAACCGACAGATATTACTTTAAAACTGTAAAATTCAGGAACCAGTTCTTATCAGCTGCAAGATGTTATCAATTACCTGTCTAAACACAATCTCATAAACCTTTCAATACAACCACTATAGCTCTGCTGGGATGCCCTCAGGAATCTGAGGGTCCATCCTTGCTTGTAACAAGGCTTAGAAATCAGCCCCATAACTATAGACTGGCACAAAGAAAAAAATGTATATTCACGAAAATTTATGAAAAATCCAAATGTGTATATTTCTAAGCCTTGGGCAAGGCTAGGGGTTTATTGGTGGGTGTGTTTGTGGGGGAAGTGGGGGGTGGGGGAGGGCTGCGTTATGAGATTAAAATGTTATGACCGCAGTCATAATATTATGACGGGATGGGGTCACTATTCTTTAAAGAATAATGAATGGGGCTCGTTATTCTATGGGGAAATTCCCTTGAGTAGCACGAAAACAAATTTTCTTCATGAAATTTGTAAGCACTACTACTGCTGCAATAGCAGAAGCAGCTGCATTAGCAACAACAACATCAACAAGTGTTACTAATAACAAACTTGCAGAAGTTAATAGTCAATTAGTGGTCGATTAAGTGGGGGCTATCATTTTATAGCCATAATCGAGGGGTTAACGGGTGTAAGTATCTTCTACAAACGGAGTCACTTTTTCTATAGAATAATGACCGGGGCTCATTATTCTATGGAAATGACCGGGGGTCGTTATTCTATGGGTTTCCCTTAGAATAACGACTCCCCGGTCATTAGTCTTTAAAGACTAGAGACCCCCCTACCCCGTCATAATATTATGACTCCGCGGTCATGACATTATAATATAATGACGCCCCCACTCTCCTCTTCAACTTACACAGACACACACAGACACACACACACATTCTTCCCAACAAGATCAACAAATATTACCAGATAATAAAACTTGCAGAAGTTAATAGTCAGTTAGTAATCGATTAGGTGGTGATTAATATTTCATAGCTCTCATCAAGGGGTAAACAGGAGTCAGTATATGTTAGAAACGGAGTCACTCTTTCCATAGAATAATGACCGTGTGTCGTTATTTTATGATTTCCCCTTAGAATAACGATCCCGGTCATTATTCTTTAAAGAATAGTGACCCTCCACTCCCGGTCATGATATTATGACTTCCCGGTCATAACATTATAATATTTTGACATCACCCACCCCCTCCACACACACACACACACACACCCATCCCACGCGAAGATAATTGCCTCCTCGCGAAGACTTGTGACCGCCTAGATTGACGACCACCGTCACTTTGTCTCAAAGTTGACCCCCGGCGATTTTTTAAAGGAAAGTACCCTGGTCATAATATTATGACTCCTCTACGCGAACTTAAATGACGATGCGCGAAGAAAGTGCTTATAAGGGGTCAAAAATGATTTTTCGGTATAATTCAAAATTTCCTTTCAAAAGGTGTTGCTCTGAATTCCCTATAAATAGCAGTTTCTTCATTTACAAGCAGATAGAGTAAGACTTTTGGTGTGTGTTTTTTTTATAATTGAATGTATTGAAAATAAGGAAAGGTTTATAGAGATACTCCCCCCCCCCACCAAACTTGATAATTTTTCAAAATCAACAGCAAAAAACTGTATAGTACATAAGTCTACCTGTTAATGCTAAAATCTTATATTATATCAACACCATAAGTCAAACTAACACATTGTCATTTATCTTATAATTTTATGACCGAGGTGGGGGTGGGGGGTCACTATTCTTTAAAGAAAAATGACCGGGGGTCGTTAGGGGGTCATTATTTTTTAAAGGGAGTCAGTATTTTATAGAAAAGGGGTCACTTTTTCTGAAGAATAATGACCGGGGGTCGTTATTCTATGGGGGTCTCTTTACTTCGTTACACCGGCTCCCAGACCAACCCTGGTTAATTATGTATATACACAAAGGCTATAACGAAACGAAAACGAGCGTATGACTTTTTCGTTTTGTATCAGCTCTTTTTCGTTTCGTAGCATCCTTGACAACATTGTTAACGAGGTGTGCTGACAGTGGTGAAGACATGAACGGAAAAACAAACAGGTTTCCTCAATGAACCCCGACTAAACCAATACCAGTTTGCAATGCCGGGGAAAGTTCCAGAACGACAGAGCTTTACTTTCCAAGCCACACTTAATTGTTGACCGCGACGGTGAATGTAAACTCATTATTACCTAGTGACTTCTCTGCCTCAGTTCGGACAAGACCATTTATGATCTAAGTGGTGACGGATTGGATTTTCATTATTATGCTTATTGCTACATGTATGCAATCAATGTAGGGTCCTATCAGACGCATCTGATTTTTGGTAAACACCGTTTGGAAGAACCCATTTAATGGGACATGAGGCATAAATCAATTAATCTATTAATGCCTAGCGTTTCATGAAAAGATACGCAAAAAGTGCAGCTAAGATCAGACGCCAAAGAACGCGTTGTTTAATCAAGGCATCCACTGTTAGCCAATTTACAGCCATTTCTATAACAGGGATAAAAAGTAAACCAAACTATCCTAAAATTATGAATTTCAGTTTATTAGAATAGAAGATTGAACTACACATTTATAAATACATTTAGTACGATGCAATTAAATGGACTACGACAAAACAAACGAAGTGACATGTGCACCCAGCGAAGAGTCAGATCATTCGCCCAGTCTGATCAGACTCTTCGAGTTGCACTAAAGGAGTAGCTAAGGGTCTAAGCTAGCTCTATGCGGACAGCAAAGACTGATCAGAATGGGCGGATGCTCAGGCTGATCCGTCTTCGCTGGGCGCACATGCAACCTTGTTCGTTTTGTCGTGTTGCGGCTCAATTGTGTTTTTGTTCATTCCAGATGAAGGAGACTTGGAGAAACTCAACGACAGGATTTGAGCTGCGACACGAGAAAACCAACAAAGTGGTTGTGCGCCAAGCGCAGACTCAAATCAACCAGGGCATCCGGACAATCTTATCAGTCTTCGCTTTGCGCTTAAAGGGTAGCTGAGGGTCTAGGCTACATTCATGCGGACAGCGAAGACTCTGATCAGAGTGGGCGGATGCCCAGGCTGATCTGAGTCTGCGCTGGGCGCACAACCACTTTGTTGGTTTTGTCACACCGCGGCTCATTTAGCTGTTTTCTACGTTACAAATATTCTCCCTAAACACTCGATTGTAACAGATCCGTTCAACACCATTCATTATACTATTCATATCCATACTGTTTTAATAACATTCTTATATATGATCTGATTGTTCAGACTGGCTTTTAGTGATGGTTGGTTGTTTTGTGTTTAACGACCCTTTGTCAGTATATATGAAGTCGTTTCCCACAAAGAAAAAGTAAGAAGAGGGAGATCAAATGAACACAAACAACGTTAACAAAACACACACACACACACACACACATACATACACACACACACACATACACACACACACACACACACACACACACACACACACACAAACAGCCATCATCCTGCAACTTCTTCAAGGGCCTGTCTTACATAAATGACCCCATTTCTCTCCTGGTGGTATAAATTAATTTAATAACAACTGCAATATTTCCACTGTAGTTTCTTGATTGTCATTGACCAGTTATAAACAAGGAAAACATCTTGAACCATTTGGATCAATTTACTTTGCAAGCAAACTGACCGTTTTTCGGCATAAGATGATAATACACAATACTAGTGCAGGCGAAGTGTCCTATTCATTGTCTCACTTCTATGTTTCAATATTTACACTAGCTACTGACTTCCCACAGGTGAACCGTATAGAGCAACTGTCTTCATACACGGATGAACGACAGCTGATCATGTGACGTTGTCGTCAAGCGACGTCTAAGGTAAACAAACGTCTTGATTGGTCCGCGTAACGTTCGATTGATGCCACGCTATGGCGACGGCTGTTTAACGTAATGGCCGAATACGTCGTTTCTGTCTTTTCTCCGACACATATTCTACATTAAATTACCACAAAAATAGCACAGGAAGGGTCTAAAAATAAAGTGTAAATATAAGAATAAAATTTTGATTTTTCAGCGTTCATCGTGTGGAGAAGCCAGTGGTCGTCGTTAAATTTCAGAAGAAGCGCTTTGCGCTTCATGGAATTTTAGCTCCGCCCACTGGCTTCATCAAACGATGAACGCTGAAAAATCAAATTTCAATTCTTAATTGCTGAACGGAAAACGAGAAAACAGGTTTTGATTATTGTTTTTACAAAAACCGCTTCTACATGTACATACAGCAACAATGTGTATGTTTATCAAGCGACATATTATCATCAAACGTAAAGGTCTGGTAAATGGTGCTGGATAGCTTTCAGCACCGGAGCGTCATACTAATTTGGATAATATCAGGGCAAGGGGCTTTAGTGCTTGCAGTAGGTGCGGGTGGGGGTTGTTCTCGCCTATAATCTCTTCTCTTTCTCCCTCCTATTCGGAGACAGTTCGATAAAGACTGAAATACTGTGTCAAGGACCTGTTAAACCCAAAACAACCAGCCAACTAACAAAAAATAACCGATTTTAACTGTTTTTTGTTTAGTGACTTTAACCACTGGGAGAGAAATGGGCTCTTATACATGTATGGGTACACCATATTTTCCCACCATTTTTACAAAGGGGAACAACTGTGACTTCCTGTTTGCTTCAATAAGCAACGTAGCTCTTCCTTGCTAGAGTGCACTCTGAGCCGCGACGCGAGAAAACCAACACTATGGTTGTGCGGGCAGCGCAGACTCAGATCAGCCTGGACATCCACCATGTCTGATCAGAGTCTTCGCTGGCCGCATGGAGGTAGCTTAGTCCCTCAGCTACCCTTTTAGCGCTTAGCAAAGAAACTTATCAAACTGGGCGGCTGTCCAGGCTGATCTGAGTCTGTGCTGGGCGCAAAACCACATTGTTCGTTTTCTCGTGTCGCGGCTCACCCTTTTCTTTAAGAGTGTGCTCCCCCCCCCCCCCCCCCCCCCCGACATTGAGGAGAGAAGCAAAATATATTGAGTTGCTTTCCCTGAAAGTGCACCCATTCACCTTAAGCTAGTATCAACAGCTCACTATCTTACCACCATATATTGTATGACAGATCTGTTCACATTCGCATGAAATGGGTGATATATACGTATACTGTTCTCTATTTCCGCTATTCAAAACTTTCACGACTGGGCAACGCGCAATTCCATTTCACCTGAAGATAGAAAAGTCAAGCTTTTACAAATAATTCGCCAAAATATAAACAAGAAGCCCTGAATCACCCACCTGAGTTAAAAGGGCAAACATCAAACTATGGTCCTCATTTGAACAAACCTGATAGTTTGAAACTGTCAAAATAGGGGAGACATTGGTTAAGGGTCAAACAGTGCCATTGACTTCCATTGCTTAAAACGTTCATGTACTCATTTGTTTGGCTGTAATTATCCTTTGCACCGAAATACTGTTCAGGTTCCATGAACTCTTATATTTACGCATTTTCCCATATAAAAACACCAGAAAGCAAATTTGACGTTGCCATAAAAATGCCAAGGTCAACCCAAGGTCATCATTTGAGCAATCTTGGACCAAAATCTTCAAAACTTTCCCTGAAATCTTATGCTCTAGCTTTTTCCATATTTGACCGAGCCGTAATATAGGTCAAGGTCAACCTAAGGTCATCATTTAAATAATCTTGATAGTACTCCAATACCTGGTGATTCTAGGCTATCGGTCAATTCGTTCTGAAGGAGAAGATTTTTCATGAGTTTTTTTATATATGGGCATGGCGGCCATGTTGGTCATGTGACATGAACCGTTTAATCAAATAATCGTTCCCATAGCCCTTGAAGGCTTAATTTGGAACTTAGATATAATTGGCCCAGTGGCTTTTGAGAAGCTGCTTGAAACTATCAAAATAACAGAGGCCTGGGTCAAAGAATGTCCTTGTCCTCTTGTACTCTCAAAAATCATCATGTACTCATTAAGACGACTGTATATACAATTTTTAGGCAATAAGCTTCATAACTTCCCATGGAACCGTATGTCTAGCATTTTCCCATATTTGACGTTGCCATTAAAAGGTCAAGGTCAAACAAATGTCATCATTTGAACAGTCTTTGTGTACTCGAGCACCCAATGCTACATACGAAGTTTCAAATTCATCTGTTTATTGATTCTGGAAAAGATTTTTGACAATTTATTTTTACCATATATGGGCATGGCGGTCATGTTGGTCATGTGACCTAGGCGGTTTGAACAAAATATTCGTTCCCTCAGCCCCTGGGTGCTCTGTATGAAATTTGGTTACAATTAGCTTAGTTGCTATGGAGGAGAATATTTTAAAATGTCGAAATATGATAGTCCTGCTCAAAGGTCAAAGAATGACCTTGACCTCTTGTACTCATAATCTTCATGTACTCAATATTTATATGACTGTATAATACCAATTTTCAGCAAAAATCTTCAACAATGTTCATGAAATCTTAAGTTCCAGCAAATTCTCAGATAAAATTTGACAATAATGTTAACTCAAGAACATAATTTGAACAATCTTGGTAGTATAATGTTTGATCGTGTGAACACAGCGGCAAATATTTCCTTGCCAAAGTTTATTTCCTTGCCAAAGTTTATATGTAACATTTTCCTTTAAGAAAAACATCGCAAAAATTTGGGCAAACTTTCTATGACAAAGTAAACTTTGGACGTATGAACGAGGCCTTATATGTAAATGATACGTAAATAAGCATATTGGTTAGTTTGAAGTAAAAACAGCTGCAGTAGTTATTACAATACTCATGAAAACGGCAAACCCGAAATTTCGGGATTTTTTTTATATATAACTCCACCAGTTTAAAGTTTACAAAGGTGAAATTTTTACAAATATACCTTATATACAAATACGAGTATAATTAAAGTCTTAAAGAGCTCCTTCAAGAGCAGAGAACACATTCAGAAGAAAGAAACATGGGCCAGACTACGTAGTTTCGGCTAATAAAGCCTCATCAGTGACCCTGGCAAAAATAAGATATAATCTGCACTACGGATGATGTACGGGGAGACGTTTTACGGTCGACACACGGCACAACACCAGCTGTAGTAAAGTAAAATTAAAATCTTAAAGAGATCCTTCAAGAGCAGAGAACACATTCAGAAGCAGCACCATGTGCCAGACTACATAGTTTCGGCTAATGAAGCCTCTTCAGTATATTTTGGCAAATTATTTGCAGGTGATTGATTTTCTAATTTCGAAGAATGGAACTGTGCATTAAATTTTACATTTACCAGTCGTGGTTTTGTTCCATGTGCACTTCGAATCGCTTAAAGTCTTTCTGCATTCATAGTTTTACATATTACATGTACTATATATAAGCCGCGACACAACAAAACCAAAAACGTTGCATTTGCGCCGGTGAGACTCAGATCATCCTGAACACCCGCCCAGTCTGATCAGATTCATCGCTGTCCGCATGGAGGTTGCTTAGACACTTAGCTACCCTTTCAGCGCTTAGCAAAGAGTCCGGTCAGACTGGACGAATGCCAAGGCTGATCTGAGTCTGCCTTGGGTGCTCAACCACTGTGTTGGTTTTCTCGTGTCTCGTCTCAATTATAGAGAATACCATGTTAGTGTCTTTTCGGGCGAGACCAGAAACAGCGTACGAATACTGGGGCTTGCCGAGCTGGTCCGACATGTTTCTGGTCGAGCCTTTCTATTTATCATGCATCATTAGAAGATTTTTAAAAGGCGTGAAGAGCGTCAAACAAATGAAAAGCAAACAGTTGTTTAAGAACTTGCTGACGTTGCGAATGCGTTATGGCGGAAATCGGTGACGTAATTTAACCAATCGAACGTTGCTATCACGGACCGCGTCAGTATGTAGCCAATCATCTTCAGGGACCACTTCTCAAGACATCGCCTGCATTCGCGCAAGCGCAGTTCTAAAGTTACATTATATCACAGTATATTATCATACTCCTGTTATCAGCCAGACTTTGCAGCAGATGCATGATAAATGTCTATATTATCAGTTTGTTGTTTGTCACAATCTGAGCGAAATAAAAGTTGTGTTCTGTTCTGTACTTAATGTTGTTATCGTTATTACTCTAAATAATTGGACATCTTAATAAGCAGCTAGAGAAAACTTCGAAGGTCTTGAAAGTTTACTGTCAGGACTTTGAAGGCCTAGATTAAACTCTCTAATTAAGCTGAAATTCAGATATCTGCATGTGAAATACAGATGTCTCTAATAGAAATGCAGACATCTGTAATTGAAATTCAGGTCTCTGTATTTCAACATTAAATACAAATATCTGCATTTGAAATACAGATATCGCATTTCAATTACAGACATCTGTATTTATGGTTGGAATAGAGATATCTCTATTTACTGCACTCATTGGAAACTGATGCCTTCTTCGCCGATTTGTCACCGAGTGGTGCATTTAACTAAGTGATATTAATTAGATGAACGACTATTCGGACAGAGCCCTATCTCTACATTCTGCCATACGCCATGTTCAGTCATTCTAGGCAGATATACGGTGTAGACCCTGGGTTACAATACTCTGATTACTGTAGCCGGGCCGCGTAGCGCAGTCGGTAGCGCGTCTGACTGAAGAGCCAGAGGTACCGGGTTCGTTACCCAGTCCGGCCACATACTTTCGTGGAAATTGATCATGAAATCTTTTCTAAGGTCATTTTCCCCCTTCCACTGATTCAAGAAGGGCAGTTGTCAGTTACTGGTGAAAGTATGGACACTTAGTACTGGTTAACCGCTTAGGAGGTCTAAGCCTCCCCAGGAATAGTGTGGTTAGGTTAACTGACCGTCCCGACATGACCATAGCTGTTTACCGTGGACGTAAAGCAACAACACAACAACTGATTACTGTATGCTTCTTTAACCTGCACATGGGTAGTTGAATTTAAATGCACGTAGAATTAGAAACTAGACAAGGAAAGTGAAAAAACTGACAAAGAAACTGAATTGCGAAATCGCAAGCAGTACAATTAGTTCAGGATTTATATAACACTCAATTGAAGGCAGTCATGACAGTCAGAATTGAGTTTGTAACATTAGCGTATACTTAATAAATGTAGGTAAATATATTATAAATATATTGATAAACCGATATATTTTGAACCTAAAGATTGTTTGGTTGGTTAATTTGGGTTTACCGGCCCTTTGAGACAGTATTTCAGTCTATATCGGACCGACTCCAAAAGAGGGAGAGAGAGAAAGAAGAGAGAAATGATAGACGAGAGAAAATATGTCAAAACAACCCCCACCGCACCTATTGCAAGCACAGTAGGCCCTCGCCTTACTACTATCCAAAAGGAACCTAAAGAACTCTTGTCAAACTGTTGTGAATGTGTTTTGATAATTCTATTTGCGAGTTTTTACGCTCTGCTTCCCTACTTTTTAGATTCAACCTTAGTACAACTGGGTCAGAACGAATCTATGTTAATTATTATATTTTTGTTTTGAGTAAAGAGAAGGTTTCAGATTCAGTCGTATTTCTTTTGGCATGACTCACACGGGTAGGCGGCGATCGAAAACGCTCGTGCAATCAACGAACGCGGATCAAAAACCGCTAGAAACATCGTTTTCGACTGCAAATTGGCGAAAATTAGCATTCGAAAACGCTGTTTCTAAAGGTTTTTGATCCGCGTTAATCGATTGTTCAGAGCGTTTACGATTGCCGCCTACCCGGTGTGTGACTATAAATAAAAATGTCTCAAAATTACGTAAGTCAGCATGTCAGTGACCGCAAGTACCCTGAAGTATTTATACACTTCAAACTTCGCTTTATAAACAATGCGAATGCGCAGGCTGATCGGAGCCTTTGATGCTCGCGCATGCGCCAACCACCCATTCTGTGTATCACTGCTGACTGTTATACGATGGTTCGAGTGAGTGAGTCATATGTGTTTTACGGTACATTAGCACAAAAAAAGGGCTATTTCGCGCCGAAAACGCTATAAAAGTGTACATTATATATGCATTAGGGCAGAAATGTATGCATTAGGGCAGAAATGAATACACAATATTAAAATGAATCAAGTCGGGTATGTAGTAAAATACGCCGGTCAACGGCTATCATAAGACTGACAACATAAAACGAACTCTTGACCAGCGAGATGGGTAGTCACAAATTTAAATCAACTGTCGTAAAAATACCTCGACTTAGCTAAATTAAATTTTACTACATATACCGATCTCTTTTAAAATGAGAAGATTTTGCTGGTTCAACCGTGTCAAACGATAGTTCGGTTTTCCTTTTGATAAGCGAAATGTGTGTCATTTGTTTTGAGAAGAAACGGTAGCCGTCTTCTGACAAATAGTTTTTGTGGAGCTAGGAAGTATATTATCTAAAACCATTTCAATATATTTTACTCTTTATATGTGTTTTGTGGTCCTGTCAAGAATATTGCATTTATAACTTTCTGATCATGTTAATTGTAAGCAAAGGTGGGCGAAAACAAGAGCTCCCGGGAAAAAACTCCTGGCCTTCCGCCGTAAAACGAAATTTCCGACCGTAAAACCAATGAATTATCTCCCCAAATGACAATTTGCAAGATAGTTATCCCCTAAATAAGCAGATTTGCTGTGTATATTGACGGTTCTTAAATGCATAATACATTGCGACACGAGAAAACCAACAAAGTGGTTGTGCGCCCAGCGCAGACTCAGATCAGCCTGGGCATCCGCCCAGTCTGATCAGAGTTCGCTGTCCGCATTGAGGTAGCTTCGACCCTCAGCTACCCTTTGAACACTTAAAGTCTCCATAGTCCTATCAGCGGTAAAAAACGGCTAAATTCAAATCATTGTAAACAGCTGTTCAACCTTCACGTTTGGTAATAAAATGCCAGTTGGTGTGCATATATTGAGTTATATAACAAGCAAAAAGTAGAGAAAACAAGTTTTTGAAAAATAACAAATCGCTTCACAAAATACAAATTCCTGTTCTGGTTTCCCGTCTAGCAATGCTATATAAACATAGGCGGGATAGTGATTGGGACTCCACACCTGTACATTGTATTTTAACCATTTTATGAAATCGAAAGTAGGTCATTTTAGTTACCAACTAAAATGACCCAAATAAGTTTTCAAAGCCTTTTTATGTGAAACTGAAGGATGTTTTATTTGTTTAAAGCTGGCTAATCACGGTCACTTACAATGACGAAACAATAGTAAGAAGCTTGCAGCGATAACTCATGATAAAATTTTTCATGCTGATGGAGCAATGGGGCCTTTAACGAAGAGTCTGATCAAACTGGGCGGATACTTAGGCTGATCTGAGTCTGCGCTTGGCGCAAAACCACTTTGTTGGGTTTCTCGTGTCGCAGCTCATATAATTGCACGGTTATCACAGTCAGGGAAAAGCATTTTTTCTTAAAACTGTACTGCTTGTGGAATAAAAATGGTACATTTCCTTTATTATCATTCGTTTGCTTTTCAATTTTACCTTTTCTGAAAATGGACCTCTGTCTTTTCTATAACAATTTTTATGTTTCCGGTAATTCATATGGCTTAATGCTTTACCAGAATTGAGAGGAAAGAGTATTATATCAACGGTGTAGTTTCTATTTTTGCTCAGTGTACTAATTTAAAGGAATTTAAAGTTAATAAGGTGCAAACACTTTAGGTAACAGGCCAGTTCTCATCTTTTGGCTCTCACATGCTATCATATCATTTTTTATCCTTTTGTAATAAGATGTTGGTTGGCTGGTTGTTATTGGTTTAACGGCTCTTTAAGACAGTATTTAAGTCTATATCGAACCGTCTGCCAAAGGAGAAAGCAAAGGAAAAGAAAAGGAAGATGAGACAAAACAAAGTCAAAACTAACCCCATCTCTAACCCGCTGCAAGCGCAGCACAGTATAACAGAGAGGGCGGCTCTCGCCTAGACAGGTCCTTATGTTATATCCAAAGAAGGAACATAAATATCTCATGATTGTGTCAGACTACTTTACAAAATGGGTTGATGACATTCCTTTGAAAAGAATGGAGGCGGCCCATATTGCAGAAAGACGAATCGACAGGTTTGTCTCCATACTTGGAGTATCTTTGCAAGAAGTTTGTAAGATTCTGGGCACTGATAAAACCCGTACTCGGGCACTGATAAAAGCCTTACCCTTAGGGGACCTCCATACGAGCCCAACTACCATCTAATTGTGTGAACCGCGGCGGAGGGTGAGGGTGAAGGTTTGGGCCCAGTAAAACCGGTTTAAACTCCCGAGTAGTTATTACTGACCGTTTCAAGGCGGTACTTTCGTTGCGGTTACATTTGTTTTATGTTCAGTGCTGTTTAACTTATTGTGTTTTCATTTTAGCCTTTCTGTTGGTCTAAATTATTTAGTTCAGTAAAGATAGCTGAGTTGCCGTCTATTTGGGAAAGAGCTGTTGACTCGGCTTATCACTTGTAATGTATTGGTTGTTGGGATGTCTTTGTCAATCTTTCAATGTTGGGGATAGGGTTTGGGATCTGAGTCAGTCAGTTCCTGAAGTGTATTTACTCTTTAAGGTTGAGTGAGAAGAGAACTAAATGACGGAATAGTAGAGCGTGGTAATAAAACCATTTAAATATGTAGCATCTTTTCTGATTCCCTTTCTGTTCCTCAATCTTTAAAATACTAGCCATTGCATATTAAAACTAAAATCTATAAGAGTTCCTTCAAAAGCAGAGAACACATCCAAAAAATTAACTGGGGCATACTTCGAAGTTTCGGCTTTTTAAGCCTCGTCAGTGACCCTGACCGGAACTTGCGACGAAAGTCAGAAAAGAACACATTGGAACTTCTAACTTTCGATAAGACTACGATTTAAAGACTGATTGTATCAAAACAGATCCAAATGATGCAACTCTCTGATTCTGGATGTACTCCTGAAACGCAATTACTTATTATAACTGAGGAAAGTAACTTTTTCATTTTTTTGTCTTCTCAGACATGTTGGGCATATATTGCCGCAAAGAGGAACAAGACACCACAAGCGGGACAATATACGCCCGTTTCTGAGTGAGTTTCATCCCTAAGCAGTAATCTCAGGCAAATTTATAGCCCTGATAATCAGCCACACACAGGTACGTATGTGCGCACAATAATATTCTGTAAAAACTAATCAAAGGGCTGTCACTCCAAAATAAGGAAAGGGGAGGCAACTACTTCCATACTCAACCAACAGTTTCAAGCCGGAAAAACGCATGCTAGCAATTTTCAATTGTTTGATTGTATTGGGTTTAACGGCCCTTCTGTCTTTAACGGACCGTCTCCCAAAGAGAGGGAGAAAGAAGACAGAAATGATAGACGAGAGAAAAATGTCTACACATACCCTCCCGCACCTTCTGCACCCACAGTAGGCCCTTGCCCTACTATTGTCCAAATCAGTAGGACGGCCCGGCTTTGGAAGTTACACCCTGAACCATCGCACCACCCAACAACCCTTAGCAATTTTCATAGCAGTGTCATCAACAAGTGCATAACACGCAATATAAACTCATGCAATATGCGACAGTGGAAGAGCAATCTGATCTTGTCAGCATAAGAAGAGGATCTACTTTTATCTATATGAGCCGCAACACGACAAAACCAACAAAGTGGCATATGCGCCGCAGCAAAGACTCGGATCAGCCTGGGAATCCACCCAGACTGAGCAGGGTCTTCGCTGTGCGCTAAATAGGTCGCTCAGGGTTTAGCTTCATGCGGACAGCGAAGACTGATCAGACAGGGCGGATGCCCAGGCTGATCCGCCCAGTCTGATATTAGTCTCTGCTGAGTGCACATGCCACTTTATTGGTTTTGTCGTGTCGCGACTCATTTATGTTTTTCTCGGTCGGTGTGTTTTATAACTAAAATGTTAAACCGCCTCTTCCCTTACAAGTCGTTTTACAATTAAATACAATTTTTTGCCTCGCTGGGATGGCCGGATCGGATGCTGGTGTTGGGCAGCATGCAGTGCCGATGCCCCTTACTAATATGGATATCAGTAGGGCAAGAGCCTACGGTGCTTGCAGCTGATGCAGGTGGGGGTAGTTTGGATATCTTCCTCTCTCCTCTCGCCCATCAGATCTCTTCTTTATCCAGTCGGCCCGATATAGACTGAAATACTGTCTCAAAGAGCCGATAAACCAAAACAACTAACCAACCAAAATTGTTGTATCGCCTGCAACTAGCGGAAAGGAATATATGTTCTACGTTTAGGTGTCGTCGGCGTAGGCGGGGTAAATTTTTGTCGTTGTTTTTTTTTTCCTTCTTTTGTTGGGGGGGGGGGGGTTTTCAGCTCTGTTGTGTGTCAATGCGCATACAGGCGACACGCCATATTACGCGGAACTCTTGTCTAATGATTCTTTTATTGACATGTTTCCAACCGTTTTTACCCTTACACGTCATTTTTCAAATATGCATGTGATATTGTTTCTATTTTCATAACATGATTACTTTTCTAGTCTCCGACTGACTATATCCCTGTAAATACCAACTGAATATGAAAAAGCAATGAAATAAATGTAATGTACTGTTTCAGTGATGTCCAAAATCTGGTAATTTACTACAGTTACACTACAATTACACTCTGATTGATGGGATGTTTCTAGAACGAACTAGAATAAAGGCTATCCGTACCTTCCTGACATTGACCCAATAAATCCATTTTATCATAATCTGTATCAGCATCCTGTTGACCGATTTATTTGATTGGGTAGAAATTTGCATACGTCCCCATTCAAACTTCTGTAATGTTGAGACGTTTTTTTAATCACATCGGTATTTATCTTTTTATTTCTTATTCACTTTTTTATGAAATTTGATGCATGTAGTCAAATACGCAAACAGACATTGAAAACCAAGTGGTAGCTCATTTTTGTGGTGGGACGGGTCGGGTGATGAAACTGGGTAGCTTTCAGTGCCAGGGAATCCTACTAATTTGTCTCTCTTCTATCATTTCTCCTCTTGCTCCCTCTATCTGGAAGACGGTCCGATATAGACTGAAATACTGTCTCAAAGGGCCGTTAAACTCGAACTCACAAACCAACTGTAGTTCATCTGAGCCAAAGGCTCAGTTTTATCCGTCGCTGATCGTCGTTCTTTGTCCATAGTCCCCATTTTCAAATGACTTTTAAAAAATGCTGAGCAAAAAAAGAACAACAACAATTTTTGAAAGAAGCGTAGTATATACCTCCGCGCTCAAGTTTGTTCAAAATATAGCCATTAGATAACATATTTCCTTTTTACATGCGTATTAAAAACTTAGCAAAAACAGCGAAACTAGATTTGTAACATGAAAACCTTGTCGATATGTTACATGTATGTTGCATTTCTCAGTGGGTCTTCTGAGGTCAGACAAAGTTGTGTTGGACTTAAGATCTCAGAAGCATTGAATCTGAGCAAGGTCGGACTATGCACCATGGAATTACGTCTCTGATATTTTCATTGATTAACAAAGGGAAGAAGCTTGGAAGAAGTTCGCCCCTATGCTGGAAGCTCTGACAGAAATCAGGACAGCGTATTGAAACCTGCTATACTGTTACAATAAAGAAACCTCAAACACAAGTGGCGTTTCAGAAAGTTTTACAAAATTTATGAAATCATAGCTTTATTTAGGGGCAGGCTGGGTACAAATGCTATGCATGTATTGAAAGCTTTACAATGATACCAAATACTATTTGCTTGTTTATATACAGCGTATTTGATTAGGCCCCTTCGTATCACTGGACTAATTTCATATGAAAACTCTTTTCAGTGTTAGGCATTCAAGTCAAATATCGTTGTCAATACAAATTATATTTTTCAGCTCTTGCTCATCGTTGGCTACAATAGAAGGATGGCAACTGTTATGGATTCATTCCTGAGCAGTTCTTTTGGCGTTGTTTAAATCGACGTCAGCGTCTTTATTGAGAGATTATAGCGGTTTCACTGTTTGCATTAATTTGAATTTTAGACAGGTTTTAATGAACATATTCAAAGACTCTTACTGACAGGGTTTCGCATCCTAACATACTGTTTTCATTACAAGATCATTATAACTTTAGTAGAAAAGGGAAATTTACATGTACTACCATGCATTATGCAGATTCATGGGACTTCTGGAAACGATGTGTTTCTTGTATACTTAACATTCAATATTTCCTTTCCAGATATGCCATTGCCGCGAATCCCGCACACTTTACGCATTTGGCTGTTATTTTAGTCTTTGTCATCAGCGGAATTTTATGGCACATCATGTGCCTTGTATCGGCTGTTTCTTGCATCTGTCTTCATGACGACTAACTGGGGCATATGAAAAGGGAAATATGCCACTGATAACAGCACAGTGTATTTTGGATCAACTAAAGCACGCGGAGAAAGGTATTTTTATTGTTTGGCAAAACCAACGTATCAAAGATGTAAATGAAAGTGTTACTATCATTTAAGGTTCGATCTGAATGACTTTTGATTCCGCGTGCTCCTACTACACCCTGCTCCCGCACAGTCTAACGAATCTCTTGGTCGCTGCACCCTTTTAAATCGGGGCAGCCAACGACGCCTTTGCCAGAAGTCAGGGAGCAATGCAAAGACAGTTTCACTTCTGTCAAAATATTTTCTCTATTTACTGCAAATTTAATGGAATTACTATTAATAGTAAACATGCTACAGCAAAAGTCCACCTACTGTTATATCATCCCTTTTCAATGTAAGTTTATATCATACTCTCAGAAGTTTGTTACCTCAAGCAAATAATTAACAACCTTACAATTTGTCCGAAATACGCACACTTTAGGTTTGTTCCCGCGAGCATACAATTATTAAGCTTTCAATTTGTCCGAAATATGCACACTTTAAATCATCTTTGCTGGACCAAACCAAATCCTTGTTTGGCAAATGCACAAGCGCAGTATGTGGCCAATGTATTGTCAGGCCTTCCTCGGCATGCCAATGACTGAGTGTCTGAGTGAAACCGGGTTTAACGTTCCACCAACAACTAGGTCATACGGAGACGGGACCTCGGTTTAAAGCCTCGTCTGAAAGATCTTGCGATCCCTGATAACCAGCGTGTTATCCTCTGCACTACCGCCGTTCTTGGCAATGAATGTAAGACGACGTGTATAAAATACGCAGAACTAAACATTTACAAAGGAGCAGTGTCTATAGGGCCTGTTTCATGGCCACGACCGATTTCCTTTTAACTTTGTAAGTTTAAACTACTATGTGTTGGCTGTAATGTCGTGCAATATTGAATTAGTTAGTGAAGGTTTCTTTGTTTTGTGCAAGATGAAAGTGGGTGGTGTACTTCTGATCCGAAAAGGGTTCAGTTAAGAAAATGCTAATATACTTAGTACATCTAAAAATGCAACATTTTCGGTTTTACATTTTTGCGTAATTGATAATATTTTGACCCAAAATAGCATATAAATGTATGTCAGGCAACTATCTTTATCTTTTGGCATAAAATATCCTCCTGCGTACTCGTAGTGCAGTGGATAATCACTCAGGTATGAAAATAAAGATTTGCTCGTGCGCGTATCATGTCAACACTTAAAAACATTTGGTCAACGCTACTGGATAGTCCGTAGATCAACATTAAGGAAAAACAACAAATAACAAACAAATTGCAATAAACAAAACTTTTTGTCATGATTAATACTTTTAAAAAAACGCCCCCAGATTGCCAGTTTATAAAGTCTTAAACTCAGAGCTATTGGGATGGTTAAGATGCCATATGGCTACATCTTTTAGACAAAAGGTGCCCTTTCTACTGACCAGTACCCTTAAAGATCGATAAAAACCGGTTCAGTCAAGAGAATGCGTACATAGACAAGACAGACCCTTTAAGATCGATAAAAACCGGTTCAGTCAAGAGAATGCGTACATAGACAAAACAGATCAATCACTGTCATTTTTAACAACTCCGATGCTTTCGACACGCTGATGCTGTCTAGCGGACATTTGGGACTCGTGCGAGTGTTTCTCTTTGGTAAGCGGAAAGAAATTTGGAGAAATGAAAAGTTTTAGGAGTTTTAAACTTTTATGCTCTTTGCCAAAAACTTGTGATGCATTTCTTTTTACGGACGGTATACAATTGCAATATCGGCGTTAAACGTTATTTAGGAGAAAGATTGTAAACAATCTCACACATAACTTATGCCACTTTCTCTTTCTCACTTCAAAATGACATCAGTATGCCAGAATGACCAGTTTTGCCTTTAGATTGGTAATTAAAGCGACAAGCCTCAGATGAACAGAAACATGGCATTTTAGGGTGCACTGAATCATCTTTAAGTATTGCAAAGGCTTTGATGAAGGTCTAATTCAGAAATGGAACAAAATTTCAGAGCGTTTGATGAATAAAACATCAGTGAATGCGACGCAGCAAGGCGCTCATGCGTTACGATTTGATCTTGTGAATTTTAATTTTAGTGGTAACGCTCCACGATGAAAGTATACACAATGGAATACACAATAAAATGCCACGAAATTTAGCAAAATGGCAGAAAAGATGTGAATCTAAATATCTCTTGTGTTTCAAATATTTGTCTTAAAAAATCAAAAAGATATTTCCGAAAAACTAAGTGTTGCGTTTTTAAATGTACTGAGTATATAATAAAGTCATTTAAAGCAGTTTTAGTTATCCAGCAATGATATATCAATAATACAAACTGAATTCTGTGGTTTTTTTTTTTGTTTTTTTTTTTAATTATTTACTGCTTTTGAAGCCATAGTTAACATATACTGGACAAAAAAAGTTAGGGATCAAATATTTGACTGAAGCTTAAGTCATGAAAAATGAATTACCCAAAAATAATTTTCTTCTGTTCAATACAGCTGTCAAAACGGCACAGAACTGCATGAAAAATATTGGAATCGGATCACGTGACACACCAGTAGAAACGAATAAACAGATATACCCCTAAAACTGAAGTGAAAATTGGCATCACCACATAACTGAATGGCCGTGATTCTTCGCTTTATCCATGCAAAACTATTGCCGGTGCTCATCAATATCTCTGTGGGTCTGAATAACTGCATGACTGCTACTCGGTGCTCTTTTGGTTAAGCGCTAGAGGCTCATTTGGGGACTCGTTTGCCATTTTCCATGAACGGCCTGAATTTGCTCTCCAGAAATTTTTCTTGAAGCCTCTGGTGATTAGAATTGGTGTTTTGTAACATCTGTCAAGCATTTTCAATCTGATTTAAAACTTGCGATTAATTAGACTTGTACATACGGACCACAGTCTCTGTCCCAAGCTCCTGGTTCATCACAATAACACTGTGAGGACGCGCAGTGTTTGCCCATTTAATGATTTAATCGCCCAATTTCAGCGAAAACGGTTAGAGACGGGCTTTACACAGCTAATTTGCGCACTTGCATGTTGGTAATGAAGCAAGGATTGTTGCGATTCCATAGAAATGCGAGGCGACAGTCGGCAAAAATTGGCACAAATTGGCAGCTGGGTCACTGGATCCATGTTCTTTTCACAGATGAGTTCAGATTTGTATGTAGATATACACGATGATGGGAGAAGGGTGTGACACCTCCCAGGTACACGTTGTGTAGACTATGAATTAAACTGTGTTGAGGAATATGAGGTGTCTCGAGGAGGGTGGGTGATGGTATAGTGCGGCATCTGGATTGGCAGCTGTATGGACTTGCGCATGCCAGACAGAGGCGCTCTGATTGTTGTTCCAGTTAGGAATGACACGTTTTATCCAATTACGAGACCGTTTGCTGCAGTTTTTGGCAATGACATCATCAAATCACAGGGCAAATATGGTGGACCAGTAACTAGCGACAGAAACAATCGCTCGCACTGACATGTCAGTTTGATCACAAGTTTAAAATCCGATTGAGCATCGTTTGGACATGATACACCGCCAATCCTGATCACGAGAGGCTTCCTGAAACTCAAGGAGAGCCCATTCTGGCTTTTCGTGAAAAATGGCAAACAAGTCCCTAAATGGGCCTCTCGGAATTTCCCAGAAGCATACCCAGTGTCTGTCATGCAGTTTTCCAGGCCCTTGGAGGTCACACTGAGAAATGAAAATGATTTTGCATGGATAAAGCCAAAAATAATGGACATTCAGTTTTGTATTAATGCCAGTTTACACTTTGATTTTAGGGGTATGCCTGTTTATTCATTTCTGCTGGTATGTCACGTGATCAGATTCCAATATGTATCATGCAGTCTTGTGCAGCATTGTTAGATGTATTCAACAGAAGAAAATGATTTTTTGAAAATTACTTTTTTCAATATAAAAATTTCAGTCTAATGTTTGATCCTTAACTTTTTTTGTCCAGTATATTTGAAATTTATACAAAGCACAGTTGAATTATATATAGTTTTATTATTTAAATTACTTAACCCCTTTTTAAGAGCATTGTTCTAATTATAAGTTCTCCTCTTCACTGTCTGGAATTTTAATGCAGGTAAGACTCAGACTGGTACCCCATGAGATCTTGTTTCAGACTGCAAAGAATGAAATACCTCATTTCAGAGCATTTGCATGAAATGAGCTCCATGCATAAAGAATATAATTATCTTAACGCTCTTTTTATACTGATTATTTGCATCAAAATGTTTGTCTGTCCGAGACCAATATGATGAGCTCCGGACGCTGGTCAAGAAACGGAAACTAAGGTGGTTTGGCCACGTGTCAAGGTCTTCTCGTTTAGCAAATACGATTCTGCAGGGCACAGTGAAAGGAAAAAGAAGAGGTAGACAGAAGAAGAGGTGGGAAGACAATATAAAAGAGTGGACAGGGATGAATTTTGCCAGCTCAACTAGGACAGCTGAAAACAGGATAAGGTGGAAAGGGATTGTCTTAAAGTCATCTGTGGGGCCCCAACGACCTAGTAAGGTTACGTGATAGAATAGAATGTCCGAATTTATCCGCTGTCCGAAGTTATCCGACTCTACACTAGTCAGTACAACGATGGATGGCTTGAGGTTTTACGACCCCTTTCAACAGTAATTAACACATAGTTGATGGAAGGGTGACATTGAAGGTTGTGCGCCTTGGAACGCTGTTTGCGGTTAAGTTTCTACTTCTTCCGGCATTTTCGAGTTTATATCAGAGTCACACGTGCTAAGGAAGTCCGACACAATATTTGCATACTAACTAGCATACTAGTCCAACTATGGTTTGAGGGCTGGATTTGGATTTTGATTGTTTCAGTTCCTGGTCTTTGCATACTTTTTACTTTTATTTTCCTACCCGTTCAACTATAGACATTAACTGCTTCCAGTAGCAACCTAGAAGAAAAAAAATAGCCATCAGAGGAGATGGCAAATCCCCCGACCGAAGACCCCTATGGGCCTTGGTAAAAAGGGTGCACTTCAAAACACATATAAGTAATATATTGTCATTCTTTTATGCTTCTGATTGACATTATCTGTTTAACAGATGCATGATTATCTAACACTCAAACTAAAATAGTATGCTTGACTGCTAAAAAAAAGTAATATCTCAAACAGCCGCCATGTACATAAATATACTGGACCAAAAAAGTTAGGGATCAAACATTTGTGTGAAATTATTATATCGAAAATAATAATTTTCCAAAAATCATTTTCTTCTGTTGAATACAACTGTCAAGGCTGCACAAAACTGCATGACACATATTGGAATCTGATCACGTGACACACCAGCAGAAATGAATAAACAGGCATACCCCTAAAATCAAAGTGAAAATAGCATTGCCACAAAACTTAATGTCCATTATTTTTGGCTTTATCCATGCAAAATGAGTTTTACTTCTCAGTGTGACCTCTGAGTGCCTGAGTAACTGCATGATAGCCAGTCGGTATGCTTGTGCTAAATCCCCAAAGACCCATTTAGGGACTCGTTTGCCATTTTTCATGAAAGGACTGGATGCGCTCTCCATGAGTTTCAGTAAGCCTCTGGTGATTAGAATTGGCGGTGTAACATGTCTAAAAGCATGTTCGATCGAATTTAAAACTTGTTATGGAATTGACATGTCACTGCGGACGATTGTTTCTGTTGGAAGGTTCTTGTCCACCACATTTGCCCCGTGATTCGATGGTACCATTGTCATAAACTTCAGCAAACGGTCTCGTAATTGAACAAAACATGTCAGTCTTAGCTCGAACACCAATTGGGGCGCCTCTGTCTGGCATGCGCAAGTCTACGCAGCTGCCAATCCAGATGCTGGCCCATGCCATCACCCACCCTCCTCAAGACATGTCATATTCCACATGACGATTTGATTTATAGTCCACACGACATGAGCCTGGCAGACATCATGCCCTTCTCATATCATCGTGGATATCTACACATAATCTGGACTCATCTGTGAAAAGAACATGGATCCAATTAACAGGTTGCGAATTGGCGTCACCTGTTGCCAACTGTTTCCTCGTTTTTCTATGGAATCGCGTCATACCTGGCCTCATTACCAGCATGCAATGCACAATTTAGTTGTGTAAAGTCTGTTTGTAACCGTTTTTGCTTACACCGGCCAATTAAAACATTTAACGCACAAAAAAGCGCATACTAACAGTGTTATTGTGATAAACCAGTAGCTTTAGACAGAGAAAATCGTCAGAATGGACAGGTCAAGTCGATCGCTAGTTTTAAATCAGCTTGAACATGCTTTACAGATGTTGCAACACCCCAATTCTATTCATCAAAGGCTTCAGAAACCTCCTGGAGAGCTAATTCAGACCCGTCATGAAAAATGGCAAACGAGTCTCCAAATGAGCCTCAAGCGCTTTACTGAAAGCATACCGAGTAGCTGCCTATCAGTTATTCAGACCCCCAGAGGTATCAATGAGCACTGGGAATGATTTTGCATGGACAAAGCCAAGAATCGTGGACATTCAATTTTGTGGTGGTGCCAATTTTCACTTCAATTTTAGAGGTATATCTGTTCATTCGTTTCTACTGGCATGTCACGTGATCCGATTCCAATATTTTTCATGCAGTCCTGTGCCGCTTCAACAGATGTATTGAATGAAAGAAAATTATTTTTGAATCATTTATTTTTCATGATTTAAGCTTCAGTCAAATGTTTGATCCTTAACTTTTTTTGTCCAGTATATATAGCATATGATACATTAAACTTTCAAAATGTGTGAATAACTTCTAAACTACAAGCCCTACAAACCTAATTTTGAGCTTTCTAGTAAGTGAATTTGGATAAAGAATCCAAATCTGGAGAATTTTTTTTTTGGTGGGGTGGGGTGGGGTAGGGGGGAATGTGGATGGGTCAGAGAGAGTTAGGAAGACTGATAAGATATCACAGCATGTTCATCAATATTCTAAAAGGTATAAGGTTATTAAAATTGTGGAGCAGGCCAGTGTTATACAGATATGGAGCAAAGACTCAAACAGCAGCTCAAAATACCAAAGGGAAATAACTCACAAAGTATGAACGAAAGAGTTGCCATTCATGTATGAGACAAATCGTCATGACCTGTTCTTCATATCTGTGAGGTATCATGAAAATATTTCAAAAGGTATTCAAGCTATGGAGCGGACACCTAAAATCATCAAATGGAAATAACTAAAAAAGTAAGAAAGCAAGAGTTGTCATTCTTGTTCGCGACACATCGTCATGACCTGTTCTGCATATCTATGAAGTATCATGAAAAAATTTCAAAAGGTATTCAAGTTATAAAGCGGACACGAAATCATACCTAAAACCATCAAGGGGCAATAACTCAAAAAGTAAGAAAGCAAGAGTTGTCATTCTTGTTCGCGACACATCATAATGACCTGTTCTACATATCTGTGAAGTATCATGAAAATATTTCAAAAAGTATATGAGTTATAGAGTGGACACGAAACCACACGTGAAATAATTAAGGGGTAATAACTCAAAAAGTAAGAAAGCAAGAGTTGTCGTTCTTGTTCACTACATATTGTCATGACCTGTTCTACATATCTGTGAAGTATCATGAAAATATTCTAAAAGTTATTTAAGTTATAGAGCGGACACGAAATCACACCTAAAACGATCAAGGGAAAATAACTCAAAAAGTGAGAAAGCAAGATTTGTCACTTATGTTCGCGACACATCGTCTTGGCCTGTTCTACATATCTATGAAGTATCATGAAAATATTCTAAAAGGTATTCAAGTTATAGAGCCGACACGAATCTGTCAATCACACCTAAAACCCTCAAGGGGAAATAACTAAAAAAAATAAGAAAGCAAGAGTTGTCATTCTTGTTCGCGACACATCGTCATGACTTGTTCTACATATCTGTGAAGTATCATGAAAATATTCCAAAGGGTATTCAAGTTACAGAGCGGACACGAATCTGCCAAAAACTCACCAAAGGTGAAATAACTCAAAAAGTACAATAGCAAGAGTTACCATTCTTGTACGCGACACATCGTCATGACCTGTTCTACATAACTGTGAAGTATCATGAAAATATTCCAAAGGGTATTCAAGATATAGAGCGGACAAGAAAATGTTTACGGACGGGACGGACAGACGGACGGACGGACGCCAGGCTCATCGCTATATCCCCCGAACCTTTCGGTCGGGGGATAAAAATAGCCATCAGAGGAGATGGCTAATCCCCCGACCGAAAACCCACATGGGTCTTGTAAGAAGGGTGCACTTCAAAATACATATTAGTAATATATTGTTCTTTTATGCTTCTGATTGACATTAACTGTTAACAGATGCATGATTATCTAACACTCAGACTAAAACAGTATGCTTGACTGCTAAAAAGAGGTAATATCTCAAACAGCCACCATATACACAAATGTATATCATACGATACATTCAACTTTCAAAATGTGTGAATAATTCTAAACTACAAGCCCTACAAACCTAATTTTGAGCTCTCTAGTAAGTGAATTTGGAAAAAGAATCCAAATCTGGGGAAAAAAAATATTTTTTTGGTTTTTGGTGGGGGGGGGGGGGGGAGCACGAGAATGTGGAGGGGTCAGAGAGAGTTAGGAAGACTGATAAGATATCACAGCATGATCATCAATATTCTAAAAGGTGCATGTTTATTCAAATTCTGGAGCTGGCCAGGGTTATACAGATATGGAGCAGAGACTCAAACAGCAGCTCAAACTACCGAAGGAAAATAACTCACAAAGTATAAAAGCAAGAGTTATCATTCATGTATGAGACAAATTGTCATGACCTGTTCTGCATATCTGTGAAGTATCATGAAAATATTTCAAAAGGTATTCAAGCTATGGAGCGGACACCTAAAATCATCAAAGGGAAATAACTCCAGAAGTAAGAAAGCAAGAGTTGTCATTCTTGTTCGCGACACATTATCATGACCTGTTCTACATATCTGTGAAGTATCATGAAATTATTCCAAAAGGTATTCAAGTTGTAGAGCAGACACGAAATCACACCTAAAACCATCAAGGGGAATGAACTCAAAAAGTAAGAAAGCAGGAGTTACCATTCTTGTATTCGACACATTGTTATGACCTGTTCTACATATCTGCATAGTATCATGAAAATATTCCAAAAGGTATTCAAGTTATAGAGCGGACACGAAATCATACCTTAAAGGATCAAGGGGAAATAATTCAAAAAGTAAGAAAGCAAGAGTTGTCATTCTTGTTCGCGACACATCGTCATTACCTGTTCTACATATTTGTGAAGTATCATGAGAATATTTCAAAGGGTATTCAAGTTATAGAGCGGACACGAATCTGCCAAAAATCACACCTAAAACTATTAGGGGACATAACTCAAAAAGTGTGAAAGCAAGAGTTGTCATTCTTGTTTGCGACACATCGTCATGACCTGTTCAACATTTCTGTGAAGTATCATGAAAATATTTCAAAGGGTATTCAAGTTACAGAGCGGACACGAATCTGCCAAAAAATCACCAAAGGGGAAATAATTCAAAAAGTACAATAGCAAGAGTTACCATTCTTGTACGCGACACATCGTCATGACCTGTTCTACATAACTGCGAAGTATCATGAAAATATTCCAAAGGGTATTCAAGATATAGAGCGGACAAGAAAATGTTTACGGACGGACGGACGCCAGGCTCGTCGCTATATCCCCCGAACCTTTCGGTCGGGGGATAATGATAAAAAAACTGAATCATTAAATAAATGAATAAAATGAATAACAATGTAAAACATGAAAGTCATGTAGAGAATTCAAAGGGAGACAAAATAATGTAGACACAGAAATAACAAGAGGGCCATGAGGCCCTGAATCGCTCACCTGTGTCTGGTGGCCATGTAGGTCATGTGACCTAGACCGCTTGATAAATTTTCGTTCCATCAGCCCATGGAGGCTGTGTATGATATTTGGTTACAATTGGTCCTGTGGCTTTTGAGGAGACGTCTTAAATTGTCAAAATATAAGAGACATGGGTCAGAGGTCAAAGGATAACCTTGACCTCTTGTACACGCAAATCTTCCATGTACTAACTACGACGACTGTATATACTAATTTTTAGGCCAAAATCTTCTAAACTTGCCATGAACTCTTAAGTTCTACCATTTTCCCATACTTGACCTTGCCTTGTAAAAGGTCAAGTCAGCCCAAGGTCATCATTTGAACAATCTTGATAGTACTCAAGTACCTGATGCTATATACCAAGTTTCAAGGCCATCGATCACTTGGTTCTTGAGAAGGAGATTTGTAAAGGTTTTTGCCATATATGGGCATGGCGGCCATGTTGGTCATGTAACCAAGACTGTTTGAACAAATTTTCTTTCCCTCAGCCTCTAGAGGCTCTGTATGAAATTTGATTACAATTGGCCCAGTGGCATTTGAGCAGATGTGTGAAATTGTCACAATATGAGAGACCAGGGTCTAAGGTCACAGAATGACCTCGACCTCTTGTACATATAAATTTTCATGTACTCATTCAGATGACTGTATATGCCAATTTTCAGGTTTAAATCTTCAACAGTTTCCAAGAAATCTTATGTTCTAGCATTTTCCCATATAAAAGCTACAGCATGCAAATTTTACCTTACCGTAAAAAAGGTCAAGGTCAACCCAAGGTCATAATTTGAACAATCTTGGTAGTACTCGCGTACCTGATGCTACATACCAAGTTTCAAGGCCATTGGCCTATTGGTTCACGAGAAGAAGATTTTAAAGGTTTTTACCATATATGGGCATGGCGGCCATGTTGATCATGTGACCCAGTCCGTTTGAACAAATTTTCATTCCCCTGCCCTCTAGAGGCCCTGTATGAAATTTGGTTACAATTGGCCTAATGGCTTTTGAGGAGATGTGTGAAATTGTCAAAATATGAGAGACCAGGGTCAAAGGTCAAACAATGACCTTTACCTCTTGTATGCATTATTTTTCATGTACTCATTCAGATGACTGTATATACCAATTTTCAGGTCTAAATCTTCATCAGTTTCCAAGAAAGCTTATGTTCTAGCATTTTCCCATATAAAAGCTACAGCATGCAAATTTTACCTTACCGTAAAAAAGGTCAAGGTCAACCCAAGGTCATAATTTGAACAATCTTGGTAGTACTCACGTACCCAATGCTACATACCAAGTTTCAAGGCCATCGGCCTATTGGTTCTGGAGAAGAAGATTTTTCTAGGTTTTTACCATATATGGGCATGGCGGCCATGTTGGTCATGTGACCAGGACCGTTTGAACAACTTTTTGTTCCTAAGTCCCCTAGAGGCTACATATGAAATTTGGTTACAATTGGCCCAGTGGTTTCAGAGGAGAAGTCCTTTGAAATTGTTGACGGACGGACGGACGGACGGACGGACGACGGACGGACGACGGACGCCGGAGCCTTACCATCCTATAAGCTCCCCCGGAGCCGCTGGCTCAGGTGAGCTAAAAATCCAAAATTGCAATCCTTCCTTGTAACTGTGAGTACTTAAAGTGTTGTCGCTATTAAATATCAACATGTGTGATATGACGCGTCACAGTCATACATGTACAGTTTTTGTAACTGATTAGTATGTTGGGAGCTAAAATTCTGTGTATTTTGACCTTAACGATCTCAACCAACTCCTGTGAACTGCTGTGAATGCGTTTTGAGAGTTCTAGAAACGAGTTTTCAATATACTAACATACCGGTGATTGGTTCTATTTGCCGAGTCGAGCGGAAAGATACGTTCGTTTATGATGCAGAGGGTCATGAGTTCAAATCTCGGCTTGGGTCACCTCACCACTTTTGAAAACTCTGTCGACCCAGCAGTAAATGGGTACCTTTTTCGAATCCAATGGAAGGCAGCGAAAAGATAGGGATGGTCTCCCCCTTTCATATGCTGTGCCCAAGATAGAGTGGGCCTCTTACCACAACTGCCCCCTACGGCCACTAGCTACGGAAAACCTTTACCTTTACCTTTTAACATATCGGTTTCATTACGCTCTGCATCACTACTTTAAAAATGCAACCATCCTACAACAGGGTCAAAATCAAACAAACAGATTTTTTTTATTCTTTGTCCCGAATAAAGTCAAGGTTACAGATCCAACCGTATTTCAGTTGACATGTTCAGAAAGAGTCTCAAAATTACGGAAGTCAATATGTCATTGACCGCGCGAACCCTACATTATTTAGACACTAATAAACAAGACTATTCTGACTGTATACCGCATCTTGCGAAAAAGTAGGCTTAACGTATTTGCGAATAGCTAGGACTCGAAACAGACAGCGAGCCACAGCCTTCGTTTTGTCTCTTTAGACTAACTATGGTCCATACTTGACGTGTGCGAAGTTGCGGATAGGAAACCTTCCGATCAGACATCGGAGAAGCGCAGGCTGCTCGAGGCCTTGCTTCATGCAAATGCGCCAAGAACCCTTTTTGCGTGTTGCTGACTGCTATACGATGACAAAACAATAATAAATAAATAAAAAAATAAAAGAATTCAGACCCTGATCAAATTTCTGCCTTCGAGCGGAGAGGGTGATTTAGGTTTTACGATGCATTGCGCTAAAAGGCTCTATAGCAGTTTGTTTCATAGCTTATGGTTGACGGGATGTCATGCAAAATAATCTTGTCTAATAAGCGAGAATTGTCATTAGCTTTGGCAAAAAACGCTAGCCAACTTCTCAACGTAACGACAGAAGTATAAAAACGTAACGACAGAAGTACAAATTTGTGATTAAAAGAGAAAACAAGTCTTTCAATATTTTGTCTTTGCTATTTGTGTTTTGTGGCCCTGTCAAGAATATTTCACTTATAGCGAGCCGATCGTGTTATATGTAAAAAGTTTAAACAAGGCTCCAGGAGAAATTCGCAAGCAGAACACGGTTCTCACGTGCGCCCATGGAAGCTCAACACCACAACGGTGAGAAAACTTAATGTTTAATATTCGGCGCTCTTACCCACTAGGTAACGGAGGCCTCTTTCAGTTAAGCTAATTCTACTGGGTAAACACTAATGTCTTGTCCGTTGGAAGTGACGCCGAGGGTTGGCATGGCCCGTTACGCTTCAAGTTCAACTAATGTGATGAAAGTGGAAGAAGGATTGGTATAGACTAAACACTGTCTCAAGCAGTCATGAGAATATTGGTTGGTTGGTTGTTTTGGTTTTAATGGCCCTTTTAGAGTTTTTCAGTCTATGTCAAGCCGTTTCCCAGACAGACGGAGAAAAAAGAGATAACGGGAGAGGAAAAATTCAAACAACTTACATCCGCATCTACTGCAAGCACAACCGGCCTTTCCCTACTATTATGATCCTAAGTAATAGGACGCACCGGCCCTGAAAGTGACTCAGCCCCATAGCCCGACCTCTACCACCCCCTGAGAACAATCTCAAGCGGTTTTTAAACAACCTGTATAAATTGGAACTGATCCTACTAGGTGTTTGTATCAGGATTTTTAACCGACATACGTATGTCGAGTCGCGTTACAGGGGACATTAAGCAAACTGCAAAGACCAAATACTCAAATCTGCCTGTTCGTTTGTGCAACAAATTCTGAGTGTTCCTGTTTCACAAAACTATAACAAGACCTGTCACAGGGACAGGCTAGCTCGCCTGACAGCGCCTTGTCCATCATATAAAAAGCTTTAACGTAAAACTTAAACATTTTGATAACGCCGACGCCAACGCAAACGCCGGGGGTATTGCAATAGCCCTTCCTGAACTTTGTTCAGGCGAGCTAAAAAGGGACTGCTAAGCGAACAGCCATTTTGCGTACGAGCGGTGACTACTTGTATAAGTCTTCACAGTCTTAGCTGAGTTTCTAGTTTGATCATCCTGTAAGGTACAGCTCCCAGCGACAACGCTCAAGCAGAAAAGTGGAAAAGTATCAGCTTATTTTTTAAAAAAGGTACATTCGAATCTGGAATTTGAAATTTTAGAATACACCATTCAGTAATTAATCTTCTTTTGGTAAGTCGGGTAAAAGCGTAGGTCGATTCAAGGTATTCTGACTTTAGAAAGGTAATGGTCTAATGATTTATTAGATTGTTTTTCTTGTTAGGGTAAGCTATCAAGTGTTGCAAAAGAACAATTTAGCATATACACTTGTACTGTAAGTTACCTACGTCTCGTTGCCATTTATATGTCCTTTTCTTTCCCTCGTATTTCAGACGTAAAAACGGTTACAGCGTGGACCATACGTGTCTGTCGAATTTTATCCTCTTAACCTAAACACTTATTTCAAGAAAGTAGCAGGTCTACGAATATAATGTTTTTTTTTCGCAATTTTTTTAGGACTGCAATAAGCCTTCTTCCGTGTATACGAATGACGCAAGGTCTTACAAAAAATTGGGCGCTTATGGTAGCATTTAAGCAGTAGATATGCCACACTTTTTGGATGGGTTCGCTGAAAAAGGTTACTCGTTGGGTTAAACAGCCCTTTGGTACGGTATTTGAGCCGTGACACGACCAGACCAAAAAAGTTACATGTGCGCCCTGCGAAGACTCAGATCAACCTGGACATTCACACACGCTGATCAAAATGTTTGTGGTAGCTATGGGACTAAGCTAGATTCATGCGGACAACGAATACTCTGATCAGACTAGGCGGATGGCCAGGCTGATCTGAGTCTTCGCTGGGCGCTCACGTTGTTTGATTTGTCGTGTCACGGCTCATTTCGGTCTACATCTGGCCGACTCACAGAAAAGAACAAGAAATGTTACAGTATGTAACAGATGCCCCCGAAGGCCCCTTAAACTGACCTTTGACCCTGATTGAGACCTTGAATTTGGGCAAGTCAGCCAAAATCTTGCAAGTGAGATGCCTTTTTATCATGCTTTACCTTTCTGTGAAGTTTGATGAAATTCACTTCAGCAGTCTCCAGTCAGTTTGGATATATAATCTGACCTATGTGCCCTGATTATGACCCTGACCTTTGGAACAGGAACCTAAATTTTGTTTGTGACATACCATCTCATTATGTATTACCATTTCAGGAAGTTTAGTACAGTTTGCTTAAGAAGTCTTTTTAGTAATTGGGGAGAAACGACCTTTGACCTCAGACTGTGACCTTGAACTTGGGTGTGAAAGCTTATATCTTGTGTGTGTCTTACCTTCTCATTAAGCTTCATCTTTCTGTGATGTTTAAGGAAATTTGCTTAGGTACATTTATGAGCAATAGTTGAGACATGATTTGACATCTGACCCCAGATTGTGACCTTGACCTAGGGTTTGGGAATATAAATATTATGTGTGACAAACCTCCTCATTATGGTTTGTATTTCCGTGAAATTTGATGAAATTCAGTTATGTAGTTTTAAAGTAATTGCAGGGACACTATTTGACCTCTAAGCCCCAACAGTGACCTTGACCTTTGGTTTGGGAATATGGATATTATATGTGACAAATCTTCTCATTACCCTTTACATTTCTGTGAAATTTGATGAAATTCAGTTATGTAGTTTTAAAGTAATTGCAGAGACACTATTTGACCTCTAACCCCCGACAGTGACCTTGACCTTGGGCGTGGGAACCAAACTCTTGTGCATGACACACCTTCTCATTGTGGTCTATCTATCTGTGAAGTTTCATCAAATTTGCTTCAGTAGTTTATAAGTTATAGCTGAGACACGATTTAAGATATGATTTGACCTTTGACCCAATTGTGACCTTGACCATAGGCGTAGGAACCAAACTCTTGTGCGCGACACACCTTCTCAATGTGCTCTATCTTTCTGTGAAGTTTCATCAAATATGCTTCAGCAGTTTTTAAGTTATGGCTGAGACACGATTTGTTACGGACGGACGCACGGACGGACGGACGGACGGTGCGATTTTAATATGCCACCCGAAGTCCCTTCGGGGGCATAAAAAGTTAGCTCTGGTCATTTCAAATACTGATATCTCAAATATCGAAGAATATATTGTGGACAAATTGTCTATTCATTGTAAATTTCAACTCCCGTTATCTCAAACTAGTGGTGCCTAAAAGTAAATTTTCTGAGCAAAAAAAACAACAAAAAAAACCCCACAAAAAACACAAAAACAAACAAGACGGCCAAGAGGCCCTGAATCGCTCACCTGAGCAAAAAGGTGAAAGGTCAAACTAGGGTCATAATTTGAACAAACCAGATAGTTTGCAACCATTTCTAAATGGTTCTGAAGAAGAAGATTTTTGAATGGGTTTCCATGTATTGCTATGGTTCAAACCCTGGACCCCCTGGGGCAGGGCCATTTTGGACCCTGGGGCCATCATTTGAATAATCTTGGTAAAGGACCACTAGGCAATGTTTAAGATTTCTGAATATTTTTCTATGTATTTCTATGGTTCAAACCCAGGACCCCCTGGTGCGAGGCCATTTTTGATCCTGGCACCATCGTTTGAACAAACTTGGTAAGAGACCACGAGGCAATGCATCATACAAAATTTCAAGCATCTGCACTAAGGGGTTCTGGAGAAGAATGTTTTAAGTACATTTCAATTTCGAACCCAAGACTCCCTGCCCCAAGGCCATTTTGGATCCCAGGGCCACCATTTACACAAACTTTGTACGAGTCCACCAGGAAATGCTACGTACCAAAGTTCAAGCATCTGAGCCAAGCGGTTCTGAAGAAGAAGATTTTCTAATAATTTCCTATGTATTTCTATGGCTCAAACTCAGGACTCCCAGCCGCAGGGCCATTTCGACCCTGGGGCAATCATTTGAACAAACTTGATAAAGGACAACAAGGCAATGCATCAAACCAATTTTCAATGAGCCAAGTGGTTCTGAAGAAGAAGATTTTCGGATATTTTCTATTTAGCTCTATGGTTCAAACCCAGGACCCCCTGGGGCGGGGCCATTTTAGAGCCTGGGGTCATCATTTGAACACACTTGGTAAAATACTAGGCAAAGCTACATAACGAATTTCAAGCATCTGAGCCAAGTGGTTCTGAAGAGGAAGATTTTTTAAATATTTTTCAATATATTCTAACGGTTCAAACATAGGACTCCCTGTCGCCGGGCCATTTTGGACCCTGGATCCACCATTTAAAAAAAAGTTGGTGTAGGACTACTGCTACATACCACATTTCAAGCATCTGAGCCTTGCGGTTTTGAAAAAGAACATTTTTTTAAATATGTTCTATGTATTTCTACGGTTCAAACCTGGGACTCCCTGCCCCCGGGCCATTCTGGATCCTTGGGCCACCATTTGAACAAACTTGGTTGAGGACCACTAGGCAATGTTACATACCAAATTTCAAGCATCTGAGGCAAGCAGTTCTGGTGAAGAAGATTTTTAAGTAGTTTTTAGTTTCAAACCCATGACCCCCTGCCCCAGGGCCATTTTGGACCCTGGAGCCACCATTTGAACAAACTTGGTTGAGGACCACAAGGCAATGCTACATACCAAATTTCAAGCATCTGAGCATAACAGTACTGGTGAAGAAGATTTTTAAGTATTTTTGTGTATCAAACAAAAGACCCCCTGCCTCATAGCCATTTTGGACCCTGGGGCCACCATTTGAACAAACTTGGTACAGGATCACTAGGCAATGCTACATACCGAATTTCAAGCATCTGAGCCATGCAGGTCTCGAGGAGAAGAGTTTTAAGTATTTTTTAGTTTCGAACCCAAGACCCCCTGCCCCAGGGCCATTTTGGAACCAACTTGGTAGAGGACCACTAGACAATGCTTCATACCAAATATCAAAGCCCTAAGTCTAGCGGTTTCAGAAAATATATCATTTAAAGCAAATTGTTGACGACGTACGACGGACACTGGGTGATCACACTAGCTCACCCAGAGCCTATGACTCAGGTAAGCTAAAAAATATCTGTGAGATTTCAGAAGTTTGAGATAAACTTCGAAACTGAGATATTGAGAGTTTACTGTATTTAGCAAAATACATGCAAACAGCCCTCTTCCTAAGCTGCAGCAATTACATCCAGCTAGCCCCTACCCTACTATTTACCATTGCAAGAAGGTCATTCTCTCTATCTTGGAGACGACTCGAAATAGACCGAAGAACTGTCTAAAGAGCCGTTAAACCCAAAACAACCAACCTAACATTGATGCTGATGAAGTCGTTGCATAGGCAAATAAAGTTTTGAAGACGGATGGATGGATGACATGCGATTTTACGTCCTTTTTCAACAGTATTTCAGTCATATCAAGACAATGGAACGGTGATAATGAAAGGCTGTGTGCAGTGGAACCCCGTTTACGGTAGGAAAGATTCTCGCCTCAAGTGGGGCTCGAACACGGTCCGCTACCTATGTAGCGTAGGCCAGCGCTGAACCCAGTGAGCTACCGGGGTTCTTAGTTTTGAAGATAGTTAAGTAGTTTGTTATCCGTTAATGCGGTCATTTGTTTGTAGTAAAATGCGTATAAATGTCATATTTAAATTAATCTTATCTATAGCGATGCCTACAAAAGAAAGCATCATGTTAATTCGTCTTTATAATTATGAAATATGGAGGTCGATCCGACAACTTAACCTTAATATCCGGGTGAATATCTGGCTGAATTACTGGGGTATAAAGTAAAAATAGTATAAATATAGCAAGTCTCAAACTACCCTGGTAGTCTCCGGATGCGCCGCTCCGATAAATAGAAATAATAGACGAAGTGCTACCCGGATTGTCTGTTGTGCTTTCACTGTTGCGGTAAGTAGAATATAGACGAGCTTACATAAGTACTCTTGTATTCTTGAATTTAGTTAACAAGTTGGGAAAAAGATAGAGAATTTATTTAACGAGTTGGTAAAAAGATAAGGTGCGTGGCTATGCCGGGGAAAAAGTTATGCTTCGAGGCTATGCCGAGCATCTTATCGGGTTTTCCCAACGAGTTTGATAAATTCAATACTACACGGGCACAAATGTAGATTCTATTTATCATATGACAATAAAGTCATATGGGATACAGATCATATAAATCGTAAGACTTTCTTCTGAATCCCTTTCAAGCTACTGTATTGAGTTATATTCTTGTGAGATTGTATTGTTTGTATTTGTTCAGTATTTTGAATAAAATATTGTTTACACTAAAGTCATATTTTATTAGCAAATTTTGCAGTTTAAACGTCGAAATTTCGCCATTTGAAAACACGACGTTTTTTATGGACGTCAACACATAACGTTACGACGTAATTTGCAGAATTAATTCATTCTCAGATGCGACGTCATACGATAGAATATTTTGATAAGTAAAGAGTTAGGGACATTATGAAATGAAAGCAGGAGTAGCATAGTTATATGTGCCGTTTCAGTTGAATGCATGTCGCAACTACGGAATACCTATCAGAATTATTAAAATTATTAGAAAATCATATAAACGTTTTGACGAGCACGGAAATGTTTGCAGATTTGCATTACATTGTTCAAAGATACGTAAATAATAAGTGTTATCGACTGGGTAAAATAGTAGCAACTTTTTATGTATTTTCCGACTTAAGTTCGCATTGGTATTATCGGCTATTTAGCTGTTCCGATTGTAATTAATGAAAGGAATAACGGCATGTGAAAAATGACTGAGACCTTGGACACTGTGTACATCCTCGCAGTCTGATCAGCCTTGTCTTCATGGACTACTAGGAAAATTGGAAATTAAAGACTGATCAGCCTGAGCTAATGTGCAAGATATACTCCAAAAAAAAAGATTAAAGGGCCAAACTTTTACTCTGCGATTTCTGGAACATTTCAAACATTTGGTAAAACAAACCATTTCTGCCTTCCATTATATTCATTTTGCAAGTTTTATACACATGAAGTTTGAACCTACGACCTTTGTCTCGACCAAGTCCATGCTTTAAGTCAAACTACCCCTAAGGTAAAAGTGTTTTGAACCCCCATATATAATTGATAGTGTGTCAGTTTGGTCGGGCACGACTTTAAAAATTGCTATGAGTTTTAAAATTGTTACAACTTGCTGACCTTTAAAATGATTAAATTTGATGATTATCGAGCAATTTTGAAAAAAAAAACATGAATTGGCGAAATCGAAAATTTTGGAGTATTTGTTCCTTATGGACTTCTGAACACTTTGATTTTAAGGGTAGTGTGAATTGAAGTCCCGACTTGGTCAAGGTAAAGGCTATAGTTTCATACTTCAAATGTACAAACCTTGCAAAATGAATAAAATGAAAGGTAGAAATGACTTATTTTACCAAATGTTGGAAATGTTGGGTAAATGTTTGACCCTTTAATACTTTTTTTGGAGTATAGTTCGTGTTAACTGTATACGAATGGATTAAAGTTCTTTTTTTACCCAACGCCACTTGAAATATACTCAAAAGCAAAAATAACGCATATTTTTCGTTTTGGTGTTTTTATGTCAAAATAAAAATCTGATGAAATTGGCAAAACCGGGAAGATATTATCAATGCATGGACTACACTTTGTCGCAAACTTATTGAAATTTTATTCGTTTATTCATGCGGAACAAAGGCGTAAACAACGAAGGGGTCAATTTCAAAATTCACAAATACTGATCAGTAAACTCATTGTCTTGAACTGAGTTGTGCCAGGCTCAAAAACTGACGCCCTCTTTATCTAGGACGCTACAATGTCTTAGAAACGTCATCAAGAATTTTCAGCATTGGTTACAGGTTGTAAACAAAGTTATGCCCCTTTGAGCAAATCCCGTAAAGTGGGCAAGTTTTGCGATAGCAAAAGAAAAGTTTGTGGATTTTGCAGCAAAACGAATTGGAAACGGATTCCAATTCGGGTTAAACAAAAGGGTAAGTGGTCAGTAATAAATGGAGTGTGTAACAAAGGGAAGTAACTCTGTACGTCCTTCCAATAATGCAACCACAGATGAACTTTTGGGCGCTGGATCCTTGAACTCACTGGGCAAAATTGAATGAAAATCATATAGCATCTTTATCATAGAGAGCAGTCTACGGTAAGCGAATGGGAAGACAAGATTTTTCCAGAAAAACACTTTCATCGGCTTTTAAATTTCGTAACTCAAACCGGAAGTGAGCAAAATACGTGCTCATCTAAAACCAAAATTTGTTTTGAACGGGTCCTTTACCAATAGCCTTACTCATTTTGAATCCCAAATTACCAGAATTTTCTTATAATTTGACGATTCAGACGATTTTCAAAAACTTCGAAAAACTTTGGAAAAATGCAGGTTTTTTGCATGTGCGATTAAACTGTGTACGAATCCAGTTTTAAACCGTTGTATACCGTTTTCCAGTTGGGTACATCATGATGAACTCACGTGCAGTAAAATCGTATTGATAATTTATTTTGTGCCACTGTGAGCCAGAATTTCGTGTTTTTTGCCTTTTTGACAAAAATCTAAATATTTTTTTCAAAGGATGCACTGAGAAAAGAAAATGCTGCAGAACTTATGGCCGGGTATAGGCAAATCCCAGTATTAAGTTAATAGTAAAATATCATTACATTTAATGAGGCAAAACAAGACACTAAAAATATGCGTTTCTTTTGCTGTTGAGTATATGAATATTAATAGTTTGTTTTCGTACAAACAAGATTTTGAAACTATCAATGTGTTTACTGCGCAGGCGTGATTTACTGAAGAGATAAAGAAATGCAACTCCAAATTTATTTTTTGTATTCGCACAATTTTGCCGAAAATCGATTTAATCAGAAATTATTCCTGAATGTAACCATTGTAGACAGTTCAAATTGTCATAAAGACTGTGCGGCACACGAGTTCTTTTTGGAGGTCCTTTCATAACTACGTTTGAAAAATATAAAGATTAGTCACTAAACAGATTTTCTGGGGTTTTTTTTCTTTACATGAAAACATTTTGTGTGAAAACTATTGAGTTTATTTTTCGGTTCAGTATAGCATTAGCAGATGGAAAGGTAAAATATTTACGCAACATATGCAGCTTGCTATTGGGTCAAGGGAGAGAGATATGTAAGGGGATGGTGTGTGTGTGGGATAGGGGAGGGAGGTTGTTTGCCTATTCGAGCTATTAACTCTCAACAAAAATGGCGTCATTATACTTTCTTCAAAAAATCGTGGCCCAGGTTTACAGTAATTCATAAATTCGAGGACAACCTTGAATAAAGAGTCGAAATTTTCTCTCCATAAATCAAATTAAGAATCTTAGTTATCGCGTGATCGTACTGACAATATTCACAGTTTTGTAATGAGAAAGAAAATAATAATAATAATAATAATAATAATAATAAAGCAATTTGTTTCTGTAAGCTTTTATTTAGCATGTTTTTTTAGACGAAGGCTTTTATTTTCATAAGTGAAATATTGAGGTTTATAAATTTCTATGGAAAAATATATTTGTCATGATTTCAGCATCTCACTTAATGAATTTCTTGACAATCCTGCAAAATCATAGCATATTTAACCTAGAGCAAGTAAGCAGGGGCTCATGTATACCCCCGACCAGCGTCACCGCCTAATGAAACCACCGCCTAATGAAACCAATCTGAACCTAGAAGTAAACTTAGTCATCAATCAAATGGTTCCATCAAATTTAATGAGTAACTACCCTTCAGGAACTGACTAAATCAGATCCCAAACCCTATTCCCAACATCAAAGGGAAAGATTGACAAAGACATCCCAACAAACAAATTACAAGTGATGAGCCGAGTCAGCAACTCTTTCCCAAATAGGTGGCAACTCAGCTATTTTTACTGAACTTAATAATTAAGACCAACAGAAGGGTTACAACAGACTTAACAAATTATACGAAAAACATTTAACAACTATTTTACCTATTTTCTATTTTTACTATAGAAGGGTTAAAATGAGAGCACAATAAATTAAACAGACACCGAACATAAAACAAATGCAACCGCAACGAAAGTACCACCTTGGGACGCTCAGTAATAAATACCTGGGGGGGGGGGGGGGGGGGGGTTATATATATCACAAGTATATTACAAATATCAACAAAGAGTAACAACTCAACACAAAACTAATGTAAACATTTAAGTCTGTTTCCATGACCTTGGTCAGCAGCAGCATCCAGACAATGTCCACTAATCTGCATGAACACACAGAAGTAATCCTTGTCATATAACTCATATATAAAAAGGTTTCATCAAAGGATGTTTTAAAGAAAGAATGTAAACTTAAAGCGAAACTTTAATACAAGTATACGAGTCGGCAGCCTTGACCTTTGGTAAGCAGCTATGAACCTAAAAGTAATCCTAGTCAAATATCAAAAGGTTCCATCAAAGAATATTGGAAATATAAAAGAAGAATAGAAATTCAACGCAAACTATAATGCAAATATTTAGGTCTGTGACCTTGACCTTAGGTCAGCAGGAGCATCCAAATGATGTCAATTATTTTGCATGATCATAGATATAAACCAAGTCATATATCAAAAAGTTTCATCAAAGGATGTTGGAAACATACGCAAAATATATAAACTTAACGCAAATATACAAGTCTGTGACCTTGACCTTTGGTAAGCAGCAGCATCCAGATGCTCTGTGTGAACCTTAAAGTAACCCTAGTCAAAAATCAAAAGATTCCATCAAAAGATATTGGAAATATAAAGAAGACTATAAACTTAACACAAAACTTTAACGCAAATGTTTAAGTCTGTGACCTTAGGTCAGCAGCAGCATCCAGATGATGTCAACTTTTCTGCATGAACCTAGAAAATACCTAATCACATACCAAAAGGTTCCATCTAAGGCTGTTGGAAATATAAGCACAGAATAAAGACTTAACGCAAGACTTTAATGCAAATGTTAACGGACGATCGGACGGACACGGATAGACAGACGGACAAACAGACGAACGGATGGAAAGACGAAAATGGCTAGAGTCTTTTTTAAGGGAGCCGAATACTGAATAGAAATATTGGCGGGGCATTCAAACCATTATACCGTCTAAATAACCCAAAGAGCTATAACACATTTGGTTAAAAAATAAATTCACCGTTTTGTTTTCCATAAAACAATATTTTGTATTTCTACATACATTTTTACACATTTTCCATTAAAATTCATATCTCTAGCACATGAACCCACTTTCATTTCAGCAAATCATATAAGTTGTAATATAGGATATTTGAAACAAACTGATACCAAAAAATTGCTGTTTTCTTGCTAATAAGTATATTTTTACTTTCTTTAAAAAGATGCAAGAAAATTGAAGTTCATGAAAAACGTCATGAAAAATATATTCAATTGAACGGGCATGCTTATGCATATTATTTTAGAAAAACTTACATGCTATGTTAAAGAATAAAACAAAAAATAACGTTTCACCGTTTCAGTTCCTAGAAAAACAATGTTTAAGTTCAAAATATCCCCAAAACTGAGACGGCCCAAATTCTGCACCTGCTGCAAGCACAGCCGGTCCTTGCCCTATTTTTAGCTCACCTGAGCCGAAGGCTCAAAGGTGAGCTTATAGTATAGTAGTGGAGCAGCTTAGGGTGAAAATTTAAGGAAATACTTCACTTGATGATACAAGCATGAAATTTTCACTAAATGTTCCTTACATGGCCCAGATTCAAAAATGATCGAGGGCCACTTAAAAATCATCCATTTTCAAGATGGCCGCCAAGTTTCAAAATGCTATCGTTTTACCTTATAACATGCTCATAGTCTGCAGGCATATGTAGTGCCCGTGGGCATGTGTTATTTTTTTGTAAAAACTTCATCAACTGAGTGTTTACAATGGAAAAGCGCATGTTGTCAATTTTTCTAACAACCCTTTGGCCATAAGTATCGATTATATACGTTACCTATGTGTATTTAATTTAAATCATACAATTTCAATGTACACTACTGTTTATATTTTCAAATGCAGTTTCCCCATAGAATCATCGTTAAGTATTGGATGAAACAGTTTAGTACGTTTTTGTCATCATTTATTACTACTTGTAGTAACGAAAATAACTTAAATTTATAAGTTAGTCCATTATAATACGACTTACGGAATTTCTTTACTGTCTCTCAGAGAACAACTTTTAATTTAATATCCTTGCACTTCTTTAAAAACACTGTTTTCTTGGATTTATCAGTTTATGACTATTTAAGGGACTTCATGAGGTACGTTTCATACGCGACAAAACTCAGAATATTCCAAATGGAGTAATAATAATTAGGGCTTTGGCAAATTCCATAAATATGTATAATAAATGGAGACTTGGCAAATTCCATACACGCACAGCAGGTTTTGCTGCTTGTTTATTTCTAATAACATATATCTGCACCTTCAATGATTATGCATAACTACCCAGTCTTACGATTCTTAAGACAGTAACATACGTGACATTTTGTTGTTAAATCAAAAACTGCAGAACAGATACATTTCATTAGAGAAAAAATGCTGCAATTATAAGCCAGCAAATAATTTGTGTACATGCTTCAAATAAAGCAATATAGTCGGTTGAATACTGAGTCTGTTTAGCATGGAACCAGCTTCAGTGCTTACTTTTAATTTGATGAATATTTTGCGTTTTAAGGGACCGAGTTCTACAAAATTCTAAGCCACAAAAATGGAGTGGCAAATCAAAACGACAGCATATTTGGTGCGGGATATTTCTTGGCAAATGCCAGTTGTCCTAAAGAATGTATTGACCTGTAGTTTTACTTTGCAGTACGGTAACAAACCAAAGAGAAGGATAACAGATCGAATTACGTATACAACATCGAATTACATACAACCAGTTACTGGGTAATTTATGAATTCCTCATATCTCATACGCTTAAACAGTTATACATTTAGTTCTGAATTAAAAACTAGAAAATGATAAGGTAATGCATACTATTCATGCTATCCAGGACAAAACTTGATATATCTATTTTCAGTTGACCTCCTTGACTTCGAAGATATGACTATAATTATTATTAATTATTGTAGGGGTTAACTGCTTATTAATGAAGTCTTATCGCTTTTCTGAATGAGTCTTGACCCTTGACCAGATATTTTATATACAGTACGAAAATGCATTTATATCAATACAATGATAGAAGAAGCATACATATTAAAAGTCGAATGATCAAAACTTTATGTACTCATGATAACGTATCGGAACACAAACAGGGGCTTACAGAATTATCTGACTAAATAAATCTTGGTAATGTTACACTGATAGATACATGTCATGAACAGACTCATGAAAAGACGTTTTATATGTGTCTCCTAAAGTATACCATTTTTCATTGCTTAACTGACATAGTGGTAATATGGAGCAGTGTAACTGTTGGGAGCAACACAAAAAGGTAACGTTGATTACAATCAAGCACGATGTTAATAAGTATTAAGTGAGCCGATACTTTATCGGTTGCCTCGGCTGACAGCCATTTTTGCATGTAGGTTACCTGATTGCCTCGGTAGACAGCACAGGTAGGGAAATATGTATCTCCCCTATGATAATGCTAAACCTAGACATGGGTCAGTTAGGTCAACATTTTCATATTATGCTGGTTCCTCAAGATTTTAAATGATGCGTTTTGTGATGTTGCTGTAAGCCACATTAAATGTTAAGAAAATTCTAAATGCTTCAGATGTTCATGTTGAGTTCTTGTGAGTGTAAAAAGTAAATATTTGCTGCCTTAATACAAATGGTAAGTTAAATGCTTTCTGGCATCCAAGAACTGAGCCTTTGAAAACAACTTACTCAAATAATAAAAAACTTATTCCTAATACATTACAGATATGTACCATTATGTTACTGTTACAATGCCTTTCAAATACAGGACAACCCCATATTATCAGACTTGGAGGCATAAACAGTGGTGTTTCTTCATGGCTGCTTCACATGTGTAAACTTAAGACCTAAACAATTACACTGAAAGTAAAAAGTATGCAAAGACCAGGAACTGAAACAATCAAAATCCAAATCCAAATCCAGCCCTCAAATCATAGTTGGAAACAACTAAGATTACAAATAATCAAGATACAGAGAACATATGGCCAACCGAGTGAGCAGCTTGTTCCCAAAAGGTGGCCACTCAGCAACCCAAACCGAACCAAAAATAATAATAACATACATATGGTAAAACATCACAGAAACTCTGACACCAAAAACAGGCAACAAAGAACCACAACAGAACTACCGCCTTGGAACGGTCAGTAATGAATTACTGGGGGGCTTAAAGGCTATATCATCTACAATTAGATATTTTCGTCAGTTTTGGGGGAAAATCCTAAGGAAAAGTTAACCTTTCTCTTCTGCTGGAAATGTCACAGCTAACCGCTACCTAACAAATTCAAAATATGCAAGCAGTTCTTTCAACATGGTTTAATGAGAAGTGACAGAATATGTTGATTAAGGACCAATCATATAAAATTTATTCCAGCGATTCATGTTTGCTAATTGTGTTTTAGTCACGGTTATATACGTAACTGGTCTTATTTGACCAATGCCTAACTTTTTCTAAATATGTCAATATTTCTATTTATTTAAATATAAAAAATCATGATTATTTTAATTGCTCTTCACATTTATAACGTTAATTGTTCCCTTCATTTCATTTATAACAGTTTTGCTGCTGTAACACGCTAATCTTACCCCACCCGTTACTGTGATCAGTTTTTAGGTAAAACACATAAAATGATATAGCAACAATCATTTTTAAGCTGCTGAAAGACTGCTTTAATGATTATGATAACAACATTAAACTGAAGTTCATGTCTACACGAGGACCCTATTTTTATAACATATGACCCTGGATTATTCTTCCTGTGACGGATTTCGATTATGTTACGTAATGTTACTGTTTGGGTGCCTTTCAGATACAACCCAAAATTATTATAGTCTTATGAATATAAGAATGGCATTTTACATGCGTACTTGTACACCTTTTCAATTTAAGACATAATACAGACTACAGCTAGTTATACTTTCTCACCAGTGTTTCAAGAATTCATAAGAAATAAGTTACAATCTGTCTTCAACTGATATTGCCACTACTAATTGCAACCTAACTGATTCAAAATATATCAAGGAATTTTGTCAAAGTTGAGATGGGCATGAGTCAAATAAGAGCAATAGATTATGCTCATTTAGGACCACATATGAAAATTTCATTTCAGCGGTTGGTCTGTTTCTCATTGATCATTTGTATTTTAGTTACAGTTATATACGTTACAAATATATCATGCTTTTTATCATCATTTCCAGACTTCAGTTTGCTTTTTATGTATTAGAACATTTCAAAAGGGATATTTATGACACAAAGTATTTTCTACATTGCGTTTATTGCTTTTAGGTGCTGTAATGGACCAGTGTTACCCCACCCACCACTTTAGCTTTTTCGGTAAAGTGTTGAAAGTAAAAAACTGTCAACAACCATTTTGCAACTCCTAAGTGACTGCTCTAAGTGACTATGATCAGGGCATAAAATAAACATCAATGCCAACGGGCCCTTGGACTATTACCTTAAATAATGTATTGAAAAGTACATAAAAATGGCGGACATTTTGTTTTTGCGGCGGCCATCTTGAAAATGACACAATTTCCAGTGGCCCTCGATCTTATGTTATAATGCATCCCAGGTACTTGCCATTCTGTAAATTTTATGCTTGTATCATCAACTGAAGTATTTTGCTATATCCCGCTCCACTATAGGCAGGTCTCCGTCGTCCGTCGTCGTCGTCCACACTCTTTAAACATCTTCTTCTCAGAAACCACTGGGCCAATTGAAGTCAAATTTCATATGGTGCATTTACAGGATGGGGGGAACGAAAGTTTATATATTTGGTCCAGGTCACATGACCAAGATGGCCGCCATGCCCATATATGAAAAAAACCTTAAAAAAATCTTCTTCTCCAGAACCACTGGGCCGATTGCCTTGAAACTTGGTATGTAGCATCTGGGACTCTAGTACTACAAAAGTTTATATGAATTATGACCCTGGTTTGACCTTGACCTATTTTATGACAAGGTCAAAATTGGTCCCTTAGGCTCTTGAATTGGAAAAGCTGAAAAAGTGCATTTTTCTGTTGCCACTGTACTCTGTGACATGGAAATGCAGCAAAATTCAACTCCTCTGAATTTTAAAGGTCAAGGTCATTTAGTGACCTAGGCCAAAGGTCAATTGCCCATCCTTTGTTAACATTTTCAAAGGGCTTCTCCTCTGAAACTACTGGGCCAATTTCATTTAAATTTCATATACAGCCTTCAGGTAAAGGGGGAAAGAAAATTTATATATTTGGTCCAGGTCACATGACCAAGATGGCCGCCATGCCCATATATGGTAAAAACCTTAAAAAATCTTCTTCTCCAGAACCACTTGGCCGATTGCCTTGAAACTTTGTATGTAGCATCTGGGACTCTAGTACTACAAAGTTTATGTTAATGATGACCCTGGGTTGACCTTGACCTAGTTTATGACCAGGTCAAAATTGGTCACTTAGGCTTTTGAATGAGAAAAGCTGAAAAAGTGCATTTTTCTGTTGCCACTGTACTCTGTGACATGGAAATGCAGCAAAATTCAACTCCTCTGAATTTTAAAGGTCAAGGTCATTTAGTGAACTTGGCCAAAGGTCAATTGTCCAACCTTTGTTAACATTTTCAAAGGACTTCTCCTCTGAAACTACATGGCCAATTTCATGTAAATTTCATATACAGCATTCAGGTAATTTGTTTTGTTCTGTTCAATTCTCGTATCGCATTCAAGGTAAAGGGGGAACGAAAGTATATATATATGGTCCAGGTCACATGACCAAGATGGCCGCCATGCCCATATATGGTAAAAACCTTAAAAAATCTTCTCCTCCAGAACCACTTGGCTGATTGCCTTGAAACTTGGTATGTAGCAGCTGGGACTCTAGTACTACAAAGTTTATATAAATAATGACCCTGGGTTGACCTTTACCTATTTTATGACAAGGTCAAAATTGGTCCCTTAAGCTTTTGACTGGGAAAAGCTGGAAAAGTGCATTTTTCTGTTGCCATTGTACTCTGTCATATGGTTCTGTTCAATTCTCGTATCGCCTTCAGGTAAAGGGGGAACGAAAGTTTATATATTTGGTCCAGGTCACATGACCAAGATGGCCGCCATGCCCATATATGGTAAAAAAATTAAAAAATCTTCTTCTCCAGAACCACTTGGCTGATTGCCTTGAACTTTGGTATGTAGCAGCTGGGACTCTAGTACTACAAAAGTTTATATAAATTATGACCCTGGGTTGACCTTGACCTATTTTATGACAAGGTCAAAATTGGTCCCTTAGGCTTTTGACTGGGAAAAGCTAGAAAAGTGCAATTTTCTGTTGCCATTGTACTCTGTGATATGGAAACGCAGCAAAATTCAACTCCTCTGAATTTTAAAGGCCATGGTCATTCAGTGACCTTGGCCAAAGGTCAGTTGTCCATCCTTTGTCAACATTTTCAAAGGACTTATCCTCTGAAACTACTGGGCCAATTCTATTTATATTTCATATACAACCTTCAGGTAAAGGGGGAAAGAAAGTTTATATATTTGGTCCAGGTCACATGACCAAGATGGCCACCATGCCCATATATGGTAAAAACCTTAAAAAATCTTCTTCTCCAGAACCACTAGACGGATTGCCTTGAAACTTGGTATATAGCATCTGGGGCTCTATTACTACAAAATTGGTATAAATTATGACCCTTGGTTGACCTTGACCAATTTTATGACTATGTCAAAATTGGTCCCTTAGGCTTTTGAATGGGAAAAGCTAGAAAAGTGCATTTTTCTGTTGTCATTGTACTCTGTGATATGGAAATGCAGCAAAATTCAACTCCTCTGAATTTTAAAGGCCATGGCCATTCAGTGACCTTGGCCAAAGGTCAGTTGTCCATCCTTTGTCAACATTTTCAAAGGACTTATCCTCTGAAACTACTGGGCCAATTTTATTTAAATTTCATATACAACCTTCAGGTAAAGGGGGAAAGAAAGTTTATATATTTGGTCCAGGTCACATGACCAAGATGGCCACCATGCCCATATATGATAAAAACCTTAAAAATCTTCTTCTCCAGAACCACAAGACGGATTGCCTTGAAACTTGGTATATAGCATCTGGGGCTCTATTACTACAAAACTGGTATAAATGATGACCCTGGGTTGACCTTGACCTATTTTATGACAAGGTCAAAATTGACCCCTTAGGCTTTTGAATTGGAAAAGCTGAAAAGTGCATTTGTCTGTTGCTATTGTGCTCTGTCACATGAAAATGCAGCAAAATTCAACCCCTCTGAATTTTAAAGGTCAAAGTCATTTAGTGACCTTGGCAAAAGGACAGCCGAGTGTCCTCTGTCAATTTTTAAACGACTCCTCCACTGAAACGACTGGGTCAGTTTCATGTACAGCCTTCAGGCAAAGGGGAAAAGAAACTTTATATACTTGGTCCAGGTTACATGACCAAGATGGCCGCCATTCCCTTTTGTGTTAAAAACTTGAAAAAATCCTTTTCTCCAGAACCACTGGGCTGAACTGGGCTGATTGCCTTGAAACTTGGTATGTAGCATCTGGAACTCTAATACTACAAAGTTTATATAAATGATTACCCTGGGTTGATCTTGACCTATTTTGTGACAATGTCAAATTTGGTCCCATAGGCTTTTGAATGGGAAAAGCTGAAAAAAAAGCATTTTTCTGTTGCTATTATGCTCTGTGATATGGAAATGCAGTCAACTTTAGCCCCTATGAATTCAAGAGGTCAAGACCTTGTACTTCATCAACAAGCATTAAATCTTAGATGCATTTGAAATTCAAACATATTGTACAATTAGTTTCTGAGTTCATAATGTCTTCGGATGTGATTGAGGAGGTAAACATTAAAAAGGCACCTATGGTCACCTCAATATACAGAAGAAGACTTGAAATACAGACTTTCAAATGCAGATGATAGCTTGACATACTTGAGGTGTCAATTTTCTATGGTGCAAGTGCAGTTTTTATTATGCCTATGCACATATTTCAGAAAAGCATGTTTGTATAACCAACAGCTATTACCATTATTCTCATTTTCATGCATTATTTAATGTATTCCTTATTATTATTTATATAAGTACTAGTACTATTTTAATGTGTTGTAAGCTGACCTGCTAATGCTAGATTTTTATTGCCAGAATTACCTTAAAATTCTAAGTATTGGGACAGAACAGTGCTAACCCAGATCAGACTGCTCCTAAAGAAACAGTCTGATCATAGTCTAAACTGTTTTGGATCAGGTGTTGCAAAGGCATTTGTTCCCTGTCAACGTTTAACAGTGTGCATTTTTGTGAACAGACTGATCTGGCTTTTCATTGGAGCACTACTCCTAAGCTAATATCTCCAGCTGCTCGGTAACTCATTTTACCTTGCTGCAGCTGCTAAGTTATTCCAACAGAAATATTTGAGGTCATTCAACTTATAAATGGCAGACTCCTGGGGCAAGTGAAAATCATCAAATTACATACTAATTGAAATGGTTTTCACAAAAATTTTAGAGGTATGATTTTCATCATATTTTTAACCTATGTTATAAAGGTTTAGAAAAAGATGTCAACAATCACTTTAAGCATAGAAGTCCTTTCCATATTTTGATTGCCGTGCCAACTAAATACGGATAACTTTCAAAGGAAATTTTTGTATCATTTGGTTACCATGAAAGCCGATAAAATGAGCACCAGATAGTCCACCAGTGTTATCTGCCCCTGCCATGGGATTTTATACACGCATAAATTTATGAAACTTTCATATAAAAATCAGACTTGAAAAAATGTGGGTAAGTCTGATTTTTCTAATTCCTGATCATTGCATATCTGTTTACTTTGAAAGTAATTTTCCTGGAGACTTTCAATAATTGTCTGAGTTATATTAGCTACCTATCGTGATAAAAATTTGTTGTTTGTCCCCAGGAGCTATTTGCTCCTGACAAAGGGCTATGTGGCGGGGTATTACTCAGTCGTTTACGATGCTTTTACTTTCGATTTGGTTTTCATGGAAACTAGTAAAATCCGTAGAGCCAAAAAACATGTAGCTGAAAGAAGACTTCTCAAGGAACATTTCTATAAAAGTTTTCTCAAATATCTTCAATGGCCTGGCAAAAAATGCCATTTTTCTATTTCCTCCGTTAAAAGTCAATGGGATCCCAAAGTTACCAAAGCAGTCAAACTAAAGAGCCGAGTTTCATACAAAAGAAAGACGAAAACTTTTAATCTCCAAGCCTTAAGACGCTTCAGATGAAATTTGGGCCCAATCGGCCCACAGGCTTCAGAGATGTTGTTGGAAAGTGTTGAGGACAAACGACAGACGTCATATGACATACGCCGGGCCGCGTAGCGCAATCGGTAGGGCACCTGACTCATAAGTCAGAGGTCCTGGGTTCGAAACTCGGTCTGGCCACATACTTTCGTTTCTCCTTCCGCTGATTCAAGAAGGGCAGTTGTCAGTTACTGGCGAAAGTATGTGCACTTAGTACTGGTTAACCGCTTAGGAGGTCTAAGCCTGCCCAGGAATAGTGTGGTTAGGTTAACTGACCGTCTCGACATAACCATAGCTGTTTACCATGGACGTTAAGCATCAAATCAAATCAAAAATATTATATGACATACGACGACGGAAAGCTGCTTATCCTAAAGCTCCTTTTGAGCCTTCGGCTGTGGTGAGCTAAAATTCCTTAATCCGTGCATATAAACTACCCCGCACTCCGCGTGCTTGCAATTTGACAAGAAATTGCCCATGAGTGACTTTGTCAATGGCAGATTTAAAATCAAGATAAAACACGTCCACCTGTTCCCCATTTTCAATGGTTTCTGACCAGTCGTCAATACATCTCTGAGTTGTGTAATGCATGAATAGCCCCTCCTGAAATCATGCTGGAATTCCGATAGAAGGTTAAATCCTGTTTTGATTGATTGATTGTTTTGGGTTGACTGACCCTTCGAGACAGTATTTCAGTCAATATCGGGCCGTCTCCCAGAGAGAGGGAGAAAGAAGAAAAATGATAGACAAGGGAAAAATGCTCCAACCCCCAAACGCACCTACTGCAAGCACAGTAGGTTCTTGCGCTACTATCATCTGAACCTGTTGGATTTGATTGATTGATTGTTTTGGGTTAACGTCCTTTGAAACAGTATTTCAGCCAAAATCGGGCCGACTCCCAGAGAAAGATAGAAAGAAGAGAGAGTGAGTTACATGGATTTTACGGCACATCAGCACCCAATGGGCTATTTCGCGTCGAAAACGCTATAAAAGAATACGTGTTTTATGCATAAGGTCAGAAATGAATGGACAGTATAACAAGAGCTGTCGCCTGACAGCATAGCTCGCCTGAATTGGTGCTTGCCCATCACTCAGCCGCTATGGTGGTGTGGACTGCTATGCATAAAACTTCATGCAAGCATGTCCATAATGAAAACACATTTATAAACAAAAGCTATCTCAGAAATAAGTCTTAAAATAAAATTAGAATAAAAAAAATGAAATGAAATTTCAAAGTCCATGAGCTTGAGGTAAAAAAAACAACTGACGGGTGGGGTGGGGGGGGGGGGGCTTATGTGGACTGCTATGCATAAAACTTCATGCAAGCATGTCCATAATGAAAACACAAAAGCTATCTCAGAAATAAGTCTTAAAATAAAATTAAAATAAAAAAATGAAATGAAATTTCAAAGTCAATGAGCTTGAGGTAAAAACACTGACGGGTAGGGGGGTGGGGGTGGGGGGGTGGGGGGGGGTGGGGGGGTGGGGGGGGGGGCGCGCTAGTATGTATCAAAACCCTGAACCATTATCTAACATCAGCCCAAGTATTAGTATCAACTGAGTCCATCATCGTGGCACTGTGAAATTATGTCTTCATAAATATAAAACTTTAATCAAAATCTTTAAAACAAAATTCTAAGTCGATGACCTTGACTTCAAGGTCACCCAGTGGGGTAAGTATAAGGTGTTTTGTAAAAACTCAAAAAAGAGTCTAACATCAGTTCAAGTATAAACTAAATCTCTGCAAAGCATTATGAATCAGTATGCAATTACAAAACTTTAAAAAAGACAAGAATTTCCTAAGTCCCTGACCTTGACATCAAGATCACTGAGCGGGGTTGGGGTAGTACTCTGTAGATCTAACTACAGTGCAAATATAAAAAGAATTCATCTCTGGGTTCAGGAGATATGTGTCTTTAAAAAACTTTAACCAAAACATCCAATCAATAAAAAGACAATATTCTAAGTCCATGACCTTGACATCAAGGTCACAGAGGGGCGTGGGGGTAGTACGTTCGAAAACTTTAGACCAATATCTAACTTTAGTGCAAGTATCAAAGGAATCCATCCATGGGTTCAGGAGATATTGGGCTTTATAAAACTTTAACCAAAACATCCAGTCCAAAAAAACCACCAATTTTCTAAGTCCATGACCTTGACATCAAGGTCACAGAGTGGGGTGGGGGTGGTACCCTGTTAAACCTTAGACCAATATCTAGCTACAGTGCAAGTATCAAAAGAATCCATCAATGGGTTAAGGAGATATAGGTCTTTAAAAAACTTTAACCAAAACATCCAATTCGAACGCCGACGCGGACGCGGACGTGGACGCCGACGCCGACGCCGTGGTGACAACAATAGCTCTTCCTGAACTTTCGTTCAGGCGAGCTAAAAATGAATGAAGTCGGGTATGTGGTAAAACGCGCCGATCAACGGCTATCTTAAGACTGATAATATAAAACGAACGCTCGACCAGCGAGATGAGTAAACACTAATTTAAATCAAATTTGTAAAAATACCTAGACTTAACTAAACTATATTTTACTATAAATGTCAATCTCTTTCACATAAGATAAGATTTTCGCCGGTTCAACCGTGTCAAACAGTTGTTGCATACTGCTGACACGGAAAAACCTAGCACGCGTAATACGAAAACCAATGCAATCTAAAAGAAAGTGTTTAACACTAAAAGGTTCCTGGCAAGGAATGCACAAAGGCGGATCCTCACCTTTCAGCAGAAATAAATTTGTTATAAAAGTATGGCCGATTCTGAGTCGAGCCAAAGTTACTTCTTCCTTACGATCAATTCTATTACATGGTTACCATTCACCAAATGAAGGCTTGATATAATGGAGTTTGTTAAGGACAGCAGCATTCCATGATATCTGCCACTTATCATGAAGATAGGTATTTATGCAAGGTTTGATAGCAGTGTAAGGAATTTTAAGATAAAAAATATGAAGAACTAATGCTGATTCTGCAGCAATGTCGGCCTTTTCATTGCCTTTTATCCCAACGTGACTGGGAAGCCAACAAAATACAATGTTGTTTAGCTCAGCTAAGTCATTATGTTTCAAAAGGATATACAAAGAAGAGGTTTTTCAATATGGCGAGTATTTAGGGATTGCAGAACAGAGAAGGAATCAGTCTAGACTTGTAACCGTACAGGATAGCTCGCCTGCAGTGCCTTGCCCATCACATAAAAAAACTTTGACGTAAAACTTTAAAGTGTGACGCCCACGCCAACGCCGACGTCAGAGTGACAACCATAGCTCCCTGTACTTTCGTACAGGCGAGCTAAAAGATGATAAAATCTGTATTCCTAGACTGTTCAATGTGATCCCAGGCTAAATGAATAGCCTTGATCTCCGCTGAGAAAATAGAGGCATTGTCGGGCAATCTACATTTGTATGTTTCGGATGGAGCAACAAAGAAGAGAGAAATGATAGAGAAAATGAGAGAAGAAATGCACAAACATCTCAGCCCGCACCTACCGCAATCACAGTAGGCCCTTGCCCTACGATCATCCTAGTCAGTAGGACGCCCCGGCCCCGGAAGGTACACGCAGCACTATCGCACCACCAAACCATCCCCGCCCGAACTGAAAGTTACACGCTGTTATGTGCTGAATTAGTTCCGCCATTTTAATTCGTTCCCAAAGCCTACAACATGTTGACGTAACACTGCCTGGTCTACAAGTTTCTCGCCGTGCTGGTCCCGGGCTGGAATAGGCCAGTCGTATCCCTCTGAGTAACGTAAAAAGCAGTCGAAAGGAGAAAGCCAAATGTCGAGCCTGTCTCCTTTTATCATAGAAAAGGCGTTTCATGGCATCGCTGATGTGCCAAAGAGCACAAAAAAGGTGAGATCAGGTCTAATACGTCAACAAGAAATCTATAGAAATTTTGTTGCGTATTACCAAATTTTGCGATCTCGAAGTGAAAGTCGCACTACGCAGCTCTCTCAATACTTGCAAGGGCGTTGTTCGCTGCCCCGACTTAAAAAGGGTCAGCCAGCAAGAGATCCTTGAAAATATGAGGGAGCAAGGTGTAGTTGCAGTCCGTCGTATTTAAGTTCGTAGAGACGACTCCCTTAAAGACACTAACACTTTCGTTTTCACCTTCAACACATCAGTTTTGCCAAAACAAATAAAAATTGTCGTTCTTCGTGTCTCCGTTGATGCCTACATTCCAAACCCACTGCGGTGTTATCGGTGCCAAGTATTTGGGCATCACGAAGACAGATGCTGGAATGAAACGATATGTGCTAATTGTGGTCAGCCCCAGCATTGTGCTGATGAAACCGACTGTAAACGTCCAGTCAAATTCTTAAACTGTAGAGAAGACCACCCCGCCAATTTGCGGAAATGCCAGGCCTGGCACATTGCGAAAGAAATTCTCAAAGTCAAATATACCCGGAACATATCGTTTCCAGAAGCGCGGAAAATTGTTGACAGCTACACGGCAGCACCAGGTAAAAGTTATGCTAGCATTACGAAGACTGCTGGTGTCACGGTATCATTAGTTGATGCTATGGCCCAAACAGACCCTGTACTTATCACAGGAGCTCCACAGTCTTCGTCTTACAATGTTGCACCAATTGAAGCATCTGCTGAAGCCAAACGAGACACGTCGGAAAAACTAAGCCAGAAAGAAAGCGAAACAAGAGCTCCGCAAGCGGGACAATATACGCCCGTTTCTGAATGTTTTTTTTGCACCGTTTCATCCTTGTCTACATTGCTATCAAGTTTATGAAGACATTCCAAACATTAAGGTTCTCAAAAGAAAAGCCTTAAAAAAATAATCAAAGGGATGTAACTAAAAAGAAGGAAGGGGAAGCAATTATTCTTTTATTAGACATACTGTCTCAACCTAATACACATTGCTATAAAGTTTCGTCAAGAAATTCCATACGGTTACCTGGTAATGACTTCCCCAAGAATAGCCGTAGAAATTAATCAAAGGGTGGTGACTCCACAAATAAGGAAGGGAGAGCAATTATTCTTATATACGACACACAGCATCAACCTAATACACATTGCTATAAATTTTCATCAAGATATTCCATACGGTTGCCTACTTATCGCTTGCATAAGGATAGCCTTAGAAAATATTCAAAGGGAGGTTACTCCAAAAATAAGTAAGGGGAGGCAGTCGTTCTTATATGTGACATATTGTGTCAACCTAATATACATCACAATCAAGTTCCATCACAATAGTCCAAAGGGTTAGTTAGATATGAGGTGTACAAATATAGTCTGACAAAATAATCAAAGGGAGGTAACTCAAAATCTAAGTCAAGGGGAGTAACCATTCTTGTAAGAGACATGTTGTCTTAACCTCATATACATTGTTATAAAGTTTCATCATGATATTCCAAAGAGTTACCAAGTTATGGAATGCTAAAGAATTGCCATACAAACTGCCATAGACGGGTTTTTGCAAAGGGCTGTAACTCTGCTAAAAATCATTGGAGCAAAGTTTCCATACAATATGCGCTACTCCACATCCTAGTCTTACTATTTACAAAGTTTCAGCTAAATTGGATGAACACTATCCGGAAACGAACACCCCAAAAATTCTAGGTAAAGGGCTGTAACTCCGCTAAAGTCATTGGAGCATAACCTCAAAACGATATGCGCTGGTCTACCTAATAGTCTTACTATATACCAAGTTTCAGCTCGATCGGATGTAAACTGTAGGAGGAGTTATCCGGAAACGAAAAGTTTACGCCGGACGGATGGACGCCAACGCCATAACAATATACGTCCCGTTTTTCAAACGGGCGTATAAAAAGCACAAAAAGCGGACCAAAAGTTCAAAACAAATTTCACGATCCTCTCGTGAATCATGATAAAACGAACAAGAACTCTTCAGATAGGACTACTGGCCCTAAACCACGGGGAAGGTAGAAACTTGTACCCGATTCTGATAGACAGCCGAAAGGATCTAACGATCCAATTTGGCAGCATAACAGGTGGTCTGCCTTGGAGGACATGGATGCAGAGGAATCTCCATCCTGTCTCCCAAGGGGAACACTTAACATAATACCTACTTCCGAAGAATAGATCTAATCATTTTACTCCATGTACATATACATGCATTTATAATAAATAATAATGAAAAATAGAATTATACAATGGAATTGTCGAGGCTTAAAAGCCAACTATGAAGAAACATTGCATAGAAGCCTGCTGCTCTATGTCTTCAAGAATCACATCTTAAAGACACCGATAACATTTCCATCTGAAACTATAGCTCTGTTCATACCTTTAGTACAAATAATGAAAGAGCCGCAGGCGCTGTCTCTATATTTGTTAACAATAACGCTCCTGATAGTCAGATACCCTTGCATACGAATTTACAAGCAGTTGCAGTTAGTATTACCCTTCATCGCGTGGTAACTATTTGTTCTATATATGTTCCTCCCAATTCGAGGTTGACTCTAAAAGAGCTCGATGATGTTGTTCCGCAACTACCTTCTCCCTACATATTGTTGGGAGATTGTAATGGTCATAATATGCTTTGGGGTTCCAAAGATATCAATGACAAAGGCAGAGTAATTGTAAATTTATCGATAATCCCGGACTTTGTCTATATAACTCTGAAACATCCAGCAACTGGTACATATACTTCCTGTTGACCTCTCTTTCTGCTCTCCCACCCTTCTTTTGAACTATGACTGGCAACGGCATGATGATCTCTGCGGTAGTGATAATTTTCCTGTTGTTCTAAATAATATCGGTCAAGATATAGATGAACCAGTTTCAAGACACAATCGATTTCGTATGCTGATGAAACCGACTGTAAACGTGCAGCCAAATTCTTAAATTGTAGAGAAGACCACCCCGCCAATTTGCGGAAATGCCAGGCCTGGCACATTGCGAAAGAAATTCTCAAAGTCAAATATACCAGGAACATATCGTTTCCAGAAGCGCGGAAAACTGTTGACAGCTACACGGCAGCACCAGGTAAAAGTTATGCTAGCATTACGAAGACTGCTGGTGTCACGGTATCATTAGTTGATGCTATGGCACAAACAGACCCTGTACTTATCACAGGAGCTTCACAGTCTTCGTCTTATAATGTTGCATCAATTGAAGCATCTGCTGAAGCCAAACGAGACGCGTCGGAAAAACTAGTTCAATCTCTTATCCCGGACAACTGTATAAAGTAATCTAGGAATACAGATTGTCATCTTCTCTTATTCCCTGTCTGTTCTTCGGTCATATCTGGATCGGGAAGAGATACATTTTATGATCGGGAAGTGATACATTTTATGATCGGGAAGTGGTACATTTTATGATCGGGAAGTGATACATTTTATGATCGGGAAGTGATACATTTTATGATCGGGAAGTGGTACATTTTATGATCGGGAAGAGATACATTTTATGATCGGGAAGTGGTACATTTTATGATTGGGAAGTGGTACATTTTATGATTCGGAAGTGGTACATTTTATGATCGGGAAGAGATACATTTTATGATCGGGAAGTGGTATATTTTATGATCGGAAAGAGATACATTTTATGATCGGGAAGTGGTACATTTTATGATCGGGAAGAGATACATTTTATGATCGGGAAGTGGTACATTTTATGATCGGGAAGTGATACATTTTATGAAGTATAATTACTTATCTGAGCAAAACAACACGGTATTTTGATTCCTCCTCCCTTTGGGATAAAAAGGCAAATTGAATTATATGCCAGACATCAATGAAAGTAGTTCTTTACTCCTAATATTTATATCTAATATAATAGAGGTATTAAGCCTGATCAAAGTCTTATAGTCATATATGTAAGAATATCTGTTTCAGAGTTCAACGTGTTGCATAATGAAGCCAGTGTGTCTGCTACTAGCTTTAGCTCTCTGCGCAATTATGGTGCACGAATCTACAGGATGGTGGTGGGGCAGAAGATGCACCTGCTCGGTAATAAAACAAGTTTCGTTTATTTGATTCTATTTTCTTTTGCGTGCTCCTCGCTTCCAGAAGATCTTCCTTCAGAACATATGTTTTATGTTCCGCCAAACACGCTACTAATGGCCAATGTAAAAAGATAGGCAATGATCAGGAATTAATAATCAAATTCCACATTCCGCTCTCAAAACCAATAGGGTAAGAAGCACATACACACAGTAATTGACATAAGTGTACGAAAGACACGCACAGTAAACCGAATGAGCAGCTCTTTCCCAAACAGATGGTCATTCGGCTACTTTCATAACAACATCAACACCTATTTTCACCTATTTCTATTAGCTCACCTGGCCCGAAGGGCCATAGTGAGCTATTGTCATACCAAAGCGTCCGGCCTTCGTCGTACGTTGTCCGCCAACAATTGAAAACAAATTATTCAAACATCTTCTTCTATAAAACTACTGGACCCATGGTTATCAAATTTCACATGGAGCATGACCTGACTCCAAGGTCTCAGAATTGTAAAATTGGGTCAGATCGAATATCCAACATGGCCGCTGTTACTAAAAATAGCCATCAGAGGAGATGGCAAATCCCCCGACCGATGACCCCATGGCCCTTGGTAAAAAGGGTGCACTTCATAACACATATTAGTGATATATTGCCATTTCTTTTACGCTTCTGACTGACATTATCTGTTAACAGATGCATGATTATCTAACACTCCGACTCAAACAGTATGCTTGACTGCTAAAAAGAGGTAATATCTCAAACAGCCAACATATACACAAATGTATAGCATACGATACATTCAACTTTCAAAATGTGTGAATAACTTCTAAAGTACAAGCCCTACAAACCTAATTTTGAGCTCTCTAGTAAGTAAATTTGGACAAAGAAGCCAAATCTGGAAAAAAAATTGGGAGGGGCGGGGGGAGGCACGGGAATGTGGAGGAGTCAGAGAGATTAAGGAACACTGATAAGATATCACAGCATGATCATCAATATTCTAGATTTTTGATTGATTGATTGTGTTGGGTTTAACGGCTCTTTGAGACAGTATTTCAGTCTATATCGGGCCGTCTCCCAGAGGAAGGGAGAAAGAAGATAGAAATGATAGACGAGAGAAAAAATGTCCGAACAACTCCCACCCGCACCTACTGCAAGCACAGTAGGCCCTTGCCCTACTACTATCCAAATCGTTGGGACGCCCGGTGCTGGAATTTACAGCACCATCGCACCACCCGACCACCCCCCCCCCCCCCAATATTCTAGAAAGTACAAGGTTATTCAAATTCTGGTGCAGGCAAGGATTATACAATTATGGATGGAGCAGAGACTCAAACAGCTGCTCAAACTACCAAAGGGAAATAACTCACAAAGTATGAAAGCAAGAGTTATCATTCATGTATGAGGCCAATTGTCATGACCTGTTCTGCATATCTGTGAAGAATCATGAAAATATTTCAAAAGGTATTCAAGCTATGGAGCGGACACCTAAAATCATCAAAGGGAAATAACTCCAAAAGTAAGAAAGCAAGAGTTGTCATTCTTATTTGCGACACATCGTCATGACATGACCTGTTCTACATATCTGAAGTATCATGAAAATATTTCAAAAGGAATTCAAGATATAGAGCGGCCACAAAATCACACCTAAAACCATCAAGGGGTAATAACTCAAAAAGTAAGAATTTCCAAAAGCAAGATTTGTCATTCTTGTTCGCGACACATCGTCATGACGTGTTCTACATATCTGTGAAGTATCATTAAAATATTCCAAAAGGTATTTAAGTTAAAGAGCGGACACGAAATCACACCTAAAATGTTCAAGGGGTAATAACTCAAAAAGTAAGAAAACAAGAGTTGTCATTTTTGTTCGCGACACACCGTCATGACCTGTTCTACATATCTGTGGAGTATCATGAAAATATTCTAAAGGGTATTCAAGTTATAGAGCGGAGACGAATCAGCCAAAAAATCACACCTACAACTATCAAGGGGGACTAACTCAAAACGAAAGAATGCAAGAGTTGTCATTCTTGTTCGCGACACATCGTCATGACCTGTTCTACAATTCTGTGAAGTATCATGAAAATATTCCAAAGGGTATTCAAGTTACAGAGCGGACACGAATCTGCCAAAAAATCACCAAAGGGGAGATAACTCAAAAGTACAATTGCAAGAGTTATCATACTTGTACGCGACACACCGTCATGACCTGTTCTACATAACTGTGAAGTATCATGAAAATATTCCAAAGGGTATTCAAGTTATAGAGCGGACAAGAAAATGTTTATGGACAGACGGACGGACGGACGCCAGGCTCATCGCTATATCCCCCGAATCTTTCGGTCGGGGGATAAAAATAGCAAAAATAACAAAATCATCTTCTTCTCCATAACCACTGGGTATATTTGTCTGAAATTTGGCATGAAACATCAATGGAACATTGGTATTCAGAATTGTAAAAATTAAAAAAATCTATAGCGGAGTTTTGTCACAGTGACCTACTTTCTATTAATGAGTGATTTTTTGTTCAATTGCCAATGTCCAAAAAACAACTAATTTGAACAACTTCAAACAACTCCAGCTCTAAAACCCCTGTACCCATGGGTCTCAAATTTCACACGGAGCATGACCAGATTGCAAAGTTACAAAATTGCAAAATTGGGCCAGGTCGAGAATCCAAGATGGCTGCCGTTACTAAAAATAGCAAAAACAACAAAATCAACTTCTCCAGAACCATTGGGTATATTTAGTTGAAAGTCTGCGTGGAACATTTGTGGGACCTTGGAATAAGAAATTGTAAAAATGAAAAAAAATCTATAGCGGAATTAGGTCACAGTGACCTACTTAGTATTTGAAAGATCGATTTTGCTCAAATGCCAATATTTCAAGAAATCTTCAATGGATTCTGGTCAGATTTGGTCAGAAATGGTCGTTGAATAAAATTATTTCAAATTTGTGCCAATTGACTATCCAAGAAGGCCACCAGGGGGACTGTTACTAAAAATAGCACAAACAGAAAAATCCCACAATTTCTTAGAACCCTTGAATGGAATTGGACCGACTTAGTGTCAGAATGAATGTCCCTTGCATGAAGCCAGTTTGATTAATTGCAATTTGGCAATCCAAGATTGCTGCCATCTCTCGTTACTAAAAATAGCACACAATTTGAAAATGACAATATCTCAGTAATCGCTGAATGGATTTTGACGAAATTTGTGGCAACATGATTCTTGCATTTAAGTGCTTCAAACGTAACTAAATATAGACCAGTCATATTGGTCTCTGTTACTAAAAATAGCAAAATGTGAAAATTAGAAAATCTAAATGAAATTGGACTAATTTTGTGACGGTATGTTCCTTTCATCGAGCCTTTTCTGTTTTTGCATTTTGGAATTCCAAGATGGATGTCATCTGCCGTTACTAAAATAGCCCAAAACATGAAAAGGGCAATATCTCAGTAACCGCTGAATCGATTTTGACGATTGAAGCGTTTCAAACGTAACTAAATATAGACATGTCATATTGGTCTCTGTTACTAAAAATAGCAAAATGTGAAAACTAGAAAACCTCAATGGAATTGGACTAATTTTGTGTCAGAATGGTCCTTTCATGGAGCCTTTTCGATTTTTTCATTTTGGCATTCCAAGATGGCTGCCATATGCCATTAGTAAAAATAGCCCAAAACATGAAAATGACAATATATCAGTAACCGCTGAATGGATTTTGAAGAAATTTGTGACAAATAATTCTTGCATTGAAGTGTTTAAAACATAACTAAATATAGACCAGTTATGGTGGTGTTTGTTAAATATAGACCAGTTATGGTGATGTTTGTTACTGAAAATAGTAAACGTGAAAATTAGAAAATATCAATGGAATTGGACTAATTTTGTGTCAAAATGGTCCTTTCATGGAGCCTTTTTGGATTTTTTGCATTTTGGCAATCCAAGATGGCTGCCATCTGCCATTACTAAAAATGGCACAAAACATGAAAATGACAATATCTCAGTAACCGTTGAAAATTTGTGGCAAAAAGATTCTTGCAGTGAGGTGTTTCAAAAACAGCTGAATATATACCAGTCAAGTTGGCCACTGTTACTTAAAATAGCAAACTGTGAAAATGAGAAAACCTCAGTGGAATTGGACAAATTTTATATCAGAATGGTCTTGTGGAAAAATAGCCAGGTGAGCGATATCAGGCCCATTTGGGCCTCTTGTTTCAATGACAAAACAAAACAAGACAGAAGGCAGATTAGGCAGCAATACAGGCGATCAACCGCCAGAGACCATAAATTGTTTTGGGTTAACGGCCCTTTGAGAGAGTATTTCAGTCTATATCGGGCCGCCTCCCAAAGAGAGGGAGAAATAAAAAGAGAAATAATAGACGAGAGAAAAATGTCCAAACAACCCCACCCGCACCTACTGCAAGTACAGTAGGCCCTCGCCTTACTTTTATCCAAATCCGTAGGACGCCCCGGTACTGGAAGTTATACCCAGCACCATCGCAACACCCAACCACACCTACAGAGACTATAGACAAGCGGATACAGCACAAATAACATCAAGGAAACGCAACAGAAGTATTGCCTTTGAACGGTTAGCAAAAGATTACTGGGGGGGGTGTTGGGAGGGGCTTAAACATGTTTTACTAGGCCCAAACCTCGCCCTCTGATTTTGCATAGGTTTGAAACATTAAGTACTAGTTACTGATTTCTGGCCCCACCCATGAGTCTGACCCAGCAGCTTTGATAGTTCATATCAGAACGATGCTATAGAGATGCTATAGAGATAACCGGATGAGTAACTGATTTCTGGCCCCACCCATGAGTCTGACCCAGTAGTTCATATCAGAACAATGCTATAGAGATAACCGGATGAATACCGCACGGAAGAACAGATTAATAAAAGACATAAACTCCTTGATATACTTCGTATGTCCGGCTATAAGAATACTGAAGCAAATTTAATCAAACTTCAAGAAATGGTAGCCCATACATAATACGAAGGAGGTTTTTATTTATAGAATTTAGATTTCCATTACCACTGTCTGTGTTCCCAGAGTCTGTGTTACATACAATCAGAAGTCATCAGCAAAATTTTCCACGTACTCAATAAGATGACTGTAAATACATACTTCTAGGCCCAAATCTTCATTAATTTACATGAAATTTTATGTCCTTGTTTATCCACATAATAGCACAAGCAACGAAAGCAAATATGACGTAGAAAAGGCCAGGGTCAATTCAAGGTCACCGCTTGAACAACCCTGATAGTACTTGTGTACTCGAGGCTGCATACTAAGTTTCCAGGCCATCGGTCCATTGGTGCTGGAGAAGATTTTTAAAGCCTTGCACCATATATTCACCATACATATGGGCGTGGCGGCCATGTGACCCAGTCTATTTGAACATTATTTATTTTCCGCGAGCAGTGGAGTTAAGGGCGAGGATTTTCCCCATTCAACCGGCACGACATGTCGAATTCTCCAATTTATAAAGAGTGTATAATTTCCTCAGCAGAGCTTTCACAAATATGTAAATCATATGAACTCATATTATTTGTATTTTGGACCCACAGCCATGGGGAGATAATCTACGCTGACCTGACCTACCCTAATTTCAAAGTTTTTTTGAAGTAATGAAAATATAGGAATGAGTCATTCGTTTCAACAAGTTTTGTCATAAATGCATGTTTAATACACGTATGTCACAACACATAGCAATGATTTTCTCTTTGTTACGCGTGATTGGTATTTAAAATTGCAAAACCATTGTTACACTTCCGGTCAAAACGTCCAAAGTGGAACGCTTCACTATAATTAAAATACAAGTACGTTCCACCCGTGACCCTGCATTTCCTTTATGCAGCAGACACATATGCATGGCAAGTATGCAATATATATGAGTAGGAAGCTGGGTCACGGGGGGGGGGGGGGGGGGGGGGGGAGCGATACTCAGTAAGCCAAAGAAGAAGGATGGTCAAAACCCGCACTGTGATCTTAAAGGATTATATTTGCACCGTGACCCTAAAAAGCGGTCAAGGTCAGTTATATTTAGTCAAAACTATCTAGCTTTATTTGTTATGTAAGTAATGTAAGTCAAAAGAATGGTAATGGATACAATAATTCACCCTTTGAACGCTTAATTTGAATATAATTTACAATTCTAATGCACTTACAAATATAACCCGACGCCTGATTGGATTACGTCAAAAATTTGCGACAGAATATTCTGCAATATACTGTCGCAAACCCGAAGTCATTAAGAAACGTCGCTTCTCATTGGCTGACGTATGGTTTTACGCAGCTGAAAGCGCTCGCTGTGAGTGCAAAGTCAACGACTTTGTAAGGCAAAATATGACCAAGTGCATTAGAATGGGGATATCTGTACCGAAAATGTCATTTAGAGAGGTAAATCGTCGGATTTATGGTCGCAAATTGCCGACCATAAAACCGATGATTTACCTTCCCAAATAACAACTTAGAGCAGTTATCTCCTAATTAATCTCAATAATGACGTCAACGTGAACGTATGGTTTATTGTGTTAAACACAGACACGAACAGTTAAAAATTCATTTGTCATGCAAGCTACATGTCATAGTCATAAATGCAAGGCAGAAGTCAGTGATCCGTAAATATTTTTAATTATGGGGAAAAATTACATTTTAAGCATAGAAATCCTTTGGTTACAATCGGCTCAGTGGTGTTGGAGGAGAAGTTGTTTGAGGTTGTGGACGGACGGGCGGACGAACGACGACGAAGGTCTGGTGGTTGTGTTTTTCGTTTAAAGGCTCTTTGAGACAGTATTTCAGTCTATATTGAGTCGTCTTCCAGACAGAGGGTGTAAGAAAAGAAAACTATTAGGCGAGAGATAAATGTCAAACTATCCCAAGCCGCACCCTCTGGAAGCATAGTAGGACCTTTCCCAACCTATATCCGAATTAATACGACAGAGTGTTTCCCAGAACCACCTCTTGACCTCTACCACGCCCACGCCTATCCTATAAGCTGCCATGGAGCCTCTGGCTCAGGTGAGCTAAAATCAGATCTCAAATTATGTACATGATTACTCCATTATCACTGAAGCAGCGTAATCAAAGATTGTCTAACAATTAACTGACAAAATATTCACAGAACGTAACAGTGTATTATTTTGGTTGATTGGATGGCTGTTTTTTTATTTAACGGCGCTTTGAGACATTATTTCAATATATATGGAGCTGTCTCCCAGAGAGTGGGAGAAAGAAAAACATATGATAGAGGGTGGGGAGGGCTGGGGTGGAGAAACGAATGTCCAAACCAGCCACATTTACTGCTAGCACAGTAGGTATCCAAATTAGTAAGATGCCCGGCACTGAAGTCATCCAGCACCATCGGCCAACCACGATTGGTTGATTGATTTGGGTTTAACGGCCCTTTGAGACAGTATTTCAGTGTATATAGGGCCGTTTCCCAGAGATAGGGAGACAGAGAGAGAAATGATAGACGAGAGAAAAAATGTCCAAACAACCCCCGCCCGCACCCACTGCAAGCACAGAAGGCCTTTGCCCTACCACTATCCAAACCAGTAGGACGCACCGGCACTGGAAGTTATACACAGCACCATCGCACCACCCAACCACCCCCGGCCGACCACGACCATTCCCCATTACAGCGTATTCAGATGGCATGTCATAGACAAGATTAAAATTCCCATACTCAGGTAATGCTCACAATCTGGGTAAGAGATCAACATACTCCGCAGTTACTTACAGGAGTTGTCAGAAAACAAGAAATAACGCATCATGTGTGCCTGATTGCCACAATCACTGACCCATGCAATGTAGGTCACAGTAATCTAAACATAGTAAGAGGTCATTTGCAATGTCACACTGATCCATTATTTCAGGTTTTATGTTAATCCATCTATCAGTGTTAGAAATATAAGGGAAAATCACTAGACCACAAATAAAGGTCAAGGACACAAGAGTTAGCATGTATGCTTTGCAGCTGCTGAAATTATAGGGGTATGCTATTTAACCAATTGTCAACTTTCTTGTCTCAAAGGTATCTTCAAGACTAAACATTTTGTCTTAAAAGCAGGGCCAAACAGGAAAGTCAGTCACCGTGACATATAGGTAAAGGACATACAACCGTGTGATGTTGCTGCTGCAGTCATAAGGATGGATATAAGTTCCAAGTATGATAATCATATCTGCTGTAGTTTGTATGATACAGAGTTGAACATCGAGTTAAACGCAATTCCTAACATTGGTTAACCTAGTCTCAGACGCCGACGAGGACGCTAGCGCATACGACGCCGGAGATAAAGCATGAGCTCTACGTTGCTTTCGCAAAAGCGCGCTAAAACCACCACAGTGGTGTTTACAATTCAGCTGCCTTTGTGCACGATTAAAGCTTCCATGCCTACACCCAACGTCAAGGTCACAATTTCAGTATGTGATTACTCAAAACATTAATGAAAATCTAGATAGGCTTAAAAGAGAGTCTGAGAAAACTGAGAATGTGTTTTGGCCCAGACTGGTTCTACATCCAAGACTAAGGTCACAGTTAGGGTCAGCGAATTCGCGATTTTTTTTCTATCATTTTCACCTTCGGCAATGTCATCCTGCAAAAAACATGATCCTAGCATCAGCGGTTCTTTGGGTATTTTGTTCACAAGGTTCCGTAGACTATGTCGAAAAAGGGCATAACTCTGGAAATACGTGACCGATGGGAAAAATACGGGTCTGCTTAATTTTCATGTACATGTACATGCCACATATAAAATTTCAAGATCTAAGCATAAGCGTGTTTTAAGTTTTTCAGCTGCCAAAAATCGTCACAGACAGATGGAAGAACAGGCCAAAACCAATACACACCTTCAACCTCCGAAGTTGGGGGTATAAAAACCAATGGTGCTGTGTACATGTACCTTGGGCGTCCTACTTATTTAGATAATAGTACAGCATGGACATATTATGCTAGCTGTAGATACGGTTGGGGGAAGTTGGACATTTCCTCTCGCCTATCATTGCTCTTTTCTTTCTCTTGCTCTTAGAGCCTCGTTAGCTCGGTATGCTAAGCGTTGGCCTGCTGATCTAGCGGTCCCAGGTTCGAACCCCGCTGCAAGCGGCACTCTTATCAATCCTGAGCGTGGCTGCAATGTACAAAGAGTTTCATTATCACCCACTCACAGTCCTGATATCATAAAATCGCAACTCATCCATCCATCATCCATTTCCCTCGCTCCCTTGGAGATTGCTTGATATATACTGCAATATTGTCTCACAGAGCCATTAAACCCAACCAAATAACCTCCTGAAGCAGGCTGATCAAATTACACAGTGAGAGAAGAAAAAATAAGGAAACGTATTGCCTCAAACAAGAAACAGATATCTTTAAATCGAGTTGACGTCATCATCAGTGGTACAATGGCAGGTAACGAGAGTTTTGCGGGCGGGAAAGGCTAGAGAGGGTGGGAGGGATGAGGAGGGGTAATAGTTATACTTAAACATTTTCTTTTCGACAAAACCATGCTTAACAGGGAAATATTCAGATCTCTACAATACGCTGTAACATTTTTGCAAAGTATCAGATCGATTGCGTCAAAAAACTCTTTAATTTTCGACGGACGGACACTGATTGATTGACAGGGATTAAACGCAATGTCCCCGGAATATCGCCACTTTTGCATTAACACATTAGTTTTTTAGCTCGCCTGAACGAAAGTTCAGGAAGAGCTATTGTTGTCACCACGGCGTCGGCGTCAGCGTCGGCGTTCGAATTGGATGTTTTGGTTAAAGTTTTTTAAAGACCTATATCCTCTTAACCCATTTATGGATTCTTTTGATACTTGCATTATAGTTAGATATTGGTCCAAAGTTTAACAGGGTACCACCCCCACCCCACTCAGTGACCCTGATGTCAAGGTCATGGACTTAGAAAATTGGGAGATTTTTTGGAATGGATGTTTTGGTTAAAGTTTTATAAAGCCCAATATCTCCTTAACCCATGGATGGATTCCTTTGATACTTGCACTGAAGTTAGATATTGGTCAAAAGTTTTCGAAGGTACTACCCCCCTCCCCCTCAGTGACCTTGATGTCAACTTAGAAAATTGTCTTTTTATTGATTGGATGTTTTGAGTAATGTTTTTTTAAAGACACATATCCCTTGAACCCATAGATGAATTCTTTTTATATTTGCACTGTAGTTAGAGCTACAGAGCACTACCCCGACCCCGCTCAGTGACCTTGATGTCAAGGTCAGGGACTTGGGAAACTTTGGTCTCTATTAAAGTCCTGTAATTGCATACTGATTCATAATGCTTTGTAGAGATTTAGTTTATACTTGAACTGATGTTAGACACTGTTTTGAGTTATTACAAAACACCTTATACTTTCCCCACTGGATGACATCGACTTAGAATTTTGTCTTAAAGATTTTGGTTAAAGTCTGGCCCATGTTCCTACTTCTGTATGTATTCTCTGCTCTTGAAGGAACTTTTTTAAGATTTTAATTATATTTATGAAGACATAATTTCACAGTGCCATGATGATGGACTCAGTTGATACTAATACTCTAATACTTGGACTGATGTTAGATAATGGTTCATGGTACATCCTATCCTCCACTCCTCCCCCCCCCCCCAACCCCCTCCCTCCCCTCAGTTTTTTTTTACCTAAAGCTCATGGACTTTGAAATTTTATTTAATTTTTTTTTTATTTAAATTTATTTTAAGACTTATTTCTGAGAGCTTTTGTTTATAAATGTGTTTTTATTTTGGACATGCTTGCCTGAAGTTTTATGCATACCAGTCCACACCACCATAGCGGCTATGTGATGGGCAGGCACAAATTCAGGCGAGCTATGCTGTCAGGCAACAGCTCTTGTTTTACATACTATCAGGTACAGTTTTAAGTGGCTCATGCATCATTCACGGCTGGTAATGTCGTAAGGGGCGATCAAAAGTTATGCATATTAAATCCTTACGAGAGTTTCCGGACATGAGCAACGTGAGCGAACTACTATGGCAACCGCTGCGTAAGTACCAATTTTTATCTGTTTTTACTGCTTCGCAACACAATATAGGCAAAAGGAGAATGTGATTCTCAACAATAATCATTTCTGCAAAAGAAACGAAAGAATCAGACGTCTAACAGTCAATAGCTGACGTGTAATCTAGGTTCTCCCATATATGGTGTAGCCGTGTAGTCAGTTTTCATGGTTGTTTTCACATGTATTCTTTACAACAAATGGTCTAAACTGCTTTATGGTTGTAAGTTATTGTATTCTTTTCCCACTATCTTTCAAGCAAACTCAACCAGCGTTAACTTTTTGGTGCCACATTGTTACCGCGACGAGCTTTTGGTAACTATTACCCCTTACGACATCGGATGCCCCTATCGAGACGATTGCCCATTACGAGACGAATTATTGCAATACCATTGGAGCAAAAACAACGGTATTTTTTTATAATTAACCATCGTTTTCCCTTAAAGCCCATCGTTGAAAGGCTGTAATCAATTCCCTGAAAAACAATGACAGGGTTTGTCATGGGCGAGGTTAAAAACATAAATCAATACCGGCAGTAAGATGATAAAGGTATACCACAGGGTTATTAACAAATGTGCTACCTGTCCTGTCGATCAATTCTATACCGTACAGGCAAAAATAACAAACAAAAAAACTGATGTAAAACGAGGCTATAGACAGCCTTACAGTCTCAGTAGATATCTAAAAACTATTCTCATTATAACTTTAGCTCAGTCAAAAGGTGTAATTCTCTGTCAAAATTCGTTTTGCTCAGGACCGGGAGGTCAGGGGTTCGATCCTCTCACGAGTGTGTTGTTTCCTTGAAAAAGAGACATTTTCTCCCCAAAAGTACTGGTAATACCCAGGAAGAGGTGGCTCCGTCCCAACATAACTGAAAAATTGTTTACCGGGACGTTAAACAATAATCAAAAAATTTCACCATCACAAATTCCAAAAATAGTGGTTGGCTATTTACTGTGATTCTAATTTCCAAGCCATGGAAATACAGCTATCGATGTATATCACCTCAACAGCCACAGAGTGATTCTCGTACCAGTTTTGAACCGGTTGCGAGCAACAATGCTGTCTCTGTTTTAAATAGTCCCAAAATTATGTTATTTCGAGCTAATGCACTAGGCATTTGTAACATGCCCTGGAGCAGGGCGGGGGATAGAGCAGTGCAGAGGAAATACCATAGGTTTCATATATATATAGGTAAACATGGCAGTGCAATGACAATATAACATAATGAGGGGGGGGGGGGGGGGGGGGGGGGGCGTCATATAACAACTGAATGTCCGCTGGGCCTTTAGCAGGGATCAAAAACAATGTTACTCAATGGGACTGGGAGGGCCATGGTTACAAGTGACTAGGTAGTGCATGAATGCTTGTAAAATGGGATGATTTCAAGTGTCTTTGGAGTTTGAATGATGCTCGAGCGTTTTACCAAGACCCATCAACAGAGACTTTAAGAGTATTCCGTTGGTTATTGGATAATCAGAACAAAAACCAAATTGATCCGTAAAGGGTAACCGACCCGTAAGGGAGAGTCGATCTCGTAAATAATAATGTTTCCTATTTGTCACCCGACGTAGGCGGAGGGGGACTATAGAAATGACCCTCGTCCGTCCGTGTGTCAGTCCGTCCGTCCGTCCGTCTTTCCGTCCTTCCGTCCGTCCGTCCGTCCGTCCGAAATCTTGTCCCTGCAACTCCTCCTACGTCTTTCATCGGATTGATTTGAAATTTTACAGATTGTATTCTTATGATATGAAGATATGCATGTGGTTTTTTATTTTTGTTTCGTCCATTTTTGATGGAGTTACGGCCCTTGCTGACTCAGACCTTGTCCCCGCAACTCCTGTCACATCTTTTATCAGATTGACTTGAAATTGTGCAGAATGTTTCATCATGATCTGAAGATGTGCATGTGATTTTGGAATTTCAGTTGTCCTATATTTTACAAAGTTATGGCCCTTTGTCGTTTTTGGTATTTTTCCAACTTTTGAACCGTTTGACCGAGAGAGCTGAAATTTGGTATGCTATTAGCATTTGGTAAATTGAGTATTCTGATTATTGTTAGGACATGCTAAATTTATTAGTGACAGAGTTATTCCCCTTTCATAGATAATAGACATTCACTTAAAGGTAAAGGGATAACTCAAGAACTGTTCATATTAATGGGCTGAATTTTCATAAATGCATTGTTCTTTTTCATCAGATTCATATTAGGAGGATTATGGCCCTTGTTATTTTGTTATTGGGTATACAGTCTTATGTTTTGGGCATTCTGTAAGGGCCTAAAGTTTCAGTAGCCTGATTTTACACATATACGCCCAGTTCTGAACTCAAGTATTTTATAACCTCATAGAGGCCCAGTAATTGCGTATATGTCTCTGCTTATGCTTCAATCATTATTTGCTTACCAGGTTCTGTTATACACATATTTTCTGGTTTTACACATAAATGCCCCTTTCTAATCCTAAGTATTTTATAACTTCATAGAGGCCCAGTAATTGTGCTTCAGTTATTATTTGCTGACCAGGTTCTGTAATACACATATTTTCTGTTTTTGGCCATATAGTTACTCTGAAACTGAATAAAGGGCTGCAGTTTGTGACACATTTCAAACGTCGGGTGACAATTGGCCGATGGCCTTTTATTTTTAAAATATCAACCTTTATAAACCGAATTTTAATGACTTTCTATTAAGACATAAAAAATATTCGTAGTTAGTATCTTTGTCTCACTAAACATATAAATTTACGCCTGAAACACGCGTTTTCAAGGTCAAAACAGATAAATCAACAACCCCCTCATCCAGGAGAACTGGATTTTTAGACACACTCTTTTGTTATAAACCTCTGTGACCTCTTTCGATTGCGCAAAAATGCTAATTGTTGGGAATAGCATTGTCCGATTTTGGAATATTTACCTGAGAGCATCATTATAAATGATAAATTCGCCTACGTGACATGTTTGTTGTTCGCTCCCGTTGCTCATGTCCGGAAACTCTCGTAAGGATTTAATATGCATAACTTTTGATCGCCCCTTACGACATTACCAGACGTGATCATTGGTTGGTTGGTTGTTTTGGGTTTCAGTCTGTATCGGGCCGTCTCCCAAAGAGACGGATAATGAAACGATAGACGAGGGAAAAAATGCCCAAACAACCCCCGACCGCACCTACTGCAAGCACAGTAGGGCCTTGCCCTACTATTATCCAAATCAGTAGGACGCCCCGGCACTGGAAGTTATACCCAGCACCATCGCACCACCCAGCCATCCCCTGCGTCATTGGTTGAAACACATACAATTTTAGCAAGATCTGCCAGTTCACTACAGGATTACCGTCTCGCAATTTCCGTAAGATTCAAATGAAAGAAAGGCTTATTATGCTGGTAGCAGATTTATTGTTTAGACATTCAAGAGACAATAACATTGTACATATAATAACAAATAAAAAAAAAATACAGTTAATATGTGAGAAGTAAAATCACTGACAACTTTTCGTTTATTTTGCAGGTCCACTGCGGTAGAGGTGAATGCAATTCACGGTGTTGCAAGAGAGGCGTAAGTATCGGCAAAACATAAATCTTTAAAGATTGATTGTTTGGGTTTAACGGCTCTTTGTGACAGTATTTCAGTTTTTATTGGGCCGTCTCCCAGAGAGACGGAGAAAATAGTAGTGGAGCAAATATGATTGCGTAAGTGGCCTAGAAAAGGGAGATAGTGATCTACGGAGTGTAACATTTGTTTTCATATATCAAAATGATCGCCTTGGTCTGTACTTTTAAAATTCAGCGTTTGCCACCTTGGCAAACCTTGCATAACTCTGCAGTGACCAGTTATTTACGTTACCCCATTAAATTTTGAATATCAAAAATATTTATTGAAGTCAATAGGAAGTATGCTTAAACATTATAAATGTATCAAATGTCCATATGTTTTGAAGGAATGATCAATGTACTATAAGTTAAGCTACTTCGGAAACACTTTAGAACTTTAGTGCTGTTATCTTCGTGATAATATATAATATACCCCTTGGAAATTTAAAATACTAACTTAAATCGTTGCATTTTACGAAAACTCTGTGACAAAATAGCCCAAACTGTTCAATTGTTCTAATTGTCCAACTGCAATTTTCAATACGTTTCTAGCAAAACAAATTTGAGACCTCTAGCTTTTATACTTTGTTAACCATGTATTGTAGAATATGGTAACACCTAATCTCTAATGGAGGCTGAAAAAGTCATTTTCACACAATTATATGTGCAAAAGGTGGTTAATAAGCTATTTTAAACTATTTAAAACTAACAAATTGGGTCTGTTGCACTAAGATCATGTTAGATATGATATAAAGTAAATGTTTAAAAAATATTTTTGACCTTACAACACATATTTTAAGCAAAGTAACATACTTAACATATTGTTAATGTATGCGTAAAGGGTCTATCATTCCGGCCAGGAAAGCACTCTTTTGAAATTCTGACTTTTAACTAGCCCAGTTGTGATAACTGTGTCTTTTTTTATCGTTAAAAGAAATTTTTGCATAGTAAATATGGCTACTTGGGGAGCAAACAAACGAGTGTTATTTACATGACATGCGAATTTACATGACATGCGAAGGTGTGATTGTCCTACAATAAGAAATAAGCCTTCTTGAGTTAACCTGTACATGGAACACTATTATTTTTTCCATTAATATCCGAAACACGTTTAAAACATCCATTATAGCAAAAAAACAAAGATCATAACATACAGTTTGGTATTCAGAAAGGTAACGTTTGTAACCGTTATTTGAAAACAATCCCTGAGATTAACTGTTGCTACAGCCAAGTGTGCCTAAGCCTTATTAGTTTGATTTAAATATTTTCAAAACGGCAGGTTCGACATGTTAAAATCCACCACATAAAACTTATCAGTGACATTTTCACGGCGGTGCATCCATTTTGGTCTATTGATGTTATAGTTTGTGTTGTTCAGTTACCAGTAGCCTTCAAAAATTGATTTGTTTTGTCTGTTTATTGGCCGTTTCTGATGTATATAGAAACAAAAGAAAATTGGTGAAAATAGACAATTTGTGTTGCAGGGTATGTTTGATATAGACTGGCTTTGTGGTCATCTGCATGAATGGACTGAGTGTTTATTTGACCACCCGTTAGTTTCGTTTGAGTACATGTCTTACTTTATGTTACTATTTTCAGTTTGGTGTTGTGGGAGAATCGTGGCCCTAGTTGAATCGATTCCTGATCGGAGCCCTTTTACATTGTTTACCTGTTTCGACCGTTTTCTATATAAACCATATATAGAACCGTAGTTAAAATATTTTGGCCCTACAGCATATATTTAAACAAAAGTAACGTATATAACAGGTTAAAAAGTAGGAGTTATTTTACTCCACTGCACCTAGTAAATTGTCATGTGGCCACCATGAAACGCTTCCTTGTACTTCAACTAAATGGAAATTATGTATTATCTGGCCATTTGGGATAATCTGGACTCATTCTGAGTCGATTTGAATAAAAGGAATTTAGCTGAAGGTGGTGCTAGGTTGCATTGGAAGTGTTGCAACATTACATTCCTGGGCATAAACTTAGTTAAACCGAGGTTGTTGTTTTGTTTATTTATTTATCTATTTTGTTTTTGTTTTTGTGATCCATTCCTTGTTTCCAGGAAATCTTTTTTAATCTAAATAATCAGTCCAAGAGTTTAAGGTGCCTGGATACACTATTACGTGAAATAATTCTACAAATTTTACTTTAGCCTTTTTCTTAATGGGAGTAAACTCTAAAAGGAAAGAATTGGCTACTGTATGAGAAAAGCGTTTCCTTTAAGAGTAGACAATTTTTGGAAGGGTTACATCATCCATAGATGTAAATAGGAAGCATCTACGGAAGCATAGCAAATTGTAGTAAAACACTATGGTGTTTCCATTCACAATTATACAGTATTATTTCCAAAATATACTAGAAGATCATGTGGAAGCAAGGAACACACAGAAGAAAGAACATAGCCGACTCGCTTAATTGATTCCTTTCAAGATCTGGCACGGATAATCTGATTATGACATATTGTTACTACTTTAAAATCATTATCAAAATTACCTTTTAATTGAGTCAATGATGATTTACTCACTTTGAATCTTTGTTTTGGTATTTAAAAGGTAACGTATACAACATTCAAATGTAAATGGTTTGTCAGATTAGAATTATGATTCTTTATGATATCATCTGTTTGATGTGATGCAGTAAGATGTAGCATTAAAAGTTTATCAGTTCCTTCAGACGAACCCTTTTACTGTAAACAAGTTTCATATTGATGCTCGGGTTACCAGGTGCAGATGATAACCGCCTTTAAGTAAAACATCTAAAACAGGCATAATACTAATACAAACCATGCATTTTATAGAAAAATTTTGTGGGTAACTGTGTTACTGTCTTAGCCCTTTCTTTGGGATTATCATTATTTAAAACAGTTGTATCAAATATTTATTCAAATCCCTTCAGAGATGTATGGCCATACTGCTGTTAGGTTAACCTTCGGCACCTCAATGTTTGCTTTCAACATTTGCGCTATACTTGAGGGTGGTTGCTTTCTGCACCTTGTTACTCTAGCATTAATATAAAAAAAAACATCTTAACAGTAAAAGGGTAATTTGACAACTTGTTTACTGCTGTACGCTGTATGCGTTACCTTTTTGAACACCTTACCAAGGAGTCGAAGTTAGTGAATAATCACTGACTCGAATAAACTGTCATTTGATGATGATTTCAAAGTAAAACGGTTACCCCGTTAGACAGGGAGGCCAAGAAAGTCATAGCTATTTCATTTCACACAATATCCATTCACCTAAAAGCCTAGGTTATTTCAAACATAATTGTCCATAAGATGAGGTACGACGGAACTTTTCATGGCAAGCACACGGAACTTTACACTTGCTGCAGTAGAATGAAATAACTAATACTTTTTAACCTGTTATATACGTTACTTTGATGAAAATATATGCTTTTAGGCAAAAAAAATAATAAATGTATGTTTTATATATTGCTTTTTAATAGAAAAAGATCAAAACAGAGAAAGTAAAGTAAAGGGGCAGCAATCGGGGTTGATTCTTTCTGTGAAACCATCCACTCGCGATAGCAAATTGAAAATAGAGCATAAAGTTATAAGACAAGTAGTCAGACGATACTAGCATTTACGTTACCTTTCTGAGTACAATACTGTAAGTTATGATCAGCTAGTTTGCCACTTTTGGTTTTGTTTCAAAGTAATTTTGGCTATTAATATAACATATATGTATTCCATTGACAGATTAATTCACAAATGCTTCATTTGAACATCAGGACAATCTCAGCTTTGCAAGTCATGTACATAACACTTTTTTCTGTCTAAGTAGGCGATTAAACTCTCATTTTACTATAAATAACAAATATTGTCATCACAACTGTGTTTTTTAAAAGTCAGAATTTCAGAAAGGTATATTCGTGATAGGATGATGTATGCTTTACTCAAACATTTTAATCTGTAAAGTACGTTACTATGGTTAAAATATGTTTTGTAAGGTCAAAAGAAAAATGTGAATTGTTTTTTCATATCATATATTACATGATATTATTACAACAGGGCCAATTTGTCGGTTTAAATAACTTATTAGCCATCTTTCATACGAACAAGTGTGAGAAAATGACTTTGCAGCCTCCAACAGGGAATAGGTGTAATCATATTCAACAACACGTATTTGACAAAGTATAGAAGCTAGAGGTCTCAAATTTGTTTTGTTAGAAATGTATTAAACGGGACAATTAGAAAATAGAAACAGTTTGGGCTATTTTATCATAAACTGTTTGTAAATGCAACAACCTAAGTTACATTTTAAATTTTCGAGGGGTACATACTATATTGTAACGAAAACAACAGCATAGAAGCTCTGAACTGTTTTCTAAGCAGCCTTGTTTATGACATATTAATCATTCTTGCAGAAAATATTAATATTTGATACATTTATATTGTTGAAACACATTTCTTATTGACTTCAATAAATATGTTTGATATTTATAATCTAACGGGGTAACGTAAATAACTGGCCACTGCAGAGTTATGCAAGGTTTGCCAAGGTGGCAAACGCTGAATTTGATAACTATAGATCCAGGCGATCATTTTGATATACAAAAACAAATGTTACACTCCGTAGACCACCCCCTTGAAAGATAGCCCAACATATTTGCTCTACTATAGAGAGAAATGTGGATGAGCTAAAAGAAACGTCCAAAGCACCCACATCCGCACCTACTGCAAAACGCAGTAGGCCCTTGCCCTACAATGTTCCAAATCAGTTCGACGCCTCGGCAGTGGAAGTTCTACACTGAACCACCCGGCAGCCCCCAACTTTTAAAGTGCAAGGATCAAACCACATCTGTAATTGGTGAGTTTGCCTGACATAAAGTATCTCTTGCACACTGAACCACCAGGACTAACACCAAGAAGAAGGTGGTAAATTGTTTTTGTTGTCGTCGTTTTCTATAAATTGTTAACCTGGAAACTGCGTTTGGTTTAATTTCCACTGGATGTTGGTTGGTTGTTTGTTTTGTTTTTAACCGCCCTTTGAGTCATTATTTCAGTCTATATCGCGCCATCTCCCAGAGAGAGAGAGAGAGAGAGAGAGAGAGAGAGAGAGAGAAATGATAGACGAGAGAAAAAAATGTCCAAAAGGACAAGCAAGGTTCGTGAACCTGCTTTATCGGCCCTGTAAATTGGCAAAAAATCAAACTCGATTAAGAACAGCAGCATTGTGCAAGTTTGTATGTCTGGCATCCCTACTGTTAGAATCAGCACTTGTTTTGTTATTCTAACCTCCCTCAGTTATGTAATAGGTCGATATAATGGGGTAGGGTAGGCGTATTTTGATGTTTTTTGCGAGTTTTCGCGTCTTTGATCGCAAATTTGACTATGGGCACAGTCGCCTTACAAAAAGATTTTTTGACAGTGTTTAGATATTGTAATTATCTGTCGATTTTTAATAGATATTTTTATGTAAGGCAGCTGTGCCCAAAGTGAAAAAAATAACATCCATTTTTTCAATGACAAATAACTGAGAAAGACGCGCCAAATTGTAACGTCACGGTTTCTTACGTCACAATGTAGCGTTGGGTGACGTCAGTGGCAGAGAGTACCTTGCCGTGAGAGACAGCTGATTATTCAAGGTTAATTGGCCGGTAAATAGGCATATACTGTATAAATCATATTTAACGTCCCTTGGGCGTTGCATTTTACGAAAGTGGGGGAGCGGGGCGGCGTTAATTAGAGCCGGTATTGTAATAAATCAGCCACTGCCAAAATACCTCTAATAAACAGTAGTTTGGTTTAAGGGTATTCTCTTAATTTTTGCCTCCCTTCTCAGTAGGGGTGGGGTTCAACCTTTAAAGGAATAATGCGCTCCTCTATAAGCAATTCTTTCCTTCAAGAGTAGACCCCATTTAAAAGTTCTACCTAATCTAGAGAAGCAAACGAGGTTTTCATGCAGGATAATATAACATTATTGAAGGGGGCGTTTATTAGAGCAGGGTTGCTTATTAGGATTAATACGGTATTCTAGCTTTGCTGCGTCCAAACCAAACTCAGCGAATTCGACGAGAAACAGTGATCCAGGGGGAAAACGGCTTTGACTTCCAAAGTGTATCAGACGAGCGGGAAGATGGGAGCGCATACCAGACAGCTTGGCACCCATGTCTGAATAATCCAGAAGGCTTTGCGGTTTTGTTTTACTGACCAAAATATAGCATTTATTCAGAAGTATGAGTAGGGTGTAAGGGGGTCCACTGAATAGTAAAAGAAGCAATGTTGCGGGTGAGAAAGCAATTAAGTTTGCAAAGCGAGAAAAGTGATAAAAATTTCCAAACATTATTCCACTAACCATATGCATATTTACTGTGCATGTAAATGGATAGATGGATGGATGACTTGTGATTTTTACGTCCTTTTCAACAGTATTTCAGTTATATCAGGACGATGGGATTATTATAATGAAAGACTGTGTGCAATGGAACCTGTTCGAATCCCGCTTGAGGCGAGAATCTTTTCTACCGGAAACGACTGTCCCCTAGATCAGAAGGCCAGCGCTTAACCCACTGAGCTACCGGGTCTCCTTTTCGCATGTAAAAGAATTATGTGAAGTGAATTCCAGAATGGTAAATGCAAATTGGAAATCGGTAAAAGAAATGGCGTAAATAAAGCACCTGCTAGGTTGGTCTTCTGATACCCGTTTGCAAAAAGCAAAAAAGTTGTAACCATAACCCCCAACTCACATGAGAATTTGCAGACCAGAAGCCTGCAAAATTTCAGGCTGATTCATGACAAGCTGCAGGAGGCATATTTAAGTACCGTCTGTCCAGGGGGGGGGGGAAAGGGGGGAGGGGGTTGATTGGGGGGGGGGGGGGACTATGGAACTACGGAAAGGTGAATACTGTGTCCACTCGCTGTTCTTTGAATAAGCAGTGGACAAACAAGGGAAACTGATACATAAAAACAGCAATTTATATAATTAATGAGCTGAAAATAAGTTGTTTTGGTATACACGCATAAACAGTATTAATGCGCCTCCCCGCCCCCTTACACACCTCTCGCCCCGAAAAACAGCTCCCCCCACCCCAACAAGTAGCCCAGTAGGTTAAGCGCCTGGCCTGCTGATTTAGAGATGACAGATTCGAGGTCCGCTGGATGTGGAAATTTTTCCAACCGTAAACGGGGTTGTATTGCACACTGTTTTTCATTATCACCCTCCCATCGTCCTGATTTGACTGAAATACGGTTAAAAAGGATTTAAAATCGCAATCATCCATCCGTCCATACTCCCCCCCGTCTCCACCCCCTCCCCCGCTCCCCAAACACACATACACACCCGACTTCAGCTGTGAATTGCAAGAGTTTATCAATTTACGATTTACGCACTATATGACGAGGCTACTCTGAATAATGATTTTTGTCCTGCTTTCATATAATAGTTTGATGATGCAAGCAAACCAAACACGTCTCACCGAGTATTGGTATTGTTATCATTAGTTTTACTAGTGATCAAGACAGGGACCGTAAATCCGTAAAGTAAAAAAAAAATATAACCATTGGGGAAACCTACCATAATTACTGTAACTGTCATAAAATTGAAGATTTTTTCATTGTTGTAATGTGCATGCAGATGGAATAGCACACAAAGTAGACCCAAGAGCAGTCTGATCTGGGTCTGCACATTAAAGATCAATGTCATAGACTTGTGGAATGCGATACCGTACCAATATTTTATCACTTGCAGCTCCCCGCAATTTGGCTACAGAATGCTCGAACGAAAGGATAATTTAGCTGCATGTAGAGTCGTGCTTGAAACGTGCATCAACGAAAGAATGTTTTTATGTTAATGTACATTTCTTTCAGACAACTAAATATCTAAATATAAGAGATAAATGTTCAATCATGAATAGTGTGCTTCTGCTTTTATTCAAATTCTATTATTGCCATTTCGGGATGACTGTTTTCAAATATCTATTTAACGAAGCCCCCGATTGTGGAACGATGACACTTCACTTTCTTCTTCAAATCATCTGTTGTTGTCGGTTGGTTCAATTATGTCGTAACGGAGCATTCGGAATGTGCGATTCTGTACGTGGTGTATTCGTGCATATTTTATAGTTATTTATTTTTATTTCTTTATTATTATTACTATTGTTATTATTGTTATCATTATTATCTTTTTCCAGCTCTCAAATCGAGGTTTCAGATTTCCAGTGGAGTTGTTTGGCAGGACAGGGATCTCCACCTGTCAGACGGCCCGTTGTATCTGTTGAGTCCTCGTCTTTGCTTCTTCATGGTGTTGAAATTTGATTTATGTGTTTACCGTGATGATTCATTGACGAGTTAGAGGGTTATCATGCGAACCGAACAACCAACTAAATGTTTTGTACCACTTCATAAACTGAGGGTGAGGTTGGGCCTGTAAAATCGATTTAAGCCCCCCAGTATTTCATTACTGACCGTTCCAAGGCGGTAGTTCTGTTGTGGTTCTCTGTTGCCTGTTTTTGGTGTCAGAGTTTCTGTGATGTTTTACCTTATGTATGTTCTTATTATTTTTGGTTCGGTTTGGGTTGCTGAGTGGCCACCTTTTGGGAACAAGCTGCTCACTCGGTTGGCCATATGTTCTCTGTATCTTGATTATTTGTAATCTTAGTTGTTTCCAACTATGGTTTGAGGGCTGGATTTGGATTTTGATTGTTTCAGTTCCTGGTCTTTGCATACTTTTTACTCCCATAAGGCTCAAGGGAACGAATCCATCAGATGCGCCTCCTGGCACCGATCTCGTATTCAAAGAAGAGACTTTGAGTTCGATATAATTTATTTATTTACATGTAGATGACAAAAAAATTCAAATGAAAAAAGTGCATTTTACTTTAAAAGAATATTTAAGCAATTAACTTAGTGGAAAAAAATAAAATGCTCTTAAACCTATGATCCCTCGTTGAATTGCTAGTGTTAAATTTTTGTAGGGAGGTTACCAAAACAGGCCAGAATTTAGTCTCGCATGAGATGGATGCATAACTTTTGATTTTATGTCCGTTTCAACAGTATTTAAGTCATATCAGCATGAATGGAGACTGATGTTGAGAGATTGTGTGCAGTGGAACCCCAACGATTTCCGCTTCCTGAAATATTTCAGTCTACATCGTATATCGAGCTCCTCTGTTTTCCAAATAAGTTGGGACTCCTTGACACTGAAAACTACCCGGCACCATCAGCCGACCACAAGCACTTCGGTATGTGCCGAATTTTGACGGATAACGACATAGGAAAGAATATCATCTCTGTTTTTATTAGCTCACCTGAGCCAGAGGCTCCGGGGGAGCTTATAGTATGGTCAGGCTCCGTCGTCCGTCAACATTTTCAAACGACTTCTCCTCTGAAACCACTGGGCCAATTGTAACCAAATTTCATATGTAGCCTCCTGGGACCTTAGGAACGAAAATTTGGTCAAACGGTCCTGGTCACATGACCAACATGGCCGCCATGCCCATATATGGTAAAAACCTAAAAAAATCTTCTTCTCCAGAACCTGTAGGCCGATGGCCTTGAAACTTGGTATGTAGCATCAGGTAAGCGAGTACTACCAAGATTGTTCAAATTATGACCTTAGGTTGACCTTGACCTTTTTTACGGTAAGGTCAAATTTTCCTCCTTGTGCTTTTCTATGGCAAAATGCTAGAACATAAGATATCTTGGAAACTGTTGAAAATTTTGGGCTAAAAATTGGTATCTACAGTCATCTTAATGAGTACATGAAGATTTATGAGTACAAGAGGTCAAGGTCATTCTTTGATCTTTGACCCAGAACTCTCATATTTTGACAATTCCAAACAATTTCCTCAAAAGCCCCTGGGCAAATTGAAACCAAATTTCATATAGAGCCTCCAGGAGTTGAGGGAACAAAAACTTATTCAAACGGTCCAGGTCACATGACCAATATGGCTGCCACGCCCATATATGGTAAAAACCTTTGAAAAAGTACTATCAAGGTTGTTCAAATTATGACCTTTGGTTGACCTTGATCTTTTCTACGGCAAGGTCAAATGTGGGAAAATGCTAGAACATAAGATTTCATGGAAAGTTCTGAAGATTTATGCCTAAAAATTGGTATATACAGTTATCTTAATGAGTACATGAAGATTTGTGAGTACAAGAGGTCAAGGTCATTCTTTGACCTTTGACCCAGAACTCGCATATTTTGACAATATCAAACAATCTCCTCAAAAACAACTGGGCCAATTGTAACCAAATTTCATATAGAGCCTCCAGGGGTTTGAGGGAATAAAAATTAGTTCAAGCGGTCCAGGTCACATGACCAACATGGCCGCCAGGCCAATATATGGTAAAAACCTTTAAAAATCTTCTTCTCCAGAACCAATTGACCGATGGCCTTGAAGCTTGGTATGTAGCATTGGGTACTCCAGTACTATCAAGATTGTTCAAAATTATGACCTTGGGTTGATCTTGACTATTTTTCGGCAAGGTCAAATGTGGGAAAATGCTAGAACATAAGATTTCATGGAAAGTTTTAAAGATTTATGCCTAAAATTTGATATCTACAGTCATCTTAATGAGTACAAGAGATCAGGTCATTCTTTGACTTTTGACCCAGAACTCTGTCATTTTGACAATATCAAACCATCTCCTCAAAAGCCCCTGGGCCAGTTTTGAAACCAAACTTCATATAGAGCCTCCAGGGGGTTGAGGGAAAGAAAAAAAATTCAAATGTCCAGGTCACATGACCAACATGTCCTCCATGCCCATATATGGTTAAAACCATTAAAACTCTTTTTCACCAGAACCAGTTGACCGATGGCCTTAGAGTAACTTACCCTAGAGTACTGAGGCTGAATGGACTCGGGTGAGCTACAGGACCAATGGTCCTCTTGTTTATTATTATTATCATTTCTTATCAGAACATCATAACTCCAAAGCAAACAAAACTAATTTGATACATGTAAAAACATAAATAAATTGCCATAAATGACAAACAGCAGTTTGCTCGGAATTAGTTTGCACTTCGCATTTTGTGCGCAAAATAAAACGTGCGTACATGTAATAAAATTTTGTTTTGCGGACAAAATTCTAAACAAAAACTGGCAACGAACTCATAAATAATAGTGCCTAATCAAATATAATAGTATAGCAAAAATTGAAATCCACAGACTTTCAAGCTCTACAACCGTCAGTATTACATGTTATACCATCACGCAGGACGAACGCAGGAGGCGGTGTGTGTGTGTGTGTGTGCGGGGGGGGGGGTGAGGTTAATTATAAAGATTAACAAATCTATACGAGCTCCCGCAGAAAAGAAATAGCAACATCTAATCGACCTCGTTAAAGAGTGGCAGCACAGGGCAAACGGAAAAGCCACACCGTACAACCGGCTGAAGTGATGCCAGATGCCTACAGAGATAACAGATGGGCGAAATCGAAAGTAGGATTTCAGCAGGTGAGATAAAGTTGCTGGTAAAAACAGACGATAAAATCCTGGAAGAGTTTAGCCTCATATGGAAGTTGCTCAGTGCCTGTAGATTCTACAGTACCAGTCTGGGTGGCTTTCTTACACCGATAAGGCTATGGCAGGGCTTGAAAGGGGAACATTTACAGAAATAAACACAAAGTCTGCATTTCGGCTCCCATTAAACGAATCTGAGATAGTGCCCAATCTGTTTGCTTGTGTATAATAAAACCTCAGTTAATTAGTAATATTTCTGCCAATTTTTGATGCACAGTTTAGTTTTATAATGAAAATACACGCTTTCAAAGAGGGTGGGTAGCAAAAAAATGGTTGCCTTTGTCAACAGATGCAATTTTAGGTGGATAGCTGGGATGACAGATCGGTTTGTATGGAAATGGCTGACATTGATGGCAGGTATCAATATATAAGTATGTGTCCTTAAAATCGCATTTTTAAAGTTTTGGTTGTGTCAACAGCATAAAATCACCTCAAGAACTCGTAAAAAGTATTTTTCTAGATGTTAAAGGAATAATGTTTGTGTTTATCGAAGCTGGTTATGCATTCGTGGAGGAAATACTATATTGTCAGAAAGAGGTGAACGCAGAACTTAACGAACGGTGGTTGGCCTTAGCATCTTTACGTTGTATTTGTTTCTCATTTTGAAGCAAATTTCTTGTGTGTGTGTGTGTGTGTGTGTGTGTGTGTGTGTGTGCGTGTGTGTGTTTTTTGTTTGTTTCATAGTTTTATATGCCGCCGAAGCAAGAGTTTGTCTCTCTCTCTGTGAGCATTTGCAGAGGGGTGTGGGTGTTTTGTGTGTGTGTGTGTGGGGGGGGGGGGGGGGGGGGGGGTGCGCTTGCTGGTTAGCTTGGAGCTGATATTGCGATATTGCCAATTCATCCTTAAATACCAAAACTACCTTTTTAACTGTGGTACCGTTAAAAGTAGCCTTTTACTGGTATGTTCATTTGAATGAAATCCTGTTTTGTAATATTACTCTAACCAATCACAGGGTTTTTCGCGTCGGTCAATATGATGTTTGCAGGTCAATAAAACTGCATATTCACCTCAACAAAGGTCAATAATTGTATAATATCTTTTATTATATGACCAAGGTGCAACACGCAATTTCATTGGCTCTTTTGGCGTCACGTGCCGGTCAATATTTTGTTATATTCACCGGCCTGTCATTGAATATTACTTTTACGCTGACGTCATTATATTTTCGTAACGTAACGTCTGATTTACGTTAATGTTAATGGCGTAACGTCGCGAGATAATACCGTTAAGTACAATCATAAATATCTAAGGAACAGAATTTGGAATTATCATATAATAAAACAATTGTTGACCTTTATTTCGGTAAATATGCAGTTTTATTGACCTGTAAACATAGCATATTGACCTCCGCTTCGCGTCGGTCAATATGATGTTTGCAGGTCAATAATACTGCATATTCACCTCAACAAAGGTCAATAATTGTATAATATACTTAAGAGATATCTAATATGTTATATCAGATATCTTATATAATTTAAAAGATATCTGATAAAATACAATAGATATCTGTTTGATCCAAGAAATTAAATATCTGATATAACATATAAGCTATCCTTTATACTAAATTAGATATCTGACATGTGATATCAGATATGTACAAAGTATATTAGATATCTTATATACTTTATAAGATATCTACCTTAAATTAGATATAAATGGCATTAGATATCTTATTTAACATATATAACATATTTGGCATATAATATATCCGCTTTGAGAAATAAGATTCCAACCAGGTATCTTATTCCGTAAAAAAATCTCTAATGTCTCATATAAGATTTCGAATTTTATATATTAGATATTTCTATATACTGAATAAGAGACCTTTTATATTCTTTTATATAAAAGATCTTATTTGATATATCAGATATCTTATTTAACATATTTGATATCTTTATTCATTAATAATATAAATGTAACTATACAAAGTTTAGTGCGACAGACGCGCGTTTCTAAATTTAACTTCTTCAGTGTCGCTAAACCCCAAAAGTTTGAAAGACAAAAGGTGATGAGCAGGTCTCAGTAGGCGATGAGCAGCCCTTTCCTAGCCACACTTACTGATGCATTCCGCGAGACACAGTAGCTGCAGACATCAGGTAAGAGACGCCTACGTATTATTAGCGCGCGAACGCAGGCGTCCCCCAATCAGCCACCTCAACCAATTAAATAAGATATCTTGATTCCTATATAAGATATCTATTTTAATAATTATCAGTATCTGACTGTTAATTAAGATAAATATTATATTAGATATCTTATATCCCCGATTGATACCTTATAACCGATATATCTTATTTATCAAAGCAGATATCTTATATTCGATATAAGATATTAATCATATAAGATATCTTATATGTTAAATAAGATATCTTATGCAATGTATAAGATATCCGATGTAGATACTAGATATATTATATCAACTACCCATGCGCAGGTTAAAGAACCCTACATTCTGTAATCGAATCACTGGTGGGCTTTCATTCTGCAAACGAGGGAGTAAAATGTATATGTGCCTGGAATGACTGGAAAAGGTGTATGGCAGCATGTACCGACAGGGCTCTGTACAAATACTGGTTCACTTAAAATTATTGAGAAATTGGATTAGTTTACGGCAAACAAAAACTTATATCAGCCACACGGCGAATGGTGCGTATGTAAATATCGGCGAGGGAGGCATCAGTCTTCCAAAATGCATGAAATAGAGATATATCTATTTTTCAACCATAAATACAGATATCTGTAATTGAAATGCAGATATCTGTAATAAAATTAGAAATTCAGATATCTCACTTTCAAATACAGATATCTGCATTTCAATTACAGATGTCAGCTTAATTACAAATATTTGTATTTGAAATGCAAATATTTTTAACTAAATTGCAGATATCTATATTGTGACTGAAAAAGAGGTATCTGTATTTGCGATATAGATATCTGCATTTCAATAAGAGATATTTCCAAAACAAACATCTGCATTTCAATTAGAGATATCTTTAATTCCAAAAAACTACAGATAGATGTTTTTCTTAATAGAGATATCTGTAATTGAAATGAAGATATCTGCATTACATGGGTAAAAACTCAAACGAGCCGCCATACATCCAGAAGGTATTATGGAGTAAACTGTCCCATTTAAAAATTCAAACTCAGTAATTAATTTCACGACTTCGAAATCATGGGAGTAGTAGGGCCCTGTCCGGGGTTTTCAGGGAACTGAAGAACCTGTCCAATTTTTTTTCAGGGAACATGGGAAATGGCGAAGTCATAAAAATGCCGTGTTTCAAATGTCCTAGCTCTTCGTGAGAATATTTAGGGCGTCTTTGCTTACTTTAGCCCTTTTGTTTTTCTGGATAGCAGCTGTGAGCTATCGGAGAAATACGTTTTCATGTTTAAGATATTCATTTACACGGCTTCTACACGGCTTTTTATATTGACACAGCATCTTCGTTACTTAACTAACGAAGCAACTACTAACGAAGGGATAACGAAAGCTTTTTGTTAATGACATGCCGTTTTCGTTATGTCTTCGTTAACCATTCGTTATTCTCTTCGTAAAGCCTTCGTTAACAGACAACTAACGAAATGTTCTTGTTACTAACCCCAGATAGGGTTTAAACAGCATCAGCATGGGCCGATTGCTCAAAGCAAGTTAAAGCTAACCTCGAGTTTAATCCATACAAAATGTAACTTCGGGGTTAACTTAAACCAGCATGGAAGGTTATTAAACAAAATTTTCTGAGAGATGTAAAGCTATTAAATGCAACAACATGCATTCTAGTGGACAAGCATGCGTCATTCTTCATGATTTCACGCCGAAATCACAGTCATAATCAGTTTAAAGACACATACCTATATATTGATACCTGCCATCAATGTCAGCCATTTCCATACAAACCGATCTGTCATCCCAGCAATCCACCTAAAATTGCATCTGTTGACAAAGGCAACCATTTTTTCGTTACCCACCCTCTTTGAAAGCGTGTATTTTCATTATAAAACTAAACTGTGCATCAAAAATTGGCAGAAATATTGCTAATTAACTAAGGTTTTATTGTACGCAAGCAAACAGATTGGGCACTATCTCAGATTCGTCTAAAGGGAGCCGAAATGCAGACTTTGTGTTTATTTTTGAAAATGTTCCCCTTTCAAGCCCTGCCATAGCCTTATCAGTGTAAGGAAGCCACCCAGACTGGTACGGTAGAATTTACAGGCACTGAGCAACTTCCATATGAGGCTAAATTCTTCCAGGTTTTTATCGTCTGTTCTTACCAGCAACTTTATCTCACCTGCTGAAATCCTACTTTCGATTTCGCCCATCTGTTATCTCTGTAGGGACCTGGCATCACTTCAGCCGGTTGTACGGTGTGAAAGCGCTACACAGCAAACTTATAAGTTGAATAACGTCGTTAACGTCTTAAAATCATTAAGTGCGTCGCGTGGGGTAGGGTATTTCAATGACGTCACAATTGCGTAAATAACATGCCAGACTTTAAAAAAATCCATTTTCAATCGCAGGTTATATATATATATGATATAGTAAAATTTCATCAATTTCTGAGACAGGGCCGATTTTGACCCTTCGTGAACCTTGTCCTTTCCACTGGAGGCAGAAATATTTCCAACCGTAAGCAGGATTGCACCACATCCTTTTATTATCACCCTCTCATTGTCTTGATGTAAAACACTGTTAAAAGGCACTTAAAATAGCATGTCATCCATCCATTCATCAAACATGACAAAATGTCCCTTTAATATTAATCCATTCATTAAACAGGATAAAATACCTTTATATTATTTTATATAGTGTACTTCTGCCGAATAAACTCCTCTCAGTCTGAGAGTGCAGACATCGCTTTTACCTTGTCAGATATTTGGAATACTCATAATTTGTCTGACTGTATAACTTCATTGGTTAGTAGGTTGTTTGGGGTTTAACGACTGTTTGAGACAGGTTGTTTGGACACTTTTGCTCTTCTCTATTATATAATCTTTTCCATCTCCCTCTCTCCGAAAGACTGCTAGATATAAAACGCATACTGTCTCAAAGAGCCGTTAAACCCAAAACTACCAACCAAATCAATCTGTATAACTTAACGCCAAGTCTAATATGCGTTTTATCGAGAAAAATGGACGTAGCATCTATCAATAGGCAAGTAAATGAAATTAAATGAATGAATAAAATAAATCGGTAGTAAAAGCTTCTACTATTTGAAATATCTTGTTGAATAGACGAAGAATGTATAAATGCAAAAGAAGCTTTCAGTACAATCAGATGCTTTCCTAATGATCGCTGTCACTGTCACGGGCCTAAACATAAATAAAATCACAGCTCATTTTATCCCCTGACCGAAAAGTCGGGGGGGAGGGGGATATAGCGATAAGCCTGGCGTCCGTCCGTCTGTAAACATTTTCTTGTCTGCTCTATATCTTGAATACCCTTTGGAATATTTTCATGAAACGTCAGTTATGTAGAACAGGTAATGACGATTTGTCGCGTACAAGAATGGTAACTCTTTTAATTGTATTTTTGGTGAGTTTTTGGCAGATTCGTGTCCGCTCTGTATCTTGAATACCCTTTGAAATATTTTCATTTTTCTGTTCATGAAATCACTTATTTATTGGTTTAATTTTTGATGTTGCAATTCGGGATACAGATTCATATAAGTCTTATGACTTTTTTCTGAATCCCTTTTGTATAAGGTTGTATGATATTTATGATTTTGATGTTTGTATTTTTTTAATGTATTCTTATACAAATGAAATAAAGTTTAAACCAAATATTTTCATGATATTTTACAAATATGTAGAACAGGTCTTGACGATATGTTGCGAACAAGAATCACAACTCTTGCTTTCTTACTTTTTGATTATTTTCCCTTGATGGTTACAGGTGTGATTTCGTGTACCCACTTGAACTCTTTTGAAATATTTTCATGATACTTCACAGAAATGGTCATGACGATGTGTCGCGACCATGAATGACCACTCTTGCCTTCTTATTTTTTAGGTATTTTTCCTTGATGGTTTTAGGTGTGATTTCGTGTCCGCTCTATAAATTGAATACCTTTTGATTTTTTTTCATGATACTTCCAAGATATGTAGAACATGTCTCGACGATGTGTCGCGAACAAGAATGACAACTCCTGATTTCTTACTTTATGAGCTATTTCCCCTTGGTGGTTTAAGGTGTGATTTGTGTGACTACCTTTTGAAATATTTTTATGATTCTTCACAGATATGCAGATAAGCATCAATTTTGGCCTCAAAATTTCAGAGAAAATACAAATTTGAATATTTGCCTAAAATTCCTTTATGTGACGATACCTTATTTTCAAATCAGAGGTCGGTTTTCAAGTTCTGTTCATGGCGTTTTCATGGTAACGCTCCAAACATGCTACATTTTTGCTTTTTTGCCCTTTTTAGCCCATTTTATTGTATTCAGACTAAAATTCTAATGCCTCCGCATACGACAAACAACTTTGTACTTTATCAAACGATTTTGTTACCAAAAAGGAACTTTTATAAAAAAAAGTTTCATGTCGTTTGTTGCATGCGGTGTTTTTAAAAATAAAATGTCCTCCAGCCACGTGCGCCATGCAACCTGAATATATATCTAAGGCTGACAAATTTAAAAAGTAACTGTTTTGAGCTTGACATTTTTCAAAGAGATCGATTAAGTATGTCAATATGTAATTATGTTTGCATGAATCAAAACTAATATAAAGTTCGTTTCCGTTGTTAAGGTAACTGTGCCGTTGTCATGGTAACCATGGTCATTTTTCAAGTGTTTTTTTTTTGCCAAACAGTTTCACTTAAAAGATTCATTTTTTTTCAATGTTTGACTTTGTTTCTTCTTGCCCGAGAGCTGAGAATTGAAATATCGAATAGGAAAGAGTATCCCTCTTGCCCTAATGACGTTGTCATGGAAACCAAGGACAAATAATCCTTTTTGGTCAGAAAAAAGCTTTTAAACACCTTTGTGTATGGCTGCTTTTCAAGGTTTTATGTTGTTTTTTTTCTTTTTCCTGAACTGAATCAAATAAAATGTTGCTTCCATGATGTTGCCATGGTAACCAATCGCATTTTATTGCTTTTTTACCAGTATTGTCAGTTAGAAACTTTTCCATATATATAATTTTAGCTTTCATTTTCTTTCTCCTTCTTCGAGAACTGAGGGCTAATATCATCAACAGTCGTTCTCCTTTTGCCTACATTTACTCACTGGTATAATTATGACGTGGTCGGGGCTCCGCCATATTTAAATGTATCGACTATTCACATTGTATATAAACGTATACATATTTCACGTTCACGATGCTCGATTGTCAACATGAAACGTTTTCTTACGTCTCGCGTATGGTGTAAACTTTATGTTTTAATCGTGCATGCATTTTGTACACGTTGATAGAGAGAGAGAGAGAGAGAGAGAGGAATACATTTTCGCGTATACTGCAGCAACTTCACTGCTAATCGTTTCAATTTATTATTTTGTACCCAAACTAAATTTCTTAAGAAACTTCTATTAGTCCGGCAGAAAAAGGCAGATTTCTGAGAGGACCTGGAATTAGCGTCTAAAGTTTTTTTCTTTGCTGATTCTCATATATCAGACATAGCCTTTGAAGAATCCAAGTGATGCCACTCTGTCATCATTGAGCAATTTGATATATTCAAGATGGCATCCAAGATGAAAGCGGACTTATGGCAAAATCTATATTTGACCAGCTTATACCACTCAGTGGGGATTTTCTTTGTTTTTTTTTTATGTTTGGCATAGCTTTTGAGTTACTACATGTGTATTTGTCTTTATCGCAGATGTGTCTGTGATATAATGGATGGCATCCAAGATGGCAGCCAAATATATATTATGTACAAATGACGTTTATTTTCTTTATTTTACACAGAGCTGGCATTTGACACATAATACTAATGATTAATTTTCATACAAGGCATAGATCTTAAAATACTAGAGGTCTTGCTATTTCACCTTCATATACTTGTGTCGATACAAGATGGCATCCAAGATGGCTGCCAAAATATAAAATTTTACCAGAAAAAGGTAATTTTATATGGAGCCTGTGTTTGACATGTAATTCTAATAATGACTAATCTTTATGTAAGCCAAGGATTTTGAAGAACTAAAGATCTAGCTGTTTACTACTGAGAGAAGATATATAGAATGGCATCCAAGATGGCAGCCGAAATATAGAAACTAAACGTAGGTTGTCCCAAAAACGTGCATTTGACGCATAATGCAAAACATTTTCCGCAATCTGAGATAAGATGTAACAAATGACAAAAAAAAAGAAAAAAAAACACACAAAAAAAACACGAAAATCTCTGAGGAGTCAGAATAATCTGACGAAACTAGTCAGAAACGTTGCACAGCCTTATGAGTGCACATAAGCACCACGACGAGGACCCAGGTCTGAGTCACCAGTCACTACTTTCTAAGATGTAACAAATGTTTCATTCAAAAGTGAAAAATAAGCAATGACCATCAAAACTATCATTTCACCTTTGTACTTATTTCTTTGTGGGTCAAGTAGATGATGCCTTACACAAAACAATATGTGCCGTTGCATGATGAAAACAGTGATTTGAGCTTTGCATCCTGGGATGTCCCGGCTCAGTTCGGTCTGACTAGATTTATGCAGATTGATTGGATAGAAATGAATTTGATCAGACTGTGTAGATGCTCATTTTGATCTGAGTATTCATTGGGAACAAAGATGCTTTCATTGGTTTTTGCCATGCAACGGTTTATATAAAATACTTTCAATCACATGTATACTGAGCAAGAATGGCAGATACAGGCACATACGCCGAACAGTATAAAATACCACATCAGTATAAGGTTATATGGTATAAGATTAGCATTTAAATAAATATTAACACACAGCATTTAACTTCAGCATCCACCAAGGCAAAATTGACTCATGTAGCGGACAAAAGTCTGTCTATCAATAACTCTTAAGAAGCTACAAATAGCCATATTGTGCACTCGCCTACTTGATAAAATTGGTCCTTTGTTGAAACTTAAAGGGCAAACTAGACATAAACCACTTTAAGGAACCACTGTCTGTTCATTTCCACATACGATGCTGCCTTGGCAACCACAAAACATGGTACAACCAAGTCCTACTCGGCGGCAACCACAGCACATAGACGAACATGGATCATCGCTTTCACATCCACATTTTATCAGTTTCAGTACATCATCTGGGACAAGAGCAACTCCTTTTGGCACAGTAAGTGGAACAAGAGTTTGAGATGCTTCATTTCTCAACCATCCATAATTCTCGGGTGAAAGGTCTGGAGGATCTGTATCCAGTGCATTTTTCCAAATGCACGCCTGAAGATGTGCTCGTTTAACTTTTTCTACAAATGACTCTGCAGTAGATATAAGAGAGACCGTACGAAGGAAAAATGCTATTGTTCCTCATCTGATTGGTACACATGCCCTTTCAGGATGTGACACGGTTGGCAGTTATTTTGGTATTGGTAAAGGCAAGGTAGTCAAGATGTTGCGGGATGGTTATAGTCTTTCAAGTCTGGATGACACAAATGCTGAATTACCTGATGTAGTTCAAGAATCGACTACTTTCATAGCAGCATGCTATTCCCACAGTGCGAGAACATGACAACAGCTCGACAAAAAATGTGGAAGAAAAGGGTAGGGAAACCCTCAAAGACAGTTGTTAAAGTTTCATCCCTTCCTCCAACTGCAGAGTCATTTGTAGAAAAAGTTAAACGAGCACATCTTCAGGCGTGCATTTGGAAAAATGCACTGGATACAGATCCTCCAGACCTTTCACCCGAGAATTATGGATGGTTGAGAAATGGACCATCTCAAACTCTTGTTCCACTTACTGTGCCAAAAGGAGTTGCTCTTGTCCCAGATGATGTACTGAAACTGATAAAATGTGGATGTGAAAGCGATGATCCATGTTCGTCTATGTGCTGTGGTTGCCGCCGAGTAGGACTTGGTTGTACCATGTTTTGTGGTTGCCAAGGCAGCATCGTATGTGGAAATGAACAGACAGTGGTTGCTTAAAGTGGTTTATGTCTAGTTTACCCTTTCAGTTTCAACAAAGGACCAATTTTATCAAGTAGGCGAGTGCACAATATGGCTATTTGTAACTTCTTAAGAGTTATTTGCTCTATTCTAACAATTGATAGACAGACTTTTGTCCGCTACATGAGACAATTTTGCCTTGGTGGATGCTGAAGTTAAATGCTGTGTGTTAATATTTATTTAAATGCTAATCTTATACCATATAACCTTATACTGATGTGGTATTTTATACTGTTCGGCATATGTGCCTGTATCTGCCATTCTTGCTCAGTATATATGTGATTGAAAGTATTTTATATAAACCGTTGCATGGCAAAAACCAATGAAAGCATCTTTGTTCCCAATGAATACTTAGATCAAAATGAGCATCTACCCAGTCTGATCAAAATCATTTCTATCCAATCAATCGGTAGTAAGGAAATGAACAATCTGCATAAATCTAGTCAGACTGAACTGAGCCGGGACATCCCAGGATGCAAAGCTCAAATCACTGTTTTCATCATGCAACGGCACATATTGTTTTGTGTAAGGCATCATCTACTTGACCCACAAAGAAATAAGTACAAAGGTGAAATGATAGTTTTGATGGTCATTGCTTATTTTTCACTTTTGAATGAGACATTTGTTACATCTTATCTCAGATTGCGGAAAATGTTTTGCATTATGCGTCAAATGAACGTTTTTGGGACAACCTACGTTTAGTTTCTATATTTCGGCTGCCATCTTGGATGCCATTCTATATATCTTCTCTCAGTAGAAAACAGCTAAATCTTTAGTTCTTCAAAATCCTTGGCTTACATAAAGATTAGTCATTAGAATTACTTGTCAAACACAGGCTCCATATAAAATTACCCTTTTCTGGTAAAATTTTATATTTTGGCAGCCATCTTGGGTGCCATCTTGTATCGACACAAGTATATGAAGGTGAAATAGCAAGACCTCTAGTATTTTAAGATCTTTGCCTTGTATGAAAATTAATCATTAGTATTATGTGTCAAATGCAAGCTCTGTGTAAAATAAAGAAAAGAAACGCCATTTGCACATAATATATATTTGGCTGCCATCTTGGATGCCATCCATTATATCACAGACACATCTGCAATAAAGACAAATAGACATGTAGTAACTCAAAAGCTATGCCAAACATAAAAAAGCAAAGAAAAAATCCCCACTGAGTGGTATAAGCTGGTCAAATATAGATTTTGCCATAAGTCCGCTTTCATCTTGGATGCCATCTTGAAAATATGAAAATGCTCAATGATGACAAGGTGGCATCACTCGGATTCTTCAAAGGTAATGTCTGTAGAACATGAATCAGTAAAGAAAAAAACTTTAGACCTTAGTTCCAGGTCAAAAAACTTTAGACCTTAGTTCCAGGTCAAAATATTTTTCTGCCGGACTATATTCCTTGAACCAAATGTCTTCTTAAAAATCGTATTGTTATGGCGGTGGTACTCACTGATCTGTGGTGAATACAAAACCCTGCATAAAATTCTGAAAGTTCAACATATGCAGATGCTTTCTTAATGTTGGTTGGTTGATTGTTTTGGGTTTAACGGCCCTTTGAGACCGTATTGCAGTCTTAATCGGGCCGTCTCCCAAAGAGAGTGAGAAAGAAGAGAAAAATGATAGACGAGAGAAAAAATGTCCAAACAACCCCCACCCGCTCCTACTGCAAGCACAGTAAGCCCTTACCCAACTACTATTCAAATTAGTAGGACGCCCCAGCACTGGAATTTCTCTATGTTGTTTCTCACCAATTACTAGAATTAGTAGAATCCCAAACTCGCCTGATTTGGTGATGTGAAAAGATCAAGATGACATCTTCTGCGCAAAAACCTAAAAAAATAAATACATTGTTATTGAAAATATATTTAGGCGGGATAATACTTCAATACCACAGTTTATCACGGTTAAAGTTTGCTAATCACGGTCATTTACGATGACGGAATAGTAATTTTAGCGATACCTCGCAATGAAATATTTCATGCATTTATACCATTAAGAGAGTAATGGGACTTTAAGCCAATACCTGTGGAATGCCCCAATACCGAAAGTTTCAAGATATTCTACCGTATCCGACCACCACCTTCTGATGTTTAACGCAAGACCTGGTTGTGTAATGTTTGATGATACTATAAATATTATTCTACTCTTTATTATATTTTTAATCTTAATTTACCTCTCATGAAAACAATTTTATAAATGATTTTGTTAACCGACCCCCAACCCCTCCACCCCCGCCCGCCGTTAAAATGTAAGTTCGCTAATATTTCTATTACTTCGAACTTCCATTACCCTTTCATCATTATGGATGACGCTTAAAACAAAACAGACAATAACGTCAGATAAAAAGTGTAATAAAATTACCTAAATATTTTTTGTTGCGACACTGACTGTCCAATTATTATTAACTTTGATATATGTGACGCGTCATGACATTTTGGGTCCAAATGAGGTTTGACGTCATTTGAGAAAAACGCGCTTGAAACGTCACGACGTGACGTAGGCCAAGTTAATTTACGTCGCACCTGTTTTAAAGTCGTGGTGAAACACGTCTCGTATCTTCGTATTAACGAGTATATAGCTACAATAATTTAGGAAAACAAACGCGTAGAAACTAAAATTATTTATTCAAAAAGGGCATCAAACCAGATACATGGCAAAAAATATGGAATGTGTTCTCGCGGGATCTGTATTTCACCACACCGGGTAGGCGGCAATCGAAAACTCTAATGCAGTCGATGAAAGCGGATAAAAAACCATTAGAAACAGCGTTTTCGATTGCAAATTGGCGCCAATTCGCAATAAAAACGCTGTTTCTAACGGTTTTTGATCCACGTTAATCGATTGTTTCGAGCGTTCTCTATTGCCGCCTACCCGGTGTGTTCACGCTACCGATAAATTTTAATCCAGAAATTACTGTTGCAGTTGTACCTATTTTAGCTCTTACAAGATTTATTTTCTATCTACTTTGATTATCAGCCGGCTCGGCCTCTTTCTTCGAGATTCAAGAACAAGTGTCCGTTTTTTTTTTTTTTTTTTTTTTTTTAGCATTTGTGCTTAAGGATCAGGTAATTACAGATTGGTAGTAATATTAAAGTTTGACCAAGTTTTTTTATGTGTGGAGAATCATTTTCTCATTGCGGTCCCAAAAGTTTGTGGTCATCGGATGATGGCTTGCAATTTAACGTCCTTTTCAACAGTATTTCAGTCATAGCAAGGCGATGGGAGGGTGATAATGAGAGGCTGTGTGCAATGGAACCTCGTTTACGGTTGAAAATATTTCCTCCTCCAGCGGGACTCAAACTCGGGACCGCTAGACAAGCAGGCGAACGCTAGCCTTATTATTCTACTGAGCTACTGGGGCTCCTGTGGCCATCGATCCTGAAACTTTGTGGTCATTGGGGCACCTCAGCTGATCTTTTTTTTCGATTTCTGTTCTACGTAACCTTGTGGTGTTTTATTCCCCGAAGACTGCAACTGAGCAAAATACACATTTTGCAGAGAAGTACTGATCATAGAATGGAAGAGCCTAATTTTTTGTTCTTCCTTTCTTTTATGCATTATTTCGCCAAGAGGTAGATTTAAGATGTATTTCTTATATTACCGCTTTATAGACAATTTATTATTCCCGATAAAGCGTAAAATCATAAGTTTTTCTTCTTAAATATTGGGATACTCTGAAGATTTGGACATCGCTATAAATACTTTTAAAGTGATTCTGTGGACAGAGCAGTCTTGTTTTGGTTTAGTTTTGCTTGCAACCCAAACAAAGTGTGTGTCCAGAACCTATGTTCGTGCAGAAATATTAAGGCTTGCATGCAAAGTACTGTACCGGGCATTGTCTCAAACTTCTGAATACCAAGTTCATGCTCCGTTCAATTATTTTGTTTTTTATGCTGCCGTCAAATATGCTGAAACTTTTACTTAAAAATTCAAGAATAATTGCATTTTAAGCTGACTGGAATTTATCCGGGGAAGCAACTCTGCATCATTTAGCCTCCTTCATAAATCTTAAAGAAAATATCTCGTGTGCAGGAAACTGTAAAAATAGCAATTCAATACAAGATGGTTGGTTGATTTAAGGTTATTGAAGGTGTATGGGCACCCTTCCGTGATTTTCTGTCTCTTGGTCGCACCTGCTGCAGCAAGAAGCAATATAGGAGTTCACTTTTTCGTATGTCTGTCAATTTTCCGATAGTTCGCACGTCCTCAATTAGGCCCTACTTCTACCCTAACCTTATTTCCATTATTCTGAAAATGTAATACATACAATCACCAAGCTTGATTATATTGATGTCTTCATTATTAAAACTCTGCTAACTTGGTAAATTTTTACATTCAAAATTACTTTATCCCTGGCGCTTAAGTCCATTTCTCTTAAAGCATGACAACTGCAATTTAACAAACCTGACATAAAGTTTCTTTTTAGAATTACAGGGAGGATTACTCTTGACTTATATTTCACACTGACGACTTTATAAAATTCTGTGTCGACCGTAGCATTTAATTCCATTTCTCATGCCTATTATCATTTCTTCTGATGTTCTTCTGGATGCTGCTGTTATTTGTACATTTACCCTTTACTTATAGTCTATGCTATGCTGGCGTTGATACATTTGAAACCAACTTTGCATCCACAGTTGCATAGCTTCTAGTGTTTAAGCTCATTTCTCACTATTTCACCTGTAATCATCAGACACAGCATAAGTATTTTTCTCCGGCTGGTCGTCAATATCATTGGACTACTGAATACACTCAAAGCTTATGTACTCACTCATTGTTGACTGTGGAATTTTACATCCAGAATTGCATCCTTCCTAGCTTGTAAAAGCCAATGTAAAAGCTCCAAATGTTCTAAATAGAGCCATTAAACCAGCCATGCAGTTTCTTTTAACTATGGCTCTTATTAACTATGGACGCGAAATGCAGGTACATGTACCAACCAACATTCTGTGGAATTCTTATTTTTAACGAGAAACAGCGTTTTGACTTCCTGGGGCTTCCAGACTCTTGCACACTGGGTCCACACTGAATAAAAAAAGTTTCCTCTTGGCGCAGCAAATTCTCTCCTTTAAAGACTTGGTCTCAGTTGAAAAGGGGAACAAAAATGAAAGTAGTAGAGATGCTTCCCCTAGAGATGCACCCATATAGATTAAAACTTGATACAGTTTTGTGACTGTGAACGATTTTTTATGCCCCCGTGACGATAGTCAGGGGGCATTAAGATTTGCCCCTGTCTGTCTGTCTGTCTGTCCGTCCATCCTTCTGTCTGTTCGGCACACTTTATGGTATAGAGTTTGTGTAATCAACTTCTCCCACAGTTTTCAGTGGATCTTTTTCAAACTTTGCATACATGTTGTGGACATATTGAAGATGTGCATGTGGATTTTTGATGGAGCTAAAATTAATTTTGACAGAATTACGGCCATTTGAACTTAGTCATTTTAGGCAAATTTTTGTATTTTTTTTGTTAGAAAGAAGGTGGTTGCCTTATTGTTTTTTTAAGTTCCGGCTCTGACAATAAATGTGTAGAGTTGTCATAAAAACGCTGCTACAAAAGTTTCTGAGAAAAGAGACCGCACATCCAACGCACGTTTGCACTATTTAATACTGAACAGCCCTTTCAAATGCCCACGAGTTTATTTTGTTTTACAGGCAACTGAGCCCGGGCGTTGTTTATTTAAGAAAATATGCCGTGGACTTGGAACAAGTATTGGTGCCTTTAAAACTTAAGATGACATTTTTATGCCCCCGTGACGATAGTCAGGGGGCATTAAGATTTGCCCCTGTCTGTCTGTCTGTCCGTCTGTCTGTCTGTTCGTCACGCTTTATAGTATAGAGTTTGTGTAATCAACTCCTCCCATAGTTTTCAATGGATCTTTTTCAAACTTTGCATACATGTTTGTGACATATTGTAGATGTGCATGTGGATTTTTGATGGAGCTAAAATTAATTTTGACAGAATTACGGCCTTTTGAACATAGTCATTTCAGGCAAATTTTTGTATTGTAGGATATAGAGTTTGTGTAATCAACTCCTCCCACAGTTTTCAATGGATCTTTTTCAAAACTTGCATACATATTTTGGGACATATTGTAGATATGCATGTGGGTTTTTCTTGGACCTAGAATTAATTTTGACAGAATTACAGCCTTTTGAACATAGTCATTTCAGGCAAATTGTTGCATTGTAGGGTATAGAGTTTGTGTAATCAACTCCTCTCACAGTTTTCAATGGATCTTTTTCAAACCTTGCATACATGTTTGGGACATATTGAAGATGTGCATGTGGGTTTTTGTTGGACCTAAAATTAATTTTGACAGAATTACAGCCTGTTGAACTTAGAAATTTTAGGCAAATCTTTGCATTGTAGGGTATAGAGTTTGTGTAATCAACTCCTGTCACGGTTTTCAATGGATCTTTCAAACCTTGCATACATGCTGTGAATGTATTGAAGATGTGCATGTGGGTTTTTGTTGGACTTAGAATTAATTTTGACAGAATTATGGCCTTTTGAACTTAGTCATTTTAGGCAAATTTTTGCATTGTACAGTATGGAGTTTATGTTATCAACTTGCTCCACAGTTGCAACGAATCTTTTTCAAACCTTGTCTATAAATTGTGGACATATTCGAAGATATGCATGGGGCATTTTGATAGATCTAGAACTAATTTTGACAGAATCACAGCCCTTTGAACTTAGTCATTTTGGGCAATTTTTTACATGGTAGGGTATGTTTTCAGTGGATTCTTTGTAGGTGCTTTATGGATATACATGTCATGTGACAGGCGCTGCACGGGGGCATCATTAGTGTCTTACAGACACAATTTTTCTAGTTTCAACTGTGTGTGTATGTGCAAAGCGTTATCAGGAATCATTTCCAGGGACTCGATGCGCAAAGACAATGGTATATTTATGAAGAGGCTGCTTCATACTGCTCAGATGCAAACGTGTGCATAAGACCAGCTGCCCAAAACCAAATGTGAAGGCCGAACCTAAAACACTTCAGGATTATTTCAATGACATTTAACAATAGAAAGTTTTCAAATTCCCAGAAAATTGCAAATCAAAAAGTGAAAAGTAAATCTATGCCCAAATTTAGTTGTGAAATAAGCTAAGCCAACATGTTCCTTGTTGGCATGTAACGTTGATGTCGGTTGCCATGGAAACATTTTTTTTGCTGATTTCAGATTGCTGGATGATTAAAGAGTAATTTTATCTAATTCTTATTATTTCTGCAGATAATATATCATTTTAAAGAGAACTTTTGAAAGCATAAGGTATCTAAGTCAAAGACGGCCTAAAAATGTTCTTTTTGGAACTTGAAAATCTCATTTTTGGGTCAGTGTGACAAGAGTCAAACTTATCAGAAACCGCTCACTATATTGAGTTGAAATTTCATATATGCACTCCAGCATTATCAAGCTATCGGAAAATGGTGATATCTCATTTTCGCCCATGGGCCTCATTTGGCCCCAAAATCTCATGGTCGGTCACAAATAGTAAAAATACACAGTACAAGACGAGAATCCCGCGCCTTGTTTCGCTTTTTATACGCCCGTTTCGAAAAAAAAACGGACGTATTATGTCATGGCGCTGTCCGTCTGTCCGTCCGTCAACATTCTTGTGCGCACCATATCTCAGTAACCTTTTGAGATCTCTACATGAAATATTTTAGGCATATATTTTAAGATGGGGCAAAGTGTCGCATACAGAAATGGTTGCTCCCCCTTCCGTGGTTTCCAAGTTATGCCCCTTTGATTATTTTTTTACCCTACTAGTCTTGTGCGCGCCGTAACTAGATACCGTTAGGGATATCGTGATGAAACTTCATAGCAATGTGTATGAGGGTCCAACGATGTGTCGCGTATAACAATGGTTGTTCTCCCTCCCTTTATTTTGGAGTTGCATCCCTTTATTTTTTAAGGCAATATTTGTGTATACTAATCCTGTGCATTCAATAACTTAGTAACCATTTGGAATATCCTGATGAAACTTTATAGCAATGTGCACGATCACAAGACGGTGTGTCGCATATAACAATGGTTGTCCCCCCTTAATTTTGGAGAAACCTCTCTTTGATTAGTTATTTTAGGCTAGCCCCATTCCCAGATTCACTCCGTAGCTTCTTAACCCTTTGAAATATTTTAATGAAAATATGTATAATAATGGGGCAATGTATCATGAGCATGAACCACAAATCTGGCTTACTTACTTCCTGAATTATCTGCCCTTGCATCTATTTTGATTTTACTTTGTAACTCCTTAACCCTTGGAAATATATTAACCTAACTTTATGGTGATGTGTATTTTGTCAAGGGAATGTTTTATGCCCAAAAATGATACTCTAGTTTATGATTTATCTCCCTTGTTTGACTTTGGTATTTCTCAACTTTGAGCTGCTTCACCCTGGAAGCTGATATTTGGTATGCTTATAGTATTTGATGTGTTAGATGTTTTAATAACATTGCAGTTATCAATTACAGAGTTGTTTCCCCTGTTGGCCTGCCTGTCCATCCATCTACAAACAATCTTGTTCATTCTTTAACTCTTTCCTGACACTGAAGCGGGCGTATTATGCGCCGCTTGCGAAGCTCTTGTTATATTTTAGTATTCGATGGAGAACCTGAACAAATCGCTATTTTGAGAACAGGTTTGTCAGGTTTCAAAAATACTGACTACACATCCCCTCCCACCCCACGCTCACGCGCGCTTTAAGGTTCCGCAGTACACTTCGGCCATTTTGGACCATATTTCTGCATAAATCACATCTAATCACAGCCCAAATAAAGCAAATTTTTGAAATAAAAGTGGTTCTTTCCCCTAGATATAATGAAACTGTATCTCTAAATGTACAGAATGCTATTGTAAAAGGTACCTTTGAAGAGTTCTCATTTTTTTCGTTTTTCTCTCACATGGTCAAAATTTGTCTAAGTCCATTTTATACAATAAAGTGTTAACATATACCCTGCTTAGGCTTATATTAAAAAGTTGCATGTTTCAGGCAAGTCAGTGATGTCTAGAGTGTTTCCACTGCAACACCGACATGTTTGGAAAGATTTCTTGGGTATTCCCTTAGTCATCCATATTGGCTCCCCATTGTCTCAATATAGTTTTTTATATAAAATTCCCTTAGTCATCCATATTGGCTCCCTATTGTCTCAATATAGTTTTTTTTATATAAAACGAGTCTGATATACCATCTATATTGGAAATCAAATGTTACTGAAAACACACATGTATAATTTTATTGGCCTTATATTTAATACCTATTTCACCTGTGGAAGTTACCTGTGAAACTGTTGCCATATTTACAATCTTATGAAGTCCTATAGCAAACAGCATTGTTTCTTCTGACCACATATGTCAGTATGCATCATGTCTCTGTCAAAAATTTGGTGTGTGGGTGGGTATGTGAATTTGGTTGTGTGTTTGTTTAGACATATGTTGTGGAATAACCCTGAAAAATATCTTTGATATGCAGGTTGAATATTCCACATTTAAAAGTGGGTTATACCAATTTTCCTACCTGCGCTGTCGACCGAAACATTCATTAGCCATACCTGCAAAAGTGGCTGTTGACAGAGATAATCAACAGCACTTTCAGCTCGGTCGACAGCCACTAACAATAGTATCGTTCATCGTTGCTGGTAATTTTTGCTGCCGTGTTCTCGGTCAACAAGCACTTTGTATAGGTAGCTAAAATGGTATAACCATCGTTTTAGGACCGACCATTTGATATTCTGGGGGGAGCCTGGTATTCTTGATGGAGACAGGACATTTTATTTCACTGGCCTCTGCAAACAATTTCTTTCTTTTTTTTCACCGTGTGGGAGCTAATTTATTTTTTATGCCCCCGTGACGATAGTCAGGGGGCATTAAGATTTGCCCCTGTCTGTCTGTCCGTCCGTCCGTCCGTCTGTCTGTTCGTCACGCTTTATGGTATAGAGTTTGTGTAATCAACTCCTCCCACAGTTTTCTATGGATCTGTTTCAAACTTTGCATACATGTTGAGGACATATTGAAGATGTGCATGTGGATTTTTGTTGGCCCTAGAATTAATTTTGACAGAATTACGGCCTTTTGAACTTAGTCATTTTAGGCAAATTTTTGCATTGTAGGGTATAGAGTTTGTGTAATCAACTCCTCCCACAGTTTTCAACGGATCTTTTTCAAACCTTGCATACATGTTTTGAACATATTGAAGATGTGCATGTGGATTTTTGTTGGACCTAAAATTAATTTTGACAGAATTACAGCCTAGCCTTTTGAACTTAGTCATTTTAGGCAAATTTTTGCATTGTAGGGTATAGAGTTTGTGTAATCAACTCCTCCCACAGTTTTCAATGGATCTTTTTCAAACCTTGCATACATGTTGTGGACATATTGAAGATGTGCATGTGGATTTTTGTTGGACCTAGAATTAATTTTGACAGAATAACGGCCTTTTGAACTTAGTCATTTTAGGCAAATTTTTGCATTGTAGGGTATAGAGCTTGTGTAATCAACTCCTCGCACAGTTTTCAGTGGATCTTTTTCAAACTTTGCATACATGCTGTGAATGTATTGAAGATGTGCATGTGGGTTTTTGATGGCACTAGAATTAATTTTGACAGAATAATGGCCTTTTGAACTTAGTCATTCTAGGGAAATTTTGCATTGTAGGGTATGAATTTTGTGTTATCAACTTGCTCCACAGTTTTCAATGGATCTTTTTCAAACCTTGTCTACATATGGTGGACATATCTGAAGATATGATGAGGCATATTGATAGGTCTAGAATTAATTTTGACAGAATCACAGCCTTTTTAACTTAGTCATTTTGGGCAGTTTTTTTCATGGAAGGTTATGTTTTCAATGGATTCTTTGTAGGTGCTTTATGGATATACATATCATGTGACAGGCGCTGCACGGGGGCATCATTAGTGTCTTACAGACACAATTTTCTAGTTTACAAACTAACTCAAACAGGTTATTTTTTTTAAATTTTATAGCTGAACCATCAGATCCTTGTTTACTTGACCTTAATATTCTTTTATTTTACCCACATCAGTATTTTTTACACCGTTTTTCTCACAAAAGAACATGGTGCTGTCTTTAACCAGGCCAAGGGCATGGCTTAGCTTGCTTTTGCAAACCAGTGCCTGGAGCATGTTACTCTTTTCATCTAAGGTACAGATACAAACATCCCTGTATGAGTTTGGCAAAAAATTAGGCCTTAAATTAGGGCTATTTTGGCCAAAATTTAGGGCTATTTTGGCAAAGTTTTAGGGCTAACATTAGGAATTTAAGTTTTCTATATTAGTGGAGTTGCTTATGTAATCCCGTGTCCACTTTTTGTTAATCAGGAATGTTATATACCAAAATGTTTGTTTTGACAAGTGGTTTTCAAAAATGGTTCCTGCGAATTTTTTCTATCACTTTTCAAGGTCAAGGTCAAAGGTCAAAGGTCAACGCTTCAAAAAAGAAAGGAAAACGTTAAAAGTCGTGACTTATGGTGGGCACAGTGTGAGATATGGAACTAAATCTTGGTATTATCGAAAGAAAATAAATGTTAGTAACTAAAAATTCATTTTACAATTGACTTTGACCGCTTATGTGGCAAGGTCAAGGTCATTTCATTAAAGGTCGAAAGAAAATATATAGATATAAACACTATGGTTATTGTTTCGTTAAACGCGAATTGGACTGGCATTTCTCAGATCATTCTCACGGTTAAAATAGTTTAGCAGGCCATTGTTTTTAAGATTATATCTCAATTATCAAATCCGTTGCCATGGAATCAGATTTATGCAAGTATATTTCTAAATAATGGGTATTTTAAAGATAAGCATTGGAGTTTGTTGTGCAAACCTGGTGGGTTTTGAGACAGTAAATCTTGATTGTTTATGCGAAAGGGTTTGTTTTGAGCATAGATATTGGACTCTTGTAATTTTTTAAGAAGGAAATGTGTATATCTTTGTTCTTAGCAACCGGTCTCAGCCCTTAGCAACCAACCTTTAACAGATTTGAAACCTTTGACTTCATTCCACGAAGAATAGCTATTATGTGTAATAAATCACGATAATAACTGTTGTAGATATTTAAAGGACAGCGGATAGATTTTCAATTGGTTGAAAAGATGCATTTATATTTGTCTTAGCAACCAGTTTCAGCCCATAGCAACCATCTTTTGCAACAAATTTGGAACTTTTGATTAAAATTCTAAATGAGATCTCTTCTATTTGCAATATGTTATGCAGACAATTGTAAGTAATATTTAACGAACAAGTTATGAAAATTGACAAAGTGTTAAAAAACCTGTGTATACGTTTGTCCTTAGCAACCACTTTCGGTCCTTAGCAACTTTCTATCAACAGATTCTAGACTTAAGATTTACTTTCATTCTGGATATCTGTCATGAGCAACAAACTATGAAGACAATTAAAAGTAATATTTAAAGCACAACTGTCTGACTTTGAAAATCTGTAGAAACATATAGGTATCTATTTGTCCTTAGCAACCAGTTTGAGCCCATAGCAACAACCGTTTAATAAATTTGGATTATTTTTACTTATTTCCAAATGAGATATCTTCTATTCTCAATGTATTATGCAGACAGTTATTAGTTATATTTAACAAACAAGTAATGGATTTTAACAAACTGTTGACAAACCAGTCTACACATTTGTCCTTAGCAACCAATTCTAGTGCTTAGCAACTTCCTATCAACAGATTATAGACTTTTGATTTACTTTCATTCTGGATATCTGTTATGAGCAACAAACTAAGAAGACAGTTGGAAGTAATATTTAAAGCACAGCTGTCTGACTTTGAAAATCTGTTGAAACATATGGGTATCTTTATGTCCTTAGCAACCAGTTTGAGCCCATAGCAACCACCTTGTAACAAATTTGTATTTTTTTTGTTTATTCCAAATGAAATATCTTCTGTTATCCATGTTTATATAGATAACTGTAAGTTATGTTTACCAAACCAGTTACAGACTATAACAAATTGTTGAAAAAGAGGCGTATATTTTGTCCATAGCAACGACCCTTAGCACTTAGCAACATTCTCGTGACAAATTTTAGACATTGTACTGAATATAATAAGGGATATATTTTATGTGCAACAAACTTTGAAAACAAGTTGAAGCATTGCCGACTGACTTTGAAAATTCATTGAAACAATATGGGTATATAATTGTCCTTAGCGACCGATTTAAGCACTTGACAACCATTTTTCAACAGATTTAGAGCTATTGAGAGAATTCCAAACAAATCATCTCCTATTTACAATTTTTAATATTAGCTGTTGTATATACTTTTGAAGCGTAAGTATTGGACTTAAACAATTTGTTGAAAAAAACAAAAACAAAAAAAACTTTTTATTATACACTTGTTCTAGAACAATTATTTATACATTTATCCTTAGCATCCTTAGCAACCAGTCTTAGCAACTAACTCTTAGCGAATTCGAGACTGTTTACTGAAATCCATCCGGAATATATTCTACCTGAAACAATATATGAAGACAGTGTTGTAAGAAACTGTCGGACTTCTACAATCTGTTGATAAATGTGTCCTTAGCAACCGGTTGGAGCCCCTAGCAACGAACTCTTATGAAAGTTGGAATTTTTGACCATATTCCACTAAGATTATCTTTTATGCCCTACAAATTATGTAGACAAAATAAAGTCGATAGAGTTAAAAAAAATACCTTGAAAACCTCTATGTATCCGCCCACAGCTTCCAATATGTGCCTTAAGCGACTAACTTTAAACAGCGCTCAAACCTTAACTGAATTTCAAACAGAACATCCTATATGTGCAATGAACTAGATTGCAATGTTTGAAGTACAGCTGTGTGACTTTTAATTCTCTTGAAGAAAAAAAAAACGTGTTTTTAATTAGACTTAAGCAACCAGTTTGAATACTCAGCAACCAACTCTTAACTGACTTGAAGCTTATGAATGAATACTAAACAATAGATCTTTATGCTCAACAAACTAGTAACACAACTGTACTCGCAAGTAACGATTTCACTTTTAGCATATGTGAGCCGCGACACGACAAAACCAACAAAGTGGCATGTGCACCCAGCAAAGACTCAGATCAACTTGGGCATCCGCCCAGTCTGACCAGAGCCTTTGCTGTGCGCCTGAAGGGTAGCTCAGTGTCTAGGCTAGCTCCATGCCGACAGCGAAGTCTCTGATCAGACTGAGCCGATTCCCAGGAGGATCAGAGTCGAGCTGGGCACAAATGGCACTTTGTTGGTTTTGTCGTGTCGCGAAAATTATTATCACTATAACATACGAAAAAAGATAAACAATCACGAATGTGATATGAACCAGATCACAGGTGGTTGTCTATCCACTGCCTTACCTCGTCCCACCCCCTTCCCATTCTGACGGGGTGGTATATTACCCTGTCTGTAAAAGGAAATGTATCGAACTGTTATCTGTCTATTGTACAATGAAAAAATTACATGATTTTCACAGCTTTTTATCAACGATCTGTGCGGAAGAATATATTTTGTGGGACAGCTGGTGGGGGTTCGACACATTTATCTTGATAATGAATGTGATCCTGAACCGCATAGAGCGTAATGCATGTTCAACTCTTTTGTCAGCATGAGCTTTCCATATCAGATTTTTTTCTCTCTTGAGTCTTTCTTATATAGAGATAAACAGCTTATAACATAGCTTCCATGTGAATTTATCGTGTGTTTTGTGTGATCTGGCACAAGTTTTCGAGGCTTTTCTAAACCTTGCAACATATCACATTACACCATATCGATATGTCTGATATCAGGGCAGTTAATTACACGTAATTCAAGAATCCTCCATGTCACCATACTCCCTATTTTTAATTTCGCGACTTCAAGGCTTCTAAGTTTACGACTCTTTATGTATTAAGCGTAGACATTAGTATATATTCAAATCGTTCTCTTTTAGAAATTCAAATTGCAGGAAAATAGATATAATATATCCATAGAGAAATGAAATTAGTGCACCTTGCTAATAATTTGGAAACAATTACTGGAAGTAGAATAGGTCTTTATCTGTTATCTTTTTATACCAACATGTCGGGGATCTGAACATTGACAATACAGCTATTACAGATTGAAGAAATAAACCCGAAAACTGAAACAGTCTGCTGGTAGAATAGAGGATTAGGTATATAATGTATAAATTATTTTATTCAGTCAGAAAAATGTTCGCGTTCGTTTGTTACAACACAGAATCTTTTGGTTAGGTACGGAAATATTCGGCAATGCGGCACAGGTCCTCTAGAACACTGGTATAGTAATGACAGGTTTTACAAGCAAAAACAAAATTTTCATGTAAAATTATGTCTCTCATTTGCTTCTTGACTCATATTTATAATGAACACAAACCAGCATTCCATGCAGTAGTGCGCATGGCACGATACAGAGACCCGATCCTTTTTGTACTTTTGATATTATTTCCTTTAACATTTTAGGCTACTTAATATAATAGCATGGCGAGATATCTTAGTCATATTCGATTACTTGGTATGCTCTACTTGGGCTATAAAAGCTGTTTCCTAGTTGGCAATATGATTTCTGTACAAGCTCAGTCCTCGTTTCTTATATACCTGCTTGTAAATCTCTTACACTACACTAGTATTGCTTTAAAAACAGAAAACAGAAATGTACAGCAAGCTTTCATATACCCCAGACTTTCTCCGAAATCTCACACCTACGATGTCAGTTTATACGGTGTTTAGTGTGACCATACGACTTCGGTATTTCCACTTACCTACAAAAATAAGGTGTTTAGTGTTACCAACCTATGGGCCTTCTGCATATTATTTCTCCATCTCGAACGAACGGTTGGCCATAAAATGAATCAGTTAGCGCATGGCGGATATAGAAATCCGATTCGATATAAGGTTTGCTGGCCGAAAATACTGGTTGCCATGGCAACATCTCTGTTCGTTAGGGCCCAACCCTATTTTTCATAATTTAAGGGATTGCTATATAATACCATAAGAAGTCTGTAACTGAATGTTTTGACAACTCAGTCTATATAAAGGTCTATTTTCATTGTATTTATATGGAAAAAGTACTGCTAATACCCGTAAAATGCTCGCTAAAGCTCTCCAAAATCATTTTTTCTTATCGTTTTCCTAATTTCATCCATCAAATGACAATTTTCATAAAACTAAATCCATTTACGCCTTTGAAACACGACATAAATGTCTGAAAATGGAGAGAAATGAAATAAAGGTGAAAAATCATAGTGCCGTGCATTTGACCTTGACCTTGACCTTATAAAGGTCATGAAAAAATTCGCAGGAACCATTTTCTGACTCTACTTAGATTGACAAACATTTTGATGTATATAAACCCTGATTAACAAAAAGTGGACACGGGAGCATATTTTTGTGACATAAGCAACTCCACTATATGCCCAAACATACTTTATTCGTACTTTAGAAAGTTTGATAAATACTTACATGATAGAGCCACATTACTTACATGATAGAGTCACATTATACATGAATGGCAATTAATAAAATGGCTGAAAGGTATGTGCTAGGAAGTTAACAAAGGGGGGTCTCGGGGCGTTGCCCCCCAGAAGCTAAAGCAATTTCCCAATTTCAATGGCAATTTTAAGACTTGAACAATAGAGAAAAACTAGGAATGATGAAAAAATAAGGGTTTTTATGTTAGGACTTGCCTTTTTGAGTGTTTATTTTGCCGTAATGGTTTTGTCTCCCATAAGCTAGTGACTCTTTTGCAATTCAGTTTTAGTGGAAACATTTACTTAGTAATGTGGAAGATCAATAATACATGTATGTGAATGTTGTATAGGATGTTTTTGTAAATGTATGCACATGTGGGCCCGCTGGTGTAAACCATTTGTAGATAATATTAAAATATTACTATAAATATGGGGGTCTGGGGGGAGCGCAGCCCCCCAGAAGCCAGAGACATTATAAAAACTTAATTCCAATGGAATTATCTGCAGACTATATTTTTTTTGAAATTTTGGGTAGAGACAGGTTATTTTTTTCTCTTACTTTTGAGGCCAGATTATTTTTTGAACCCCCTTATGAGCCAGGTTATTTTTTTCTTGCATATCCAAAGACAGGGAATTTTTTTGATAAATATACCAGGCCCCCCCCCCCCCCAGAATATCAAATGGTCGGTCCCTTAATGGCTGCATAATTTTGCCTGTTGCAGCACTTCTCTATACGTTGATGTGACATTGAATGAGTGATATCACTATTTTTTCAGCTTCAATAATGGGGGAGGGAAAGAGGGGGGTTCTCTTCAGAAACAACCCAAAAATCTATAACTGTCTTATCAAATGGATTTAGATGCATGATACTAACATATTCTGTTTCAGCCACATGTGTGTGAGATTGATTTTTTAAACTCTGTATCTGAATTATAGCATGAGAATTTTCATGAATCAAGTTTCTGACTCAATATCACAAATGCAAGGCTTTAAATGTCTACAAGCAAATAAATGTATCACAGCATAGCTGTCAAACACTCCGGATATCTAGTTGTACACAGAACAATTGAAATAGGGGAGAATATATGAAAACATCCATTCTATGGGCAGTTTTAATTTCGTGTCACAAATATAGTATTTATTCTAACACTTCGAGATAAATAAATGGGAGGGCAAAGATGCCAAGACAGCCTTTAGCACTGGGAAGTACTGCTGATACTGGCCAATGTTTGGACAAGGCTCTGCTGTTCTTGCAGTAGGTGCTTTATGGGGATTGTTTGTAGCTGACTTTTTCATCCAATTCATTTTTAGCTCACCTGAGCCGAAGGGTGAGCTTATAGTATAGGCTTGGTCCGTTGTCCGTCGTCCGTTCACACTCTTAAGCATTAATATCTGCTAAAGTAGCAGGCCAATCTTGATCAAATTTTATGTGTAGCATGGTTGGGGTGGGGGATTGATTGCATATAGTTTTGGGACAGATTTGGTTACCACGGCAACAAAAAGGTCCCATAGACTTATAATGGGGAAAATACTGTCCGGGCTCTAGCTTCTTCATTTTTGATCGCAACTTCTTGTTACTTGCAGGTATCCAGAACAGTCAAAACATCTCGGACCAGTTCGAATTTGGGTCAGGTTGGATCATTCTTTTCAGAGTTACCTGCCCTTAAGTGATAAAATAGACTTATAATGGGGAAAATGTTGTCCGGGCCATAGCTTCTTCGTTTTTGATTGCAACTTCTCTTAACTTGCAGGTATTCAGGACAGCCAAAACATCTCGGACCAGTTCGAATTTTGGCCAGGTCGGATCATTCTTTTTAGAGTTACTCGCCCTTGAGCGATAAAATATTTTCCCATAGACTTTGTCATCGCTCAAGCGCCTTGATTTGTGGACCAAATTCTATTTAATTTCACACAAGTGATTAGTAAGACAATATCTTGGACAAGTTTGGGTTTCAGCGATCTGGGGTCAAGGTCAAGGTCACAGTGGCTATTTTTAGAAAAACTTTGTCATCGCTCTAGCACCTTCATTTATGGACTGATTTTGATTAAAACTTCACACAAATGTTTAGTATGACAATTTCTTGAATAAGTTTGCGTTTCAGCGTCCTAAGGTCAAGGTCACAGTGGCTATTTTTAGAAAAAACTTTGTCATCGCTCTAGCACCTGCATTTGTGGACCGAATTCAATTTAATTTCACACAAGTGATTAGTATGACAAAATCTTGGACATGTTCGCGTTCCAACGTTCTGGGGAGTGGCTACTTTTAGAAAAACTTTGTCATCCCTAAATTGTCGGATTTTGATTAAAACTTCACTCAAATGTTAAGTATGACAATATCTTGAACAAGCTCGCATTTCAGGGACTTAAGATCAATGTCAAGGTCACAGTGGCTATTTTTAGAAAAACTTTGTCATTGCTCTAGCGCCTTCATTTATGGACCAATTTCAATTAACTTCACACAAGTGATAAGTATGGCAACATCTTGGGCAACTTTGCGTTTCAGAATTCTGGGTTAAGGTAAGGGTCACAGTGCTATTAGAGCAATGGCAAAGTTTTTCTAAAAATAGCACTGTGACCCTTACCTTAACCCAGAATTCTGAAACGCAAAGTTGCCCAAGATGTTGCCATACTTATCACTTGTGTGAAGTTAATTGACATGCGAGCTTGTTCAAGATATTGTCATACTTAACATTTGAGTGAAGTTTTAATCAAAATCCGACAATTTAGGGATGACAAAGTTTTTCTAAAAGTAGCCACTGTGACCTTGACCCCAGAACGTTGGAACGCGAACATGTCCAAGATTTTGTCATACTAATCACTTGTGTGAAATTAAATTGAATTCGGTCCACAAATGCAGGTGCTAGAGCGATGACAAAGTTTTTTCTAAAAATAGCCACTGTGACCTTGACCTTAGGACGCTGAAACGCAAACTTATTCAAGAAATTGTCATACTAAACATTTGTGTGAAGTTTTAATCAAAATCAGTCCATAAATGAAGGTGCTAGAGCGATGACAAAGTTTTTCTAAAAATAGCCACTGTGACCTTGACCTTGACCCCAGATCGCTGAAACCCTAACTTGTCCAAGATATTGTCTTACTAATCACTTGTGTGAAATTAAATAGAATTTGGTCCACAAATCAAGGCGCTTGAGCGATGACAAAGTCTATGGGAAAATATTTTATCGCTCAAGGGCGAGTAACTCTAAAAAGAATGATCCGACCTGGCCAAAATTCGAACTGGTCCGAGATGTTTTGGCTGTCCTGAATACCTGCAAGTTAAGAGAAGTTGCAATCAAAAACGAAGAAGCTATGGCCCGGACAACATTTTCCCCATTATAAGTCTATTTTATCACTTAAGGGCAGGTAACTCTGAAAAGAATGATCCAACCTGACCCAAATTCGAACTGGTCCGAGATGTTTTGACTGTTCTGGATACCTGCAAGTAACAAGAAGTTGCGATCAAAAATGAAGAAGCTAGAGCCCGGACAATATTTTCCCCATTATAAGTCTATGGGACCTTTTTGTTGCCGTGGTAACCAAATCTGTCCCAAAACTATATGCAATCAATCCCCCACCCCAACCATGCTACACATAAAATTTGATCAAGATTGGCCTGCTACTTTAGCAGATATTAATGCTTAAGAGTGTGAACGGACGACGGACAACGGACCAAGCCTATACTATAAGCTCACCCTTCGGCTCAGGTGAGCTAAAAATGAATTGGATGAAAAAGTCAGCTACAAACAATCCCCATAAAGCACCTACTGCAAGAACAGCAGAGCCTTGTCCAAACATTGGCCAGTATCAGCAGTACTTCCCAGTGCTAAAGGCTGTCTTGGCATCTTTGCCCTCCCATTTATTTATCTCGAAGTGTTAGAATAAATACTATATTTGTGACACGAAATTAAAACTGCCCATAGAATGGATGTTTTCATATATTCTCCCCTATTTCAATTGTTCTGTGTACAACTAGATATCCGGAGTGTTTGACAGCTATGCTGTGATACATTTATTTGCTTGTAGACATTTAAAGCCTTGCATTTGTGATATTGAGTCAGAAACTTGATTCATGAAAATTCTCATGCTATAATTCAGATACAGAGTTTAAAAAATAAATTTCACACACATGTGGCTGAAACAGAATATGTTAGTATCATGCATCTAAATCCATTTGATAAGACAGTTATAGATTTTTGGGTTGTTTCTGAAGAGAACCCCCCTCTTTCCCTCCCCCATTATTGAAGCTGAAAAAATAGTGATATCACTCATTCAATGTCACATCAACGTATAGAGAAGTGCTGCAACAGGCAAAATTATGCAGCCATTAAGGGACCGACCATTTGATATTCTGGGGGGGGGGGGGGGGGGCCTGGTATATTTATCAAAAAATTCCCTGTCTTTGGATATGCAAGAAAAAAATAACCTGGCTCATAAGGGGGTTCAAAAAATAATCTGGCCTCAAAAGTAAGAGAAAAAAATAACCTGTCTCTACCCAAAATTTCAAAAAAAAATATAGTCTGCAGATAATTCCATTGGAATTAAGTTTTTATAATGTCTCTGGCTTCTGGGGGGCTGCGCTCCCCCCAGACCCCCATATTTATAGTAATATTTTAATATTATCTACAAATGGTTTACACCAGCGGGCCCACATGTGCATACATTTACAAAAACATCCTATACAACATTCACATACATGTATTATTGATCTTCCACATTACTAAGTAAATGTTTCCACTAAAACTGAATTGCAAAAGAGTCACTAGCTTATGGGAGACAAAACCATTACGGCAAAATAAACACTCAAAAAGGCAAGTCCTAACATAAAAACCCTTATTTTTTCATCATTCCTAGTTTTTCTCTATTGTTTCCAGTCTTAAAATTGCCATTGAAATTGGGAAATTGCTTTAGCTTCTGGGGGGCAACGCCCCGAGACCCCCCTTTGTTAACTTCCTAGCACATACCTTTCAGCCATTTTATTAATTGCCATTCATGTATAATGTGACTCTATCATGTAAGTAATGTGGCTCTATCATGTAAGTATTTATCAAACTTTCTAAAGTACGAATAAAGTATGTTTGGGCATATAGAAAACTTAAATTCCTAATGTTAGCCCTAAAACTTTGCCAAAATAGCCCTAAATTTTGGCCAAAATAGCCCTAATTTAAGGCCTGATTTTTTGCCAAACTCATACAGGGATGTTTGTATCTGTACCTTAGATGAAAAGAGTAACATGCTCCAGGCACTGGTTTGCAAAAGCAAGCTAAGCCATGCCCTTGGCCTGGTTAAAGACAGCACCATGTTCTTTTGTGAGAAAAACGGTGTAAAAAATACTGATGTGGGTAAAATAAAAGAATATTAAGGTCAAGTAAACAAGGATCTGATGGTTCAGCTATAAAATTTAAAAAAAATAACCTGTTTGAGTTAGTTTGTAAACTAGAAAATTGTGTCTGTAAGACACTAATGATGCCCCCGTGCAGCGCCTGTCACATGATATGTATATCCATAAAGCACCTACAAAGAATCCATTGAAAACATAACCTTCCATGAAAAAAACTGCCCAAAATGACTAAGTTAAAAAGGCTGTGATTCTGTCAAAATTAATTCTAGACCTATCAATATGCCTCATCATATCTTCAGATATGTCCACCATATGTAGACAAGGTTTGAAAAAGATCCATTGAAAACTGTGGAGCAAGTTGATAACACAAAATTCATACCCTACAATGCAAAATTTCCCTAGAATGACTAAGTTCAAAAGGCCATTATTCTGTCAAAATTAATTCTAGTGCCATCAAAAACCCACATGCACATCTTCAATACATTCACAGCATGTATGCAAAGTTTGAAAAAGATCCACTGAAAACTGTGCGAGGAGTTGATTACACAAGCTCTATACCCTACAATGCAAAAATTTGCCTAAAATGACTAAGTTCAAAAGGCCGTTATTCTGTCAAAATTAATTCTAGGTCCAACAAAAATCCACATGCACATCTTCAATATGTCCACAACATGTATGCAAGGTTTAAAAAAGATCCATTGAAAACTGTGGGAGGAGTTGATTACACAAACTCTATACCCTACAATGCAAAAATTTGCCTAAAATGACTAAGTTCAAAAGGCTAGGCTGTAATTCTGTCAAAATTAATTTTAGGTCCAACAAAAATCCACATGCACATCTTCAATATGTTCAAAACATGTATGCAAGGTTTGAAAAAGATCCGTTGAAAACTGTGGGAGGAGTTGATTACACAAACTCTATACCCTACAATGCAAAAATTTGCCTAAAATGACTAAGTTCAAAAGGCCGTAATTCTGTCAAAATTAATTCTAGGGCCAACAAAAATCCACATGCACATCTTCAATATGTCCCCAACATGTATGCAAAGTTTGAAACAGATCCATAGAAAACTGTGGGAGGAGTTGATTACACAAACTCTATACCATAAAGCGTGACGAACAGACAGACGGACGGACGGACGGACAGACAGACAGGGGCAAATCTTAATGCCCCCTGACTATCGTCACGGGGGCATAAAAAATAAATTAGCTCCCACACGGTGAAAAAAAAGAAAGAAATTGTTTGCAGAGGCCAGTGAAATAAAATGTCCTGTCTCCATCAAGAATACCAGGCTCCCCCCAGAATATCAAATGGTCGGTCCTAAAACGATGGTTATACCATTTTAGCTACCTATACAAAGTGGCTGTTGACCGAGAACACGGCAGCAAAAATTACCAGCAACGATGAACGATACTATTGTTAGTGGCTGTCGACCGAGCTGAAAGTGCTGTTGATTATCTCTGTCAACAGCCACTTTTGCAGGTATGGCTAATGAATGTTTCGGTCGACAGCGCAGGTAGGAAAATTGGTATAACCCACTTTTAAATGTGGAATATTCAACCTGCATATCAAAGATATTTTTCAGGGTTATTCCACAACATATGTCTAAACAAACACACAACCAAATTCACATACCCACCCACACACCAAATTTTTGACAGAGACATGATGCATACTGACATATGTGGTCAGAAGAAACAATGCTGTTTGCTATAGGACTTCATAAGATTGTAAATATGGCAACAGTTTCACAGGTAACTTCCACAGGTGAAATAGGTATTAAATATAAGGCCAATAAAATTATACATGTGTGTTTTCAGTAACATTTGATTTCCAATATAGATGGTATATCAGACTCGTTTTATAAAAAAAAAACTATATTGAGACAATAGGGAGCCAATATGGATGACGAAGCTGAACAACTATAAATGACGCAGCAGGTTCCGGATAAAATCTCAAAACATAATGATTTCCGACTACTGGTTATAAGCGAACTTTGTACTCTCGATTCAACGCTATGAAAACCGGAAGAGATGATACTGTGAGTTCGGATACTGTGAACCTGTAATATACGTTGCAACATTCAGAGCTGGGATGTTTATGTGTTCGGTAGTAGTTCGTTCCCTTGGTTAAAAAAGGCTGTAACCAAAATTGTGGTCGAAATGTATTTTTGCATAATTTTGTGCCTAAGAACACAATACATTTAGAAAAGAAGTATTATAGCTGGATTATGTCTACATCTTGAATTATTTCAGCATTTTCACAGTTACTGTAGCTTTTGTGCAATTTTAGTCAGTATTAGCATTTCTGCACTAAATTTTTTGCACAAAAAGGTGTAATTGCTCTTACATCCTTTTTACGCCAACGTTTCAAAAACTTCAAAATATTAAATCCTGCTGCTTTATATTGCAAAATATGAGAATTAGAACCTATTCTGCCTCTGCCCGAATTGAATCTAAAAGTTTAAGATTGAATATGGCACATTTCTTTGTTGAATGTAAAGCCATTTAAGTCTAAGACTGGTGTAAATTATCCCACCCTCTTTATTCTGCCTTAAAATCTGAAGTGAATTTTTGCAGGTCAGTAACTGAACTGCAACAAGAAATAAGACATACTGATGACTTTGCTTAGCATAAACATGCTTCAAGGTCGAATACTGATATCTGAAGGCATGAGAAGCTCTAAAATGTTAATAGCCGGAAATAGGTTAGTCTTGTTCTGAGATAAAAGTAAACATCAGATTTCAAATTTCATCAGGAGACATTTACTAGTAAATAACCCCCACAATTAGTACTCTCCGGCGAGTGCTCTCCAGGGAGAAAACTCTCCAATGTGTTCTCTCCAGGATGAAAACTCTCCAGTGAGTTCTCTCCAGTATGACAACTCAAGTGAGTTCTCTCCAGTATGAAAACTGTCCAGTGAGTTCTTTCCAGGATGAAAACTCTCCAGTGAGTTCTCTCCAGTATGAAAACTCTCAAGTGAGTTCTCTCCAGTGACTCGGAGTTCTCTTCAGTATGAAAACTCTCCAGTGAGTTCTCTCCAGGATGATTACTCTCCAGTATGTTCTCTCCAGGAAGAAAAATCTGGATTATGCACTTACAACTTTTTCGCTCCAACGTTTTTGTTAAGCATTTTTCATAGTACAGGAGTAAATTAAAGGCACTTTAAATTTTATATGTTATGTGTAATAGCTTCTGATTGGTACTAATTCTCATATTTTGCAATATAAAGCAGCAGGATTTAATATTTTGAAGTTTTCGAAACGTTGGCGTAAAAAGGATATAAGAGTATTTACACCTTTTTGTGCAAACATTTAGTGCAGAAATGCTATTACTGACAAAATTGCACAAAAGCTACAGTAACTGTGAAAATGCTGAAATAATTCAAGATGTAGACATAATCCAGCTATGATACTTCTTTTCTAAATGAATTGTGTTCTTAGGCACCAAATTATGCAAAAAAGAAGCTTTTCAACCACAATGTTAGTTACAGCCTTTTAGCGCCAAGGGAACGAACTACTACCGAACACATGAACATACCTACTAGTCTGAATGTTTCAACGTATATTACAGGTTTTGATATATGCCTTTATAAACGAGCCATTAAACCGAGAAATAGTCACATGTATTATGGGACATTCAGTAATCTTGATTCTGAAACGACAGTGAGGCTAGCTAGAAGTGCTGATTGCAATTACTTATTGACCAGTAAACAACATAAGTGTCCTACAATTGACCAGAAGCAACATTAAATGGCTTAAACCTTGATTCCTCGTGATGGAGGGATGCTCTTAGAGTTAAATGAGGACAAGAATGTGGGGCTTATCGTTTTAGTGATATAGACACTACAATTAAATCCTAAATGACCTGATTTTCGCTGCTAAGCGTGATTTTATACAGGTCAAAATCGGTTCCGATTTTCTCGTCGATTCGAGCTTCGCAGCTGACCGGACATCACTAAAGTTTGAGGAAAGATCAGAAGATACGGCCAATTTTCCAGAGATACTGCATAATTTCTCCACATCCTGCGCCAGGTAATATAATATTTCAGAGCCAGCAAACATACTTACTTTGTATTTTTGTCCAACAAAATTCACAAATTTTATACGTTATGACGCCATCTTTGACCTGTGGCGATATATTTTCGACCTATTGACCGTAAAAACTGTAATACGTTGCACCCCTTGCTGACATGACCCTCTTACAAACCTGCCCTAGATTTCATAAAATAAACAGTCTAAGTTTCATGAATTGAATAAAAACAGTGCCCTCTAGAGTGTACACAAGATTTTTCTAAGATTTTACGTAGTGACCTAATTTTTGACCTGCACCGCTTTCATCTGAATAGCGCCGCTACTTACACCTAAGGCTTCTACGTGTACACGGATAAACGGTAGCGCTTAGTGTATATGTGGTAAAGGTTTACAAAATTTACATATCGTTTAACCGAACTTGAACAAATGGTAGATCGCCAACATAGTGAAATATCTTAGAATCGTCAGTAGTAGTCTATTTTAATGCAGTTGACGGCTTCCTCGGAAACATCTAAATCTTTATAATCTAAATTCTGCGCATTCTTCTGCAAACCAATATCAAGTGCATATTATACGAGAATACTGTTTCATCATAATTGGCAACTAGATTTGTTGCTGATCAGAGACAAAAGAAACTTTGCGGAAAGCACATGCAATGTAATTGAAAAATTCAGCCTACCTGTTTGTCACAGAATAAGCTTACCAGGAAGGTGAGATTATTGCATTGACAGTAAAAATAGCCCCTGTGACCTTGACCTTAGCCCTAGAATGCTGAAATGAGAACTTGTCAAAGATAATGTCATACTAAACAATTGTGCCAAGTGAACTGAAAATTGGCCCATAAATGAAGGCGCTAAAGCGATGACACAGTTTTTCTAAAAATAGCCATTGTGACCTGTTTCATCATAATTGGCAACTAGATTTGTTGCTGATCAGAGACAAAAGAAACTTTGCGGAAAGCACATGCGATGTAATTGAAAAATTCAGCCTACCTGTTTGTCACAGAATAAGCTTACCAGGAAGGTGAGATTATTGCATTGACAGTAAAAATAGCCCCTGTGACCTTGACCTTAGCCCTAGAATGCTGAAATGAGAACTTGTCAAAGATAATGTCATACTAAACAATTGTGCCAAGTGAACTGAAAATTGGCCCATAAATGAAGGCGCTAAAGCGATGACACAGTTTTTCTAAAAATAGCCATTGTGACCTTGACCTTGACCTTAGAATGCTGAAAAGCAAACTTGTTCAAGATATTTCTAAACATTTCTGTGAAGTTAAATCAAAATCGGTCCATAAATGAAGTCGTCAGAGCGATGACAAAGGTTTTCTAAAAATAGCAACTATAACCTTGACCTTAGAACGCTGAAACACGAACTTGTTCCAGATATTGTCATACTATACATTTGTGTAATCGGACCTTGACCTTAGAAGGCTGAAACACAAACTTGTTCAAAATACTGTCATATTAAACATTAGTGTGAAGTTAAATCAAAATCGGTCTGTAAATGAAGGTGCTAGAGCAATGACAAAGTTTTTCTAAAAATAGCAACTGTGACATTGACATTAGAACGCTGAAACGCAAACTTGTTCAACATACTGTCATAAAAATCATTTGTTTGAAGTTAAATCAAAATCGGTCCGTAAATGAAGGTGCCGTATCTTCTGATCTTTCCTCAAACTTTAGTGATGTCCGTTCAGCTGCGAAGCTCGAATCGACGAGAAAATCGGAACCGATTTTGACCTGTATAAAATCACGCTTAGCAGCGAAAATCAGGTCATTTAGGATTTAATTTTAGTGTCTATATCACTAAAACGATAAGCCCCACATTCTTGTCCTCATTTAACTCTAAGAGCATCCCTCCATCACGAGGAATCAAGGTTTAAGCCATTTAATGTTGCTTCTGGTCAATTGTAGGACACTTATGTTGTTTACTGGTCAATAAGTAATTGCAATCAGCACTTCTAGCTAGCCTCACTGTCGTTTCAGAATCAAGATTACTGAATGTCCCATAATACATGTGACTATTTCTCGGTTTAATGGCTCGTTTATAAAGGCATATATCAAAACCTGTAATATACGTTGAAACATTCAGACTAGTAGGTATGTTCATGTGTTCGGTAGTAGTTCGTTCCCTTGGCGCTAAAAGGCTGTAACTAACATTGTGGTTGAAAAGCTTCTTTTTTGCATAATTTGGTGCCTAAGAACACAATACATTTAGAAAAGAAGTATCATAGCTGGATTATGTCTACATCTTGAATTATTTCAGCATTTTCACAGTTACTGTAGCTTTTGTGCAATTTTGTCAGTAATAGCATTTCTGCACTAAATGTTTGCACAAAAAGGTGTAAATACTCTTATATCCTTTTTACGCCAACGTTTCGAAAACTTCAAAATATTAAATCCTGCTGCTTTATATTGCAAAATATGAGAATTAGTACCAATCAGAAGCTATTACACATAACATATAAAATTTAAAGTGCCTTTAATTTACTCCTGTACTATGAAAAATGCTTAACAAAAACGTTGGAGCGAAAAAGTTGTAAGTGCATAATCCAGATTTTTCTTCCTGGAGAGAACATACTGGAGAGTAATCATCCTGGAGAGAACTCACTGGAGAGTTTTCATACTGAAGAGAACTCCGAGTCACTGGAGAGAACTCACTTGAGAGTTTTCATACTGGAGAGAACTCACTGGAGAGTTTTCATCCTGGAAAGAACTCACTGGACAGTTTTCATACTGGAGAGAACTCACTTGAGTTGTCATACTGGAGAGAACTCACTGGAGAGTTTTCATCCTGGAGAGAACACATTGGAGAGTTTTCTCCCTGGAGAGCACTCGCCGGAGAGTACTAATTGTGGGGGTTATTTACTAGTAAATGTCTCCTGATGAAATTTGAAATCTGATGTTTACTTTTATCTCAGAACAAGACTAACCTATTTCCGGCTATTAACATTTTAGAGCTTCTCATGCCTTCAGATATCAGTATTCGACCTTGAAGCATGTTTATGCTAAGCAAAGTCATCAGTATGTCTTATTTCTTGTTGCAGTTCAGTTACTGACCTGCAAAAATTCACTTCAGATTTTAAGGCAGAATAAAGAGGGTGGGGTAATTTACACCAGTCTTAGACTTAAATGGCTTTACATTCAACAAAGAAATGTGCCATATTCAATCTTAAACTTTTAGATTCAATTCGGGCAGAGGCAGAATAGGTTCTAATTCTCATATTTTGCAATATAAAGCAGCAGGATTTAATATTTTGAAGTTTTTGAAACGTTGGCGTAAAAAGGATGTAAGAGCAATTACACCTTTTTGTGCAAAAAATTTAGTGCAGAAATGCTAATACTGACTAAAATTGCACAAAAGCTACAGTAACTGTGAAAATGCTGAAATAATTCAAGATGTAGACATAATCCAGCTATAATACTTCTTTTCTAAATGTATTGTGTTCTTAGGCACAAAATTATGCAAAAATACATTTCGACCACAATTTTGGTTACAGCCTTTTTTAACCAAGGGAACGAACTACTACCGAACACATAAACATCCCAGCTCTGAATGTTGCAACGTATATTACAGGTTCACAGTATCCGAACTCACAGTATCATCTCTTCCGGTTTTCATAGCGTTGAATCGAGAGTACAAAGTTCGCTTATAACCAGTAGTCGGAAATCATTATGTTTTGAGATTTTATCCGGAACCTGCTGCGTCATTTATAGTTGTTCAGCTTCGAAAATGTAAAGAGGTAAGTTTAATATAATTTGCTCTTCGGTCTTTTACTTTATTACCCTGTACAATGAAAACCTCATGGCCGTCACAGATATTTTATTCCGAACAGCTTAATTTAACACGAGTTTGTGTCGCGCAATACCTAGCTACCATCCTATTATCAAAACTAACAAACTGTAGATTGATAACGCCTTCCGTTTATTTTAAAGATTTTTATAAAACATGCAAGAAAAGGCTCAAAATGGTTTTAGAATCATGCCAATGGCGATTCGAATACTGTAACGTGTATTATCCATCCATACAGGACATTGTACAGGGCAATAAAGTAAAAGACCGAAGAGAGCAAATTATACTAAACTTATCTCTTTACATTTTCGAAGCTGAATAACTATAAATGACGCAGCACATGCCGGATAAAACCTCAAAACATAATGATTTCCGACTACTGGTTATAAACGAATGTTTGTACTCTCGATTCGACGCTATGAAAAGCGGAAGAGCTGGTACAAAGGGTTCGGATACTGTGAGGTTTTTATATCACAGTATCCGAACGCACTGTACCCTCTCTTCCGGGTTTCATAGCGTTGAATCGAGAGTACAAAATTCGCTTACAACCAGTAGCCGGAAATCATTATGTTTTGAGTTTTTATCCGGAATCTACTGCGTCATTTATAGTTATTCAGCTTCGAAATGTAAAGAGGTAAGTTTAATATAATTTTCTCTTCGGTCTTTTACTGTATTGCCCAGTACAATGAAAAACTCCTTGCCGTCGCAGATTTTTTTTCCGAACAGCTTAATTTAACACGAGATTGTGTCGTGCAAAACTTAGCTATCATTCTTTTATCAAAACTAACAAACTGTAGATTGATAACGCCTTCCGTTTATTCTAAAGATTTTTTATAAAACATGTAAGAAAATGCTCAAAATGGTTTAAGAATCATGCCAAGGGCGATTTGAATACTGTACCAATTACTACCCACCCATACACGACATTGTACAGGGTAATAAAGTAAAAGACCGAAGAGCAAATTATATTAAACTTACCTCTTTACATTTTCAAAGCTGAATATCTATAAATGACGCAGCAGATTCCGGATAAAATCTCAAAACATAATGATTTCCGACTACTGGTTATAAGCGAATGTTTGTACTCTCGATTCAACGCTATGAAAACCGGAAGAGATTGTACATGTAGTTCGGATACTGTGTATATATGCCTTTATAAACGAGACATTAAACAGAGAAATAGTCACATGTATTATGGGACATTCAGTAATCTTGATTCTGAAACGACAGTGAGGCTAGCTAGAAGTGCTGATTGCAATTACTTATTGACCAGTAAACAACATAAGTGTCCTACAGTTGACCAGAAGCAACATTAAATGGCTTAACGTAGTTCGATACCTTTGGCGACGTCATGGGTAAAAAATCGAAATACCTTGGATTTTGATGAAACTTGCCTGAAATATACTCTGACATGTTGCACTTTTGATGGTATTATTTGTTTTGAGGAATCTGTATTCGTTTAATATTAATGCGCCATCTTACGTAATACGATGTTTCTTATAAAAAAAATAACGTTTTGTACCATATCTTGCGTATTTCCAGTCGAATTTTGTTTTCTGAACACTCAATCAACAGTGTTTTAATCTCTCTGTTATTTAGTATATACATTTTCATGGTGGAGAACAGCATTTATGACTTAAAAACGTTAAATCCTGGCACCTGTATCTCTTTTGACGCTAAAAAAGTTCGAACCCTTCAAATGTTGAAGCAGACATTTCTCCAAAACGAGCCTGGCGACACTATACAAAATTACGACGAAAATAAAGAGCGGATTTCGAAGAATAAGAAATGCAAATAAAAATATAGGGTGATCGCGTAAAGTATTAATGAAAAATTCATCTGAAAGAAAAACTATATATTAAGAGACGAACGTCAGCGACACGTAACGTTATAAACACTTCGTCATTTTTTGAGACGTTGCGTAGTCTGATCAATTCTCTACTGTATACTCGTAATAGATGTTTCTATTATTTTAACGTGGAAATGTCCGTATAATACTGTTCTTTTTTCTTAATACTGAATTTTACAATGTGCACTCCAGGAGGATAGAAATAACCTAATACGGCAAAAAAAAACAACAAAAAAAAAACAACATGGTATTGTATGCACATAAATCTGTTCGATTTTCAACGTACTACAGCTGTATAACGTGCAAGACTCGCAGGGTCACAGCCAAACTAACTAGCAACACCGGACGAACGGATGCCCAAGCTGATCTGAGTCGCTTAGCGCACATGCCGCTTTGTTGATTTTGTCAGGTCGCGGCTCAATTATAACCTGCCAATGGTGATATTCGAACAGTATTAGAGGTATCAGCAGATCAGTGATTTTGTTACCTGTGAGTCCCGCCGTTTCATATAACGTTTATTTGGCTATAAAACAGGGGGTTTCCAACTCTAGAATGACCCCAGACACCTAAATCAATCTTAAGAAATTCTGCTATAAGGTGGGGTTTGCCCTTCCAAAAATATCCCAAAAAATATAGATCCGTCTAGATCTTTTGGGATCGTGTTAGAAGGGAAAAATTCTCCCTCTTACACATGTATAAAAGGAAGACATACGGTTTTTAAATCTTCCCCTCACAATTTATATTGTTGAGAGTCCCAAGACTCACTAAAATTCAGTGCTGTGGAATCATGGTCTTATTGTAGGACGCACTGAACTTATAAACCTACTGAGTCCCAAGCGGAGTCCCAAGATTCTTTGGCAGCAAAATTGTAAATAAATCACTGACAGATAAATACATATGAGCCGTGACACGACAAAACCAACAAAGTGGCATGTGCGCCCAGGCAAGACAACATGATCAGCCTGGTTATTCGCCCGTTCTGATAAGAGTCTTCGCTGTGCGCTTTTAGGTTAGATAAGGGGCTACGCTATCTCAGTGCGGACAGCGAAGACCCTGATCAGACTGTGTGGATGCCCAGGCTGATGTGAGTCTTTGCAGGGCGCACATGCCACTTTGTCGGTTTTGTCGTGTCGCGGCTCAATTATAGAAGTGTACCCATACACCTTAATCGAATGCTCAGGTGTGGGTCTTTATTATAACTTGAAACTCGCTCTTCCTAAATCGAAATTCGCTTTTTATGACCCGAAACTTGCTTTTTATAACTCGAATCTCGCTTTTTATGACTCGATACTGTAAAAAAGAAACCCTCGGGCAAATTAGAGTTACGGTCAGTGTTTTATAATGAACTTTGGACCTCTGATGGTTCTGAAGTAAATTGCCGTAGACCTAGATAAAAGATAAACATGAGATAATCCCTTTTGGAACTTATTTTGCTCTAACGTTTTCATAACTGGCATGATTCTTTTATTAATGAGCTCTGCTGTACGTAAGTATGGAAGAGCTATTGCCATCACAACGGCGTCGGCCTTGGCGTCCCACTCCCGGTCCCACTTTACCGTAGTGATGTTCAAGACAGTATGTCAGGCGAGCCTTCCTGTACGCTGACAAGTCTTGTTTTGTAATGCAATACTTTATTTTTCTCCAGGTTTTGTATAGTTAATAGGGTAAAAAGTAGCAAAAAGTATTAATGAGCCGCGACATGACAAAAGCAACAAAGTGGCATGTGCGCCCAGCGAAGACTCAGATCAGCCTGGGCATCCACCCAGTCTGATCAGAGTCTCCGCTGTCAGCAAGGAGGTAGCTTAGACCCATAGCTACCCCTAGAGCGCATAGTGAAGACTGATCAGACTGGGCGGATGTCCAGGCTGATCTGAGTCTTCGCTGGGCGCACATGCCACTTTGTTGGTTTTGTCTTGTCACGGCTCAATTTTATATGAATCGGAACACTTTCTGGGGAAGCAGAAGCAACTTTTTCATTTTCATTTTTATGTCCCTTTAAAATGGGGATCAAATCTTCAAGGAAAGCATTTGCTCCTCTTGAAGCAATTCTTTCCTTCAAGGGTAGATCCGAGTTTTGTCAAGCGAAGCAAACACGAAGTCACAAAAGTTGTTTCCCTTTGTAAAAATGGTTGGAAAATATGGACATTCACGTTTAACTCTCATCGCGCCAATGTCATCAAGAACACTGTTTGATAGAACGCATTTCTCTGTACTTCGGGGTTTACGAAAGCTGATGGAATGGTCGGGTCGGGCAATGGTGCTCGGTAATTTTCATTGCAGTGGCTTCCTACTAATTAGACTAAAAGTTGGACAAGGGCCTCGCAGTAGGTGCGGATGGGGGTGTTTGGATATTTTTCTCACGTCATTTCTGTTTTCTGTCTCCCTCTCTCAGCTGGGAGACGGCCCGATGTAGACTGAAATACCGTCTCAGAGGGCCGTAAAACACAAAACAAAAACAACGACGTAAGCTGAGTGGGTACGACCTGTTCAACATTTCCGCCATTTTCCTAGAGGAGAAAATTCTTTTCTTTAAAGGCCCCATTGCTCTATGAGCATGAAAAATTTTATCATGTGGTATCGCTGCTAGCTTCTCACTGTAGTTTCACAATTGTAAACGACCGTGATTAGCCAGCTTTAAAAACTCAAAACATCCTTGAGTTTCACATAAAAAGGGTTTGAAAACTTATCTGGGTCATTTTAGTTGGCAACTAAAATGACCTACTTTCGTTTTCATAAAATGGTAAAAATACAATGTACAGGCGTGGAGTCCCAATCACTATCCCACCTATGTTGATATAAGATTGCTAGACGGGAAACCAGAACAGGAAATTGTATTTTATGCAGCGATTTGTTATTTTTCAAAAACTTGTTTTCTCTGCTTTTTACCAGTTATATGACTGGATATATGCACGCCAACCCACATTTTATTACCAAACGTGAAGGTTGAACGGCTTTTTACAATGATTTGAGTTTAGGCGTTTTCACCGCTGATAGGACTATGGAGACTTTAAGAGTTAACTCGAATTGAGAAAAGTGGCGAAATAAATTACGCAGATTTCTACACCCTGGAAAAGTACCTATTCACCCAAATATTCACATTATCTGCAGTACCCTCGGACCCCAAACTACCGTATTTTTCCTATTTAATGCCCCGGGGGCGTTGCATTTTTGAAAGGGGCGTTAGGGTCTAAAGAGTTGTAAATCAGCCACTGCCAAAATACCTTCAATAAGCGTAACTGTGAATGGAAATACTTTCAGAGGAACGAACTCCACTATTTTTTTCCTTTCTTCTCAGTAAGGGTCAACTCTTAAAGCAAAGAATTTGCAACTCTAGGAGTAAATACTTTCCTTTAACAGTAGACCCTGTTTCAAAGAGCAACCGCAATCAGAGAAGCAACCAGGCTTTCATGCAAGTTAATATAACATTTTTTTAGAAAATAGTCAGGAGGCGTTTATTAGAGCCGGGGCGTTTGTTATGATTCATACGGTAATTGATTTTGCAGAAAATATTTTATTTTATATAAATATTTTATTTTCACTTATATTTAGATTATGTTTACTCAGGATGTTTTGTATGTGTGGCGTCATGTGAAACGGCACCTTATGACAGGGAAGATTCAGATCAACCTGTGCATCTGCACATTGTTTTCTGATAATATGAATAATATATGGACCCATGAAAATATATACAGCTGAAAATGTCAACACTTGTCCGTCTGCATTGATTCACAGACCGAATTAACTTACTGCTCGCGATGTCTCTCGTACATCTATGTGCGGGGCATGATTAATTTTGTAAATATGCCAGATATAATTTGTTGTGACTTTTATAGAATTGTATGTAACGTTTTTATTTTTAATTGAAACTAGAGAAATTTTACTTACAATAATTAAAATTTCTTCATCATCGGTGTTATGCTTCTCGGCCGATTCATAAGCGGTTAGTCAGCGGGTAAACAGCGTTGAAACAATGTTGAATTAACGTTGATTCAGCGTCATTTTATTCTTTGATTTTCGAGTAGACCCCATCTTTGAAGGGCTACTTCATCCAAGAAAGCACGCAGTAAGTCACTAAACTTCCCTTTGTATAATAATGCAGACAATTTGGAGGTGTATTAATTTAATTTTGTCTTAATATGTTTCAACAAAATCAGAAATTTTATAAGAACGTCACACATATCTCAAAGTGACGTCGCACGCGCAGCTTTATTTTTTTCTTGCAATTTTTCGCTGAAGTCCGATTTTTCACCAATTCTTTGCGCGATGACTGCCTCTTTTTATTTCAAAACCCGTTTTGTAACTCTGTAAAGAGCATTTCAGTGACATTTTTATATGGCCTTACCGGGCGTTTTTCTGAGATAAACTCGCATTAATCTGTGAAGGGTATCACTTTCCTAACGTCAAAATAATGTTGGTTACTATGGTAAAGGTTGTATTTTTAGCTCCGTTTGGTATTTTACCAAAATAAAAATTGAAGTAATTCAACAAGCAATAAACAGGTGTTAAAAGAGCAGATTTGCGAAGGAGCTGGCCTAAATGTTACAAAATTGTAACCCTATAAAGGCGGATTTTCTCTAAAATGACATACTGCCGCTAGGTGGCGCTTCATGGTGAAATAAAATAAATTACATGACAAATGAATACAGTTAAAAACACTAGACATGTTAGACAACGATCAGAACAAGTTTCATCAAATTCCCTGATGTCGGCGATTTTTTTCACGAAATGCGACAAAGGTAACGAACTACCTTAAACCTTGATTCCTCGTAATGGAGGGGTGCTCTTAGAGTTTAATTAGAACAAGAATGTGGGGCTTATCATATTAGTGATATAGACACTAAAATTAAATCCTAAATAACCTGATTTTCGCTGCTAAGCGTGATTTTATACAGGTCAAAATCGGTTCCGATTTTCTCGTTGATTCGAGCTTCGCAGCTGACCGGACATCACTAAAGTTTGAGGACAGACCAAAAGATACGGCTAACTTTCCAGAGACACTGCATAATTTCTCCACATCCTGCGCTAGGTAATATAATATATCAGGGCCAGCAAACATACTTACTTTGTATTTTTGTCTAACAAAATTCACAAATTTTATACCTTATGACGCCATCTTTGACCTGTGGCGATATATTTTCGACCTATTGGCCGTAAAAACCGCAATACGTTGCAAACCTTGGTCAGGTCAAAAAGTAAGTCAGATGAGAAAAACCTTGAGTACACTCTAGAGGGTACAGTTTTGATCCAATCTTTGTTCAGAATGTTTATTTCTATGTAATTTAGAACAAGGTGCTCTAGTGACCTCCTTTATTAAACAGTTTTGTTACCAGTATAACTTCACAGCTGTATTGGATTTGTTTGACGTCAAAATCTGCACTCTTCTAAAACCATTGGTTTAAGGTTTGTAACAAATGAGTGAAGTAACAAAATGTGTCTGTTGACAGTAAGATCTCGGATGAGCTACAGGACCATTGGTCCTCTTGTTTTTCTATCCAATCTTTCTGGGCAGGGGTATATGGGCAGTAAAATTGCAAATTTAAATAACTGCACATGAACAGAGTCTGCTAATTTCATTCTTTGATTCCAGAAGCTCATCCTTCAGATTTTTTTATTCTCGCTGCATTAGGTGATAAATGTTTGGTAGGGCCATAAAAACTCCCCCGCAGGTATGAGAGACTATACAATTTTATACGAAAAACAAACGCGCAAAAAACTTCCATAATTAGCTATCCATAATGGCACCTTACTGAGAAAGTACTGTATGTGTCTTAATAAATGCCAGGGGCGGTGCTAGTCCTAGGGTCGATATATGAAACTCTTTAGACAAAACTATGTCAATGAATAAAAAATTCTGGTCTGGGGCCAATATCTTTGATATTTTGTCAATCTTTACAGAAAAAGAAGGGAAGGAGTGTTTGTTAGAGAGGGGACATTTATTGGAAGAAATACAAAAGGCTTTAAATTTGCAAAATGCATGACAAGATTAAGCTTTTATATTGATTTAAGTAGTACATGTATGTGCCAGAGCTTTTCCGAGTATTTTGAAAATGTTGCCTTTTTCCCAAACCTTGGGTTTTTTAAACATTGTCAATTCTGCATGAGTTTAATGATATTTCCATCGACAATAGGGCTCGGCCTTTTCGGCCCCTGTGAACAGAAAGAAAATCCCTCCAGGGTTTTCAGTAGGATGTTGAAATAAGAGTCGCTTACAGATATCTTGAGAAAACGTAGATGTCCCATAATGCAGTTTTCACGATATAGTTAAGTTAACTCTTGTTATCTCAAACACTGAAATTTCAAAGTATCTCTTAAATCAAAAAAAAAGGTTTGGACATATTTCATCTCCTGTTATTATAAACTACAATGTACTGGTATCTCAAAATAAAAATTCCGGGATCAGAAAATTGACTTTGAGCTACCATTAGTTTGAGATGAACTTTGACTTTCAGATATCAAGAGTGGACTATTCTCTGAACAAGAGGCCAAAAAGGGCCTGATATCGCTCACCTGGCTATTGTGCAACGGAACCATTCTGATACAAAACTGGTCCAATTCCACTGAGAATTTCTCATTTTCACATTTTGCTACTTTTAGTAACAGAGGCCAACTTGCCTGGTCTTTATATATTTACTTTTGAAACACCTGGATGCAAGAATCGTTTTGCCACAAATTTCATCAAAATCCATTCAGGGGTTACTGAGATATTGCCAGTTTCATGTTTTGTGCTATTTTTAGTAACGGCAGATGGCGGCCATCTTGGATTGCTAAAATGCAAAAAATCGAAAAGCCTTCATGCAAGGACCATTTTGCCACAAATTTGGTCCAATTCCATTGAGATTTTCTGATTTTCACATTTTTCTATTTTTAGTAACAGAGGCCAATATGACTGGTCTTACAGTTAGACGTTTTTGAAACATCTCAATGCAAAAATCATTTTGACACAAATTTCGTCAAAATCCATTCAGCGGCTACTGAGATATTTTCATTTTCATGTTTTGTGCTATTTTTAGTAACGGCAAATGGCGGCCATCTTGGAATGCCAAAATGCAAAAAATCGAAAAAGCTTAATGAAAGGACCATTCTGACACAAAATTAATCCTACTCCATTGAGATTTTCTAATTTTCACATTTTTCTATTTTTAGTAACAGAGGCCAATATGAATGGTCTACAGTTAGATATTTTTGAAACATCTCAATGCAAGAATCATTTTGACAAAAATTTCGTCAAAATCCATTCAGCGGTTACTGAGATATTGTCATTTTCATGTTTTGTGCTATTTTGAGTAACGGCAGATGGCGGCCATCTTGGAATGCCAAATTGAAATTAATCAAAACGACTTCATGCAAGGAACATTCTGACACAAAATTGGTCCAATTCCATTCAAGGGTTCTTGAGTAATTGTCATTTTTATGTTTGTGCTATTTTTAGTAACACCAGATGGCGGCCATCTTGGAATGCCAAATTGCAATTAATCGAAACGGCTTCATGCAAGGAACATTCTGACACAAAATTGGTCCAATTCCATTCAAGGGTTCTTGAGTAATTGTAATTTTTATGTTTGTGCTATTTTTAGTAACGGCCCCATGGTGGCCATCTTGGATAGTCAACCGGCACAAAATGGAAATAATTCCATTCAAGAACCAATTCTGACCAAATCTGGTCAGAATTGGTTGCATTTTCTTTAGATATTGACATTTGCGCAAAATCGGCCTTTTAAACGCTAAGTAGGTCACTGTGACCTAATTCCGCTATAGATTTTTTTTATTTTTACAATTTTTAATACCAAGGTCCCACTGATGTTCCATGCAAACTTTCAACTAAATAAACCAACTGGTTCTGGAGAAGAAGTTGATTTTGTTGTTTTTGCTATTTTTAGTAACAGCAGCCATCTTGGATTCTTGACCTGACACAATTTTACAATTTTGAAACCCTGCAGTCTGGTCATGCTCTATGTGAAATTTGAGATCCATGGGCTCAGTGGTTTTAGAGAAGAAGTTGTTTGAAGTTGTTTAAATAGGTCATATTTTGACATTGGCATTTGAGCAAAATTACACACGTAAACAGAAAGTAGGTCACTGTGACAAAACTCCGCTACAGATTTTTTTCATTTTTACAATTTTGAATACCAAGGTTTCACTGATGTTCCATGCCAAAATTTAGACAAATATACCCAGTGGTTCTAGAGAAGAAGTTTATTTTGTTGTTTTTGCTATTTTTAGTAACGGCGGCCATCTTGGATTTTCAACCTGACCCAATTTTACAATTCTAAGACCCTGGAGCCAGGTCATGCTCCATGTCAAATTTGAGAACCATGGGACCAGTAGTTTTACAGAAGATGTTTGAATATTTGTTTTTAGGTGTTGACGGACAAATTCCGTGACGACGCACGACACACGCCGGACGCATTGGTATGACAATAGCTCACTATGGCCCTTCGGGCCAGGTGAGCTAAAAAAGGAGTGCCCAGCCAAACAAATGGAGTAAAGGGCTCCAAGTAAGGAGCAAATGAGAAGTCTAGGCTGTTTATCACTTGTTATAACATGATTTTTAAAAGACAAGTAAATCACAGAGATGGACGTTTTAATCATTTTTATTGAATTGATGATACAGAACATTGTTATGAAAGACTGTTCAAAATAAGCACTTAACATTACAGAATAGAAAGAACGATTCATAACTGATATATGGCTTCAAATTAGGCTCGAAGCCCCCACAGTTTCTATTACTTGCCCAGGCTTAGCTGCTGGAACTTGCTGCCTTCAACACTGATGGCAAATTCCTAGCACTTCTGTAACAATACACAGACAAATAATAGTAGCATGCACTTCAAAAAGTGCATTTTCCCATAAACTTATATGAGCATGTTTTGGCATGGGCACCAACTCGTTGCATCTGGGTGAACAGTGTGTTCAGGAGGACAAACTCAGTAATGCTTGAATAATATCATGTGACATCATGGGGATAATATCAACACGTTCTTGTATAAAATGGACTTGGACAAATTTTGACCATGTGAGAGAAAAACGAAAAAAATGAGAACCCTTCAAAGGTACCTTTTACAATAGCATTCTGTACATTTAGAGATACAGTTTCATTATATCTAGGGGAAAGAACCACTTTTATTTCAAAAAATTGCTTTATTTGGGCTGTGATTAGATGTGATTAGATGCAGAAATATGGTCCAAAATGGCCGAAGTGTACTGCAGAACCTTAATGCATGCATATTTGCCAATATACAGACGTTGCAAGAAAAAGCACAATGCTTTTCATCCTTTTCAAATGATATATTTTCATGGGCTTTACACCACCATAGGTGGAGCGTTTGATGACTAGTCTATATTTGAGTTTAATGTGCGCTAGCCTTATAAACTGAAAGCAAATGATGAAAGTCGTATTTGATTCCTTTAAGGATGCAAAATACAGAATGAATATTTGGTGTTTCATTTATAAGTAGTACATGTACAAGCCAATGCAAATAAAATTGATTGATTGATTGTTTTGGGTTTCGTGGCCCTTTGAGACAGTATTCCAGTCTATATCGGGCCGTCTCCCAGAGAGAGGGAGAAAGAAGAGAAATGATAGACGAGAGAATAAATGTCCAAACAACCCCCACCCGCACCCACTGCAAGCACAGTAGGCCCTTGACCTACTATGTCCCAAATCAGTAGGACGCCCAGGCACTGGAAGTTATACACAGCACCGCCGCACCACCCGACCACCCCCTGCAAATAAAAATAATAAAATAAAGTCATTTGGATAAGTATTGTCACGCGAACTAGTAAGGCGAGGCTTGTTACGTGGTGGCATGAGTGAGTGAGTGAGTGATATGGGTTTTACGGCACATCAGCACCAAAAGGGCTATTTCGCGCCGAAAACGCTATAAAAGAATACGTGTTATATGCATAAGGTCAGAAATGAATGCACAGTATAAAAATGAATCAAGTCGGGTATACGGTAAAACACGCCGATCAACGGCTATCTTAAGACAGATAACATAAAATGATTTCTCGACCAGCGAGACGAGTAAACACAAATTTAAATCAACTGTTGTAAAAATACCTCGACTTAACTAAACTATATTTTACTTTATATGCCAATCTCTTTCAAAAATGAGAAGATTCTAGCTGGTTCAACCGTGTGTGGTGGCACGAACCAGCTGACGTTATTTGCTCTCTGATATGGGCGTTTGTGAGACAGACTTGGTCAGACAGATTCGATTCGAGATCCGTGCCAAGAGAACAGCCTCACGCATTGTCTTTCTCCTTTGACGCTCAAGACGTCAGAATTTAACCTTGCTCACATGTATGACGTCACAGTATTTTTATTAACAAACAACGTGTACGAAAACCAACAAAATTTGAAATATCAATAAGGATTTGTTAGTGTGAGGTGCACCCTGACGGAATAAAAACTTGCAGTTATTTTTATCAAATCTAAACAAAAATAATCATTAAAGAAAAGAAAGGGGGAAACCTAAACCTATTTATCTGGTCGTTGCTAAGGATTTCCTCGTGTTACTAAGGAGTGACAATTACCGTTCGCCACTTTATTATGTCGACTTACTATATAATCCAGCGATATGAAACTGATATCACTTCAAGCAAATCAAAAGAGGGTTTCATGTAATCAAAACGGTAGACAACCGTATAAAAAAGAAGGAAATAGCTCATGCTTTTGTAAAACTTGTTGCCATGACAACGTGCATTAGATAACAAAACAATGCCTGTAATGCTAATCCCAACTGACTGTACAGTAATTTGCCAGCGTAAAACTAGTTTATGACATGAGGCCAAAAACGCCCCTGATTGACCCTAGGCCTTTTATTCAGCACGAACGCATTTACAATAAAACTTTATGGCTGACACAATAAAATGATAATCAAGGGAATAGTAACGCCAGTAAAACGGTGCACCTCAGGTGAAGCTCTCCTATGTCTCACAGGATCTCCTTCACAGAGAACCTGACCCCTACGGAGGCAGACTCCTCCCTCCAAGAGGAGATCCAAGTAGAACAGGCTCGCCGCCAAGAGAAACTAATAGGAACCCATACATGGCTACAACGAAAGTCATAGGATATAAAGGTGAATATGGGGGTGGTCGGGTGGTGCAATGGTGCTGGGTATAACTTCAAGTGCCTGGGGGTCTTACTGATTTAGAACATTATAGGGAAAGGACCTACTGTGCTTGCAGTAGGTGCGGTTGGGGGTTGTTTGGACTTGTTTTCTCTTGTCTATCATATCTCCTCTTTCTCCCACTGTAGGAGACGGCCCGATATAGCCTTTAATACTGTCTCAAAGCGCCGATAAACCCAAAACAATCAATCAATCAATGAAGGTGCATTTATTCACCTTAAAGTGTTCTATTAAATTTCGGGCAAAACTGTTTGCCACTCTCGCAGATGAGAGTCATTCCAAATTACTTCAAGAAACCGGCATTATTCACAACTGCAGAACATGGTATACGGCGTACAATTTGTTTATATTTCAGCTATCACTCCGAGGTCGTGAGGAGAAAATATCCGATGTTGACGAAATTGAAGTACCGTATCCATCAGACTTCACTGTTTATGATACAAACAAAGACCTGGTTATTACCTTGACAGAATTTGAGGATGTTGTTCTCTCTCATATACATTTGGACAATCCAGAGCATCTTGAAGAAGTATTCAGGAGGGCAGATGATAATGGTAAGCATGGATATGTGTTTGGGTTTCGTTTAAAAATGTTATACTCAGAAATAATTTGCGGTCACTTTATGATCAGCTGTTCCCTTTGACAATTCATGCGATTCAATCGCTTCTGGCATGTCGACTCAAATTGCAATTATATGTAACTTTAATTTATGGTATTCTCAATTTAACCTTCTATAATAGAAATAGAAAATATGTGAAAATAGTTGTTAAATGGGTTTTGTATAGTTTCCTTAGTCTGTTGTAACCCTTCAGTTGGTCTAAATTATTTAGTTCAATAAAGATAGCTGAGTTGCCACCTATTTGGGAAAGAGCTGCTGACTCGGCTTATCACTTGTAATTTATTGTTTGTTGGGATGTCTTTCCCTTTGATGTTGGGGATAGGGTTTAGGATCTCATTCAGTCAGTTCCTGAAGTGTAGTTACTCTTTAAAGGGGGGGGGGTGCGATCAATAAGGTGGGTTTTCTGCATCCTACCAAAGTTTTATTTTTTTGACTGATGGTATACTCCAGTGTGTCTAGTTTATTGAACTATTTGTGACTTTGGTCGGAAAGCCCTAGTTACTGAGCTATGGGTCCACAAATGTTGGTGGGGTAATTCAATATGGTTTTAGCTGGTCTTGTAAAAATGTTATAATTTGGTAGAAGAGTACAACAGACAGACAGTGTTTGATAAAATGATTAACAGAACATCTAAAATGTATTTCCGTATCATTTTATTTGGTTTGATTTAAACATATGTTGTCAAAAAAAGACTTCCTTTGACATTCAGCAGTTTTTTTTATATATTTTTGTCCTCTATTTTCAATATTGTTTTGGCATCATTGCTAAATTAACTGACCAGTAATCATCAAACTTTTGTCAAGGATGCACCTTGACCAGTACCATTGGATGATGTGACCAGAATTTCACATTGACCTCGTTTTCATGGTTGACTGAACACATAAACTTGCTCAGAAGATGATTATATTCAATTTATAACCTAGAATAACGAAACTTTGGTCAAATTAATATCTTAACTGCTATATTATGCCCAAGACCTCCGCCACTAAAGGTGAGAGAATACATACTGGCTTCAGGTTACATGATCAACATGACCACAATGCCCATATATGGTAAAAACCTTTAAAAATCTTCTTCTTAAGAACCAGTTGACCAAAAGCATTGAAACTTGGTAAAAAGCATCAGGTACTCAAGTTCTTCCAAGATTGTTCAAACGATGACCTTGGGTTGACCTTGACCTATTTTACGGCAAAATATTGGAAAACGCTAGAACATACCTTTCATGGGCAGTTTTGAAGATTTTGGCTTAAAAATTGGTATATAGAGTTGACTTAATGACATGGCCACAACATGGCCTCAATGCCAATATATGGTAAAACCTTAAAAAATCTTCTTACGAACCATGAAATTATGTTCTAGTATTTTCCCATATTTGACCATGCCGCAAAAAAGGTCAAGGTAAACCCAAGGTCATTATATAAACAGTCTTGGTAGTACTCTAGTACTCCATCCTACTTACCAAGTTTCAAGGCCATATGTGTATTGGTTCTGGAGAAGAAAAATATTAAAGGTTTATACCATAAATGGGTATGGCAGCCACGTTGGTCGTGTGACCTGGACCGCAGGTTGGACGAATTTTTGTTCAATCAACCCCTGGAATGTGTTTATAATAATTATTGACCCTTTGGCTTCCGAGGAAATGTCTGAAAATGTCAAAATATCAGAGTCATGGGTCAACGTTCAAAGAATGACCTTGACCTCTGGTACTCATAATTCTTCATGATCTCATTAAGGTGGTGATTTATGGTACATGTAAAAATCTGCATAAAACCATTAAAAAGAAACGTATCTCCCTGAAAAGTAGCAGACTTCTAATTTGTGTTGTTCTCTACAATTTAGAATACAAAATAGACGTACATGCTGCTTAAAAAAGTGTTTTTATAAGGAAAGATCAAAGGGTAATTTTCTGCGAATAAATCTGAAAAAAATAATATCGTTATTGAAAATTTACGTAGTGCTGAAGGTGCATTATTGCATAATGAAGAGCATCCTAGCAATTATTTATTCCAACTCTTTCTCAAATTGTAATGTAGACCAGATGAAAACGGTAGCTTTTTCTCAAATGTACAACCATGTACAAAGTAAATGTACACTGGACGCATTTATTAAATATAGGGTAGGCAAGCATACCTATGTTAACACCTACAATATAAATAATACATTACTGACATGATCAGTGGTGTGTAGATGAAATTGTTCAACCATGTTAAAATAGTCTCCCTGTTTCACCTGTGTGTTTTGACAAAAAAAATGGACACAGACTGCATCTTTTTCATCTGCTCAGCCTGATAATGTGTGAAAGAGTTTGAAAAAATAATTGCTAGGACGCTCTCCATTATGTAACAAGGTACTCTAAGCACTAAGTATATTTTCAATAATGACATTATTTTTTTCAGATTTATTCGCAGAAAATTACCCTTTGATCTTCTCTTATAAAAACAGTTTTTAACATTAACAAATGCTGCATTTTGGGATTCTAAATTATGAGAAACAACATAAAGAAGGCATCTGCTAAGTTTTGGAAAGATCAGTTTTATTTTGAGTAATTTATTCAGATTTTTGCCTTTGTCCCAAATCAGTGATTATCACCACCTTAAGACAACCGTATATACCATTTTTTAAGCCAAAACTTCCCATGAAATCTTATTTGCCGTAAAAAAGGCCAAGGTCAATTCAAGATCATCATTTGGACAAACTTCAAAGAACTTGAGTACCTGATGCTACTTACGAAGTCATAGGCCATTAGTCAACTGTTCCTTAAGAAGATTTTAAAAGGTTTTACCATATATGGGTATTGTAGCCGTGTCATTAAGTTAACTATATATACCAATTTTTCAGCCAAAATCTTCAAAACTTCCCATGAAATCTGATGTTCTAGCGTTTTCCAATATTTGATCTTGCCGTAAAAAAGGTCAAGGCCAATCCAAGGTTATCATTTGAACAATCCTGGAAGAACTTAGGTACCTGATGCTACTTACCAAGTCCGAAGGCCTCTGGTCAACTGGTTCTTAAGAAGATATTTACCATATATGGGCATTGTGGCCATGTTGATCATGTGACCTGAAGCCAGTATGTATTCTCTCACCTTTAGTGGCGGAAGTCTGGGGCATAATATAGCAGTTAAGATATTAATTTGACCAAAGTTTCGTTATTCTAGGTCATAAAATTGAATATAACTATCTTCTAAGCAAGTTTGTGTGTTCAGTCAGCCATGAACACAAGGTCATTGTGAAATTCTGGTCACATCATCCATAGGTACTGGTCTAGGTGCTTCATTGACATGATTTTGATGACTACTGGTCAGTTTATTTAGCAATGAGGCCAAAAAATATTGAAAATATAGGACAAAAATATATAAAAAATGCTGAATGTCGAAGGAAGTCTTTTTTGACAACATATGTTTAACCTAAACCAAATAAAATGATATGAAAATACATTTTAGATCTTCTGTTAATCATTTCATCAAACACTGTCTGTCTGTTGTACTCTTCTACCAAACGAGAACATTTTACAAGACCAGCTAAAACCAGGTTGAATTACCCCACCCACTTCTGTGGATCCATAGCTCAGTAACTAGGGTTTTCCGACCAAAGTCACATATGATCCAATAACCTAGACACACTGGAGTATACCATCAGTCAAAAAAATAAAACTTTGGTAGGATGCAGAAAACCCACCTTATTGATACCCACCCCCCTCCCTTTACATGGACTTATTTCCGTTAAAAAATAATGAAAACAGAACTTGACGTAGCATGAAATAATCGCATTGTTCATAATTTATCACACCTAAATTAAACAACGATTCCCTGACGTTGTGGCCTTTCAATACAGGGATTTCTGCAATTATATACGTTAACAAAAAGCGTTGCTTTGACATTATCGTCACCATTTCCGTCTCTAAAAAGTCTACTATAGTTGTTAATTACCTCGAGAGATTAAACATGTGATTAAAAAAATCAAATCTCTCACTTGTGCGGTCTAGTACACTGTTCCTAACGTCGAATTAATCATGAATCTCATACAGTTGCGAGTCTGACACACTATTTTGTCGAGCTGCAAGATAGAAAACTACTTACTCTTCTTACGATTGTGCGGGCAATTATGTTCCTAACGTCAAATCAAATTGCAGTTTATACAACTATGAGACTGGGATATTATTCTGTCGAGCTGCTTAGTAGATGGAAAACTAATTACTGTTCTAATGCAGGTGACGGTCAACTTGATGATGACGAGTTTTTGACGGCACCTTGGAATTTCGCAGGTAATTTAGAAAATAACGTCATGTAAACAACATCAGTTAATAACGGTAGCCGGGCAATATGTTAGTACAGGCCAACTGTATTTTGATTACAGCATACAGAAGAGTGAGTCCAGTCACCTTCTTTCCCAGCGTTTAACCCTCCCTGATATAAACCAAGTATGTACTTACTGGGCCGGCAAAGTTTTTTGTTGTAGAGCTTGAGGAATTTGATAACGCGAAGGTCTGTACAACATGAATTCTGAAAAAGATCCTCAGGAAGCAAGGATGGTTGGCTTGTTGGTTGCTTGTAATGGGCCTAACTGCTCCTTTAGACAGTATTTCACTCTATATCGAGCCATCTCCCATAGTGAGAGAAATGAAAGATACGATAGGGGAGGGGAAAGAATTCAAAACAACCTTCAGCCGCAACTACAGCAAGCAGAGTAGCCATTTGCCCTACTATTATCCAAATAATTACGACGCCCTGGCACTGAAAGCTACCCAGTACCATCGTCCGACCACAACTACCCCGCCCACCCCCCCCCCCCCCCCCTGGGAGGAAGGTTAGGTTGGTTTAGGTTTAACGGCTCTTTAGGACAGCATTTTAGTCTATAGCGAGCCGTCTCCAAGAGAGAGGGAGACGGAAAAGAGCTATGATAGACGAGATAAAAAAATCCAAACAATCCCCACCTGCACCTTCTGCAAGCACAGTAGGCCTTTGCCGTACTATTAACCAAATTTGCGGGACGCCCCGGCACTGAAATTAATAACCAGCTCTATCACCCCATGACCAACCCCTGGAAGCCAGAAACACATCCGAAAACAACAGCAGTTTGCGCATCTACAAGCATAAACCTTTACTTGAAAAGAATGTAGCCGATATACATGTAATATTGGCACTAATAGACGTCATTTAATTTGAAAACAGGAATACTCAAGTTGGCATCCAATCAGTCTGCTAATTGAGATTCAGCTTTTAAAGGAAAGAAATAGCGTCTCTACGTGTAAATTCTTTTCTCTATGGTTAAACCCCTACTGGCGGTTACGTTGTTGTCCTCTGACGAAATCGAAGGATACACACCGCTACGTTTTTTCCGTCATTTTAACAAAGTGGTGCAGAAATTGAATTTCTGTGTGCTTCCCTGGAAGACGCACTTCTCCCGAAATAGGGTCTACTCTTACAGGAAGAATTTGCTTCCATAGAAACATTTTTATGCCCCGAGCTTTAACCAAGAGGTCCATGATGGACCTAAATCGCTCACCTGAGTTATGACGAAATAACATGGGAGATCATCTATTTGATGACGATTCAATTGGAGCAATTCTGCACTTTCCAATTTTTATTCTGACAAAGTTTCATGAAGTTGGATCAAAACTGTGCCCTCTAGAGTGTACACAATGTTTGTCTAAGATTTGACCGAGTGAACGTGTTATTGACCCGGCATATTCCAGTTTCAAACTTCTTTTCATGGAGATAAACATTGTGACAAAGTTTCACAAAGATGCAATGGAAAATGTAGCCTCTATTGTGTACACAAGTTTTTTTTCTAAGATTTGACCTACTGACCTAGCTTTCATACAACAGGACCCAGTTTAAAACATGGCCAATATTTCATGAACATAAACATTCTGACAAAGTTTGATGAAGATTCAATGCAAAATAAAGCCACTATTGTGTACACAAGGTTTTTCTAAGATTTGACCTAGTGACCTAGTTTTTGACCCAACAAGACAGAGTTTCGACCTTGGCCTAGATTTCATAAAGATAAACATTCTGACAAAGTTTCATGAACATTGGATCAAAACTGTGCCCTCTAGAGTGTACACAAGGTTCTACTGAGATCTGACCTGGTGACTTAGTTTTTGACCCAACATGACCTAGTTTCATACATGGCCTAGATTGCATGAAGATAATCATTCTGACAAAGTTTCATGAAGATTGGACCAAAACTCTGACCTCCAGATTGTTCACAAGGTTTTTCTAAAATTTGATATTGTGACATAGTTTTTGACCTGACATGACCCTTTTCCAAATCAGGCCTAGACTTCAAGGAGATAAACATTTTGACAAAATTTCAAGAAGTTTGGATCAAAACTTACTAAGATTTGACCTGGCGACCTAGTTTTTGACCCGACATGACCTAGTTTCATATTTGGTCTAGATTTTATGAAGATAATCATTCTGACAAAATTTCATGAAGATTGGATTAAAACTGTGCCCTCTAGAGTGTACACAATGTTTTAATAAGATTTGACCTGGTGGCCTAGATTTTGATCCAACATGACCTAGTTTCATACTTGTAATAGATTTTATTAAGATTATCATTCTGACAAAGTTTCGTGAAGATTGGATCAAAACTGTGTCCTCTATGTCATTTAAAGATTTATTTCTATTTTTAGCTCTGGTTTTATTACTATTTTTAGCTCTGGCGGCCATCTTGTTCTGTGGAGCGGAACCATTTTAGCAATTTTGGTTCAGGGCCATAAGTCGAACATTTCTGTGGAATTATTTTGAAATCCATCCACTGGCTTGAAAGGAGATGTTGTTTAAAGGATTTTCTATTTTTAGCTCTGGTGGCCATCTTGTTCAGCAGAGCGGAACGATTTTAGCAATTTTGGTACAGGGCTATAAGAGAAACATTTGTGGAAATTATTTTGAAATTGGTCTACTGGTCTAGGAGGAGATGTCATTTGAAGAACTTGTTGACGTACGGATGGACGGACAGACGACGGCCAAATTTCGATCACAATAGCTCACCTTGTGCACTTCGTGCTCAGGTGGGGTTGGTCGGGTAGTGCGATGGTGCTGTGTGTAACTTCCAGTGCCGGGGCATCCTACTGGTTTGGGACATTGTAGGACAAGGGCCTACTGTGCTTGCAGTAGGTGCGGGTGGGGGTTGTTTGGACATTTTTTCTCTCGTCTATCATTTCTCCTCTTTCTCCCCCTCTGGGAGACGGCCCGATATAGACTGAAATACTGTCTCAAAGGGGCGTTAAACCCAAAACAATCAATCAATCGTGCTCAGGTGAGCTAAACAGTTGGCGGGGCATATTGGTTTGGGCTTGTTCGTTCGGTCGTTAGTTCGTTACGCTTTTAAATGCCTCCAATTACTTTAGAACCATACATGTCACGGTTTTTTTTAAATTTTACATGTGTATTCCTAATTCAAAAATAGCCGACCTATATTTTTTCGAGTTTCTTAGGGTTTTGAAACGGGAAAAACCGGGAGTCGGAATTTTAAACCTTGGACTGAAAATTAGACATTTAGGCTAAAAAGCCCAAACCTAAGTATGAAACTAGGTCCTAAGACATTGTGCGTTTAGCTTGCCATAAACAGTTTTACATATGCTAAAAAGTTAGAGTTATCGTGCCCGGGCTCACTGATTTGTCTTCTGAGTTCATTTTTCAGATGACGAAGAAGTACAGAAGCTTACAGACCAGATTTAATCATGTTTCAAGCCGTAATATTACAGTCGCCTCTCAGAAACCAGAATATATGCTCCCAAGATAACTGGCAAAGATTGTATCGACAATGTATGATTATAAATTGAACCGCGACACTACAAAACCAACAAAGTGGCATGTGCGCCCTCCGAAGACTAAGATCAGCCTGGTCATCCGCCCAGTCTGATCAGAGTCTTTGTTGTGCGCTTACAGGTAGCTAAGGGTCTAAGCTACGTCCATGCCGACAGCGAAGACTGATTAGACTAGGCGGATGACCAGGCTGATCTGAAACTTTGTTGGGCGCACATGCGACTTAGTTGTTTTTCTGGTGTCGCGGCTCAATTATTTATTTTGGGACTATATTTATACTAACATAGTACATCTGATGCAGCAATGCGTCCTAATGCTGTAATTGGAATGACATACATCGCAGACCCTGATCAGACGGCTCCTAAAGAATCTGTCTGATCTGGCCACGAGGTTATAAAACTTTTGTTCCTGCTCAGCTGAGATTAAGCTCAACTTTTAATTGTGAATCAAATTCAAAACATTAAACCAAATGTGTATTATGCATTCCAAAAAAATGAAGTATATGAAAAGCAAGTGATGACAATAATAAACATCGCTGCGAACTGAATGGGATTTATTAAGTATGGGCTTGAAATTTCTTGCCCAGCTGAGTTGAACTTGTCAAAACATTTTATAACCTTGGCGCTAGAGCCTGCACTGTTTGCTCAAACCTGTATGTCCGTATATTTAGAATTATAATGGTATCACTAGTTTACTTTGACTTAAGCAGATATAAAGGACCTAACAGGAGTGGTACTTTCATATGAAATTTATGAAGAGAGCCTTCGGGGAGTTTCATAAATTTCATATAAAATGACCACGAGAAGATTATGTTTGATACAATGTTATTACACGTGTGGTCATTGGGGGTGGTTGGGTGGTGCGATGGTGCTGGACATAACTTCAAGTGCCGTGGCGTCCTACTGATTTGGATTATAGTGGGGAAGGGCGTACTGTGCTTGCAGTAAGTGCGGGTGGCGGTTGTTTGGACATTTTTTCTCTCGTCTATCATTTCTCTCTTCTTTCTCCCTCTCTTTGCAGACGGCCCGATATAGACTGAAATACTGTCTCAAAGGGCCGTTGAACCCAAATCAACCAACCAATCAACGCGCGGTCATACGATTTGTATGACACGACGTTATCCACTGAATTACAGAGACGTCACATGATAAAACACTAAGATGTCGGTATTTGAAATGAGAGGTGTCTTTTTTTGGATACCAGTCTATCACTCTCCCCTTTATTTACTTTCAAATCCTGGAAGTAATTATGTGTATTTAATATGTGTGCTTATCAGATTGATTTTAACAGCTGTTTGCTGGGGAAAGTAAAGTACTGATACGATTCCTGCATAATTATTATGAAAAAAAAAAACCAAAAAAAAAAATAATTAAATAAAACGTGAAAAAAAAACACAAAAAAAAACAACAAAAAAACAATAAAACGTGTTGCATTGGTTAATGGAGTTCCGAACAAAACTATTGACAGAAATGAATGCACTCGTGACTTTTCTCTATGACTTTTTGTATGTCTCCACCATGTATGCTTACACATAAATAAGATGTGCACGCTTAAGGTCGCCGAATTTCAATGGCGTTGAAAATTCAAACCAATTTCTAATTATTATGAGAATCCTTCCTGTGTGTCAATGTAAGATAGGGAAATGCCACCTGAGGTGTCCCACTTTAAGTGGCCTTACAATCTCAAATCGATTTAGTTTCAAGCCAGGATTGTTAAAGAGATCAAGATATCTGTAGTAAATTTTGAGCCTCCCTCCTGCTTATCAGGTCTAAAATCGGATGCAAACGCAGTTCACACCTGGCCAATAACAGGAAAACACGACCTGATGATCATTTTCTTACAGAAGACAAAACAAAATTTAATTTCTTTTAACGTCGCCAGCGTCAACTTGCTAGCGACATCGCACTAAGGCCTCAAGTGTCGTTATTATGATTCCGTGATTGCTGGTTGTTTTGGGTTTAACGATCCTTTGAGACAGTATTTCAGTCTATATCGGACCGTCTCCAAGAGAGAGGGAGAAAGAAGACAGAAGTGATAGACGAGTGAAAAAATGTCCAAACAACCCCATCCGAACCCACTGCAAGCACAGTAGGCCCTTGCCCTAATACTATTCAGTATTAATCAGTACTAATCAGTAGGACGCCCCGGCACTTGATTTTACACGCAACACCATCGCACCACCCGACCACCCCAAAGATTCAGTAAAGTCAAAAGACTTTAATCTGTCAAACGTCTTCCTAGCGGCTTGTATGTTCATTTCTGCTATCTACGATGGAAATACGTGGCAAAAAATATATATTCCCTGAGGGTAATAGATGGAAGACGGTATCAAAGGACTAAACAGCTGACTCTTGTTATCTCAAACACTGATATCTCAAAATACCATCTAATATCCAAGAATTTAGTTCGGACAAATTTCCTATTTTCTCTACATTTCAACTCCTAATATCTCAAACTACTGATATATCAAAGTAAATTTTGTGGGACCAGAAAATTTACTTTGAGATATCAGTAGTTTGAGAGAGGAACTTCGACTTTGAGATAGTGAGAGCTGACTAATTGTTCCTGCATACCTCAAATCTGAGGGTGTGAGGATATATGGCGCTATATGACAACACCAACAAAGGGGCATGTGCGCCCAGCGAAGAAAGATTAGCCTGGGCAGCCGCAGAGCGCTTAAAGGGTAGTTAAGGGTCTAAGCTAGCTCCATGCAGACACCAAAGACTTGATCAGATTGGGCGGAAGCTCAGGCCGATCTAAGTCTTCGCTGGGTGCACATGCCACTTTATTAGCTCACCTGAGCCTTTAGGCTCATAGGTGAGCTTATAGTATAGCCAGGCATCCGTTCTATTCTATTCAATCGTCCGTCAACATTTTCAAACATCTTTTCCTCTGAAACCACTGGGCCGATTAAAGCCATATCTCATATGGAGCCTACCTAGGTCGGGCGAGAGAAAGTTTGTTCCGGATATCCGGGTCACAGGACTAAGATGGCCGCCAGGCCCATATATGGATCCGTCGTCCGTCCGTCAACATTTTCAAACGACATCTCCTCTGAAACTACAAGGACCATTGTAACCAAATTTCATATATAGCATCTATAGGCAGGGGGAACCAATACTTGTATGGGAAAACTTGAAAATTTGCATTTATTGCTATGTCACTGCAGATATTTCGACAAAACTTTTACAGAAATGTTCCTTGAGTAGTCCTCTATCAACCACATGAAATTTATGTCAATTGCACAGTTTGGCTGGTTGTCATGGCAACCAAATGATTAAAAATAGAAAAAATATTAAAAAATCATCATCTCAGAAACTATGCAACCAATAAAGCCCAAACTTCACAGAAAGGATCTTAGTACTAGCTACTATAAAAGTACTGTTTTTCTTGGCAATTGCTCTTGCAGTTTGGTTGCTATGAGAACTTAAAGTTGCAATTGACTTATAATGGCAAAATGGAAAATTTGCATTTATTGCTATGTCTGTGCAGATATTTTGACAAAACTTTCATAGAAATGTTCCTTGAGTAGTCGTCAACCAGCCTTATTATCCCCTCACACCACGAAGTGGTGAGGGGATATAGGTTTTGTCCCGTACGTAAGTACGTACGTATGTACGTACGTACGTATGTTCACCTTTTGTCAGCGCTCTAGCGCCTACATTTCTCAACGGATTTTGAAATAACTTCACACAAGGGCATGACAATATCTCGAGCAAGTTCGACTTTCAGGGTGCTGCGCCCAAGTTCAAGGTCACTGTGGCTATTTTTAGAAAAACTTTGTCAGCGCTCTAGCGCCTACATTTTTCAACGGATTTTGAAATAACTTCACACAAGTGTAGGGCATGACAATATCTCGAGCAAGTTCGACTTTTAGGGTGCTGCGCCCAAGGTCAAGGTCACTGTGGCTATTTTTAGAAAAACTTTGTCAGCGCTCTAGCGCCTACATTTCTCAACGGATTTTGAAATAACTTCACACAAATGTAGGGCATGACAATATCTCGAGCAAGTTCGACATTCAGGGTGCTGCGCCCAAGGTCAAGGTCACTGTGGCTATTTTTAGAAAAACTTTGTCAGCGCTCTAGCGCCTACATTTCTCAATGGATTTTGAAATAACTTCATACAAATGTAGGGCATGACAATATCTCAAGCAAATTCGACTTTCAGGGTGCTGCACCTAAGGTCAAGGTCACTGTGGCTATTTTTAGAAAAACTTTGTCAGCGCTCTAGCGCCTACATTTCTCAATGGATTTTGAAATAACTTCACACAAATGTAGGGCATGACAATATCTCGAGCATGTTCGACTTTCAGGATGCCGCACCCAAGGTCAAGGTCACTGTGGCTATTTTTAAAAAAAACTTTGACTCTGCTCTAGCGCCTACATTTCTCAACGGATTTAGAAATAACTTCACATAAATGTAAGACAAGACAATATCTCGAGCAAGTTTGACTTTCAGGGGGCTGCGCCCAAGGTCACGGTCACTGTGGCTATTTTTAGAAAAACTTTGTCATCGCTGTAGCACCTACATTTCTCAACGGATTTTAAAATAACTTCACACAAATGTAGGGCATGACAATATCTCGAGCAAGTAAGACTTTCAGGGTTCTGCGCCCAAGGTCAAGGTCACTGTCGCTATTTTTAGAAAAACTTTGTCATCGCTGTAGCACCTACATTTCTCAACGGATTTTAAAATAACTTCACACAAATGTAGGGCAAGACAATATCTCGAGCAAGTTCGACTTTCAGGGTTCTGCGCCCAAGGTCAAGGTCACTGTGGCTATTTTTAGAAAAACTTTGTCATCGCTGTAGCACCTACATTTCTCAACGGATTTTAAGATAACTTCACACAAATGTAGGGCAAGACAATATCTCGAGCATGTTCGACTTTCAGGGTGCTGCGCCCAAGGTCAAGTTCACTGTCGCTATTTTTAGAAAAACTTTGTCATCGCTGTAGCACCTACATTTCTCAACGGATTTTAAAATAACTTCACACAAATGTAGGGCAAGACAATATCTCGAGCAAGTTCGACTTTCAGGGTGCTGCGCTTAAAAGGTCAAGGTCACTAGCTATTTTTAGAAAAAATTTGTCATCGCTCTAGCGCCTACATGGATTTTAAAATAACTTCACACAAATGTAGGGTATGACAATATCTCGAGCAAGAAGTCTTGTGTGAGGGGATTTGTATCGCCTGCGATGCCTTGTTTAATTTATGCAAATTGCAGAATTTGGCTGGTTGCCATGTTAACCAAAAAATTGAAAAAAATATTAAAAAATCATCTCCTCAAAAACTGTGTGACCGATACGGCTTAAACTTTACAGAATGGATCTTAGTACTAGCCTCTATAAAAACACTGTTTCTCATGGCAGTTGCTCCAGTAGTTCTGTTTCCGTGGGAACTTTAAGTTGCCATTGACTTATAATAGGAAAGTTGAAAATTTTCAATTATAGCTATATCCCTGCAGAGATTTAGATAAAACTTTTACAGAATTGTTCCTGGAGAAGTCCTCTAGCAACCGCATGAAATTAATGCAATTGGCACAATTTGGCTGGTTGCCATGGTAACCAAATGGTTAAAAACAGAAAACATACTCAAAAATCATCTACTCAGAAACTAATTGGCCGATAAAGCTGAAACTTTACTGAAAGGATCTTACTAATAGCCTCTATTGAATTACTGTTTTTATCATTGTTTCCCATGTGGTTTGTTGCGATGACAACTTAAAGTCTCCATGGACTTATGATAGGAAAAATGTAAATAAGCATTTATTTCTGTGTTACAGTAGATATTTTGACAAAAGTTTTACAGAAATGTTCTCAAGAAGCAGACTTCAAATGTCTGTCATATTGTACAATTTGCCTTAGAGTTACTTACCCCTGAGTGCTGAGGATGAATGGACTCAGGTGAGCTACAGGACCAATGGTCCTTTGGTTAGTTTTGTCATGCCGCGGCTCAATTGTTCTTTAAGGTGACTGGATAAATTTTCAAGGACAAAAGATATGCCATTTTCAAATCTGTTTCACTTTCCAACTGCATTGAAATCGTAAAAGAAAGAATTTGCGCCCCTCCGGGCAAATTTTTTCCCTCTAAGAGTCAGTCGCTTTAAGGTGGGACATTTCTAACAGGCAAATAATGTAATAGGACGGATGTTGTCTCCGTTTTACAAAAAATGGTGGTTTATCCAGCCATCTTAAGTACTCATTGAACTTGTAATATGAGTTTTCATTGTTTATATAGGGCTTATGTTTATAATTCTGTACTATTCAGTGCTATTATCGTTGACTTTGTCGCGTGTCAGAGTCCGAAAACCTAAATAAGTGTGTACTCTAGACTTAAAGTAAGACGTTCTACAACACCAAATGGAACGAAACTGTCGAACCTTGTCATCGGCAGCAATGTATTGTGGCGCGAGCGTTGCGCACACACTCTTGTACAAATTCGGTTATAAAGTGTCAAAGACAGGCCTCATGTTCGCATTAACGATAATACACTGAACGCCAAAAGAAACGTCCACAAAATATGCATACTGAATTTGCAAAAGTAGATATCTGATACCAGTTTTGTATGCCCGTTTGACGAACGGGGCTTATCAATATTTTGGCGCTGGCGTTTGTCCGTCTATAGTCTATCTGTCCGGCGTTAGCGTTTTCGTTTCCAGAAAACTCCTTCTACATGTTGCATCCGATCGAATTGAGGATCGGTAATTAGTAAGGCTATGAGATGGAACGGCGCATATTGTTTCGAGCTTCTGCTCCTGTAATTTTAGCGGAATTGCAGCCCTTTACTAAAATTGTTGGTAGACTCTTCCTACAGTTTCCGTCCAAATATGCAAATGAGCCGCGAAACGAGAAAACCAACAATGTGGTTGTGCGCCCTGCACAGACTCAGATCAGCTTGGGCATCCGCCTAGTCTGCGCAGAGTCTTCCCTAAGCGCTTAAAGGGTAGCTAAGAGTCTAAGCTACCTTCATGCGGACAGCGTAGACTCTGATCAGACTGGGCGAAAGCCCAGGCTGATTTGAGTCTGCACTGGGCGCACAACCACATTGTTGGTTTTCTCACGTCGCGGCTCAAATACAGATGTGGAGTAGCGCATATCATTTGAAGGCTTGTCTTTATCGATTTTAGCGGAGTTGCAGTCCTTTTCACCAGGTTACCATTTGGAATATCTTGATGAATTTTTATAGCAATATATATGAGGTTGAGACGACATGTTTTGCAGAAACATAGTTGCGCCCGCTACCCTCCTCCCACCCCAACTTGCGTCTTTTTTGATGGTACGTCCCTTTGTAATAGTAGTTCGACTGTGTTGCACGCCTCACAACTAGGTTACCGATTGGAATATCGTAATGAAACGTTATAGCAACGTGTACTCGGTTGAGACAACATGTCCAATATAATATTTTATAAACGTCTTCTTCGACGAACTCATATAAATTCACTCTGTACTCAGCTGCATATCAGAAAACATATCTGAACACTCTGAACACAATGTGATTTTTGGAAAAGAAAGCTTATACTTGAAATGGATGTTTTTGTTTTCGAAAACGTGAGCTAACTCTTTAATTAAAGATTTAAACCGTGATATGTAAGTTTATCTGTGCCGCGGTCGTATGAAAGTCAGGTCGTTGCAATGATTAAGTGGAATTACAAAGTGACAGTACCGTGAGAAGATATAAATTTGTGGAAGTTTCTTTTGGTGTCATTACATAAGTACGCTGTATGATAAAAACTTCGCTTTAACTATATACATGTAGTAACAGTTAGTTCTCATATAATCAGGAAAAAATATAAGACGGTGTGCGAGATGGCTTTCTTACCCGATTACTTGTAGATTTGAAATATAAGGGTGTTCAGAAAGTTCTGCACGTGACATAATAGTTTTGTGACCATCTTAACGGCAAACTTCAGATATATAAGACCATGATATATATTTATAGGGAACTCTGCAAACGCGGCTTATATGTCCCAAAGGACACAGGTTTGACATTCTTTGAAATAGGTAACCATAAAGGCACAGTTGATTTGCACTTTAGAAGGCCATAATTTATACATGGGTAGTCCTTGAAAGGTTTTATCAGTGCTGCAATAACACTGTTCCCAGGCAACATCGCAGGAAGGATGTTTAATCTAAGCTCCATACTGTCCTGTGAATATGAATTATCCGCATTGTGTTTAAAACCAAGTTCTCCCTTTCTATTAAATTCTACTTAAAGGATAATGATTTTGTTATAATTGGCAAAACGAGCCTTTGCATAGGCCAATTTGAACCTGTCGAAGAACGAAAAATATGAAAACAAAAAATACAGACACACAGAAATATTGCTACAACCTTCAAAAATTACGTTGGCGTCGATTTCAAATTTCGCATAGCTTTAAAAGGGATGAATCATAATAGTTCCCACTCTTCTAACTTTTGAATTGATATTGGAGGCAAGGTTTGTCAAAGAGCTGACAAAGCTTTATTTTATATTAACAATGCACTTTTGTCTTGAATGAGACACAGAAAATAATTTCACAAAAAAATTGATGAAATTAGCGAAGTGGTTAGACTAGGACTTAATAAAATGCGTTGTAGCTCAATTAGGTTAAACCATTGTTGCAAAGTAAAGGCTCAATGTAGTGCTTTTATCCCATGTATAGCATTCGTCCCCAGCAGGCCGCTAAACAAAGTTTTACTGCTAGACTCGGAACTTTCAGAACACCCCTCGTACAAGTATATCTTTTGTTTTCTGTTTTGTCTTCTTGAATTACATTTGTATTCTTTAAATGTTAAAGGCTATATCTACCAAGACGGACGGAATCCAAGACCAACGTTTCACATAATACTGAAACATAAGGCTGTTAATCGTGCAAAAATTGTGTTTCATTGCTTCTCATGTGAAACCTTAACAGAAGACATGTGATTGTTTTAGTGTATTTTAAAGACTCGCATGACGTGTGTTTGTATCTGCTTAGCTACATATGTATTTTATCTTTGTCTATATTAAATACCTATCTTTTTCTCATTGATGTTTTGTTTTCTTGAGCTTTGACGGCTATCCAGTGTCTTGGATAAAGGCAGGAGGCGGGCAGATAATACATCAATATTTGTCTCCCTACGAACATATATACAAATTCGCCAAAAGCTTAGCATATTTTGGCTCTATAGTACCTTTGTTAAGAGTTCTGCAGAAAATTTTTAAACCATTAAACAACCATATAATTCATGAATTTGAAAAGATGGAATACTTAGGTAAATGCCTCATGGAATTTTGATTCCCAAATTTTGATCCCAAATCAGATTGATTTGTTTGAAATACCAAGACTTTGTTGAAAGAGGGAAGCTACTCACTCATAAACTGTTGAGGCAGGGTTATCATAAAGTAAAGCTCGTGTCGACAGTTTAGAGTTTTATGGGAGACACCATGACCTTATTGATCCCTACGATATGAATTTCCGATCTGATGCCCTAAGCGGAAGCTTAGTTAAACATTTAAATACCGGACTTTCGTTTTCACTGACTTTTTCCACAGATACATAGATATGACGGGTGTATTATAATAGGCAGGTGATGCTTACTACCCGCGGGTACCTGATCACACCTCTGTTTAGGGCTCCATGTCTGTGTATCTAAAATATTCCGGAATTATCTATGTTTAAATGACCTACGAGTTCGAACTTAAGATTTGGGTACTTTGACCATTTTCACTGAAGAACTTTGGCTGATTGACTTTCCGTGTTAATATTTTTTTAGCTCACCTGAGCCGAAGGCTCACAAGGTGAGCTTATAGTATAGGGTTGGTCCGCCGTCCTTTCACACTTTTAAGCATTAATATCTGCTAAAGTAGCTGGCCAATCTTGATCAAATTTTATGTGGAGCATGGTTGGGGTGGGGGATTGATTGCATATAGTTTTGGTACAGATTGGTTCAAAACTGTGGTTACCATGGCAACAAAAAGGTCCCATAGACTTATAATGGAGAAACTGTTGTCCGGGCCCTAGCTTCTTCATTTTCGATCGCAACTTCGTGTAACTTTCAGATATCCAGGACAGCCAAATCATCTCGGACCAGTTCGAATTTGGGCCAGGTTGGACGATATTTTACAGAGTTACTTGCCCTTGAGCGATAAAATATTTTCCCATAGACTTATAATGGGGAAAATGCCTTTGCTTGTCACCAATGCCACATTGTTGGAAATCACATGATGTGGCTCATAAATAAGATGTGCACGCTTAAGGCAGCCGAATGTCAAAGACGTTTAAATTCAAACCAATTTCATATAATTATTATAAGAATCCTTCCTGAGTGTCCATGTCAGATAGGAAAATCTCACCTGAGGTGTGGAAATTTCAAGGAGGACCAATCCTAAATAGACTGGCTTCTGGTTAATCAATTTTCCTTCCGCTATTTGCGGCCTTTCATACTCAAATCGATTTAGTTTCTAGCTCATTAACAAGATATCTGTAATAAGTTTCGAGCCCCGCTGTATGCTTATCATGTCTAAGATCGGGTGCAAACGCATTCTCACCTGGCCAATAACAGGAAAGCACGACCTGTCGATGGTTTTCTTATTGAAAACATAAAATGCTGATGACTTCTAATGTCGCGAGCGTCAAATACCTAACGCCATCGCACTGAGGCCTTAAGTGTCGTTATTAAGAGTAAGTGAAGTCAAAATACAAATTTGTCAAATGTCGTCCTAGCTGCATGTATGTTCATTTCTGGTATATGTGGTATAAATGAGTATTCCCTGTTGCTAATAAATGGAAGAAGGTGCCAGTGCACTATACAGTTGACTCGTTAACTCCAACACTGATATCTCAAAGAACAATCTGACATCAAAGAATATGGTTTAGATAATTTCCTAATTTTTCTGTATTTCAACACCTAATATTTCAAATTACTGGTATCTCAAAGTAAATGTTCTGGGACCAGAAAAATAACTTTGAGATACCAGTAGTTTGAGAGAGGAGATAGTAAAAACTGACTGTAATAGGTCATGCATATCTCAAATCTGAAAGTGTGAGAAAATATGACGTCGCGACATGACAAAACCAATTAAGAGGCGTGTGCGCCTAGCGAAGACAGATCAGCCTGGGCAGCCGCCCAGTTTAATCAGAGTCTTCACAGTAAGCCTAAAGGATAGCTAAGGGTCTTAGCTAGCTCCGTCTGGCTAGCGAAGACTTGAGCAGACTGGGTTGATACTCATGCTGATAAGAGTCATTACTGGGCACACATGCCACTTTGTTGGTTTTGTCATGCCGCGGCCTAATTTTTGCTTAAGATGACTGGATACACTTTCAAGGACAACAGATTTGCCATTTTCGAATTTATTTCACTTTCAAATTTCAATAAAATCGTGACAGAAAGAATTTCCCCTATGAGCAATTTTTTCCCCTTTCAGAGTCAGACTCTTTAAGGTGGGACTTTTCTTACTGGGAAAGTAACATAACGAATTAGTCTCCGTTTGAGAAGCGGGAAAATGGTAATGTATCCAGCCACCTTAAGTACTCATTTAACTTGCAATGTGAGTTTATCTTGTTTATAATGGGCTTATGTTTAAATTCTGCTCTATTTAGTGCTATTATCGTTGACTATGTCGCATTTCAGAGTCCAAAAAACTAAATAAGTGTGTACTCTAGACTTAAAGTAAGACGTTCTGAAACACCAAATGGAACAAACTGCCGAACCTTGTCATCAGCAGCAATATATTGTGGAGTGAGCACTGCGTACGCACACTTGTACAGGTTCGGTTATAAAGTGTCTAAGACAGGTCCCATGTTCGCAATAAGGATAATACACTGAACGCCAAAAGAAACGTCCACAAAATATGCATACTGAATTTGCAAAAGTAAATAAATGATACCAGTTTTGTATGCACGTTTGACGAACGGGGCTTAACAATATTTTTGCGCTGGCGCTTATCCGTCTACAGTCTATCTGTCCGGCGTTAGCGTTTCCAGAAAACTCCTTCCACAGACTGCATCCGACCGAGTTGAGGATCGGTAATTAGTAAGGCTATGGATGGATCGGCGCATATTGGTTCGAGCTTATGCTCCTGTAATTTTAGCGGAATTGCAGCCCTTTACTAAAATTGTTAAACGTATTTGATTCTGGTAGACTCTTCCTACAGTTTCCATCCAAATATGCAAATGAGTCGCGACACGAGAAAACCAACAATGTGAACTGTTTTGAACTGTTTAAGTTATGACAAAATTTGCACCACATGTAGCATTACATGTGTTGCTACTTAGGACAACTTTCCTTTATGTATTATCTGAATGTCAAGAACAAACTACTCAGGGTTTTTTTTTAGCTCACCTGCGCCAGCGGCTCCGGGGGAGCTTATTGGATAGTAAGGCTCCGTCCTCGTCCGTCCACAATTTCAAATGACTTCTCCTCTAAACCCGCTGGGCAAATTGAAACCAAATTTCATATGTGGCCTCCAGAGGAAAGGGGAACGAAAAGTTGTTCAAATGGTTTGGTCACAAGACCAACATGGCCGCCATGCCCATATATGGTAAAAACCTTTAAAAATATTTTTCTCCAGTACCAATAGGCCAATGTCCTTGAAACTTGGTATGTAGCATCGGGTATGCGAGTACTAACAAGATTGTTCAAATTATGACCGTGGGTTGACCTTGACCTTTTTTACGGTAAGGTCAAATTTGCTTCCTTGCGCTTTTATATGGCAAAATGCTAGAACATAAGATATCTTGGGAACTGTTGAAGATTTTGGGCTAAAAATTGGTATATACAGTCATCTTAATGAGTACATGAAGATTTTTGAGTACAAGAGGTCAAGGTCATTCTTTGAACTTTTACCCAGAACTCTCATATTTTGACAATTTCAAACAATCTCCTCAAAAGCCACTGGACCATTTGTAACCAAATTTCATGTAGAGCCTCCAGGGGTTAAGGGAACAAATATTTATTCATACGGACCAGGTCACATGACCAACATGGCCGCCTAGCCCATATACGGTAAAAACCTTTAAAAATCTTCTTAAGAACCGATTGACCGATGGCCTTGAGACTTGGTACGTAGCATTTGGTACTCAAGTACTATCAAGATTATTCAAATTATGACCTTAGGTTGACCTTGACATTTTTTATGGCAAGGTCAAATATAGGAAAATGCTAGCACATAAGATTTCTTGGAAAGTTTTGAAGATTAAGGCCTCAAAATTGGTATATGCAGTCATCCTAATGAGGATATGAAGATTTATGAGTACAAGAGGTCAAGGTCATTCTTTCACCTTTGACCAAGACCTCTCATATTTTGACAGTTTTAAACAATCTCCTCAAAAACCACTGGGCCAATTGTTACCAAATTTTACATAGAGCTTCCAGGGTTTGAGGGAATGAAATTTTGTTCAAACGGTCCAGATCACATGACCAACATGGCCGCCACGCCCATATATGGTAAAAACCTTTAAAAAATTTCTTCCCCACAACCAGTAGACCGATGGCCTTGAAACTTGGTATGTAGCATTGGGTTCTCCAGTACTATCAAGATTGTTCAAAATGATGACACAAGGTTGACCTTGAATATTTTAGGGCCAGGCAAATATGGGAAAATGCTAGAACATAAGATTTCATGGAAAGTTTTGAAGATTTAGGCCTAAAAATTGATAAATACAGTCATCTTTATGAGTACAAGAGGTCATGGTCATTCTTTGACTTTAGACCCAACACTCATAGTTTGACAATTTCAGACATAAGAAAAAGCGACTTTGCCAGTTGCTCAGGTGAGTATTTCAGGGCCTCATGGCCCTCTTATTTAATAGTGGTACAGATAAAGTTACCCAGCATCATCGTCCGAAAATGACCAATATTCTTAATAATACATAAGGACAATTGATTAATCATATTACTCCGTGACAATAAAGTCAGTGTATCTATTAGTGGCACTTTCATTTCTTCTCACATTATATTGTTTGTGAACTGCTTTTATGCAGTCGATCTTCAAAATAGTATGCATTTTATTTTTCCTTTGGCAGTGAAATATACCTTTTCTGTTATCCAAATTGGGTCTGATCTGCAGATGTTTCATTATAATATCAAAAGGATTTTCCTCTCTGTTTCTAAACCATCACACCGCCTCCATAGCACTTTTTCATCAGTTCATGTTTATTCTGCACGCACTAGGAACGAGATGCGGACGTAGTCTGAACGAAAAAAAACGAGAGGGCCAAGAGGCCCTGAATCGCTCACCTGAACAAAAAGGTTAAAGGTCAAACTAGGATCATAATTTTAACAAACCTGATAGTTTGCAACCTGATAGTTTGTACGTCCTCCAGTGATTGAAGTACTCATATATAGTGTGAACCACTAGTTTGATTTCCAGTTTGAAATTGATTTAAATTTAAAAGAAGAAAAAACGTGAAAAATTTGACATGTTTTTTCAAGGTCAACTTTCTACTCATATTATTCAGTTTTGGACAAACCGGTATTCCTAAAACGCTTTGTGATGCCTAATAATGCTCTTAAAATAAAAGTGTACTTTTCTTTTGTCGCTTAATATATTTTCAGAACAATATCAGTATCGGTTTTGCGCAGGATTCGTGTACCTACGGAGCAGCGACTGGCCTACTGTGACTGCAGTAGGTGCGGATATGGTAGATTGGACAATTTTTACCCTTTCGCTGGGAGACGGCTCCATAAAAACTGAGATACTGCACCGTTAACCCCACCCCCCCCCCCCTCTCACATACTAAAAACCTCTGGCCCAGCAGATGAAACGTTTAACTGCTCAGTATGCTTTTTGTTTAACTTCGAATACCTTAAGAGCGGCAAATGAAAAACTACACTGTTATTTTAAAGGTGTTATGAGGCATCATAATTATCATTATGACAATATTTATTATAAAGTAGTAAGTAGTATCCATGCAAACAGTATAGACCCCAGGCATACTGCTCCTAGCAGGGTCAGTCTTATTTATAAAGTAGTAAGTAGTATCCATGCAAACAGTATAGACCCCAGGCATACTGCTCCTAGCAGGGTCAGTCTTATAAGTGTCAGCACCATATACGTTCCATGTGACAAAATCTGTTAACAGTATAGTTATTTTTAGTATAATTTGGCAATTTGTCAAGTCCCGATATTTAGCGTAATTATTTTCTACGGATTCGATGTTCGAAAGTATTAAATGAAAGCGGGAAAATGTTCGTAACGCTGGAAACAACTAAATTAATCCAGGTCTGTGATTTTCTCTAAGTCTCCCTCATCTGAAATAGATATCAAAGAATGGTATTTATGTATACTGGACAAATAAAGTTAAGGATCAGACATTAGACTGAAATTTTTGTATTGAAAAAAGTAATTTCCACAAAATCATTTCCTTCTGTTAAATACATCTAACAATGCTGCATAAGCTTGCATGACGCATATTGGAATCTGATCACGTGACACACCATTAGAAATTAATAAACATGCATACCCTTTAAATCAGAGTGAAAACTGGCATTAACACAAAACTGAATGTCAATTATTTTTGGCTTTAACCATCCAAAAATTCATTTTCAGTTCTCAGTGTGAACTCCAAGGCCCTGAAAAATGCATGACAGTCACTCGGTATGCTTCTGATAGATTCCGAGAGGCTTATTTAGGGACTCGTTTGCCGGTTTTCACGAAAGGCCTGAATGAGCTCTCCTTGAGTTTCAGAAAGCCTCTCGTGATTAGGATTGGCGGTGTAACATGCCCAAAGAATGTCCAATCTGTTTTAAAACTTGTGATCAAATTGACATGTCAATGCGGGCGATTTTTGCTGTCGCTAGGTACTGGTTCACAACATTTGCACTGTGATTTGATGACGTCATCTCCAAAAACTTCAGCAAACGGGCTCGTTATTATATAAAACGTGTCATTCCTAACTCGAACAAAAAAAAAAAAAAAAAAAAAAAAGTGATACAAATTGGCAGCTGTGTCATAGTACCCATGCTCTTTTCTCAGAAGAGTCCAGATTTGTTTGTAGGTATCCCGATGATGGGAAAAGGGTGTGACGCCTGCCAGGTACACGTCGTGTAGACTATGAATTAAATCGTGTTGCAGAATATTACATGTCTCGAGGAGGGTGGATGATGGCATGATACGGCATCTGGATTGGCAGCTGTGTGGACTTGCGCATGCCGGACAGAGGCGCTCTGATTTAATGTTCGACATCATCATATTTCAATTCTCATATCGACGTAGGGGGTAACGTCGATATGAGAATTGAAATATGATGATGTCGAACATTAAATCAGAGCGCCTCTGTCCGGCATGCGCAAGTCCACACAGCTGCCAATCCAGATGCCGTACCATGCCATCACCCACCCTCCTCGAGACATGTCATATTCTGCAACACGATTTAATTCATAGTCTACTTGACGTGTACCTGGCAGGCGTCACACCCTTTTCCCATCATCGGGTTACCTACAAACAAATCTGGACTCTTCTGAGAAAAGAACATGGGTCCTATGACACAGCTGCCAATTTGTATCACTTTTTGCCGACTGTCGCCTCGCATTTCTGTTGAATCGCATCAACCCAGGCCTCATTACAAACATGTAAGTGCACAGATTAGCTGTGTAAACTCTGTTTCTAACCGTTTTTGCTGAAATAGGCCGATTAAATCAGTTAATGGACAAAAAATGCGCGTTCTCACTATGTTATTGTGATGAACCAATAGCTTGGGACAGAGACTGTCGTCCGTACGGACAAGTCTAATTACTCGCAAGCTTTAAATCTAATTGAACATGCTTGGCAGATGTTACAAAACACCGATTCTAATCACCAGAGGCTTCAGGAAACTACTCCTGGAGAGCTAATTCAGGCCTTTCTTGAATTATGGCAAACGAGTCCCCAAATACGCCTCTAGCGCTTTACCAAAAGAACGCCGGGTAGCTATCATACGGTTATTTAGACTCCAGAAACTATTTATGCAAGGTATAAGAATGCTATTTTGTTGCATGTAGATTGCTTCTTCCGCACATTGGTTTAAACATATTTATATAGCTTATTCAGATAACATATATATATATACATACATAAACAAGTAAGATATCAGTACAAGCTATGGGATTAGAACGGAAGCGATGTGCTTATCGAGTTATTCTCCCTTGTGCTTCCGCACATTAAAGGATAAGGCACATGGACATACACTTTTCCAGATATTCATTTAGTATGACGAAGCATGTGTTCAAGATCAATCGCGACGGTACATACATGTAGGAAAAAAATCACATTGTCTCGCTTAGTTGTGAGTCTTTGACTTTGTCAGTCGCTAATGCAGGCGTCACACTGTCCCGATATTGACACCCGATGGCCATACGATAATGGAAATGTTCAAATTCGGCTCTGATCGTAATAACATCGGGTAATTCGTGAGAGCATCTTATGCTATGTTCCCACTGTTGTGAGATCCGTCACGAACGCCACGACTGCCAATTCGTAGCTAATCGTGGAACTTCTATGAAATTTCAGGTTTGGATACGAGGTGATGTGAGTCGATATGCTATGGTACGATATGTTGCGCTTGGATGCGATATTGTCATGATTGATCAATTTGAGGTGACACGATCTGTCACGATCTGGTCTCCCGTTTAGTTAAGATCACATACATTCCGATAGGATTGTCCCGATTGAGTCCACGATTGGGCCCCGATCTGGCACGATCATAACGATCGGGTTCCCCTACTTGGGACGATCAGGTACGGGCAGATACGTTCCGATATGTTCCTCACGAACCAATGCGCTGTGTTGCAATAAGATACGATTGTGGTCGCGATGTGTTTCACGATCAGGATCGAGGGTAATCACGATTTGAGCTACGATTGGAACCGACAGGTCATATACAGCCCGACTGACCTTGAACTTCATTATTTCTTGACTTTGCATAATTGAATGAACACTAAAACCAACAACCATCGATGATGGCAGGAGTTGAGGATGATGACAACGGGACAGTTGCGTTATTACTGTATACTTACATTATCGCTAGAGAGGAAGAAAAAAAGCAGCAGCCAGACCGTCCACAACCCCAGTCACAAATGGCCAGATGAGCTGCAGTCAGGCAGGTTTGGCTGCGGCCATGGCTTTAATCGCATTTACTCGCATCTTCTTGTATCAACTCGTGTCTGCTAGTGAGTCGTTCGTGTCAGGTCGTGAGCAATAGGACTTAACAGAGCGTAACAGATCGTGTGAGATCGTAGCAAATCTCAACAGAGCGTGGAGTTTGTCATGTCCAAGATTGATCCCGATTAAGAAGCACAATTAGATGCGATCTGTCGCGCTTTGTTACCATCCCATACGATCTGATGCGATTATCACGATTGAAAATTAATCGTGTTGATCGTAGAAAAAATTTTAACCGCCAAAAAATTTTCTACGATCATCACGATTGCCACGATTGACCTCAAGATCTGTTAAGATCTGATATGATGTGATAGGATCACCATGATTAGTCCACGATTAGGACCACGATTTCAATCGTGCCGCGAATCGTGATAGTGGGAACATAGCATAAAGCCATCGTACGGCCGCCGGAGGATTTTCTCATGTTTCGGCAGCAACTTCGTGAGCGGTTGCAAAATCTTTGGCATGCCAAAAAAGTGCCGAAGGACATTGCGAAGGCTCATTTGTGTGTTGAGTCCCTGTGTCCATTTTGCCTTCGTAAGGCCATCGTGAGGGCCTCGTGTCGTGGTCGTCTTTACTTCGTGTGATCATCGGTGCCATTTTTCGCCTCACCAAGACATTACGAAGGAAACAAGAAGCAGCCCGATTGTCTTCGGAAGGCAACACGACTTCGTAAAGCCCTCGTAATGCCGGCGTGTATCCATCGAATTATAGTGCGATGGCATGGAGATGGGACCACGGTGTCGGCAAAGACAGCCGAATTTAAATAGTCCAAGCGTTTCCAATGTCTCATGATAACGTGGATATATACAAGGGCAGTCTCAGACCATCGTCCTCAGTAATGTGTAACTGCCAAAGCTGTAATAACAGTAATTATGTACTAATCTTGTCTTTATGGCACGCCAATAAACTATTTACCCTGTTAAAGAGACATATGATAAAATGTATGAGATCTAATGATGTATCAGATATCTATATTATATTAGATATCTAACATACTATATTAGATATCTTATTTCACATATAAGATCTCTTATTAGTTAAATAATGTTTCTATTAAGAAGACAAGATATCTGTTTTGAGGAATAAGATATCTTATATCGTATATAAGGTATCTGATATAATATATAAGATATCTTATTTTACATTCGAATGGAGAAATCTTATTTATAAACGAATATATCTTATATGCGAATTAAGAAATCTTATATTCTAAAGAAGATATCTTACATCTTACATGTTAAATTTGACAATGAATATGTTAAACATGATATCTTATATACACAAATATATATCTTATTTAATTTTCAGATATCTAATATATTATATTAGATATTTTATATGATATGTTACATATCTTATAAACGATATAAGATATATAATATGGCAAATAAGATATCTTTTTCCTCAATAAAGAGCTGATATCTGATACGTTATATAAGATATCTTATTTAGAAGTTATCTTATTTGTTAAATAAGGTACCTATAGTAATATATTAGATGTCTCATTTAATGCAGATAACTGAAATATTATATAAGATATCTTATATACTATATAAGATAATATTATTCAACATTTCAGATATACTATTAATAAGATATCTCATTTACTTGGAAAAATTCTATATCTAACATATTTTATCCGACATATTTTATAGTACATAAGACATATAATATTTTAGATTAGATATCTAATATGATATATAAGAAAGCTAATCTAACATTTAAGATATATAATATATCAAAATAAATAAGATATCCTGTATAATATATTAGATAGCTGAAGTTAAATATTAGATATCGTAGACACTATATTCGATATCTCATATGTTATATTCGATACTTTATATAGTTTATTATCTAAATGAGAAAATAAGATATCTTATATAGTATATTAGGTAAATATATAACAGAACAAATAGTAAAAGGGCTTGCAATATGTTTTGCTTATATCATCGGGAGGTCACGTGATGCATTCGTAACCTAGTTCGTATGCATCGTAATCTCAATCCGACGTTGTGTAACCACCATGTGACCATCGCGTGTACTTCGGATACCTTCTAAATAAAAATACACATCTTCGTATAGCCTTCGCATAGCTTTCATGTGTGGTTCGAGGGTCATCGCAGGACCTTCTGTAAGCATCGTACTTTCTTCGGTTGTTGATTGCCTGTTGACCAAGTTCGGGGCAAACTTCGCGCGCAATTCAAAATTTCATATTCGTATGGCCATCGGGTATCAATTTCGGGACAGTGTGACGCCAGCATAAGGAGTGAAAGAACTACTGTATGCGTGAATCCTAACGTTTGAAGTACGCTGTCCGTGATGGGCAGTTTGGCTTAGAGAAAATATATGCAAAATCTTGACCTCCTTAGACCGGTTCTGCATGAGATTATAGAAGATAAAAAAGATTTTTTTTATCTAACACCAAAACAGCTTCTGAACACCAAAACAGCTTCTGAACAATAATTGGATCTACATTAACAAGAATTTTGGCAGGCAGTCAGTAAAATTTTGTGGAATGTGCACAAAAAGGCCAAATGTCAGATTTATTTACATCTATAAGTAAATAAAATAGAAATCAATAGAATTTCGAGTCATCAATTAACACACATAGAAGACTGTTTGCAACAGGCGTCGTAAACAGACAAACGGGGAATAAAAACAGTCTGAAAATCACCTGCAATGTATGAATCATTATCATATAGTTCAATTTAGTCCAGATCCAATTATTCGACAAATACTGGTTTGGTGTTTGATAAGAATGCTTTACATTTTCTTATATCTCATGCGGAATTGGGCTGACGAAGCCAGGATTTTGCGTACATTTTCTATATGCTAAATTGTCCATCACGGAAAAGCTTACTTCCAACTTTTGGATTCACGTATAGGGCAGCTCTGTTCTTCTATGCCTCTGACAAGGTCAGAGCCTCAAAATTAAGCGAGAGAATTCGATTTTTTCCTAAATGTATGTGTCACCGACACTGACCTTGATCACATGCTTCGCCGTACTAAATGGATTTCTGGAAAAGTGCACAGCCATGTGCCTAATCCTTTAATGTGAGAAAAAAGCAATCTATATGCGACAAAACAGCATTCTTATATTTTGCATAAATAGTTTTAAGAGAAAAATAACCAAAACCTTGAGCCGATATCACATTTGTTTACCTGTTCGGCTCTCCTTCTGCAAAACCGGAATCTCCTTGGATTTGCGTTCTGAAGCGCGGTTTCGCATGCGAGCGATTGGTAGGTGAGTTTTGGGAAAGAGTTGACCTCCTGGCTTTTCGCTTGTCTTGTGTGTTGGTTGGTTGGTTGATTTGATGCTTAACGTCCACGGTAAACAACTAAGGTCATGTCGGGACGGTCAGTTAACCTAACCACACTATTCCTGGGCAGGCTTAGACCTCCTAAGCGGTTAACCAGTACTAAGTGCACATACTTTCGCCAGTAACTGACAACTACCCTTCTTGAATCAGCGGAAGAAGAAACGAAAGTATGTGGCCAGACCGGGATTCGAACCCAGGACCTCTGACTTACGAGTCAGGTGCCCTACCGATTGCGCTACCCGGCCCGGCGTTGTCTTGTGTGTCGTCTTTATTGTGTCCTTTCCCATTTGGTGTTTAGCGTAGGATATGCGTGATAAGAGATTGTGTCAGTTCCTACCCCGAGATTATAAAACATTTTTGAACTCAGCTCAACTCAGCTGAGCATGAAATTTTACCTGATAATAAATAGCAAATTACTGATAAGTAGAGTTGTTTTCTTGCTCAGTTTAGCTGAATATTAAATTTTCTGAGCTAATGAATATAAAAATGCAATTTCATGTTCAGCTGAGTTGAGCAAGAAAAAAGTTTTATAATCTTAGGGCCTGATCACATCCTTCTCATCCACTATACGTGAGTTTCCGCCTATCTGCTCTACTAGGGACTTACCGGCAAATTTCCATGGCGCCGTTACAAACTCATCCTCGTCCAGTTGGCCGTCACCTGCAATATTACAGAAACAAGCGTTAATTATAGTCATTCTATTGGTAGTTATTGAATATGGAAATATAGATCACTCATCTTACCCTTAGCGTCCGCATCAGTCATATCATTTCGGTTGACCAATGGACTTGTATAGGTCCACGTGGTTGCTCATGCTGCTGTTTTGTGCACATGCAAAAAGGTGCCATAACTTCAGTCCGACACTTTTACCTGGAGGACCGATAGTCTGACTGGTAGTTACGTCCGCAAATTACGCCTTTTTGTGTTTGTCTTGAGTTCGGGGATAACTGTACTCAAAAGTGTCATTTCGGGAGGTAAGTTGGCGGTATTATAGTCGGAAATTTCGTTTTACGGCGACGCCCTAGCGGAGCCGTAAAACGCGATTTGCGTCCATAAAACCGACGATTTACCTCCCTAAATGACAATTTTAAATACAGTATATATTCATTCGTTTATATTCCCATACTAATGCACTTTTCATATTTTCAACTTTAGAAATGTGCTACTTTGCATCCACAGCAAACGCTTTCAGCGACGTAAAACCAGATGTCAGCCAATAAGAAGCGACGCAACATAATGACATCGGGTTTCCGACAGTATATGGCAGGATAAACTGTCGCAAATTTTTGACGTTATCCAATCAAACGTGGCGTTACAGTGGTAGGTGCATTAGAATCTGCATTATAATGCAATTATGAGTATAACATGACTGGATAGTGAGTGATATGGGTTTTACGGCACATCAGCACCAAAAGGGCTATTTCGCACCGAAAACGCTACTAAAGAATACGTGTTTTATCATAAGGTCAGAAATGAATGCACAGTATATAAATGAATCAAGTCGGGTATGTGGCAAAACACGCCGATCAACGGCTATTTTAAGACCGATAACATAAAATGAACTCTCGACCAGCGAGATGAGTACATACAAATTTAAATCAACTGTTGTAAAACTACCTCGACTTAACTAAATGTTACTAAACTATATTTTATTTTATATGCCAATCTGTTTCAGAAATGAGAAAATCTTCGCTGATTCAACCGTGTCAAACAGTTGTTTCATACTGCTGACACTATAGAACCTTGCACCTGTAATAGGAAAATCCGTGCCATCTAAAAGAAAGTGTTTAACACTAAAAGGTTCCTGGCAAGGAATGCTCAAGGCGGATCCTCACCCTTCAAAGGCCCCATTGCTCTATCAGCATGAAAAATTTTATCATGAGGTATCGCTGCAAGCTTCTTACTATAGTTTCGTCATTGTAAATGACCGTGATTAGCCAGCTTTAAACAAATAAAACATCCTTCAGTGTCACATAAAAAAAGTTTGAAAACTTATTTGGGTCATTTTAGTTGGCAACTAAAATGAGCTATCGATTTCATAAAATGGCAAAAATACAATGTACAGGTGTGGAGTCCCAATCACTATCCCGCCTATGTTTATATAGCATTGCTAGACGGGAAACCAGAACAGGAAATTGTATTTTGCGAAGCGATTTAATATATTTAAAAACTTGTTTTCTCTACTTTTTGCTTGTTATATAACTCAATATATGCACACCAACCCGCATTGTATTACCAACCGTGAAGGTTGAACAGCTTTTTACAATGATTTGAAGTTAGCCGTTTTTGTCTCGCCTGCGAAGCAGAGGCGAGACTTATGTATTGCTTTTCCGGTGTCGTCGTCGTCGGCGGCGGCGGCGTAAACTTTGTCGATTTTTCGTGTTTAGGTCATAAGCGCTGACTGGCGAGACACCGCATTCCGCGGAATTCTTGTTATCGCTAATAGGACTATGGAGACTTTCAACAAAAATGAATGAGTAATAAAAGTATGGCCGATTCTACGTCGAGCTAAAGTTACTTCTTCCTTACGATCAATTCTATAACATGGTTGCCATTCACCAAGTGAAGGCTTAATAGAATGGAGTTTATTAAAGACAGCAGCATTCCACGATATCTGCCATTTATCATGAGGATAGGTATTTATGCAAGGTTTAATATCAGTAAAATTCTAAAATCAGACATATGAAGAGCTAATGCGGATTTTGCGGCAATAACGGCCTTTTCGTTGCCTTTAATCCCCACGTGACTGGGAAGCCAACAAAATACAATGTTGTTAAGCTCAGCTAAGTCATTATGTTTTAAGAGGATATCCAAAAGAAGAGGGTTTTCGATATGGTGATTATTTAGGGACTGAAGAACAGAGAGGGAATCAGAAAAGATGATGAAATCTGTATTCTGAGACTGTGCAATGTGATCCAAGGCTAAATCAACAGCTTGATCTCCGCTGAAAAGATAGAGGCACTGTCAGGCAGTATACATTTGTATGTTTCGGATGAAGCAACACAAGCAAGTCCAGCTGTTGCTCGGTTGCTCGATCCTTTGAACCATCAGTATTTAAAGTCTCATAGTTAGAAAAGTCAGAAAGCAGTTCATTAAATTTAGTTCGAAACACAAGAGGATTAGTTTGAGATTTTTTATCAGTATGCAAAGAAAATACAACACATGGCTGAGTAAATGTCCAAGGTGGTACATCTGGAACTTTGAACTGTTCAATTCTGTCTAAATCTAAATTCAAATTTTCAAGGCGATTCTAATGCCAAAGGAAGGAATCACATTTGGTTTTTTCTCGAATAAGGTTTTATATTGGGGCCGAAAAACAGTTTCATACGTTGGATTTGACTTAAATCTAAGGGCATTCTGCAAAGAGAGCTTAAGACGCCTATTGTAAAGCGATTGTTCATTTGCGTCTGCTAAAAGACTCTCCGAGGGAGAAGTTCTGAAATGTCCCAAGGCGAGCCGGAGTCCCTGATGATGAATGGGACCAAGCATTTCCAGGTAAGATTTTCTAGCGGATCCATATAGTATTGAGTCATAGTCAAGTTTGGACCGTATAATAGTTCTATAAAGATTAAGTAAAACTTTACGATCTGCTCCTAGACAGTATGGGCAACAACTCGTAATAGGTTCAACGCTTTTTGACATTTGCTTTAAGTTGTTAAATATGCGGATTAAATGAGAGTTTTCGGTCAAAGATAACACCCAAAGATTTATTTTCTTCAACTACAGGAATCGGCGTTCCGTCCAGGTTAAGAACTGGAACATCATGCGCCATACGAAGGTGACAGAAATGCATACAAAAGATGAGAAAAAGGGTTCATGGGCACATGCTCAGTATCAGAATGATACAAAAATAGGAAGAGAAAGTAAAGTTGGTTCCCAGGGCATGGCACGACAAAGCCGATTGACCATGTTCGGGCCCATTTGACCTCCTGTCTAGTTGAAATCAGGGCCAAAGTGATGTGTTGCAGACTGGCCACGTCGTAGACAATCTACTCAATCACCAGGATCCCTTCTTCCACTGACACAGGTCGCAGCTCACGGCAAACGAGCCGCCCCCCTTTAAGACTGCCTTTTACGTCACGCAGAGGGATACGTCTGGCCTATTCTATCCCGGGACCAGCACGGGGTCACGACTGGATAACGTCCGTTCGGAGCACCCAGGGGTTGAGGGAGACGGAAACATGTAGAAAGCTTTAAAAAATCTTCTCCAGAACGAGTCGACGGATAACCTTGAAACTTGGTTTGTAGCAGGTTGGTTTGGTTTGGGATTAACGGCTCGATATTTTACATTTTAACCTTCTGTCAGTGTAGATCAGGCCAGACTGTTCAAAGTGCACGTACGTCATATTACTGTTCAGACTGTTGAAAAAGCAAGTACGTCGCATTACTGTTCAGACTGTTCAGAGTGCACGTACATGTACCTCGTTTTATTATACCGACTGTTCAATGTGCACGTATGTCGTATTACTGTACAGACTGTTCAAAGTGCATGAACCTTGTATTACTGTACAGACTGTTCAAAGTGGACGTTACTTAAGCGAGGGTGGTGGGGTGGGGTTTGGAGACTACATGCAAGGAGTCCATGTAATCTGGGATTTCCATTCTTTACGTTCGCCCCAGTACAGTTCTCCTTACCATTCGCATCAGCCTCCTCAAACACGACATCAAGATATTCTGGGTCGTCCAAGTTATCCATGTGGGAGATAATAGCATCTTTGAACTCCTCCAGTGTGATAAGGTGATCATTGTTCGCGTCATACAGTGCGAAAACTGTTGGAAACCCAACCTTCAAGCCATCTTTGTTTGCTGTGTCCAACAGCCCGGTTAAGGCTGTCCGCTAAAACATTAAATTAAAGTACAGTCAGCTCCGTATATCTCGAAGTCAAATTTTGTCCCAAACTACTGATATCGCAAAGAAACTTTCTTGTCCCAGAAAATTACTTTCAGATACCAGTGTCATGAGATAACAAGAGTTAAAATAAGGAAGAAATATTGCCAAACAATTTACTTCAATGTAGGTTATTTTGAGATATGAGTGTTAGAGATATCGAACGTTGACTGTAATAATGTATTGATACTGGTAGCGGCACTGTACGTACATGCCGGTTTTGCACGTTTCCCACGTGCAGCAAAATGGATAATATGATGTTGCTGTTAATCTGCAATTGAAACTTCTGGTGCTTTTCTAAATAAACCACAACATTTGCGTTTCATTTGTATGTTGAAAAGGCTCCCTGTGGCAAGCACGATTCTTACACGCAGAGGCAAAAGAAAGGACCCATTTTTAAATGCCGGTATTTGCCTTATTATTCACTGCTCAGGCCGAAAAATTTACACGGTGCAATTTTCATAAAAGTACAAAACATTCGGCATCGTAAGATTACTAAATCAATCGCTTGACTAGCGACACTATACGCACATGTTTGTTTAGCCGTTTTTGCACGTGCATGATTTTTGCTGCAAAATCAGTATTTGCATTTTCGTTTGTTTTTCTGAACGTTTTATTTACATCACGACAATGCTTTTTGCGCAAACTCAGTCGTAACAGGCTGACCGCTCAAAGCGGTTCGTGGCTGGCTTAATAAAATACACTAGAGTCGTGACTGATTGGCGATGAAGTGTAAACTGTCTTTGTGCCTATGGCTACTTTTTCTTCTGCGTGTATGATTTATGTCTGTCACAGAGCGCCTTGTTTTCATGTAAATGAAATGCAAGCGTTGTGGTTTGTTTAGAAAAAACAACCGAAATTTCAAATACAGATTTACAGCAAACTCGTATTGCCTAGTTTCTGCACGTGGAGAAAGTGCAAAACCGGCATGTACGTTCAATGCCACTAATTAAGCGTTACAATAAGTAATTTTACTACACCACATTGATTTACCTTGAGTAAGAATAACTTCTGCGAAATAACAGGCCTGAGCCAAGAGAAATGAGTAAAATTTATGCATTCAAAAAGTGTATATTTTCATTTGCCTCTTAGTATATTTATTACATAGCAAACTATTTAGATGTCACAGATCCTCTGGACGGCGTGAGTGTATTTTATATGACAGGAGCCTAAACACAACCGTTAACAGTGCAGACTATCACAAGTTTTACAGTCTTTACAATGCTTGCATAAAATTTTACAGCAATTTGTAAATGATAATAATTAAACAAATAAAACAGACACCCCTAAGATGATGAATGGACTCGTCCTATTTTTAGGATAGAAGAGTCCACTAGACATGGGTTAAGAAGCAATTTACTTACTTTTTTCCCTCTAGTATTCACGCAACATCCTCCAACATGGCAGTGTGAGTTCTGGCAGATTATCTAAAAGGATTAAAATCAGAGCTTCATCTCAGGTGGAGTTGTAGGGATGATAATGAGACATGTTGTTTTATTTCTCATATTTCTCAATGAAAATTTCAATTGTGACCCCGTATTAGAACCGTCATCGCGAGATGGAGTCCATTATATGTTTTGTGTGATATTATACATTTTCTCTTTGTTACTCCTAATTAGAAGCACTAAAAATGGTTCATTTACGATCCTTGCGTCTGCGCGTCGCCTAGCAATACATAATACATAAAAGGCTAGATGTCTAAAACGTCGTTATGGGGTTTAAGTGATGAGCCGAACCATTAGCATTCATAGTCACAATGACTTAAATATGACAAAGCGAAAAAAAATTTACAGCAACAAATGATCATACCTAAATTTGTACGCGTCATGATGAATAACGTTTCAAAACATGTCAAAGTTACATGTATATCTGACCGAATATTGGCAAACAAACAGACGACTAGCTAACAATTGTAGCAAAATCGAGCTTTCGGCAGAGGCAACATTCTTTTTTGCTACAGTTGTTCACTTACTGAACGACTTTTAACATCGCTCGATTCCCCCACAGAGCTAATTCAGTTTAAAATTATTTTATTGCTCGAATAGTAGCAATGGAATCGGGCTACAGGTTCTTACATATTAGTTACAGCCCTCCACCAGTACATTATGCAAATAAGAAGGGTCCAGTTATCAGTTAATTGTGATGATACAGTGTGAGTTTTCAATTTAGAGCCATATGCAATAATTTGATTGAGTGATTCAACTCGGGTTTAACGCCCCACCAACTACTAGGTGATATGGAGACGGGATCTTGGTTTACAGTCTCATCCGAAATACTGGAGAAGCGGGAACTCGACCTTGCGATTGGTAGTCCAGCGTAATATCCTCTACACTACCGCCGCTCCTAAATAATTTGACTTAAGTAACGTGCATGTACGAGGGTCTTTCCGGGGTGGTTGGGTGGTGTGATGGTGCTGGGTATAACTTCCAGTGCCATGGCGTCCTACTGATTTGGATGAAAGTAGGGCAAGGGCCTACTGTGCTTGCAGCTGGTGCGGGTGGGGTGTTTGGACATTTTTTCTCTCGTCTATCATTTCTCTCTCCTTTCTCCCGCTCTTTGGGAGGCGGCCAGATGTAGACTGAAATACTGTCCCAAAGGGCCGTTAATTCCATAACAATCAACCAACCAACGAGGGGCTGTCATCTAATTGTGTCACTAAAGGCCCACCTTACCGCATGGCTGTAAGGAGCACGTGGAAACTGGGGTGGTTTCACGGGGGAGTGATTGTCTATAACACAGCATGATGGTTGGTTGATTTGATGCTTAACGTCCACGGTAAACAACTAAGGTCATGTCGGGACGGTCAGTTAACCTAACCACACTATTCCTGGGCAGGCTTAGACCTCCTAAGCGGTTAACCAGTACTAAGTGCACATACTTTCGCCAGTAACTGACAACTGCCCTTCTTGAATCAGCGGAAGGAGAAACGAAAGTATGTGGCCAGACCGGGATTCGAACCCAGGACCTCTGACTTACGAGTCAGGTGCCCTACCGATAACACAGCATGAAATTTCTGTCTAATCCGTTTAGTTTTTCAGAAGTTATTGAAAGTTCAAGTTGGTTCAGTCATAGACACTCAACCCTTACTGTATGCAAAATGAAAAGCGAAACAAGCTTTGAAATTATCCATGACAACGCACCTGCTCACAAGAGTGTTCTTATCCAATACGTCTTGAAAGTGGAAAAGGTAATTTAGCTCTCTCATCCACCTTATTTGGCATACTTTAGTCCCTGCGTCTTTTTCTGTTTCCTTTACTAAAGAAAAACCTTTCAGGTCGTCGTTATGAATCTCGATGTGCACTTGGTAGTTGATGTAAACGAAATGTGAATGGAACTAAAAGCGCGCCATTTAGAACCCAAATGTTAACATTAAATGAACGTCCCTCGTATGTCTACGGAAAATAAATAGAAGAAACAGAACCTATCATGAGCGGTATATACTCGTCAAAACAAATTCCGCTGCAATTTTTAATCGTGATATTGACGATTTTCAGTAGAATATTTTTAAATTATTTTGCTTTTAATTAGTTGCCACAACATATGTCCACAGCAAACTTTTTAACGTCTCAGTTTCCTGCATGTGCGTACAGAGTTACCTCGCATAACTAGTAAACCATAGAAACTGCGACTAGGCGCTTACTGCGCATGCGCAGTAACGTTATGTTTGTCTCGTATAATTCTCGAGAAACCCTACATGCTACAAACATCTAAATCAAATCTGAACAAACGTTCAAATGACGAACATTGCATCTTAAAATGTGCGAGACTGTAAATTACCTCCCTTTGAATCAAAACTATAGGAAATTTGATTTTCAGATTATGGGCTTATCAGTCACAAATATTAGTTCTGCTTTTCTGGACATGTGAATACGTTTCTTTGCAACATTCTTAAATGAGAATGCATAAGTTTATTGCAAAATTGTGTCAGGCATGCAGTTTTGAAATGGTTATGTCAAACCCAGTGCAACTATAGAAAGTTTGGCTTTTCTGCCTAAACGTTGAAATTTAGAAGTGAGAAGTTATCGTGAAAACCTTTTTGAATTCCGATTTTCTTTTGTATATCAAGCATCTGGAATCCAATGAGTGAGTGAGTGATATGGATTTTATGGCACATCAGCACCAAAAGGGCTATTTCGCGCCGAAAACACTATAAACGAAAATGTGTTATATGCATAAGGTCAGAAATGAATGCACAGTATAAAAACGAATCGAGTCGGGTATGTGGTAAACACGCCGATCAACAGCTAGCTTAAGACTGATAACATAAAACGAACTCTCGGCCAGCGAGATGAGTAAACACAAATTTAAATCTACTGTTGTAAAAATACCGCGACTTAACTAAACTATATTTTACTATATATGCCAATCTCTTTCAAAAATGAAAAGATTTTCGCTGGTTCAACCGTGTCAAACAGTTGTTTCATACTGCTGACACGGAAAAACCTAGCACGCGTAATACGAAAATCCATGCAATCTAAAAGGAAATGTTTAACACTAAAAGGTTCCTGGCAAGGAATGCACAAAGGCGGATCCTCACCTTTCAACAGAAACGAATGAGTAATAAAAGTATGGCCGATTCTGAGTCGAGCCAAAGTTACTTCTTCCTTACGATCAATTCTATAAGATGGTTGCCATTCACCAAGTGAAGGCTTGATAGAGTGAAGTTTGTTAAAGACAGCAGCATTCCATGATATCTGCCACTTTTCATGAAGATATATATCTATGCAAGGTTTGATATCAGTATAAGGAATTTTTAGATCAGAAATATGAAGAGCTAATGCCGATTTCGCAGCAATGTCGGCCTTTTCGTTGCCTTTAATTCCAACGTGACTGGGAAGCCAACAAAATACAATATTGTTTAGTTCAGCTAAGTCATTATGTTTCAAGAGGATATCCAAAAGAAGAGGGTTTTCAATATGACGATTATTTAGGGATTGCAGAACAGAGAGGGAATCAGAAAAGATGATAAAATCTGTATTCCTAGACTGTTCAATATGATCCAAGGCTAAATCAATAGCATTGATCTCCGCTGAAAAGATAGAGGCATTAGTTGGTAATCTACATTTGTATGTTTCGGATGGAGCAACACAAGCAGAGCCAGCTTTGTCTCCATCCTTTGAACCATCAGTATATAAAGTCTCATAGTTAGGAAAGTCAGACAGCAGTTCATTAAATTTAGCTCGAAATACAAGAGGATCAGTTTGAGATTTTTTATCAGTATGCAAAGAAAATAAAACACGTGGCTGAGTAAAGGTCCATGGTGGCACATCCGGAACCCTAAACTGTTCAATTGTGTCTAAATCTAAATTCATATTTTCAAATTCAATGAACGTGTCTAAGAAGTACAGATCAGAAATGAGAGTCAAAAGAAAAGAAAAGGCGATTGTTTTCATGAGAAATCTCGGGAAACTAGAAATAACCCCCTCTCAAACTGAAAGTTGCGCAAACTGTCAGTTTACATTAAAAATTAAAAACCTGTCTGTCGAGCAATATAAAAAGGTCATATCAGTACTACAATGACTCTTTAAGTCGATTCATTATGGTACCTTTCAGAAAAAAGATGCCAACGTTAATGCGGCGGAACTTATTTTGACTAGTATATAATGACACATGTGATACGAGGGGAAGTCAGAAAGTTCATCGAACGAGACATATATTGCAGCAGCAGACCATGCTTTGTTCAATTATTTTCAATGTAGTCCCCATTTTCCTCAGTGCACCTAGCCTGAAAAGCAACCTCTGAGATGTCTACACGTAAGACAGAGTTTCACAAATATTCATTGGAAAATGAAGCCTTTATTGTGTACCTTAGGTTTTCTAAGATTTAACCTAATGCCCTAGGGTTCGAACCAACATGGCAGTATCATATTAGGCCTAAATATCATGGAGATAAACATTCCGACAAAGTTCATGAACATTTGGGTCAAAAGTAAGCCCTCAAGTGGGTTCTCAAGATTTTTCTAATGTCTGACCTAGTGACCTAGTCTTTAACCCAACACGACCAAGTTTCAAACATGGCCTAAATTTTATAATGATAAATATTCTGACAAAGTTTCATGAATATCGGATCAAAACTGAGCTCTCTAAAGTGTACACACGCTTTTGTAAGATCTGACCTGGTGACCTAGTTTTTAACCCGACATAACTCTGTGTTTTGGTTTATCTAGACTTAATAAAGATAGCTGAGTTGCACCTATTTGGGAAAGAGCTGGTGACTCGGCTTATCACTTGTAATTTATTGCTAGATGGAATATCTTTGTCAATCCTTCCCTTTGATGCTGGGGATAGGGTTTCGTATCTGATTCAGTCAGTTCCTGAAGTGTAGTTACACTTTAAATTTTCATAGAGTTTAACATATTGACACTGTTAAATAACGATTGGATCAAAAATGTTCCCTCAAAATGAACATAAGGTTTTTCTTAGGTTTGACCTAGTGATCTAGTTTTTGACCTGACATGACCCCGTTTCAAACTTGGTGTAGCTTTTGTGGAAATAAACATTCTGACAAAGTTTCATGAAAATCTGATTAATCCCACCCCCCAGAGTGAACATAAGTATTTTCTACGATTTGACACAGTGACCTATTTTTGACCCGACATGACCTAGCTTTGAATTAGGTCTAGATTTTTTAAAGATAAACATGATGACAAAGTTTCATGAAAATTCTTATCAAAACTATGACCTCCAGAGTCAACAAGGTTTTCTAAGATTAAACCGAGTGACCTAGATTTTGACTTGAAATGACCAAGATTCAATCTCGGCCTAGATTCCATAAAGGTAAACCTTCTGACATAGTTTTATGAAGATTGGAAGATTCAATCTCGGGCTAGATTCCATAAAGGTAAACCTTCTGATATAGTTTCATGAAGATTGGAACACAACTATGCACTTTAATACATTCTAAGTTTTATTGCTATTTTTCGCCCTGGCGGCCATCTTGTTTAGTGGAGCGGAACAGCTTTAAAGGCCTGGATTTTGTTCTATTATTTTGACCCCCCCAAACTAATCCCCTCCAGTAAACAAGTGATAAGAAAATCAAAGGCACCTCCTAATTAGGGGCCATAAAACAATGCAGTGCTGAAATCACTGCCTGCCTGAGGGGCCCCAGTGGGATAAATTCATGCATCAGTCAAAATGTAAGAGATCAGAACAATATATTCTATAATTTGTAAAATATAATTGGCTGATTATCAGTTAAAGAATACTCAAATATTGATTTAAAAAGAAAGAAAGAAAAAGAAAATAAAGAAAGAATAGAAAAAGAGAAAACAGAAAAAAATGCTAAAAAAAAAAGAATAAAAAAAAAGAAAACAGAAAAAAAAGCTAAAAAAAAAAAAGAATAAAAAAAAAAAAGAATTTTTCATGTATTATCACTTAGTAACTACTTTATTTTATTATTTTTTTGTATATTTTTGATATGTTATTTTCAATTTTACTTTCTTAAATTTTATTTACTTATTTTTATCTATTTTCTTTTTATCTGTTTTTTTTTTTTTTTTTTTTTATATTTTTTGTGAAGTAAGTCAAGTGCTCAGTAATTCAATACATTAGCCATTATTATAATCTCACAAGAAAATATGCAAGATTTGAAGATAAAAGTTTGTTTCAAGGATCATTTCAGAGACCCAAAAGACTTCAGTTTAATTGAATTGCGAAACCTGTGTTTTGAGCAGTTTGGTGACATTATACATTTTTTGACACCTTTTGAAACTGTGAATTGGTCAAAGTTCATTTGTTTTTACAAGAACTGACACTGTAGTTTTGTTTGTTATAGACTGTGATTTGTCAATTATGGATTTGCGATCATTATCAATATTTTGTTTCCACAGAGTATATAATTTTATTTTCGCTTCTCTAATAATGGATTTTGATTGTGAAAAGGGATAGATGTGAACTTAAGATTTTGTAAACATTACTAGAATATATGTATCAAAAATGTTTTTCTACATCTAACGTTGAAATTGAATCACGGTGTCTCTGTTATTGATTTGCCCCATTTTGGGCCTCCCAAAGAGACTGCTGGGGCACTGGTCTAGAGAAGACAGGCTAGCCAGAGGAGGCTGTTTACTGGATTAGATAAGGATTACATAACTTACTAATGACAAAAATCCAGGTCTTTAAGAATTTCGTTTTAGGACAATGAGTCAAACAGTTCTTTGAAATTAATTTGAAATCGATCATTGGCTTGAGAGGACATATCATTTAAATGTGTTTTTTTGGTTTTGTTTTTTTATCATTAGCTTTTCCGGCCATATTGTTCAGCTGAGCGGAACCATTTAAGCAGGTTTTGGTGCAGGGCTACAAGAGAAACATTGGTGTGAAATTATTTTGAAATTGGCTTACTGGTCTAGGAGGAGATGCCGTTTGAAGAAATTGTTGACGACGGATGGATGGACATACAGACAGACAAATATCAGTCGCAATAGCTCACCTTGAGCTTTTTGTGCTCAGATGAGCAAAATACTGATAAAAGTGTTGCAGTTGCAACTTACGTACAGTGCATTCACATGGTTGTTTTGGTGGCGGGGGAGGGGGAGAACGTCTCCTTCTTCGCCAAAGCCAGCCATCAGAGTCTTGCACGATTAAGGCGCATATCACCAGAATCAGGAGCCAACTGATCGATTTCATCTTGAAAACTGTTGGAAACTACTCTGAAAACAACACAAAAGGATAAAACATAATTCCTTAGAAATACGCATCATTTCTTTGCGTTTTAACAAAGTATGGCTTTGACAGCTAGCTGAAATAGTGTGGTTGTGAAGTTACACATTTTACATCCTCAGTTTAGGTTAGTATGTGACATATTAGCACGAACAAAAGGCTATTTCGGACCAAAAGTGCTGAGAAGTATAAGTTTAATATGTAGAAGGTAAGAAGTGCATGCATAGTATTTAAGTCGTAGGAAGTCGGGGATTGGTAAAATATGCCGTCAACGGCTATCCTAAGATTAGCGAAGAATCGACCAGCGAGATTTGGAAATACAATCTTAAATTAATTGAAGAAACAATACTGGATTAAACCAAACTATCTTTTTATAGCAATGAAAAGATTCTTGCAGGCTCAACATTGTCTACTAATTGTTTCATTGTTCAACATTGTCTAATAATTGTTTCAAACTGTTGATTCGGAAGAACCTGGCATGCATACTACGAAGTATGTGCATTATAGAAAGAAACTGCTTAACGGTTAAAGGTTTCCTGGCAAGAATTGCACAAATGCTGACTTCCACCCTTCAAAAAACGTGTGTTATGAAGTACTGGCGTTCTGAGTCGAGCTGAAGAATTATTCACTTCTTCCTTACGATCAGTTCTATAAAGTGGCTGCTACTCACGGTGAATGTTTGATAGAATTGTGTTTACTAATGACAGCAGCATCCCATAATGTTCGCTACTTATTGTGACGAGTGGTTTATATGCAGGGTTCAAGGTTAGGTTCTCCCGTACATCAGCGTAGTGCAGGGTATATTTTCTGGTCCTTTGGGATCATTGAGCTCTTTTCAGTTATTTTGAAAATAGAGTTCCGCTTAAGCAGGTGCTATGGGGGGGGGGGGGGGGGCGTGGCTGGTGTCGCAAATTTCATTACTGGTAACGATCAGACTCAGTTAAACCGAGTTTGCTATTTCATGTTCTTTGATGTTTTCCTTGCGTCCAAAGGATCTTACTATCCCGAACTTATTTTTCTTCACTAAAGCTGGTGATTGTGCTGTTTGGCGGCCGTTAAACGTCTCCCTATTCATCATCATAGCGCAGATTATATTTTCTGGTTCTTTGGGATCATTGAGTTCATTTGAGGTAATTTGAAAATAGAGTTCCGCTTTAGCCGGTGCTTTGGGGCGTGGCTGGTGTCGCACTTTCATTACTGGTCATGAACAACTCAGTTAAACCGAGTCTGCTATTTTCTGTTCTTTGATGTATTCCCTGCGTCCAAAGAATCTTACTATTCAGAAATTATTCAATAGCCTTGTAAGGAATTCCTCACCGAAAGAGGGCTTGATAGAATGCTATTTATTAACGACAACAGCATCCCATAATGTTCGCTACTTATTATGACGAGTGATTTTTAAGCAGGTTTTGATATCTGTGTAAGGAATTTTATTATAGAAATGTTACTTGTATGAGCTGAAATTCTATATTCGTTTGTTCAGGTAAGTGATTATATTTCAAAAAAGATATCCAGAAGAAGATTGTTCCTTCTCCAGCGATCGTTCAAAGACCGAAGAACAGACACGGAATAAGAGATGATTCAATCTGTATTTCTGGACAGCTTAATATGATCCGACCTTAAATCAAAAGGTTTGAGTAGTGGCATTGTCAGAAGAACAAACACGGAATAAGGAAAGGTGATAAAATCTGTATTTCTGGACTGCTTAATATGATCCGACCTTAAATCAAATGCTTTGAGTATTGGAATTGTCAGATAATCTGTTGTATTATAGTTTTCGGGCGAAACAGCACAAGCAGACCCAGCTGTGTTTGAATCATCTGTTGCATAAAGTCTCTTAGCTGACAAAATCAGACAGCAACTCATGCTATTTAGGTCGAAATATAAGAGGGTTAGTTGAGATTTAACAGTTTGCAAAAAAACTGTATTTGACATATTCGAGGGGTGTTTGAAAAGTTTTGCAAATGGCTTAATTTCTTAGTAACCACCATAAAGACAAAACTACTGACAGCAAAAAACACACAAAGCTATATTTTTCCCACAGAAGTTTGCAAAAGCGATATATTAAAAAAAACTAGAAATGTGTCCGTAGGACACGGATGCCCCCGCCTAGTGCCCTAAGTAAGATGGCGCCTTGTTTAAGGTACTGGCACTTGTAGCATAACTAGGTTCACAAAGGCAGACTTCTGTGGTACATGTTTTATTGTTTTCCTTGGGCAGATGTTTTGTGCTTCTTGGATCAAGAGAAGTGTGTAGGTGTATGTGTGGGTGGGTGTGTCATTACTGATGAGTTAAAACTTTCTGTATCTTATCACAGAAATGGATGCCATGCAACTTTCCAAAAGAAATAGCCCGGAAACAAGTAACTTTTCAAAAACTAACAAACGAAAACCATTATTGTATGAAATGAAGTCAGAAAAGGGCCATAACTCCCACAATAATTGACGGATTTTACCAAACATCGAACTTGACCTGTATTTTATGATTATATACCTGTGTATACAATATAAATTCAATACACCAATGCCTTCAAAAGATATCGAACGGAAACCATTTTTTTCACACAAAATAAAGTCGAAAAAGGGTCATAACTCCCACAATAATCGACGGATTTTGCCCAACATCGAACTTGACCTGTATTTTATGATTATATACCTGAGTTTCAAATATGAATTCAATACACCAATGCTTTCAAAAGATATCGAACGGAAACCATTTTTTTCATACAAAATAAAGTCAAAAAAGGGCCATAACTCCCACAATAATTGTCGGATTTTACCCAACATCGAACTTGACCTGTATTTTATGATTATATACCTTTGTATAAAATATGACTTCAATACACCAATGCTTTCAAAAGATATCGAACGGAAACCATTTTTTCATGCAAAATTAAGTCTAAAAAGGGCCATAACTCCCACAATAATTGACGGATTTTACCCAACATCGAACTTGACCTGTATTTTATGATTATATAGCTGTGTATGAAATATGAATTTTAATACACCAATGCTTTCAAAAGATATTGAACGGAAACCAGTTCGTCCGGGACGTACGCTATGTATGTACGTACGGACAGCGGTGATACTATATGCCCCCCCCCCAAAAAAAAAAAAAAAAACGCGCTTTTAACTTCTTTTAAAGAGGTATACCCTACAGGCACTGCAGAATTGTACTTTATTAGGCCGTAGTTAATATATAAGCAGTCTTTAATATTTTTAATCTTTGTTGCTTAAAGAAAATGCCCAGATAGTATTGTCCTGTAAATATCGCGGAAATTATATTGAATCTAAGTTCCATACTCTCCCGTAAATAGTTTTCTTCATGTCCGTCCGTCCGTCTGTCCGTCCTTCCATCCGTCCGTCCTTCCGTCTGGAGCCATAACTAAGTGACCACTGGACGGAATTTCATTAAAGTTAAAATAAATATATACACTGTAACGCGCTGATGCACGTGAAGTTTCATCAGACTGGCTTCAGTAGTGCATGAGTTATTGCCTTTTAATGGACTTAAAATCAATAAAATGAGTCATAACTAAGTTTACAATTATCAAAACTTAATGAAACTTAAACTGAATATGTATCACCAAAACACGGCTACTCACATAAAGTTTTGTCAGAAGGGGATCAGTAATGCATGAGTTATTGTCTGTTAATGGACTTAAAATCAATAAAATGAGTCATAACTAAGTAACCAATTATTAAAACTTCATGAAACCTTAACTGAATATGTATCAACATATCTAGGTTATGCACATAAATTTCGTCACAAAGGCATCAGTAGTGCATGAGTTATTGCCCTTGAATCAATTTAATGTTGACAAATTCAGCCATATTTAAGTAATCAATATATAGAATTCTATGAAACCTTTACTAAATATGTATCACCATATCACATTAGTGCACCTTATGTTTTGTCAGAATTGCCTCAATAAGCAATGAGTTATTGCCCTTGAACTGGTTAAAAATCATCAAATCGACTCCTAACTAAGCTTAAAATAATTATTTATTGTTATGACAGAGCAAGGCACATTATATTTTGTCAAATGGCTCCAGTAGTGCATGATTTAATGCCCTTGAATGGATTTAAAATCCACAAATTAGCCATAGCTAAGGTATTGGTGAACAAAATTTCTTGAGACTGAATTGAAAATGTATCATCATAGTGCAGTGATGCTGAGACAAGTGTTTAACAACAGATTCAGCTTATGCCTCACTTATCCCAGAGTAATTGCCCTTGATTTTATTTACAATCCACAAGTTCAGCCGTAACTAAGTAACCAGTGAACGAGATTTTATGTAACTTAAAAGAAATCATAAACAAATAGGGCCACTTCGGCGGGGGATATAAATTCACCAAATTTGCTTGTAATAGCAACTTCTCCCGTTCTACTAAAGGTATAATGATTTTGTAATGAAAACAAGTCTATTAGTAATCGAAATCTTGTCAGCAAGAGCCTTTGTACGGATCAACTAAAATCTGTTGATATATTCAAATTAACGCAAAATGTGAAACTGCTACAATCTTTCAAAAAAGACGTTGACGTCGATTTTAATAGCGTCATAAGAACTTCGCATTGCTTTGCAAGAAATGAATCGATATCAGTTGTCAACCTTCTAACTTTTGTATGGATTATGTAAGCAACGACAGACAAGCAGTTGAGAAAAACATATTTTATATTTACAAATATATTTGAATTTAGGGCCTAACACTGAAAAGATTTTATATGTGAAATTAGCCCAGTGGTATGACTGGGACCTAATAAAATGCAGTGTAAGTAAGAAAACAGGCCTTTGAAAAGTGTTTGATATCACTGTAACCACCAAAACAAGTGCTTTCAGTACATGCATAGCATTTGTACCCAGCATGCCTCTAAACAAAGTTATGAGGCCATTAGAAAATCTTTTAGAACGCCCCTCGTATTTTGGAATTCCTATAAGGTTATGGAGGCGTAGAGAACCGCTTGTTTTGTTTGAAATCACTTGCCAATGTTTTGTGCCACTGCCTTTGGTTTTCCCACAGTAGTAAGGCTGTAAAACGTATTGTCCAATTGATCCATAGCTGACTGTATTTTTCTTTGAAGTTGCCAGTACTGAGAAGTTCTGGTAACTGTACAGTTATCATATACAGTTTTGGATAGACCAATCATTACAGAGCTCCTATTAAACAAACTTTCTGTTTCAGTAAACTCTGCTGTTTTCCTTTTGACCACAGAAATATTTAGTAAGGGTATTCATTTGACTCCCCTCGCTTAAATTAGTCTCCACAATATATGCTATATAAAAATAATCCATTAAATCATATGATTGCATTAGATTGACCTCAGAGGCTATTGATGGTACCAACTTTTTGTGCAGAAATGAGAACTGAATTAAGATCACAGTAAAGTTTTCGTAAGCAACTCTGCCATTTTCAATTTTGCATCCCTTCTCAATGGGGGAAAACTCTTGAAAGCAGGAATCCTTTAGGAGCAAATTCTTTTTTTTAAGAATAGACCACTGGGAAGACCTACCTCATCCAGATAAACAATTTGTTCCTTTTGCAAATGAAAGAAAAACTTTGTGTGTACCCATACATTTTAAAGCATATGTTGTAGGTACTCACCAATTAGGTGAGTCTCTACAACATATGTTTTAGTAGAAAAAATGTTAGAATTAACCACTGAAACTTGTTGGAATAGTGTGCTTAGGTAACTGACCTTCCCTACATGACCATAGCTGTTTACCGAGGACGTTAAGCATCAAATCAATAAATCAATCAAGTCAGCAAAATTTGGAAAACTCAGTTCAAATGGAATGATCTGTAAGTATGTTTTTACTAAATTTTGGGTGGAGCTAAATGATTTTTCTCTCATTTTTGAGGCAATATTTAATTGTTAAATCCCCTAACTAGCCAATTCATTTTTTCTTTCTTGCAAACCCTAAGACAGAGATTTATTTTTATAAAAAATACACCAGCAACCCAACCCCCAACTCCAGAATATCATCTGGTCGGTCCCTAAACGAAAGCTAGAATGTACGGGTTGCCTATTATGTATGCATATCGATATCCGCAGGTCGTCATTTATAGAGGCGCTACCGACGAAACACTGATTAAAAGTATGGAATACTGAATCCTTTTAAGTTTCCATTAGCCTCTGATATAGGAGCCCCGGTAGCTCAGTGGGTTAAGCGCTGGCCTGCTGATCTAGCGGTCCCGGGTTCGAGCCCCGCTGTAGGCGGGGATCTTTTCAATCGTAAACGGGGTTCCATTGCACACAGCCGTTCATTATCATCCACCCATCGTCCTGATATGACTGAAATACTGTTGAAAAGGACGTAAAATCGCAAGTCATCCATCAATCCATAGCCTCTGATATATCACGCTATATTAAAGGATGACATCAACATGAAGGTAGTAAAACAATGAGAACCTCCTTTTTCAATCAAAGAAAGGTAAATGTTATACAGCTACCTTGAAATATCGTCAACTCTGAAGGTAATTATAAGCAGACAGAGATATTTTTGTAATAGAAGTTTTAAGAAATAGTTTTATCGTAAATCGTTGAGTACATACCCGAACCAAGGACAGCGAAGGATAGATATCTGATGTGCTTCGTTAGTCTCTATTTATATAGACTTCTGACCTTGGTTGACATTACGATTGGTGTAGTGCCAAATGTTTATTGCTTAAGAGATGGAATGACGTTATAATGCCATCATTAATCAAACACTCAGGCCAGAAATGGTTTGTCTATTGTGGACGTACTGTCTCGCAGAACAGGAAGATTAAAATATACTGAGCAAAAAAGTGAATACGCTACATTTTAATTCCCGTCAAAAAGAATAAAAAATGTATTTACATTGTATAAAATCATGTCGATACATGAGGAAGTCTATCCGGCTAGCTTACATTAATGGAGCACTACAAATCGCATGGTTTATCGGACGGTTTACGTATACAAGACACTATCGTGCTCATTCAGCTGTACATGAGGTATTACACTGGATTGATTGATTGATTGTTTTGGGTTTAATGGCCCTTTGAGACAGTATTTCAGTCTATTTCGGGCCGTCTGAGAAAGAAAAGAAATGATAGACGAGAGAAAAAATGTCCAAACAACCCGCAACCACTGCAAGCACAGTAGGCCCTTGCCCTACAATGATCCAAATCAGAAGGACGCCCCGGCACTGGAAGTTACACACAGCACCATCGCACCACCCGACCACCCCCTATTACACTGGAAAAACATTGAAACGATTGCTAGTATGTAAGAAAACCGAAAAAACACTTTGTCAGTCTAATGGATCCGAATTATATGCCACGCTTGTCAAAAACGGATAGAGAATGTGTAGGTGGCATGCTGCTAAGTGGATCAACGTAATTTAATGTCGCGCAAAGACTTCGGGTCCATAGAACGACGGTACCAAGGTTGTGGCTTCACTTCAACACAGTCTATATCGGGCTGTCTCCCAGACAGGGAGAAAGAGGAGAAATGATAGAAGAGAGAAAAAATGTCCAAACAACCCCACCTACTGCAAGCACAATAGGCCCTTGCCCTACGATGTTCCAAATCAGCAGGACGCCCCGGCACTGGAAGTTACACACAGCACCATCGCAACACCCGACCACCCCCCTGGGACTACTAATGGCCGCCCTCGATCGGGTCAACAGCGTGAAACAACGCCGCGACCAGATCATTTTATACTACCTACTTATCTCGACAAAAGAGAGTGGTGGTCGGACGATGGTAATGGTTATAACATCCAGTGCAAGGGCGTCATACTATTTTGGATAAAATTGGAGCAAGGCCTATTGTGCTTGCATTATGTGGGGGTTGTTTGGATATTTTTTTCTCTAGTCTATCATTCTCTTTTATTTCTCTCCCTCTCTAGGAGACCGCCTGATGTAGACTAAAATACTGTCTAAAAGATTTGTTAAACCCCAAAAAACAACCAACCAACCCCCAGAACGTTTTCGCCCGGCAAATTTAAAGGCAAGAACACACAATCTGGACGTAGGGTTAAGTGCACAGACATTCCGAAATCGTCTTAGATCTATTGGGCATAAGAGGCAAGCGCCCTTACAGATTTCTTTACTTGACATTAAATCAGAAGAAACGACGTTTAAATTGGGTACGTAATCATGCATGTTTGCCCAAGTATCAATGGCGTCGTGTTGTATTCAGAGACGGATCTCGTTTCGAGCTTCGTAGGGTAGACGTTAGACGTCGAATGTATAGAAGGGCGAACGTTTTGTGTTGAATGAAGAGACGCGTTTGGTGGGGACATGTAATGCTATGGGGCGGAATTGCCACAAAACTGACCGTGTTTTCATAAATGGAACCCTTGCCGGTCAGTAATACCGGAATGAAATTCTGTGATGTCATGCGGTTCCGTTTATTCGCGCACATTGTGGAATGTTTCAGCACGATAACACACGACCCCATGTTGCCCGTGCGTGTATGGACATTCTACAACAGCATAATATCGACGTTCTTCCATGACTAGCTTTAATACCAGACATGTCGCCGATCGAACATATCTAGGAGTTGTTGGATAGAGGTATACGTCGTCGAGGTCGACAGTCACAGACGCTTCATTAGTCACGCGTAGAATTGACGGAAAAGTTGAGGATTCCTCAACGGACATTAGGACGCTTTACTTCCATGCGCCGTCGTAGTGAAGCAGTAATTGCTGCGCTTGGTGGTTTTGCTCGCTATTGAATTTGCGTTTCAATATTTCAGACACTTCAGTTGTTCCATGGCAGCTGGTAATTTATTGCAACGCGTGACTGTTATGAATTCATGTGCTGAGCCAAGAAGAGAATGACCTGACCCTTTTTTGATAGTACAACTTATTTTTATGGAATAAACTTTTGAGATAACATCTGAAATTAAATATGAGTATAGCGTTTTGTTCAGTATACAAAAGGGTCATTGTCTTGCAATTGATCTTTTATTTATTTATAGCTATTTTATTGCATGGGAAGAGACAATGTCTGAGTTAAGTAGATGTTTGCTAGGAAATTCTTTATCACTCATAGTTTCCGTGTCATCATTTTGTTTTTATTTATGGGCCCCCGTGCGCTGTCGTTGGTTGGTTGTGACATTGTGTAACGTCCACGGTAAATAGCTATGGTCATGTCGGGACGGTCAGTTTCACCTAACCACACTATTACTGGACAGGCTTAGTTTGTCTATGTTCTTTGGCGGTTTGGTCACCTGTTTTGCTACCTAATCTGCCCTTTTCAGTTGTGTTTTGTAAGTTAAAAATAAAATAGATAAAAATAGATGTTGATGCTGTTTTTGATTAGGGTAGCTGAATGACCACCTGTCTGGGACAGATTCTCATTCGGTTTACCGTGCGTGTCTTTCATGAACTTGTGTCATTTTTTCCGTGTATGTGTGCTTCTTTCCCTATTGGTTTTGAGAGCGGATGCGCAATTTGATTGTATTAATTCCTGATCATTTCCTATCTTTTTACTTTAGAGCTTCTAAGCGTTTAACCAGTACTAGCTGCACTTACTTTCACCAGTAACTGACAACTGCCCTTCTTGAATCGACGGAAGGCTGGACCAGAACCTCTGATATATAAGTTAGACGCCCTACCGAATGCGCTACGCGGCCTGGCCCGTGGGCTGTGGCAAAGAGCGCTAGCCCACTGGACAGACAACCTTGAATCAACCTTTTTCAACGTCACGACGTTGAATCAAGTATATGTACCAATTGGGAGCCGAGTCTTAAAAATTAGTGGCACAGAATATTATTATTAGGTAGATGCTTGCTAAGAAATTGTTAATCAGTCATACTTTAGGTTTCTTCAGTATTTTTATAGGCTTCCGTGGGCTTGTGGATAAGAGCCCTCCTGACCTTTAAACATTAGGACTGTCACCGCTGTTGGTTCCAACCTCGGCCAGCGCACTAGTTAGAATCCTAAGTTTTGCTTACGGAAGGTCAAGTGTGCTTACTCCAGGAGCTTGGGTGGTCGTGGTAGGATGATTGTGTTGGGGAACTTTCAGTCCCTACTAATTCGGATAAGGCCCTACTGCGCTTCCAGTAGGTGCAGGACAGTTCGAACAGTTTTTCTCTTATTTCCCCTTCTATCCAGGAGACGGCTCGATATAGACTGAAGTACTAGAATTTATAAGGACCGTAAAGCCCATATAAACAATATCCTTATGATTTTGTATTAGTTAAAACGAGATGTGTGTCCATTTATGATGAGAAGGTATACTTTCAAGGGAAGCGACCCTTCCAATTACATTTGAGTCACATCATGAGATTTCCAACAATGTGACATAGGTGGCAAGCTCCGATCGCACTTCACATAAGTGCACTCTGATCAGAGCCCTCGCTTGTTATATCACATAAGTGCACTCTGATCAGAGCCCTCGCTTGTTATATCAGTCATCTACGGACGTGGCCCAAACCAATTATCCAACAGCGAGGACTCTGGTTACCATGTGCTTTAAAAGTATGATGTGAACATCAATTGACAAAATTGCCACATTGTTGGAAATCACATGACATGGCTCATTTCCGTTTCTTCGCTCAGTGCGTTAACTCTTAAATGAAAGTGGGGGTGGTCGGGTCGGGCGATTATTTTCTGCAGTGGTAATTTTCAGTGCCGGGGCGTCCTACAATCTTAGATCATAGTAGGGCCGGGGCTGGGCTTGCAATATATTTTCTCTCGCTATCCTATCTAACCAATGTAACCATATAACCAATGAGGAGGTTCGCAGGAAGATCCAAGAAGCCATTGGAGAATATGATGAACTCCTGACGCTGGTCAAGAAACGGAAACTAAGGTGGTTTGGCCACGTCTCAAGGTCTTCTGGTTTAGCAAAGACAATTCTTCAGGGCACAGTGAAAGGAAAAAGAAGAAGAGGTAGACAGAAGAAGAGGTGGGAAGACAATATCAAGGAGTGAACTGGAATGGATTTTGCCAGCTCAACTAGGGCAGCTGAAGACAGGACAAGGTGGAAAGGGGTTGTTTTGAAGTCAGCTGTGGTGCCCCAACGACCTAGTAAGGTAACGGGATAGAATAGAATCCTATCTCCCCTATCATATCTCTTTTAGCTTGCCTGAAAGAAACTTCGGAAAGAGCTATCGTTGTCACCCTGGCGTCCGGGAAAGACCTATATCTCTTTAGCCCATGGATTCTTTTTATACTTGCACTGTAGTTAGATATTGGTCCAAAGTTTTACAATAAACCACTACTACCCCACGCAGTGACCTTGATGCCAAGGTCATGGAGTTTTTGGACTGGATGGTTTGAATAAAATGCTTTAAATCCAAATAAGTCCTTAAAGGTAGGTTCCTGTACTAGCGATAACAATTATGTCCACAAAATAATTTCGTCTTTTTCTGAGCAGTATTGAATTCTCTTATTTTTCTGAATTTGTTGCTACTGAGAAACTCGTCAGATGTTGAAGAAAATAGTCGTTTTCCCTTTTGCTTTATTTTCTTGCGTTGGAATTCCAGTTCTAAAAATAACTATGTTTATTATGTCTATAAGTGCGCGATTTCTGATGCCGCGATTTCTGATGCCATTCTCCAAAGGTCAATTTTCCCTTGTCGTGAGCTCTCCTAGAGGTCCTGGCATGGTGGATGGGTTAAAACTATCCCAAAATGCAATGCAGCATGACCTCAGCTGCGTTATATATTTTTGGCGCGAACTAAAAATAGCGCTAACTGGTGTGCGAAGCAGAGTTAGGAAATCCCTTGCAAAACAACTTTTCTAATATATTTTGATTTACAATTTTTAGTGAAAGTTATTCATTCCCGTTTTTAAGTGCTTTCCAACAACTTGGATGAAAGATCATTAAAATTATGATGCGTTCTAAAGTACAGGCACCTACCTTTAACCATGGATATTTGCTGTGTAGTTAGATATTGGTGCACAGTTTTCCAAGTTACCATCCCACCCTTTTACCTTTATGTCAAGGTCATGGACTTAGAAAATTGTCTTGATATAGAATATATACTTTGATAAAAAAAAATTAAGACCCATTTCTCCTGCAACCATTTCTCCTGAACCCATGGATAGATTCTTATGTTATTTGCACTGAAATTAGATATTTGTGATATTATTTTCAGAATACTATCCCGACCCCGCTCAGTGACCTTGACGTCAAGGTCATAGACATAGGAAATTTTGTTTTTTATTAAAGTTTTTTACTTGCGTACTGATTCATGATGTTTGGCAGAGATTTAGTTTACACCTAGCAAGTGTTAGATACGTGCTTGAGTTTGTACAAAATACACTATACCAACCCCACTGGGTGACCTTGAAGTCAAGGTCATCGGCGTAGAATTTTGTCTGAAAGATTCTAGTTAAAGTTTTATATTTATGACATAATTTTACAGTGCGAAAGTGATGGAGTCAGTTGATAAATGTAAGTGGTCAAAGTACCCAAATCGTAAGTCCGAACTCGTAAGTCCTTATAACATTGACACTAATGCATTGATACTAATACTTGGACTGATATTAGATAACGGTTCAGGGTTTTGATGCATTCTGCCTCCCGCTACCCCTCAAGGTCATTAACGTTGGAATTTCTTGTCAATTTACTTTTTAAAACTAAATTCTGAGATTTTTTTTTCATAAATGCGCTGACAATATGGACATGCTGGCCTGAAGTTTTATGCAGTGCAAGCTACACCACCATAGCGATGGGGGAACACCAATTCAGGCGAGCTATGCTGTGCTGTGAGACAGCTCGATATAGATTCAAATACTTGTCTATGGACAGCAATATAGGTGACCAAACCGCCAAAGACCATAGACAAGGCCATAGACAAGCGGACACAGCACAATATAACATCAGGGAACCGCAACAGAAGTTCCGCCTTGGGACCGCAAGTACCAAAAGAATCCATTCATGAGTTAAGGTGATATGGGTCTTTGAAAACTTTAACAAAACATCCAGTGTAGAAGAAAAAAATGCAGAATTTTAAAGTGCATGACGTTGACATCAAGGTCACTGAACTGGGTCTGTGAAATTTTGGACCATTATCTAACTACAGTGCAAATATCAAATCCATCCAGAGGTTAAGGAGATATTGGTTTTTTAAAAAAACTTTAAGCAAAACATCCAATCCCGACGCTGACGCCGACGAGGACAAAGACGCCGTCGCCAGGGTGACTACAATAGCTCTTTCTGTACCTTTGTTCATGCGAGCTAATTCAAGTTGGCTGGTTGGGGTTTCACGGCTCTTTGAGACAGTATTTGAACATCTTGTATACTTTGAGACTTCATAGTGGTTCACTGAGGCTGTACTTACAAAAGTTTAATCCAAAGCGTCTGTTGACGATTACGGACAAATGTCATATCCGAATCCATGCATGTGTAAGCAATCAGATACTTCGCATGAAGAGATTGGATTTAAACAACATTACAATGTTTTGCAATAATCTACTGATTAAATTACCTTTTAAGACTTCTTAAATTCTCATATAAAACATACAAAGAAGTCTCAGATACCGCATGAAACGCAGTAGAAATCGACTTTGCTTCTGTGAATGACTTTTGACGATAGCAAGGGCAGACAATTTAGCTATAATGCTAATAACATGACAACCATGCATGCAAACCGCCATGACTGGGCACCAAGTCATCATCACCATTGAAAAAATATCACATGATTTGAGTTTTAGTGAGAACTGCAGGTCTGCCTTTTTGCCAATTGAATTTGGGGGAAAAAAGCAAAAAAACATAGCAACGTCCAGCACCACGAAGCGTTTTCATTCGTCACATGAAACCACTGACTCAATCGGAAACCTTGCTCATTTTCGTCAGAATCTTATCATTCGTCAGTTTAGAAATTTTTATAGTTGACCAGTCCGTACACAGATTTCTATATCCAGCATCGGCGTTACTGTTTGACGACACCGTCATAGCTTCGGGCAGCCACCGGTGTCGCTATTAAATTTATCAAACAAGTTGAGGAAAAGGGCTAAAATGCAAGGCTTTGCCAAGCATTTTGTATCATTTGCACAACGCTTAAATAAATATTCAGTGACGTAAAAACTGGGAAAGATAGACCTGTGCAAACAGTGAAGACCCAGATCAGATTGCAGTTTGATCAGGGTCTACACTGATTGCCATTCCATATCCATCAGCTGGCAGTGGTCATACAGTTAAAATCAAAACATTCAAATATTAGGACAATTACAATAATTTCAGGCATATCAAAACTTACAGTATTTACGGTAATACAGAAATACAAATTTATGCAAGATGCTAAAATTTATCATATGACGGAAATAAGCGAGTTTGGAGTTCCGAGTTTCTGGTTGGCCTGGAGCACACAGGTCAGGGGTCAAGTGTGGAAAATCCGATAGTTCATCCTTACATTTACCTGGTCAGTCGATATAAAACTGCTTTTTCATGATTAAAAATCGTTGATATGATTGAAAATTGTTTTCAATTAAGAGAAAATGGATAGTCACATTATTTTAGCAAGATAGAATAGACAGGGAGTATTTGAAAATTGAAATATTAGTCAATATGTTGGTGTGTTACTGTTACGGGCCAACTCTCCTACCTTCCATTATCTACAATAGTAGATATGCGCATAGCTTCGTATATATTCAATCTCTGACAACTGCGTCAGGGAGTTAACTCTTTGGCTCAGTGGTTAGAGCATTGGACTATCACCCGGGAGTTCCGGGTTTGAATCCCAGCAAAGGTCGGGAATTTTTTAGCTATGCTTTGGTCCGTTTGTTGCGGCAGCAATGTCGTAAGATTACGCTGTGCGAATACCGTTTTTGGCATCAGTGACCTTTGACCTTCAACAACAAAATCTTGAGTTTGCACATGCGCAGTGCGAAACTCCGATGCTCGCTTATATCTATTCCACAATTATTGCATGAAAACGTCGACATTTTACCTTAAGAAAATGTGATGTTATTGTTGAATGAGTAAACAATTCTTATTCTTACCCATTTCCCCAGATCATAAATAAGTCTAAATTGACTTATCCCTAAATTCAGACTATTAACACGAACCGGCTTTAAATACTAAAATTGGGCTGAACAACCCGCCCAAAATCAGGCTGAAACAACCTGTTAGAAAAAGGGCCGTAGCAACCCTGAATCTTCAGGGAAAGAGGGACATAAATACTGTGGTTTACCTGAAGCATGGTCCCTGGAGCAGTGCATGTGTGGGGATTTTGATTGGCTGTCAAAATAGCCGGGGCAATGATAGCGACCTCAACTGTTGAACATAGTCACGGGGCGGGGGCTTTTAACTGGGATTTAATCAGACATTTGTCCCCACAGTGCCAGGCATCGTGCAGGGCAAAAAGTCAAAGTATCACCACCCCTCCCCCAGCCATATGGTAGCTGGATATTCAGACAGTCAAAGTAGGCCTATCGGCATGTCAAATCTGACAGCGACATGATCGTTAGCTTAGAAATCTATCTATCTATCTTCCTTTACGTCTAAACCCCCGAGGGGGACGTCAGACGGGTTCCGGCGAACCAAGTGCTGAAGAGGGTTAGCTGAAATAAAAGTATAGGAAAGTGTGTGAGATGAGTTTGTACAGTGTGATAAAGAGTGTTAGTATAGTTAAAAGATAAAAACAGAAATTGGTGTTTAGGGAGAGACATGGATCACCTGGCAGACAGAACCACTGAACTGCGCCAAGGTGGGAAGGACCGGTATGAAGGGTGGGAGGGCATTCCAATGGATGATAGTCCTAGAGAAAAATGTGAACCTGTAGTAGTCTTTATAAGTGGGGATTTGCCGATATGAAAGTGGATGGGTATGTCTTGATTGTCTAGTGTTATGAACAAGGTACTCAGATGCAGGAATGGCAACAAGGTCATATGTGACCTTGTACATCATTATAAGACGACAATCTATACGTCGTTGGTCTAGGGGGCGCCAATTTAGGTCCTTCAACATAGCAGTAACGCTGGATGTGTAATTATAATCTCTTGTCGCCCACCTGGCAGCCCGTCTTTGGACTGCTTCCACTTTATGTATATCAGTGGCAGTGTGGGGGGACCATACTGTTGAAGCGTACTCCAACTGGGGCCTTACTAATGTTTTATAAGCTACTGATTTCAGGTCCTTATTATGGACCCGAATGTTTCTTTTCAGAAATCCAAGAGTCTGGTTAGCGCTCTTGGTTATATTATCAATATGGGTACTCCATGTTAGGTCATCCGAAATGGTGACCCCGAGATATTTTGCAGATGAAACACTAGAAATGAAAATCACTACCTTAGCCTCCTTCGAAATGGGCAAATTTATTTGGGGACCCATTTCACGTTCGATTCTTGCAACTAATGAAACACTATCCAGCTCAGTATCATGTAAAAAGTACTTAGCCTGAATGGGGTTTTTAAGACGAGTGACGTGAAGGACCTGACATTTAGAGGGGTTGAAGTTCATATCCCACATCTTTTCCCATTGTGGTCCTTTTGGAGGACCTTGCCTTCGGATGGTGAGCTAAGAGCTAGGTACATTGCAGTATCATCTGCAAAGATGGGCTAGCCTAAATATGATTTGCATCGGAACTTCGATAAGAGTAAACAAGACTATTTACCGTCTTCTTTATTTCCTCCTAAGCATTGAAATCCAATTTTCATTCCTGATTTTATCACAGCTTCCGTAATCAAGTAAGGGAGGTAACTAGATCTATCAAATATTAACTGATTTCCGTTTCGCGAATACATGGATACCATTTGATTGGGTAAATAGTCTGATGCGAAAAATATCTTAGATGTCATTAAAACCGATATCTTTGCGATTCAATTTTATTTTTTGTATCTTTTCATAATCAAAATTGATAACGGCACATTTTTCAACGGTAGAATAAGGTTCCTGCTTCGATCGAGTCCGACTCCGTATTTTTTTCGGAAGTTGGCGACTTCCAAAAAAACTTTCATTCATACTGGAAACAGAACAGAATAGAACAGAACAGAACTCCTATCGGAAGGCAACCAAACAATCTGAAATTTGTTTAAACTTGTTTTGTAATTGAAATAAAAATAAGTAAAACTAGATGTTGATGCTTTTATTAGGGTAGCGGAATGTTTGGGAAGGAGCTGCTCATTCTGTTTACTGTGTGTGTCGGTCGTAAACTTTCCCTATTGATTTTGAGAGCGGAGTGTGGTATTTGATTGTTTTAATTCCTGATCATTGCCTATCGTTTTACTTTGCACTGTAGTAAGATACTGGTCTAAAGTTTTATAAAGAACCACCCCCATCCCACAGTGTCTTTGCTGCCAGGGTCATGGACTTAGAAATTTGTTATTTTGTTTGACCACATTGGATGTTTTGGTCAAAAAAAAATTGAATACCCGTATCACCTTAATTCATAAATGGATTCTTTTGATACTTGCATAGTAGTTAGATATTGGTCCAACGTTTTACAGAGTACCGACCCACCCCACTCAGTGACCGTGAGGTCAGATCATGGACTTACAAATTTGGGGTTTTGTTAAAGTATTATAATGGCATATGAATCCTTAATGCCTAGGACAGATATAGTTTATGCTTGAAATGATGTTAGATACTGGCTTGAGGTTTTAAAGAATACTTCGCCACCCCACTGGGTGACCTTGAAGAATTTTAACATAAAGCTTTTGTTTATAAAAACGCTGACAATACACGTACATGATTGCGTGAAGTTTTATGTAGTGCAAGCCATGCCCCCATAATGTCCTTCAAGGCAAGGTCACATTATAACAATGCTTGGGAGAAAGGCAAGCACGAGTTCAGGCGAGCTATGCTGTCTTGCATCAGCTCTTGTTTCCTTTAAGCGTAGACGTCGCCAAGAGAAGTAAACAGAAAGTCACAGAAGCTGTTTTTTTTTTTGCTTTGTAAAAGTGGTCGAAAAACATAGTAATGTATTCGTGTCCCAAAAATTCTTTTGTGTCAGTACGCTTTAACGCGGGTGTCAGTACGCTTTGGCACGGGCGAATCATTTCTGAACAGAAATTGATAAGGTTATAAAATGTTTATAGTTCGAAATAATACGGCAGTTGGCGGATGGTGCGCTTGGTTGGTTGATTGTTTTGGGTTTAACGAATCTTTTGAGACAGCATTTGAGTCTCCGAGTATCTCGAACCGTCTCCCAGAAGCGATTGAAAGAAACGTAATAGATAGGGTAGGTGAGACTTAAACCAGAAGTTTATGCTGACTTAGTCTATAAATTCAAAAACATTGTTAGTAGGGTCATTCAAAAACATTGTAAGTAGGGTCATTCAAAAACATTGTAAGTAGGGCCAAGTTTTCTGATCATTTCAGAAAAATTATCATACATGGACAAAACATAAATGTAATGTGACAGTCTGCATTTTAAGTGATTAACCCGATTATAGTTAATAACTTTGCTTCCCTCTTTAATTGAACGCCATTGGTCGGACCCGACATAGAGCTATTTAGTTTAGTTGGTTGTGACAAGAGATTATCATGTATGTTGCTTGGTCATTCGGGGTTCAACTGGTGGTTTGCTTTAGTTCCTGTGTTTCAGTGTGGTTGTATGACACCTCACGGATCTCCAGCTCTTGCAATACGTTGTTTCTGTTGAGTCCTTTTCTTTGATCATACGTCTTATCCGTGATTTTTTCCTGTGATGATTCATACAAGGCTTAGGGAACCTTCATGCGGACCAAAACAGCTAACTACATGTTTCGAACCACGGCAGACGGAGAGAGGGAGGATTTGGATCCAGTAAACTGGATGAAGCCCTCCCCCCAGCAGAATGTAATAAATTAATGCCCGTTACAGAATGTTAATCTTTGGCAAGCAAAACTTTGCATGAGCTTAGGTAACTGTCATGGTTTCTCTCCATTATCAGTAAAAATCAGTTTTACGCTAGTCCTAGCAGTTTACATAATACACAGTTACTGTGTCATTAGCATATAGTTAGCTTATTTGCCCTTGCTTTTTACACCTCTGACTTCTGTTGTGGTTCCTCACTGTTACATGTTCATATGTCCGATTGTCTACGATCTCTTATCAGTGTTGGTCACCTTATTAACTACCCTTTTTGTTTTCTGTTTTGTTTCGTAAATTAAAACAGAAAATAGGCAAAACTGGATGTTGCTACTGTTTTTAATTAGAATAGCTCGATGACCAACTGTTTAGGAAAGAGCTTCTCATTCGGTTTACCGTGCGTTTTTTCTCGAGAATTTTTGTCAATTTGTGTGTGTGCGTCTTCCCGTTTGGTTTTGAGGGCAGGATTTGGTATTTAGTTGTATTAATTCCTGATCACTTTCAATCTGCTTTAGGAAGTCCAAAGTAATTTTTTTTTTTTTTTTTTTTTTTTTAGTTATGTTTCATTTTGCAAAATAATACTTTTTTTTTTAATTATGTTTCATTTTGCACAATAATACATGATGATCATTCGGACAGATAACGTTGGAATGGAGCCTTCGAGACTGACAAGTAGTGCATAAACGCATTTCGCGCTTGTACTAATCAGACGGAGTACCTACCGTCGTTCTGATTTTTATTTTGTTTTAACATAATGTTAAAAACGTCTTTCTTTGTGCTTTTGTGTGGAATGATGATATAACATTCGACTGAAGTATTTGCTATTCAAGTAAGTAAATATAGTCAAGTAGCTCGTGAAGTTTTTAGTAGTCAAATTAATCTATTTCAACAGCCACTAGCACCGAATACCACGTGCTCCATATGCGAAAATGCCTTTTTATGTTCTCTTCCTTGCTCGGAAACCGTTAAGTATAATTGAGCCGCGACACGAGAAAACAAACAAATAGACATGTGTACCCAGCGCAAAGTCAGATCAGCCTCGGCATCCGCCAAGTCTAATCAGAATCTTCACTTTGTTCTTAAAGGGTAGCTAAAGGTCTAAGCTACCTCCACGCGGACACCGAAGACTCTGATCAGACTGGACGAATGCTCAGGCTGATCTGAGTCTTCGCTGGGCGTACATGCCACTTTGTTCGTTTTCTCGTGTAACGGCTCATATTCAAGGAAACATAAAGCGTAACAACAAGTTATAAATCGTAATTGACATTGTTGTCAATAAATTATAATTGTTGTGCAAACAAAACCGGTTCAGATACGCAACAGACATGCGACTTTATATTTAATCCGTAGAATCATATTTAACTAAAAGTTAAAACAGAAACATATATGAGGGTCTCCCAGCTGGGGTTAACTAAAGCCAGTTCTTCACATTTATCTCTCAACAAAACAATCGACCTTTATCCCCTTGAGGCATTCGATTTTATTTACCTGTTACCCCTTGTCCAATATTTTCTTGTTTCCCCGGCGCCTCGCTCGAAATGCCAGGGAGCCCCTCAGCAATTATTCGCCACAAAACAAAAGCGATTAAAAAGCTCTCTCTCTCATTTGATCACTTGGCTTCAAAAGCGAGATATCAAGGTGAATGGGTACACTTAAAAAGAAGCAACTCTAACGTTTTCTTGTTTACCTCCTTTCTAAATGGGGATTGCCTCTCTTCTAAACGGGGATCAACTCTTACATGAAAGAATATATTTCATTTAGAAAGGGTCACTTCGTCCGTGGAGGCAATCTTTGTAAATAGTCAACTCTCGCTATCTCAAACACTGATAACTAAAGAACCCTCATATCAAAGAACATAATTAGGACATATTTCAGATTTTGATTTAGATTTCAACTACTTTAAACTCAAACTAGTTATACCTCAAAGTAAATTTAATGGAACCAGAAAATTTACTTCGAGGTATCAGAAGTTTGGAATGCAATTCGACTTTGAGATATCGAGAGTTGACTGTATAGTGGAAACATATGGCAGTATACTCATACAGCTTACGTTATGAGCTGCGTAACGAGTAGGCAAACACTAAAATTGTCACGAAATGAATCGGATCGTCGACTATGTCGTTGAAATTATTTTAATCCTTTCAATCAGTAGAGCTACAGTTTTTAGGGTAACTGTGGTAATAAAACATTTACGGAAATTGTGGCTATGTCATGTACGGATTATTGGTAAATACCTCACGTGGCAGTTTTCACTGTAAAGTGTTGCCTGATTTTAAGGTGAATACCTACATGCTTAAATCGAGTCGCATGATTTAAAGGTGAGATGCATAGTATTTATATTCGTAAATCATTATTGAAAATTGAGACGTGGCCTTTTTAATTCAAAGACGAAGGATATTCTTAGTCCCTGGATTCAGTTTTAAGACCTGAGGGTTAAGCTTTTATTATATTTATTCAGAATAGTTTTGGCTAAGAATGAAAAATATGACTTTTGATTGATATGGTCTGATTAAATGTATTGACTAATTTTGTTGATAATGATCATGCTGCGCATGTATCGACTGATTTTGTTGATAATGATCATGCTGCGCATGGCATGTGTATATTAGGAAGTTTTGTAAATTACGGAAATAGGTTATAACACTGATGTTGGTTGCAATGGTGTGCGTCTATTTGACGTCGAGTGACGTCAGTTGCATTCATGTTATTCATGTGACGTCAGTTGCATTCATGTTATTGCGACGTCAGCACTTTTTATATTAGTTTTACGTTTACGTGGCCTATAGAAGTAGATAGATTTGTAATGGAACTAATTTAAATACTCGTGACGTCAAGTGACGTCATAGCATGCACGGCATTAAGGGTTTTTCCATATGTTATAATTGTAACATTTGGAGATCATGCGTTTGATTTGCCTTCACTAGATGACATATGGTATAACATGATTGGCGTCATGATGTCAGATCAGACGTAATGATCCCAAATGTATAAGCATCGCTTATTAAGCTATTCAAAGGATATATTCTATGGCAAATGGTCATACGCTTAGTTTAAAGAAATGAATTAATACATATGCGAGTTAGATTTTTGCTAAATCAATTTAATGTACAAAAGTCATTGTTTTGATCATTCATGTTTTATGTGGGGTATGTCATGGTGATACCTGTTGACGTCAGTATACTTCTTGACAATGTTTGACGTCAGATTCTTCGACGCACATGCGTGGTAGGATCTACGTTTCTTCATTGGCAGAAGTGGTAAGCACAGGCTTAGCTTTACATCGTGAGCGCGAGTTGTGTCTAGTTACCCGGCTGGCGTGTGCACGTTATGCTCGGCATTCGTCGAGGGCGTTGTATGGTATTTGCAAGACAGGCCCAAGTCCTACGTATTGTTATTATGTTGTTATAATACATTAAGTGTAAGTTTGTTATTTTTAGGCACTTCAAGTCCGGCAGTCAGCTGTTTGGGCTTAGAGCCACGTCTCACCTGGAGATTCTAAATATATCTCCAGGTTAATACTAACCCGGGTGGAGGCAGTTACAACGCCGCTTGTAAATATTTCCTAGCCAAGGCGGGAAGCACAAAATATAGGCGAAGTCGGCCGGTTACGTCGATGTGATTGCTGCGGAGGTGAAAGTGGGACAGTGTTCGTCCACTAAGGTGTTTCTTATAATTTATAGACTGGTCCCTGGTACGATCCAGGGAGCGACCAGTATATTAGTGCATGCGCGATATAAGTGGGTGTTTCCCATAATATATGGCCTGGCCCATGGTAGGATCCAGGGAGCGACCAGTATAACTCAGCCGGCATAAGGCCTTATTTTTTGTGAGCTCAGTTAACGTTTTTGTTCTTTGTATTTTCCTTTAGTTCATGGCGCTGAGCCGAGTACGGCGTTGACGTCAGACGGTAATCTATTTGCGTATCGTACGCTAATCGATTACAGATTTGAAACAAACACCTTACTTTGGCCAGCGACATGAACTGATAGGTGTTGTATAATATTGTAATTGTGACAGTTGTAAATTGTATTGTCTGTATATAGAATTTGCATTAACATATATATAAACTTCATAAATTCTAACGTTGTTAGAGTTTCCTTTATAATGTAATACACTGGTCGATAACCCTTTAACCGGAAGTCACCCTCAGCCGTCCTGGCGACGCATAAGGCTCAACACCCGTGTCAACCGTGTGTAAAACCTTCTGCGTAACATGGTGTCATAAGTAACGGGATTGGTTTCCGGTTAATATCTGCCAGTGTAAGACATTGACAATATATATGGAATCTAGGCACAATTTTGTCAGTCATTCTTTTTATTGACCTTCTGATTGTTCTTTTATAAGGTGACGTAAGGCTGTTTGCATTGATGTGAATTTCAGGTGTTCTTTTATAAGGTGACGTAAGGCTGTTTGCATTGATGTGAATTTCAGGAGAGCAATTTTGCCACTAAATTCTTCGTAAATGTAACCTACACTCAATTAAGGTCAACTATCCTTATTCCCTGCGTGATGAAGTGCGATAGCCCAAGCATTAATTTGTGATAAAATGTAACAGGTTGCGTATCTGAGTGGGGAAACTGAGGTATATAGACCTGAATTGTCTTGGCACGCATGATACATATTTAGTTTGAGGGTCCGTTTGAGTACCTTGGCACTGCTGTTGCATGACAATCTGTTAGTTAATTTAAACGTTTTGTACGTTATGTCGTAACCGTTACTGAGGTCCATTTATGTCCCGATTTAGTAACGTAGGTCACCCGTAACGTTGTATAATATCGTTACAATGAATTAAACCTAATAGCAGCATCTTAAGTTTGATTTACCGTGGGTATCTTATAAGGTTTTGTAATGTAAGACGTACAGTTGTCACGTCAGTGTTAATACGTTGCGTTACAAACGTAACGTTTGTATATCCGATACGCTAGATCAAGTTGGGCGTAATTGTAATGTGGGTTAGTTACGTCATCTAATTACGTCATTTGATACTGAAAAGTAGTTCTCGGCAAAGTCAGCTTCAGTTTATGACGTCATTTCCGGTCTGTTATGAACGTAACTTTAGTAGCTACGTCTAGATCGCGAGTACACTAATTAATCAACGTTTTAGTTGGATTAGTTCGTTATTATTATTGTTAACGTTTTAGTTAACGTGTGTGACTATAAGTGAACGTCGGTTTCACTTAAATTAACGTGAGCATTACGTTAAGCGCCATGGATCAGTTAGTTAAGACGGGAAAGGAGTTGGGTTATGAGGGGCAGGCTTTGCAAGAATTTGTGAAGCAACAGCAACAGACTGAGAGGGCAGAAAGGCACGCGGTAAGGGAACTTGATAAAGAGAGGATCGCAGCGGAGAAAGAGAGGATCGTGTAGGCCGAAAAAGATAGGCAAATTGAACTGGCTAGGATCGCAACGGAAGAAGCTAAGATTGCGGCGGATAGGGAAATCGAGATGGCGCGGATCGAAAGTATAGAGCGGCAAGCCGAGAAAAATAGGGAGGTTCGGTTGTCTCAAGTCGAAGGCGATAAGGAAGCGAAGTTGTCGAGCGAAGTTGAGTTAGAAACGTTGAAGTATATTTTGAATTGCAGCAACGCGAGTTAAAGAATCAGATAGAGTTGCAGAAATTTTTACCCATAAGTTGTGCGACTTGCACTTTAAAGTAAGACACAAGTCCACCATAATTTAAAGAGGAAAAACGGATCATGAATAAAGCCTCATCAGTTGAGAGTGTACAGCAACTAAAATAAAAATGCACCATCTCACAATAGTGTATATTTAATTCTATCTTTCTATCCTTGTTATGACCCCCTTCTTTTATGTATTTCAGCCAAAGGGGATGGAGGAGGCCAGTCATATTTCAGCATACCGGTGTTACCATTGTGTTTTCAATGGCAGTTTTGAACGTGTTAGCACGCATTCAGTAGACACACACGCAGACCAGCCTTTAAAATGCCTTTAAACTGTATGCTCAAAACATACAGGGTATCAAATATTTTAGAAAAATTGCTAATTAATTTCTGTTAACTTTAAAAATAGCACAGAAAACTGAGTCAAAACTTCATAAGTTGACACTTTGGCTTGCCCTTATATTTATAAAAATCAAAACACAGCCCAATGAACAGAAAAGTTTGGCGTAATTGTAATGTGGGTTAGTTACGTCATCTAATTACGTCATTTAATACTGAAAAGTAGTTCTCGGCAAAGTCAGCATCAGTTTATGACGTCATTTCCGGGATGTTATGAACGTAACTTTAGTAGCTACGTCTAGATCGCGAGTACACTAATTAATCAACGTTTTAGTTGGATTAGTTCTTTATTATTATTGTTAACGTTTTAGTTAACGTGTGTGACTATAAGTGAACGTCGGTTTCACTTAAGTTAACGTGAGCATTACGTTAAGCGCCATGGATCAGTTAGTTAAGACGGGATAGGAGTTAGGTTATGAGGGGCAGGCTTTGCAGGAATTTGTGAAGCAACAGCAACAGACTGAGAGGGCAGAAAGGCACGCGGTAAGGGAACTTGATAAAGAGAGGATCGCAGCGGAGAAAGAGAGGATCGCGCAGGCCTTAAAAGATAGGCAAATTGTATTGGCTAGGATCGTGACGGAAGAAGCTCAGATTGCGGCGGATAGGGAAATCGAGATGGCACGGATTGAAAGTATAGAGCGGCAAGCCGAGAAAGATGGGGAGGTTAGGTTGTCTCAAGTCGAAAGCGATAAGGAAGCGCAGTTGTCGAGCGAAGTTGAGTTAGAAAAGTTGTATATTTTGAATTGCAGCAACGCGAGTTAAAGAATCAGATAGAGTTGTAGAAATTTTTACCCATAAGTTGTGCGACTTGCACTTTAAAGTAAGTAAGACACAAGTCCACCATAATTTAAAGAGGATTTGGTTGGTTGGTTGATTTTATGCTTAACGTCCACGGTAAACAACTAAGGTCATGTCGGGACGGTCAGTCAACCTAACCACACTATTCCTGGGCAGGCTTAGACCTCCTAAGCGGTTAACCATTACTAAGTGCACATACTTTCGCCAGTAACTGACAACTGCCCCTCTTGAATTTAAAGAGGAAAAACGGATCATGAATAAAGCCTCTTCAGTTGAGAGTGTACAGCAACTAAAATAAAAATGCACCATCTCACAACAGTGTATATCGAATTCTAGCTTTCTTTCCTTGTTATGACCCCCTTCTTTTATGTATTTCAGCCAAAGGGGATGGAGGAGGCCAGTCATATTTCAGCATACCGGTGTTACCATTGTGTTTTCAATGGCAGTTTTGAAAGTGTTAGCACGCATTCAGTAGACACACACATAGACCAGCCTTTAAAATGCCTTTAAACTGTATGCTCAAAACATACAGGGTATCAAATATTTTAGAAAAATTGCTCATTAAATTCTGTTAACTTTAAAAATAGCACAGGAAACTGAGTAAAAACTTCATAAGTTGACACTTTGGCTTGCCCCTATATTATAAAAATCAAAACACAGCCCAATGAACAGAATTAGTTTTTGAATGGTGGTTCTTAACCTTCAAATTACGTGTGTCCCGTACGTAAGATTTTAAACAGATAACTTCTCAAATCTCAGTTTCAAAATTTTCTCATTTTCAAAACATTATGATTTTATACAACTGTCAAGATAGTGAGACAAAACAGGCAGAATTATCGTCTTTTCTGCTCTTGTCGCAAGCCAGTGACCTATATGGGGTTTAAAAATTCATAGGCTGAAAGATCAAAATTGTTTCTCACATAGAAATACAGTATCCCTCTGAGGACTTTATAATTTCAAGGGGCCCTTTGGTATTTTGAACTTGAATACAAAGCAGATATCCTTAGATGTTTAGAAGGCAAGGTTTTGTACTTGTACTTTTGTACGTGAAAATTCCATGTAAACAATACAGTATGTCATAATCTTACGTGGGACAGGATGTATTTTAGCATTAAAGTTTCGTTTACGTAATTCTCAGCTGGAAATTATATACATAACATGCAATAACAGATACAAACTAGAGCATGTGAGCAGGGGCTCACGTATACCCCCGGCCAGCACCACCGCCTAACAGTAACACTGCCACACTTAATACAAAACTTTAAAACAAATGATAATGAATGATAAGCAGAAGGAGGGTCAGATACTCTCTTACTGATACAATTAGTCATACCCAATGTTTGGCCTAAATATCAAAATCCTAGCTATTGTGATTCCTGAGACATCTGTGACAAAAATCAAATTGGAAAGAAAGAAAAAATGAACAAAAGAAGGGAATGATACATATATGGCGACTGATACTCTCTTACACAATATAACTAGTCACACCCAATATTTGTACCAAATTTTGAAATCCTAGCTGTATGGTTCCCGAGAAATCTTCGACAGAAATTAAATTGGGAGAGAAAGAAAAAAAAGAGGGAATGATAAGAAGATGGAGGCTGATGGTCTCTTATATGATACAACTAGTCATACCCAATGCTTGTAACAAATTTCAAAAACCTAAGTAAAGTGGTTCCTGAGAAGTCTTTGACAAAAAAAAATGGAGAGAAAGAAGAAATGGACAAACAAAGGGAACAATTAGCAGAAGGAGGCTGAAGTTCTCCGACACTAACAACTAGTTATACCAAACATTAGTACACAATTTCAAAATCCTAGCTGTAGTGGTTCCTGAGAAATCTGTGACAGAAAAAAAGGTTAATTTAATTGGATAGAAAGAAAAAATGGACAAACAAAGGAAATGTTTTCATACATATTACAACTAGTCATTACCAAGGTTTGTACTAAATTTCAAATACCCTTACTGTAGTAATTTCTGAGAAATCTCTGACAGAAATTTATTTGGAGAGAAAGAAATATGAACAAACAAAGAGAATGATAAGCAGCAGAAGGCCGATTCTCTCTTACACTGTGCAACTAGTTATACTAAACGTTTGTACCAAATTTCAAAATTCTACCTGTAGTGTTTCCTGAGAAATCTTTGACAAAAATTTAATTGGAGAGAAATCGGAGAAAGAAAAACTGGAAAACAAAGGGAATGATAAGCTGGATCAGGCCGATTCTCTCTTACACGGTACAACTAGTCATACTCAACGTTTCTACCAAATTTCAGATACCCTTACTGTAGAAATTTTTGAGATATCTTTGACAGAAAATTAATTTGAGAGAAAGAAAAAATGGACAAATATAGGGAATGATAAGCAGCAGGAGGCTGATTCTCTCTTACACCGTACAACTAGCCATACTCAATGTCTGTACCAAATTTCAAAATTCTAGCTGTAGTGGTTCCTGAGAAATCTTTGACAAAAATTTAATTGCAGAGAAAGAAAAACTGGACAAAAAAAGGAAATGATAAGCTGGATCTGGCCGATTCTCTCTTACACGGTACAACTAGTCATACCCAACGTTTCTACCAAAGTTCAGATACCCTTACTGTAGAAGTTTTTGAGATATCTTTTACAGAAAATTAATTGGAGAGAAAGAAACAATGGACAAATAAAGGGAATGAGAAGCAGCAGGAGGCTGATTCTCTCTTACACGGTACAGCTAGTCATACTCAACGTTTGTAGCAAATTTCAAAAGTTGCTGAAGTGGTTCCTGAGAAATCTGTGACAGAATTTTTTTAACACACACACACACAAACATATAAACGGAAAAACCAAAAACTATATACCCCCTATATACTTCGTATACCGGGGGTATAATTAATATACAAGGTTGATCTCAACAAACTTCTGAAAAATTTACCGTAGACCCGAACAATCTGTGTCTCATACGTACGATACTTTAGCTTTCAACTCTAAAGGTTAAAGTGAATGTTAAACTTTACAGTACCAAACAAGTAACATATCAAAATCTGTGCTACTAAAAAGAAAGAAAATCTAAGTTAAAACATGTTGTAAACCCTATTTTTTTAAAATTGCATCTTTGATAAATCTTACGTACGGGACAAAGCATAAATTTTGAAAATAAATATTTTGAAATGAAAAAAACTAGAGATAGAAGACATACCTTGTATTTATTTTATAGTCTATTTTGTATTGCATGAACAAATTAAATAGCTTGTGATGATATACTGGTTAACTCTTTTCAGAATCTGGTTGAGAAGCAGATTATTAGGTTTATAATTTTGCTGGCTTTCATATGTCAATACATGCATGTTTTATGGCAGATCAAAGGTCAAATATTGCAGGGGAAGCCACAATAAGTGCTTACCTGCAAAATAAAATGCTTTCCACTGGAATAGATGACCTGACTGAAACATGAAGTAACTTATTGAGTTGGAAACAAAAATCTTACGTATGGTACAGAAATGTTTTGTCCATAGTATTTTCTCATCAGTCCCTGCGACAATGATCTAGAAGCTTTTTATTTTTTTCTCTACCACCCTATATAATCCACAGAATGTAAAAGCCATGCTAATTTCTTAATAATAAATTGTTTAAATGAAATATCAATATTTTAGCTTGATTTTGATACTTTGCCTCAGAATGATCCTTTCTTAATCTTGCCTCAGAATGATCATTTCTTAATCTTAAAAAAATTTGTCCACTAGAAAAAGCCTCTTTAGCATGTAACCAGCATATAAAATGCTGCTTGTTCAAAAAATAAACCACCATTTAGCTTTGCCGTTGAAGTCATGAAATGCTTGTGAATGGTCTGTACGCATTGAACAAAATAAATCTTACGTATAGGAAGTTTCACCTGCCTTTAGTATTTCATAGCGCATAGCACATAGATAGTTTTCAATCATTGCCCAATTATTGACCATGTATGGCAGTGTATCTTTAATATTAAGCTATAATTTCTCTGCCAAGTGCCTGCCTCTCTCTGATTGCTGTCTGCCTTACGTACGGGACAGCCTTTGTTTAGGAAATTTGGGTATGTAACTACATTTATAAGCTTGTAGCAGGAAAAGATTTCCATCTTTAGCCAAGTTTATTGTCCCGAAGTCTGAAAAGGAGATATGAACGTGTAAAATAAATACAAAATATATAAAATCAAAGAATAACAATATATCAGTTAGTTCACAGGTTGTTTTCCAGTGCATTACCAAGTAACTGTAAAGGAGTACACGGCTATAATGTTTTTAAACGACTAGGTAGTCAGGGATATGCATACAATACATACCGGAAAGCTATATGCATCACTGCAACCGTAAAACATTACTGTATCACACTGCCACCTCTAATGAGGGATTTTAGTCATCCTAAAACAGAAAAATACATTTAAAAAGCAGTAAAAATATGGTTGGTCGCAAATTACAGCACTTTTGGCCATTTTTCACTGTTTGTATGCTAATAAAATTATTCAAAAATCTTCTGGACACCTGAATGTTATCTATGTTTTAAAACCCACTGTGTCCTTTGTAAAATCTTAGTTTTGCGAGTTCTGAAGCCATTTATGTTTATTTTGGGGACATGCAAAACCACACCTTAGCTTGCACAGGTCCATTTGTGACAAAAGCTGTAGATCAGCTGACTAACCCGCATTCCGTTTCCACTTTGGTACCTTGTTCCACTCTTTGACCAGGAGATGTCTAACGAAACACCGACGGGAACATCCCGTCTACATCAGCTGCAGTAGGGACTTCAAATACACAGAAAACGGACCCTTTCTTAGTCAATTTGGCAAAAACATGTTTTGCACACAACTACTGCACCCAGCAGTACCCCGACGACTGGATACACATACACTATTACGGCACTCAACAATTGGGACAGTGCCCCCCGACATTCGAAAATCGGCGTACAGAGATAAAATTGCAAATAAATTCGATGTCGCTGAAGAGAAATATGCCATACTTTGTTCATTTTATCTTTGTTGCATTAGCCAATGCTTGCAATCGTAAAATACAACAAATTGGACATTGAGATGGAGGAATCGACTGTGTAAACACACTTTCCACACGCGACGTAACAACATACAGAGTAAAATGGTGCACAATTCAGGTAATTTTGCCATTTGAGCGTTGTCATTTAACAAGGACAATAAAGAATAGGCGTTTTACAAGATCCACTTGGAAAATAATGTCAAAATGTAAAATAAAGATTACTTACTGCCTTAAACTATGCACAGATCAACAATGTGTCAAAATAAACTTGCCCTCGTGGATTGGTACAGCCCCCCACGAATGCATTTTCAGAGTACAGTGGTTCTTATCGGTGCTTAAGTAATTGCCAAAACAAGATTTGACATGTGACACTTGATTTAGGCCTTGTGACCTTGGTCTTTTGCAATCAAAATTTTGTGCACAAATCACCTTCTTAGTATGGTTTACCTTTCTGTGAAGTTTTTTTTCAATTCACTTCAGCGGTTTTTAGATATTGTGGACACACCATTTGTGAGAGAAGAGATGACATATGACCTTTGATTGGACCTTGACCTTGGTCGCTGCCTTAAAAAATGTGTGCACAACATAACTTCTTAATTTGGTTTACTTTTCTGTGAAATTTGATTATATTCGCTTCAGTGGTTTTTGAGATATTGAGGACACACGATTTGTAGGATACAAAACCTATGACTTTTAATTGTGACCTTGACCTTGGTCGTGGTAATCTACATTTTGTGCATGACATACCTTCTCGTTTTGGTTTACATTTCTGTGAAGTTGAATTGAATTTGCTTCAGCGTTTTTTTTAGTTATTGTGGACACAAAAATTGTAAGGGACAAACCTATGACCTTTGATTGTGACCTTTATTTTGTTATGGGAACCTAAATTTTGTGCGCGATACACTTTCTCATTGTGAGTTACTTTTCTATGAATTGTGATCAAATTCGCTTCAAGGGTTTGTGAGTTATCGCGTCAACGTACTTTGTAACGGACGGACAGACGGGCGGTGCGATTTTAATATGCCACCCGAAGTTCCTTCAGGGGCATAAAAAGAATCCTCTCCAGCTTTAGCTTCAGTACAAACTGCAACAAAGTAACTTTGGTGGTTTCTATTGCTTTTTTTTATCATTTTGTTACACTGACTTACAAAAATGCAACGTTGGAAGTTTTCTGCACCGTCTCCAGGATGTAAGAGAGAGAGGGGAGGGGAGAGAGAGACAGATAGGTAGGGGAGAGAAGCCCTGCTCGCTATCATTGATTGATCTGATGATCTTTACTTGCCATCATGTCAGTCTGTAGGTAAGAATCCATTTTCAGCGTTTTAATACCGAATATTCAAAGGACGGACTGAAGCGCGCTAGGTTTGACAGTCCGCGGGAACATAAACTGCCGCTTACATCAAGCAAAAATTACGTAATCTCTCGTTCATTTTCGTCAGAGTTTCCGTATGACTCCGTATAATTTTCCGAAGCCGCCTTCTTAATTAAGGTGATGTTAAGGTGTTGTACAGACGCACTTTTAAAGACACTCCTTGTTAAAGGAATGACGTGGACCTTAAATAGTTAAGTTCTTCCTCAAATTAAGGAATGATTGTGAACCTGGGCCCAGATGACTACATTTCTAAAAACTCATTTTTGTACTTTGCTAAAATATTAACACAAATTGATAACGACATACTGATCAATTCAAGAAAGAACAAGAGCCAGAGTCGCAGTTACAAATTCGTACAAGAAATCGGGATGTTATAAGACGTATGAAAAACTTGCATAGATATACTGTGTCTACTCCTCTGTCCTGTTTTCCAGTTATCAGTGTCAAAATGCCGTAAAAATGTTTCTTTTAATAGCTCGCAAATCGAATAATACAGGCGTTCTATTACTTAAATGTCTAAGCACCAGGTGTGTGCAACTATGGTTACGTACCGATGAGCCACTTGGGGAGCGTCCTTACGAGAACTGAAACAAAACAGAATAGAGTGAGTGAGTGAGTGATATGGATTTTACGGCACATCAGCACCAAAAGGGCTATTTCGCGCCGAAAACGCTATAAACGAAAACGCGTTATATGCATAAGGTCAGAATAGAATTAAATTTCTAAAGCAAGCCTAAGGACCGATAGTAATTGGCTCCAAAAAAGGTAACGTCTCGCCCTGCTTATAAGTAAATATTTTCTTGCAGAAAAGAAATTAATTCACGGTAATATAACACGTTTGAATATTTGTAATTGAATTGTTGATCTCGGTTTTTCCATTACTATATTCCTGTACACCTCGAAAAAGATTTTACGTGGAAGCATCTCAGCACTTGTAAATATAGTTGAGATGGCTTTGATAGGTTGCAAAGTCATTTCGCCGCAATAATCTATACACAGTGGCTCTCTATGCAAACACATATGAAAATTCTCCATAGATATAAAATCCATGCTATGCATCTAAGTAAAATGTTCAGAAAGCAGCAAAATAGATACAAGAAAGCCAGTGCATATGTTCCTGATATTGACCCATCAAACTCTATTTGACCATGAACTGCAACTACCCGAATTTTTTCATTGGACGGAAATTTGCACACGACCCCATTCAAACTTCTGTAATGTTGAGACATTATTATTTACCACATCAGTACTTATTTTTTATTTATCATTCATTCTTCCTGAAATTTGACGCCTGTCGTTAAATCTGTTTTCTGACTTACGAATAAAACACGATGACAGATTCTATAACGTCAAAACTTACGGACCTCCTGCGAGTGCGAAAGCTAACGGCATTAAGAAACGTCGCTTCAACGTTTGCTTTTGCGTTGCTGAAAGCGCTTGATTTGGATACAGTGTAGAACACTTTGAATATGTGAAAAAGCACATTAAAATATCATTTGGAGAGGTAAATCGAAATTTGCGACCATAAAACCGACGATTTGCCTTCCCAAATGACGGGGGTGGTTGGGTGGTGCGATGGTGCTGTGTGTAACTTCCAGTGCCGGGGCGTCCTACTGATTTGGAATATTGTAGGGAAAGGGCCTACTGTACTTGCAGTAGGTGCGGGTAGGGGTTGTTTGGACATTTTTTCTCTCGTCTATCATTTCTCCATTTTCTCCCTCTCTGGGAGATGGCCCGATATAGACCGAATTACTGTTTCAAGGGCCGTTAAACCCATAACAACCAACCAATCCCAAATGACGTATCAAGATCAGTTATCCCCTAAATAGTTCACTTGAGACGGCTCGGTATAGACTGAAATACTGTCAGAGAGCCTTTGAAACAAAACGACCAACCAATTTGCAGCTGTCTTCCTTTTCTTTTTCTTTTTGGGAGACGGTTCGTTATATTATAAACTGAAATACTGTCTCAAGGAGCTTTCAAACCCAAACCAATCAAGAAACGGTTTAACAACCTCCAGTGCCTCAGTTACACAGCCAGTGCTTTTGGGGCGTTACCTTAGATTTACCTATGTTACGTGTCGCGTTAAAACTGCCTGTCGCCAATACTTGAATCTGCCTATGCACTTTTGCAATCAAGACAGTACCATGTTCACTTCTCATTCTCTAGTTTTCTAGAAGTTTACAGATTGTTTGTGGCAGCGGGGAAGACGTAGGTCAGCCCTAACAGTGACTATTCTGATTAGTCGTTCTAGTTTGAACATCCCATAAGGTATAGTTTCCAGCGACGACGTCCAGGCCGGAAAGTGCAAACGTATCAGCTTATATTTAAAAGTGTCTGACATTTGCAATTTTACGAATTGCAATGAAGTAAAAAAATCTTCTTTTGAAAAACAATTCATGTAAACGCGTAGGCCTATTCAAGGTATTGTAAATTTAGGGCAGTGTTATTACGATTTGTTTTTCTTTCCAGGTGTTACAGTACTCTAATGGTGCAAAGTTTTGCTGAATGACGTTTACCAGATACATATACGTAACATACGCCACGTTGTCAATTTGATTCCCCTCCAATCTTCCCTCGTGAGAACGCCTATAATGTGTGCTATCATAGACCATTAAACTTGGAGCTTATCGCCTTCATCTACATGAACCTTGCATGAATGCAGGCGCCACACTGTCCCGATATTGAAACCCGAAGGCCATACGATAATGGAAATGTTCAAATTCGGGTCTGATCGTAATAACATCGAGTCATTTGTGAGAGCATCTAAAGCCATCATATTACCGCCGGATGATTTTCTCATGCTTCGGCAGCAACTTTGTGAGCGGTGGCAAAACCTATGGCATGCCAAACAATTGCTGAAGGACATTGCGAAGGTTCATTTTCGTGTTGAGTTCGTGTGTCCGTTTTGCCTTCGTGAGGGCTTCGTGTCATCTTCGTCTTTATTTCGTGTGATGATCGGACATTTTCGTCGGACATTTTCGCCTCATGAAGACATTACGAAGAAAACAAGAAGCAGTCCGATTGTCTTCGGAAGGCAACACGACTTCGTAAAGCCCTGAAGGACATTGCGAAGGCTCATTTTCGTGTTGAGTTCATGTGTCCATTTTGCCTTCGTGAGGGCTTCGTGTCATCTTCGTCTTTATTTCGTGTGATGATCGGACATTTTCGTCGGACATTTTCGCCTCATGAAGACATTACGAAGAAAACAAGAAGCAGTCCGATTGTCTTCGGAAGGCAACACGACTTCGTAAAGCCCTGAAGGACATTGCGAAGGCTCATTTTCGTGTTAAGTTCATGTGTCCATTTTGCCTTCGTGAGGGCTTCGTGTCATCTTCGTCTTTATTTCGTGTGATGATCGGACATTTTCGTCGGACATTTTCGCCTCATGAAGACATTACGAAGAAAAAAAAGTAAAAAGTATGCAAAGACCAGGAACTGAAACAATCAAAATCCAAATCAAGCCCTTAAACCATAGTTGGAAACAACTAAGATTACAAATAATCAAGATACAGAGAACATATGGCCAACCAAGTGAGCAGCTTGTTCCCAAAAGGTGGCCACTCAGCAACCCAAACCGAACCGAAAATAATAAGAACATACATAAGGTAAAACATCACAGAAACTCTGACACCAAAAACAGGCAACAGAGAACCACAACAGAACTACCGCCTTGGAACGGTCAGTAATGAAATACTGGGGGGGGGGGGGGCTTAAATCGATTTTACAGGCCCAACCTCACCCTCAGTTTCTGAAGTGGTACAAAACATTTAGTTGGTTGTTCGGTTCGCATGATAACCCTCTAACTCGTCAATGAATCATCACGGTAAACACACAAATCAAATTTCAATACCATGATGAGCAAAGACGAGGACTCAACAGATACAACGGGCCGTCTGACAGGTGGAAATCCCTGGCCTGCCAAACAACCCCACTGGAAATCTGAAGCAAAAGAAGGTCACCAGTTAAGCAACGGTGGACCAAGCAACAGACAAAAAGGCTCCGGTCCCAACCAACTAAAATATATAGCTTTAGGTCGGGGCCATCATAGAGTCTGATGCCCGATCCCCCGGTGTGCAATTAAAGAGTGCAGCAAAGTTATCAACCGTGATTGGGTTAATCACTAAGCATGCAGACTGTCGCATAACATTGAAATTATAGCCAGTACGTTTGTGACGTATTATTATTTTTCGGAAAACTAGAAGCAGTCCGATTGTCTTCGGAAGGCAACACGACTTCGTAAAGCCCTCGCAATGCCGGCGTGTAGCAATCGAATAATAGTACGATGTCATCGAGATGGGACCACAGTGTCTGCGAAGACAGCCGAATTTGAACAGTTCAAGCGTTTCGTAAGGGCAGCCTCTGAGCATCTTCCACAGGTAATGTGTAATGAAACTCCCAAAGCTGTAATGACAGTAATTATTTACTTAATATCTTGTTTTTATTGCAAACCAAATAACTATTTATCCTGTTAAAGAGAATTGTGATAAGATATATTAATGATCTAATATAATAAAATATCTAAATGATGTATCAGATATCTATATTAATCAAGATATCTAATGTACTATATTAGATAAGATAACTTCGAAGTAAAATATATCTAATATAGCAGATAAGATCTGTTTGTTTTGAGAAATAAGATATCTTATATCGTATATAAGGTATCCCATATGGGATAATAAGATGTCTGATATAATATATATATCTTATTTATAAACGAAGATATCTTATATGGGAATTAAGATATCTGATTTATGAAAGAAGATATCTAATATGACGAACTTGATATGTTCAATAAGATATCGTATACATATGAATATATATATTATCATTATTACTATAATATTATATTTGATATCTTATATGATATATTAGATATCTTATAACCGATATAACCGACATAAAGTAATCTTATATGGCAAATGAGATACCTTATTTCTCAAGAAATCAGATATTTGATACAGTATATAAAATATCTTATTTAATATAGAAGTTATCTTATTTGTCAGATAAGATATCTAATACAATGTATAAATTGGTTTGTTGGTTGTTTTGGGTTTAACAGCCTTTTGAGACAGTATTTCAGTCTATATCGGGCCGTCTCCCAGAAGGAGGGAGACAGAAGAGAGAAATGACAGACGAGAGAAAAAGATGTCCAAACAACCCCCATCCGCGCCTACTGCAAGCACAGTAGGCCCTTGCCCTACTATTATCGCCCAGGCACTGGAAGTTATACCCATCACCATCGCACAACCCAACCACCCCCACAATATATAAGACGTCCCATTTAATGTAGATCTTGAAACACTATATAATTTAGCATTTCAGATATCTTATTTAGTATATAAGTTAAATGAGATATCTCATTTACTTGGAAGAAATGATATCGTAAATATTTTATCAGTTATCTTTTATAAAATACCTAAATCAGGAAATAAGATATCTTGAATAGCATATTAGATACCTATATAACAGAATAAATAGTAAAAGGCTTTGCCATATGATTTGCTTATACCATCGGGAGGTCACATGAGGCCTTTGTAACCTAGTTCGTATGCATCGTACTCTAAATCCGACGTCGTGTAACCATCATGCGACCATCGTGTGTACTTCGGGTAAACTTCTAAATCCGACGTCGTGTAACCATCATGCGACCATCGTGTGTACTTCGGGTAAACGTCTTAATAAAAATACACATCTTCGTCTAATAGCCTTAGCATAGCCTACATGTATGATTCGAGGGCCATCGCAGGACCTTCTGTAGGCATCGTACTTTCTTCGGTTGTTGATTGGCTGTTGACCAAATTCGGGGCAAACTTCGCGCGAAATTCAAAATTTCATATTCGTATGGCGATCGGGTGTCAGTTTCGGGACAGTGTGACGCCACCAGGGCATATAATCTATATGAAATTATACGGATACTTCCGAACTAAACAGAAAAAAAATCATACTAGATACAGATATTATAAAAATAGAATACTTCAATTTCTATTATTTAATGGGGTGCCCGCGTGGTGCGATAGTACTGCGTATGACTTCCAGTGCCGGAGCGTCCTACTGATTTTGAACATTGAATGGCAACGGCCTACTGTGCTTGCAGTAGGTGCGGTAGGGGATAGGATATTGTGTTTTTTTTTTCTCGTCTATCATTTCTCTCTTCTTGCTCCTTTCTCTGGGAGACAGCCCGATATAGACTACAATACTTTCTAAAGGGCCGCTAAACCTAAATTAATTAATCAATCGATCCTACCATTTAATTGAATAAAAAATTATACCATTAAAACGTGCCTACACTTTTGTATATGAAACTGTTCGCACATGCTTTTAAAGTAAATGAAAGCATCAGTTTGAAACCAATTTGGGCAAAATCCATTTGTTAGTTTATGAGATATTGTCTGTTTCACATTTTTCGCTATTTGTATAAAGTTAAAATAGCTTCATGCAAGGATCATTCTAACGCAAAGTTGGTCCAAATTCATTCAAACGTTCTTAAGATTTGTCATTTTCGTGTTGTTGTTTTTATATGTGTTTTGTTTTTTTTGCTATTTTTAGTAAAGACAGCCAACGGCCATCTTGGATGCCGAATCACATTCATTAAATAGATCTATATGTACCGACACTTCTGACTGAATGTGACTAAAATCAGTTCTGCGTTTCTTGAGATATTGGTATTTAAGCAAAAAAATGGTCTCATAAACAGATAGCAGGTCACCACTGTGACCTAATTCCGTTACACATATTTTCATTTTGATACTTCTGAAAGCCAAAGTCCCACTAAAGCTTAAAGCACAATTTCAGCCAAATATACCAAGCGGCTCTGGAGAAAAAGTTGATTTTGTTGGATTTGCTATTTTTAGTAACAGCAGTCATCTTGGATTCTCTACCAGGCCGAATTGTACCGTTTTGAAGCCTTGTAGTCTGATCATGCTGCATATGAAATTTGGGAGCCACTGGTGCAGTGGTTGGAGAAAATTAGTCATTTGAATGGACAAAAATGCTAGGGTCGACGTAAATTTTCCTTTGTTTATTGTGACATAATTCTGCTTTAGACTTTTTTTCATTTTGATAAATCTGAGAATCAAGGTAAAAAGATAGGTAATTATCAGGAATTGTTACAATCAAATCCCACATTCCGCTCTCAAAACAAATAGGGAAAGAAGCACATTTAAACTTCATGCAAAATTTCAGCCAAAAATACCAAGCGGTTGTGCAGGAAAAGATGATTTTATTGGTTTTTGCTATTTTTAGTAACGGCAGCCATCTTGGATTCTCGACCATACTGATTATTATAATTCTGAAGCCATGCACTCTGATCATGCTGCATGTGAAATTTGAGGACCACGGGTGCAGTAGTTTCAGAGAATAAATCATTTTAATGGACTTAAATGCTAGGGTCGACGTAAATTGTGAACGGACGGTCTTACGAACGGACGGGAGAACCAGACGCCTATATCGTATCTTTCTAAAGCAGGTCAGACAAAAATCAAGATATACCAAATGTTTGATTTTATACAGAGTTTTTTTCATGATTCCTAACTGTATATAACCCTCTGTCAGGGGCAGATAACCCATGGGAACAAAATTGTGACCATGACAAAAAACCTATATAACTTTGACAATTTGTTGCAAGTTCAGACAAAATCCCTTACAATCTTGATTTCATATAGATTTTTTATTGATTTAATACCTACATGTAGCCCCGAGGCAGGGGTAGACTACCCAAGTGGATGAAAGTAAAAAGTATGCAAAGACCAGGAACTGAAACAATCAAAATCCAAATCCAGCCCTCAAACCATAGTTGGAAACAACTAAGATTACAAATAATCAAGATACAGAGAACATATGGCCAACCGAGTGAGCAGCTTGTTCCCAAAAGGTGGCCACTCAGCAACCCAAACCGAACCAAAAATAATAATAACATACATAAGGTAAAACATCACAGAAACTCAGACACCAAAAACAGGCAACAAAGAACCACAACAGAACTACCGCCTTGGAACGGTCAGTAATGAATTACTGGGGGGCTTAAATCGATTTTACAGGCCCAACCTCACCCTCAGTTTCTGAAGTGGTACAAAACATTTAGTTGGTTGTTCGGTTCGCATGATAAGTTTACTTGTAACAGAAATCGTGTATTATATCAATCACTTCTGTGAAATTTCATCAAGATATTTAGTGTAAACAATATTTTATTCAAATTACTGTACATATACAAAACAATACAAATTCACAATAAGATAACCTATTTTACAGTAGCTTGAAAGGGATTCAGAAGAAAGTCTTGCGACTTGTATAATCTGTATCCCATTGTTACTGTAAATAAAGTACTATATAATAAGTGATTTGAAATACATTATTTCCACTATTAAATTTGAAACTGGTTTAACAAACATTAGTATGAAAATCGAAGAATCTTCGAGGAATTGCAAATCTACCACAAATATCGATATTTTCAAAAAGAAGACTCTTCATACTAGAAAATTTACGATATTTCAAGTGTAAGGGAACAGCAGACAAAAAAAAACTGTCAAGACCCTGACAAGGGCAAAAACTGTTGTGAAATTTCACAATTTGCCTATAAACAATCACAATCGCGATTTTCTCAAGACAAATGCGCACATTTAGTTTAAAGAAAATCCGTCTATAAATACTCAAGTTATAGAGCAGGAAACGACGTGTTCACGGACAGACAGACGTACGTACGATTGACGGACGAATAGAAATACGGACAGCCAACAGGAAACATAATGCCCCGCCACTAACGTGTGGCTGAGTATCAAAATCTCATTACAGAATGTGATTATAATGTCGAATGACCTCAAATTTATCGTAAGAGAATTTATTGCTATACAAGTATATGAGCTATAAAATCTGATCTGAAATAATTCTTTGACCCTGAACGACAAATAACTTAAAATTTAGTCTTATCAATCCTGTCAAATAAAAAAGATTAAAAACTCTGCAGAAACCAATCATCAAATGTAATAAAACAATGTAATGTCAAATGTCATCAAATTTACCGTTACAACCAAAAATTTGGTTGACCTTTTTCGACAACTGAAATAAATATTTGACCTTGATCAACTTTTTTTTGAAAGAAAGTCAATCTAATAATTCGAAATGAGTTTTACTGATGTTTTTTTTTCGAAAGAAATCATCGAATTTGGCATTAGTATTACCCGAATAAATTAACCGTTACACTGACTGGTTGGTTGTTTTTGGTTTAACGGCTCTTTGGAAGTTTTTAAGTCTATATAGAGCCGTCTCCCAGATGGTGATGGGTAACTTTCAGTGCAGAAGCGTTCCCGGCAATTTAATTAGTCACTTAACCTGATCTTTTGTATGCAGTTACGCAAGACATCCTGGTTAATTATCGGCTGACAAAGAAAAACGCACTATATTTCCTACATGCATTGTGTCGAACCACGATATAATATAAAATTTTGACAAGGTAGAAAGATAGCCAAATGATTTGACAACACTGCAACTCTATATATATGGACAGAAATCTAGAATTTGTAAGACACTTGTATTGCAAAAAGTGCATTCCATATCAGACTGCTCCTTCAATAGAGCAATCTAATTAGGGTATACACTGTTCGTCCGTTTTCAAGCAAATTGTACTAATCTCCATGGTTTTTTAACAGGTTAAAAAGAGCTATTAAATATGAAGTATTTGGCTGTAGTGTCGCAATATTTATCGAAACCAACCCATCTCACCTATGAAACTGTTGCTGCAGACGGTATGACTACCCCTTATTTTGATTGATGATTATAATCGACCTTGCAGCATTCGAGCCCTTGCACATTTGTGCTCTCTTTTTGGAAATGAATACAGAGGCTGTATAAATAAGAACTAGCCAGACACCCACAGACAGACCGCCGCACTGCCTCAGAAAGGACAAATCATTGCCGCACTGCCTCAGAAAGGACACATCGTTCGATTTCCTTGGTATGTATTATAGAAAATATTCATAAATTTTAATTTGCAAACGTTGTTTTAAATATTTTTACATGTAACACTATACGTGTATCTATATTATGATATTTTATTTTTCTTAAAATTGAACGCATGGTCTCTTTGGTACATCCAACAATGGATATTTATTGTCCCCCGCCTTTTCGAAGAAAAGCGGAGGGACATAGTTTTCGGCATTCCGTCCTTATTTCCGTCCTTCCGTCCCCCTAAAGTAGTAGGTACCTTGTGTGCGCAACTCCTCCTACAGTTTTATGCCGATTATTTCGAAACTTTATAGCTGTTTTTGTCATGGTCTGAAGATACGCATGTAGTTTGGATATAATCCTCAAATTATTTTTTGTCACTTTTTCCACAAGTTGAACTTGGTCATTTTAGGCGTTTTTACTATCAAAGTGAATTGATAGTGGGTACCTTGTGTGCGCAACTCCTCCAACAGTTTTATCCCGATGCCTTTGAAACTTCACAGGTGTTTTGGTCATGGTCTGAAGATATGCATGTGGTTTGGATATGATCCTCACATTATTTTTTGTCACTTTTTCCACAAGTTGAACTTAATCGTTTTTAGGCGTTTTTTTCTATCATAGTGACTAGATAATGGGTACCTTGTGTGCGCAACTCCTCCTACAGTTTTATGCCGATTCCTTTGAAACTTCACATGTGTTTTGGTCATGGTCTGAAGATATACATGTGGTTTGGATATAATCCTCACATTATGTTTTATTGCTTTTTTCGCAAATTGAACTTAGCCATTTTCCATATATTTTTCAACTTAGTGCATTGTAAGCCTATGGAACCTTGTGAACAAAATATCTCGAGATTCCCTGATACTCGGATCCTGATTTTTTGCAGAAAGATATTGCCCAAGGTGTAGATGACTTGAATAACTTTTGAAAAAAAATTGACCGAGTTAAGCCCCTTTTTGTATATAGGCATACGGTTTTCCGTCCGTCATTCCGATCGTCCGTCAGTCCGTTCACATTTACGTTAACCCTGGCGTTAAGATTTATACAGTTAATTAGCCGGGCCGTGTAGCGCAATCGGTAGGGCACCTGACTCATAAGTCAGAGGTCCTGGGTTCGAAACCCGGTCTGGCCACATACTTTCGTTTCACATTCCGCTGATTCAAGAAAGGCAGTTATCAGTTACTGGCGAAAGTATGTGCACTTAGTACTGGTTAACCGCGTAGGAGATCCAAGCCTGCCCAGGAATAGAGTGGTTAGGTGAACTGACCGTCCCGACAATGAACATAGCTGTTTACCCATGTCGTTATGCATCAAATCAATTAAATCAAATGTACAGTTAATTTCTGCCAAACCACTGCAGTCATGGTTCTCAAATTTCATATGGAACATGATCAGTATTGGTTGGTTGATTTGATGCTTAACGTCCACGGTAAACAACTAAGGTCATGTCGGGACGGTCAGTTAACCTAACCACACTATTCCTGGGCAGGCTTAGACCTCCTAAGCGGTTAACCAGTACTAAGTGCACATACTTTCGCCAGTAACTGACAACTGCCCTTCTTGAATCAGCGGAAGGAGAAACGAAAGTATGTGGCCAGACCGGGATTCGAACCCAGGACCTCTGACTTACGAGTCAGGTGCCTGATCAGTATTGATTGATTGTTTTGGGTTTAACGGCCCTTTGAGACAATATATCAGTCTATATCGGGCCGTCCCCCAGAGAGGGACAAAGAGGAGAAATGGTAGACGAGAGAAAAAAAGTCCAAACAACCCCCCACCTGCACCGTCTGCAAGCACAGTAGGCCCTTGCCCTACAACTTTCCAAATCAGTAGGACGCCCCGGCACTGGAAGTTACACACAGCACAATCGCACCACCCGACCACCCCCAGCATGATCAGACTCCACGACTTCCGTGTACAGAAATTCAGAAATTCTAGAACCACTGGGTATATTTACCTGAAACTTTGAGTGGAACATTAATAGGACCTTCTTTTATGCCCCCAATTTCAGAGAAATGGTGGGGGCATATTGGTTTGGGCCTGTCCGTCCGTCCGCTATCTATAAGTCATGAACCGTAACAGCTAGGAGCCTGAAACTATACACATGATCAGTATGAAAAATAAGCGAACACGTGTTTTTCCTTTTTTCCGCGGGTCACATATTTTCAGTTATGCCCGTGTAACCTTGTGAACAAAATAACTCAAGAACCCCTGATGCTAGTATCATGAGGTTTTGCAGGATGACAATGCTCAAGATGTAGATGATCTGATTACCTTTTGAAAAAAAAATTGTGAATTTTCGACCGAGTTATGCCCCTTTTCGACTTGGTGCATTGTAAGCCTATGTAACTTTGTGAACAAAATATCTAAGAATCCCTGATGCTAGGAGCACGAATTTTTGCAGGGAAATACTGCCTAAGGTGAAGATGACCTGATTAACTTTGGAAAAAAAACGTGAATTTTTGACCGAGTTATGCCCCTTTTTCGACTTAGTGCATGAAAGCCTTTGGTACAAAGGTGCCCTTACAGACAGTCAAGAACAGTAAGAGCTAGGAACTTGAAACTTTATACACGGGATCAGTATGGAAAATAAGCAGACCCGTGTTTTTTTTTTATTTTTCCGCCGGTCATGTTATTCCAGGGTTATGCCCATTTTTCGATTTAGGCTGTGGAAACTTGAGAACGAAATATCTCAAGAACCCCTGATGCTATGATGATGAGGTTTTGCAGCATGACAATGCTCAAGGTGTAGATGACCTGAATAACTTTTGAAACTAATTAGTGAATTTTTGACCAAGTAATGCCCCTTTTTCGACTTAGTGCATTGTAAGCCTATGGAACCTTGTGAACAAAATACATGTATCTGGAGAACCCCGATGCTTGGATCATGATTTTTGCAGGAAGATACTGCCTGTGGTGTAGATGACCTGATTAACTTTTGAAAAACGAATCCTAAATTTTTGACTGAGTTAAACCCCTTTTACGACTTAGTGCATTGAAGCCTATGGTACAAAGGTACCTTTACATGCAGTCAAGAACCATGTAAGAGCTAGGAACTTGAAACTTTATACACATAATCAGTATCAAAAATAAGCGAACACTTGTTTTTCTTTTTTCCGCGGGTCACATATTTCCAGAGTTATGCCCCTTTTTCGACTTAGCATTTGGAACCTTGTGATCAAACTATTACAAGAATCCCTGATGCTAGTACCATGAGGTTTTGCAGGATGACAAGGCCTAATGTGTAGATGACCTGATTAACTTTTGAGAAGAGTTTGTGAATTTTTGACAGAGTTATGCCCCCTGTTCGACTTGGTGCACTGTAAGCATGTAGAAACCTTGTGAACAAAATATCTGGAGAACCCCTGATGCTAGGATCATGCTTTTTGCAGGAAGATACTGCCTGTGGTGTAGATGACCTAATTTCCTTTTGAAAAAAAATCGTAAATTTTTGACTGAGTAAAGCCCCCATTAGATCTTAGTGCATTGAAGTCTATGGTACAAAGGTACCTTTACATACAGTCAAGAACCGTAAGAGCTAGGAACTTGAAACTTTATACACATGATCAGTTTGGAAAATAAGCGAACACATGTTTTTTTCTTTTTTCCACGGGTCACATATTTCCAGAGTTATGCCCCTTTTATGACTTAGCCTGTGGAACCTTGTGAACAAAATATCTCAAGAACCCCTGATGCTAGGACCATGAATTTTGCAGGATGACAAAGCCAAAGGTGTAGATGACCTGATTAACTTTTGAAAACTAGAAGGTTGTCCAGGAACAACTGGTCGAGCCCGCTGTTTGCTATAGTGGCCTATAAGTATGTCTAGACTAAGTAACTGCTTCACTCTAGAAAGAAGCCAAACAACATCATGCTTAGCCAGAATTTTCTTCTTCTTTTTTTCAAATTTTCACAAAGGAATATAAGTAGAAGTGATGACCCAGACAAGCTCAATGTATGACAGTAACAATTATAGCTGACCTTCAAGTGTGACCTTCACCTTGGACCTATCCTAACACGTATGTCACTTGACACGTCCACTCATCAAGAAGAACAGTTGTGCCAAATTCGTTTGAAATCTATCCGTAAATGTAGAAGTAATGGCTCGGACAAGCTAAATTTATGACCATTTTATCATTTGACCGTCAAGTGTGACCCTGACTTTGGACCTACTTGAACAATTGTTCCAAATGGCACTTCTGCTCATCACAGAGAACAATTGTGCCAAATTATTTTGAAATCCATTCGTAAATGTTGAAGTTATGGTCAGACAAGCTCAAATTATGGCCATTTTATCATTTAACCTTCAGGAATGACCTTGACCTTGGACCTACCTGAATAAATTTTCCAAATGGCACTTTTAAACATCAAGGAGAACAATTATGCCAAATTATTTTGAAATTCATCCATAAATGCAGAAGTAATGTCTCGGACAAGCTCAGTGTATGGCCATTTTATCATTTGACCTTCAAGTGTGACCTTGTCCCTGGACGTACCTGACCAAATGCTACAAATGGCACTTCTACTTATCAAGGAGAACAATTGTGCCAAATTCGTTTGAAGTCCATCCGTAAATGTAGAAGTAATGGCTCGGAAAAGCTTAATTTATGGCCATTTTATCATTTGACCTTCAAGTGTGACCTTGACCTTGGACCTACATGAACAAATGTTTCAAATGGCACTTCTACTCATCAAGGAAAACAGCTGTGCCAAATTATTCTGAAATCCATCCATGTATGTAGAAGTTATGGCCCGGACGAATCCGGACGGACGCACGCACTAACGCACGCGCGCACGGACATACACCGAACTGACATGGTAACAACTATGTCTCGCTCAGCGCAAGCGGGCTCGACAAAAAATTCGTGAATTTTTGACCGAGTTATGCCCCTTTTTCGACTTAATGCATTGTAAGCCTATGGAACCTTGTGAACAAAGTATCTCAAGACTCCCTGATGCTAGGATCATGATTTTTTTTTTTGCTGGAAGATACTGCCTAAGGTGTCGATGCCCTGATTAACTTCTAAAAGGCCTTGATGTCAAGGTCATGGACGTAGAAAATGGGAAAATTTTTGGACTGGATGTTTTGTTTTATGAAGCCCAATATCTTCTTAACCCATGGATGGATTCCTTTGATATTTGCACTGTAGTTAGATATTGATCCAAAGTTTTCCGAAGTACTACCCCCACCCCCTCAGTGACCTTGATGTCAAGGTCATGGACTTAGAAAATTGTATTTTATTGATTGAATGTTTGGTTAAAGTTTTTTAAAGACACATATCTCCTGAACCCATAGATGAATTCTTTATATATTTGCGCTGCAGTTAGATATTAGTCCAATGTTTTACAGAGTACTACCCCACCCCCTCAGTGACTTTAATATCAAGTTCAGGGACTTAGGAAATTTGGTCTTATTAAAGTTTTCTAATTGTATACTGATTCATAATGCTTGGCAGAGATTAAGTTTAACTTTGAACTAATGTTAGACCCTTTTGTTTAGTTTTTACAAAACACTATATACTTACCCGACTGGATGACCTTGAAGTCAAGGTCATTGACTTTGAATTTTGTCTTAAAGATTTTGGTTTAAAGTTTTACATTTATGAAGACATAATTTCACAGTGCCATGATGGACTCAGTTGATACTAATACTTGGACTGATGTTAGATAATGGTTCAGGGTTTGATACATCCTAGCCCCCTCCACACACACACACCCTCGACCTCAAGCTCATGGACTTTGAAATTTCATGTGGACTTTTTTTATTTTAATTTTATTTCAAGACTTATTTCTGAGATACCTATTGTTTATAAATGTGTTGTCATTGTGGACATGTTTGCCTGAAGTTTTATACATAGTAGTCCACACCAACATAGTGACTGTATGATAGGCAAGCACCTATTCAGGCGAGCTATGCTGTCAGGTGACAGCTCTTGTTCAACTTAGTGCATTATTTGCCTATAGAACCTTGTGAACAAAATATCTGGAGAACCCCTGATGCTAGGATCATGATTTTTTGCAGGAAGATATTGCCCAAGGTGTAGATGACCTGATTAACTTTCGACTTTTGACTGAGTTAAGCCCCTTTTTCGACTTAGTGCATTGAAGCTTATGGTACAAAGGCACAAGCATTATTGGATGAACCTTCTTTAGATGCAAGCATATGGTTGGGGGCATAGTGTTTCATAAACACATTTTCTAGTTAAAAATTATGAAAATGAAAAAAAAAATCTGTAGCGGAATTAGGTCATAGTGACCTACTTTTCGTTTATGAGTCTGAATTTTGCTTGAATGTCGATAGATCGATAAACAGTGAGTGGATTTTGCTCAGATGTAATCAGAATGATTCTTGAAAGGAGTTTTACTTTTTTCACATTTATGGGAATGTACCATCCAAGATGGCCGCCACTGTTGTAACTAAAAATAGCAAAAACATAAAAACGACTATATTTCAGGAACCCCTGATCGGATTTGGACCAATTTTGTGTCAGAATGACCCTTGCATATAGCTATTTTGGTTTTTAGCAAATTGGCCATCCAAGATAGCTGCCATCTACCGTTACTAAAAATTGCACAGACATGAAAATGGCAGTACCTCAAGAACCATTGGGCAGATTTTGACAAAAAATTGTGTCAGAATAATGCCTGAAATTATTTCGTTTTCTATTAATTTTCGTTTTTGGCTTCCACTTTCTTCTCAACATGATCTATGCTACTGTGGAAATGCAGTGCAGGTGCGACATAGCAATCCGCGGAATTCTTGTTCGACTTAGTGCATTGAAGCGCATGGTACAAACATTATGGGATGAGCCTTCTTTAGAGGCAAGCATATGGTTGGGGGCATAGTGTTTCATAAACACATTTTCTAGTTGACAACAATGTCAATTGCGATTATTCTTAAAGCCACCATAGCTGTATAATAAAATTGCTTCCCAGTCGATATTTCAAGTTATTTTGATCCGACCCAGGAAGAGAAAATAAACTGAAGTATGTTCGAGTAATGTCTTTGGCGCCACAGACTGTTAAATGTACTGCTTAAAATTTTAGTTAATAGGAGCACTGTACACATTCATATATCCCGTACATAAAAGTAAAAAGTATGCAAAGACCAGGAACTGAAACAATCAAAATCCAAACCCAGCCCTCACACCATAGTTGGAAACAACTAAGATTACAAATAATTAAGATACAGAGAACATATGGCCAACCGAGTGAGCAGCTTGTCCTCAAAAGGTGGCCACTCAGCAATCCAAACCGAACCAAAAATAATAAGAACATACATAAGGTAAAACATCACAGAAACTCTGACACCAAAAACAGGCAACAGAGAACCACAACAGAACTACCGCCTTGGAACGGTCAGTAATGAATTACTTGGGGGCTTAAATCGATTTTACAGGCCCAACCTCATAAAACTATCACTAAAAATAATATATAGGGTAGGCATCAAGTTCTAATGGTAGACATTACTGACTACCCTATATATTAGTGTGGATGATAAGGTTTCTATATAGACGTATGGGATTTCTTATGGAGCTTCTATTAACAGCTTGGGCAGTGTAGATCGACCACTTGTTTTCTTAGTCAGAGTACAACAGGATAGACTACATGCAGAGCAAATCTTTGGAAGGTGTTTTTCATTTGTATGCAACTCACTCGAACAATAGCAGCAATAAGCTGGTGGTTAGATTGCAAATGCATTGCACACTGAGTTAAGTGCGCCCACCATAAGACCCTGAATGGTTCGACATAACTAACTTATAACAATGCAGGTCGTTTGAACTACTGTGTTTTACAGGGTCCAAATAATGGTCCATAAACTTTACATTCATTTCGCATTCCAACATTCCACGTCAATCATCCTATTTTCCCTTTTGCTCAATTGCGCTTAAACATTATTTCAAACAGTTAGCGTATATTTACATTCTGATCTTATGTCAGTAGCGCGCAAATAGTTGTTTCAGGTATATGCTAATTTTAGAAATAGTGCATAAGGATTATGTGAGCAAGCAGCCATTTGAAGTTTTACTAAATATGTTTATGTAACCACAACCGTATGGGCACACTTTGTTCCTCTGGCCAGTGGAGGCACGCTATGAAATTCGGCTTCCATCGGATCAGTGTATTTTAGGGCGAACATCAAAGTTTAAAGGAAATTTTTTTCTGAGTTCTGTCCCGCTTGCTAGTTTTTTTTGTCTGTTGCATCTTTAAAATGATATTGTCTTTTTTGCTATTATTTCAGTCGAATTCGATCCCTGCATCTGCATAAAATGCGAGTTCAAATGAATTTTTCAATTTTTTTTTCTGGACGGATTTTAGGGATGACCTTTTTGGTCAGCTTTAGATTTTATAACCTGTATGTTGTGTTTATGTAAAGGTAAGCTGACAAAGCTGTCTGCCGTTCTGCTAACTGCGGGGATTGGGGCGGACGGGGGGGGAGGGGTTGTGAGCATTTATCAAGATATGCTGACTGTTTCTAATTTAATGTATATATACTGAACAAAAAAAGAAACGTTACATAAATTATTCATGAATTTTAAGTTAAAGAACAATATTTTCAAATAATGATACATTATTTTCAAACGTGCCAGACGTAAGACAACTTTACATACTAATCGCTTTTTGTTTTGCATTAATTGTTACAGAATTATTCCTCTTTGACTGAAAACACCACAGACAATGTGAAACGCTCGATGCGCATGCGCAAGCACTTAAAGTTTTGCACATTCGGATTTGCCTTGTAACCGTCAATAAAATACCTTATGAACCTAATGACATTTATCAGCAGCTCAAAGAAATAAAACGTTAAAGATGCTGCGTCTTTGAAATTGTCTCCCTTGCAATTAAAAGTATAGCAAATCATTTACCCCGATTAACCAGTACGTTTCAATAAATTTTTCAAGTTTAATTCATGGAACTTATTCCAGCTTCTCTAGACAATGGTTTATGATGAAAAAGTTTGATCAAACTGGTTTATTGTCCATGGTATATCACCTTGCATTGTCTATGGGAGTTTCAGTGCATAGCATGAAAGTCAGAGTCAAGTGTCATGGAAAGCAATTTTCCAAGCCTTGTGCTTCACTGATCACTTCTTTGGAAGCGATGAAGTGGACTGTTTTTGTAACAACTAGTGCCTGATACACGTATCAGAAGTGACTTGCTCACATGGGCTGATTACTTGAGTGAAATACGGGTCTTCAAAAAGCACCTCAAAATAGCACATTCAAATTCTGACCCCTCGTTGAATCAAACTGATCTGGAGACAATACTCTCGCAGCTTATGTTGTGATATTCATGTTCTGAAGTACAGATACTTTTTGTCAGTTAGATATAAAATAGAATTGACAAAATCTTAATTCAGTTCAAAGTAAATGTACATTGAAATTGCATGTAACGTTTCTTTTTTTTTTCAGTATAGAACCCCAGACAATGACTGTTTGGGTATCAAATGAGCCTCGTTGTGCAATTGCTGCAAGTCCAGCAGGCCCTTTCCCTACAGTAGTCCGCCCTAATGTAGAACGTTTTTATGCCTTTAAGCACCACCCTCCTTCCGCCATATAATTATATACTTTATCTGTTTCCTAACAAAACCTGGTTTACCCGCGCCAACGCCTACTAACACTGTAGTAACGCCTTAAGGTATATAGAGAATACCATGTTAGTGTCTTTTGATATCAAGTTTATCAGGCGAGACCAGAAACAGCATAGGAATGGCGAGGCTTGCCGAGCCAGTCCGACGTGTTTCTGGTCGAGCCTGATAAACTTGATATCAAAAGACACTTACGTGGTTTTCTATTTATCATGCATCATGAAGATTTTACGGGGTAAAGAGCGGCAAACAAGTGATAAGCAAAAGCAATTTTGTTCGAACTTGCTGACATCGCGAATGCGTTATGACGTAAGTCGGTGACGTCAATTAACCAATCGAACGCTGATATCACGGCGAACGTCAGTGTGTAGCCAATGGTCTTCAGAGATCGCGTCTTAAGGCATGACCTGATAACATTCGCCCAAGCGCAGTTCTACAGTGACATGATATCACATCATATTATCATACCCCTGTTAGCAGGTGAATTTTGCAGCAGATGCATGATAAATGGGTATACCATATCTTTTCTATCTCTTTCAACAAAGGGTAACAGCTTAATGTGACTTCCTTTTTGTTTCCCAAGGCAATATAGCTTCCAAAGTGAAGAGCAACTTCTTTTTTTTTAGAGTAGACCCTATTAAGCTGGGCTCTGTATAAGAAGTTTACACTTGGTCGTTTGGGTGGTGCGACGGTGCTGGGTATAACTTCCAGTGTCGGGGCGCCCTACTGATTTGGATAATAATAGGACAAGAGCCTACTGCGCTTGCAGTAGGTGCGGGCGGGGATTGTTTGGACATTGTTCTCTCGTCTATCATTTCTCTCTCCCTCACATTGGGAGATGGCCCGATATAGACTGAAATACTGTCTAAAAGGGACGTTAAACCTAAAACAGCCAACCAACCTATACTGTTTACACCGTTTGGAAACCAAATTAGGCAAACCACCAATTTCATCAAATCCGTTGATTGGTTACTAAGTTATGGCTCCGGACGGACGGATAGAAGGACAGACAGACATACGGACGGACGGACATGGAGAAAACTGTATCCGTCCGCCCTCGCCGGGGGATAAAATAATACTACTGGTACCGTCGGGCCATTTCAACTGACACGGTTTAATTGAGTCTGTTCATGACCAGTAATGAAATATGCGGCATCAGCCACGCCCCCTAGCACCAGCTTAAGTGGAACTCTATTTTCAAAATAACTCAAATCAACTCGATGATCCCAAAGGACCAGAAAATATAATCTTCACTATGATGATGTGCGGGGAGACGTTTTACGGCCGCAACACGGCACAAAGACCAGCTGCAGAGAAGATAAATAAGTCCTGAATAGTACGATCCTTTGGAAGCAAGGAATACACAAAAGGAACAGAAAATAGCAGACACGGTTTAATTGAGTCTGCTCATGACCAGTAATGAAATGGGCGACACCAGCCCCCCCCCCCCCCCCCTCCCCAGCACCGGCTTAAGCGAAACTGTATTTTCAAAATACCTCAAATGAACTCAATGATCCCAAAGGACCAGAAAATATAATCTGCACTATGGTGATATACATGTACAGAGAGACTCCAATTTAGGTTATCTGTGATGGTGACTTTTGAATATTTTTAGGACTGCACCTGTTTTAAAATCTAGTTAGGTAGTATATACTTAACAGTTAAAGTTTCCAGGTACTTTTTCAACACCTTACAAGATGAAGTCGATGGGCTGGCTCGTAGTCCTCGTGATTTCGACCATACTAATTCAGGACTCCGCTGGCTTGTTTTGGCGAAGAAGAAGAAGAGTAAGAATAAGGATACCCCCTTCTCCACCGCCACCCCCACCAAAGTGTGTATGTCAGGTACGTTTTCCGTGTTTTTATCATTAACGCATGTATACGCCTATAAGACGAATGGGTTTCCCTCCTCCGCCGCCATCCTCACCAAAGTGTGTATGTCAGGTACGTCTTCCGTGTTTTTTTATCATTATGCCCCCGTGACGATAGTCAGGGGGCATTAAGACTTGCTCCTGTCTGTCCGTCCGTTCGTCACACTTTAGGGTACAGAGTTTGTGTAATCAACTCCTCCCACAGTTTTAAATGGATCCTTTTCAAACTTTGCAGCCATGTTGTAGACATATTGAAGATGTGCATGTGGATTTTTGATATGGCTACAGATAATTTTGACAAAATTACGGCCTTTTGAACTTAGTCATTATAGGCAAATTTTTGCATTGTGGGGTATAGAGTTTGTGTAATCAACTTCTCCCAGAGTTTTCAATGGATCTTTTCCAAATATTGTATACATGCTGTGGACATGTTGTAGATGTGCATGTGGGTTTTTGTTGGAGCTAGAATTAATTTTGACAGAATTACGGCCTTTTGAACTTAGTCATTTTAAGCAATTTTTTGCATTGTTGGGTATGGAGTTTGTGTAATCAACTCCTCCCACAGTTTTCAAGGGATCTTTTTCAAAAGTCGCATACATGCTGTAGACATACTGAAGATGTATATGTGGGTTTTTGTTGGAGCTAAAATTATTTTTTACAGAATTACGGCCTTTTGAACTTAGTTATTTTAGACAAATTGTTGCATTGTAGTGTACAGAGTTTGTGTCATCAACTCCTCCTACAATTGTCAAGAGATCTTTTGCAAACTGTGCATACATGTTGTGGTCATAATGAAGATGTGCATGTAGATTTTTGATGGAGCTAGAATTGATTTTGACAGAATTACTGCCTTTTGAACTTAGTCATTTTAGGCACATTTTTGCATTGTAGGGTATGGAGATTGTGTAATCAGCACCTCCCAGTTTTAAGTTGCTGCTTTTCAGACATAGTATACTTGTTGCGGACATAATGAAGACGTGCATGTGGGTTTTCGATGGAGAAATATTCTATTTTGATGGAATTGGGGCCTTTTAACTTAGTCATTTTGGGCGACATTTTTGCACTGTAGTGTATGAACTTTGTGTTATGTTTTCCTTGGCTTCTTGGCAGACAGAGTTTGTGCTCAAAAGCTGCATTAGGGATGTATACATGTCCGATGACAGGGGCTGCACGGGGGCATCATTAGTGTCTTACAGACACAATTTTCTAGTTAACGCATGTATACGCCTATAAGCCGAATAGGTTTCCTTCCAAAGTTACCCAAATATGAACATCAGTCTGATGCTATTCAGCTATTAGATTTTTCTCTTCCAAAAGATCCCAAAATCTAGATCCGACTTCTAAGATGGATCTGAATTTTTGGATTGTTTTTGGAAGGGCATGATCTTCCTTCAACTGAATAAATAGGTAGAATTGTTTCGACTATAATACTGCCAAGTCAGTTGCGTTCAAAAGACATCGGCGATGCACTGTAGTTTTTGCAATACACTTTTAGTATAGGAATATCGCAAAGTTTAGGCCCTACAAGATCGACATAATTAGTGGTTGGCCAACGTTACAAGCCAATATATGTAGACAATGTACCAAGTTAACTTCTATATCTGTTATAATAAAACGGCTGTGTGACTTGTACCGGATCTTTTTGACTTTCACTCATATATGGTATAAATGTTGCGATATCTAAAATACTTTCAGATTACATGTAGTGAAGGTGGAATAGGACAAAACCAAACTTTTCAGTTTTCTTGTCAAACAATATATCATCAGAAACTTCAGTCATTTGTGACTCACTAAATGACTTTCTTCTGAGCATGAAACAAACCATTCCTATTTCAATGACGTCGTGAAAATGTGATAGTTTGACGTTTTATTACGCAACATATTCAACTTACTTAAATCGACATTGCCCTGCAGTCCGTTGAGGTATTGAAATATATTCCATATCGAAGTACGCGCCATCAAACGATCCATAAAGCTGTGCTATACTTTTTGCCCTATCTCTACGCATTACGAGTGAATGGATGCTAACACTGATTTTCATTAGCTGTTGAAATTTGCTGTTTTCCGAGTAAAAATTGAAAAAGAGAAAAAACGTCTTCGAAAAAATATACCTCAAATTTTGATATGTGTTAATGAAATGTGAAGATGAAATATTGATGAAATGCTATAAGGATTTTACCGTGTAAATATTTCTCAGAGTAGATTCTTATACTGTGCCCCCTCTTCAGAAAACGTCGATTCCTTTAGCGTCAAAGTAAATTTTGCGCTAACAGCGGTTTCCGACATATCTTTTAATTCCGATGAAACAATGTCGAGTTATTTTAGAGAACATATCAAAATGAAAAGGGAAAATATTGAAGAAATATATCATTCCGTTTTCTAAACAGAAGAATTGATTTATTGCTTTACGTCCTCGGTAAACAGCTAAGGTCATGGCGGGACGGTCAGTTAACCTAACCACACCATTCCTGGGCAGGCTTAGACCTCCTCAGCGGTTAACCAGTACTAAGTGCACATACTTTCGCCAGTAACTGACAACTACCCTTCTTGAATCAGCGGAACGAGAAACGAAAGAATGTGGCCAAACCAGGTATCGAACCCAGGACCTCTGACTTATGAGTCAGGTGCCCTACCGATTGTGCTACGCGGCCCGGCAGAAGAGTTCAAACAGGTCAGGGGTTCATTTTTCCCGGTTTTGCTTTTTCGGAAGTAATTGACGTCGCGAAATACGAGGTTCGGAAGAATTCAATAAACGAGACGAGAAAAAGAAGTATTTGTTTCACACTTAAAAGAAAATCATTTCGTAATTTAGAAAATACTGAATTTCTTGATTATGTTCTTTCCACACGAAAACTGAAAATTTTGGTTTTGTCCTCTTCCACCTTAACATGAGAAAATTCTGCATATTGATGATAGCAGTTATTGCCCCGCTATAGAATCACATCTTGCATTAAGTGTTACCAACAATGCGCAAAGACATGGGTCAATCCTCTTTATAAATTGTTCATTATAAAAACGAAATTCGCTGCAGACTGCCAAGTATTTATATTTCCGAAATGAGATCTTTTATAACAATTTCAGTTAATTAACAACACACTCGGTCCTTAGATTTACATCTGGATATAAAATTAAACTATCTATTCTATTCTATCCCATAACCTTACTAGGTCGTCGGGGCACCACAGCTGACTTCAAAACAATCCCTTTCCACCTTGTCCTGTCTTCAGCTGCCCTAGTTGAGCTGGCAAAATCCATTCCAGTCCACTCCTATACTATACTAAATTAAACTATACTGAACGTCAAAAGAAACGCATACAATGTTTACGCCAAATTTATTTGAAGGTATAGGTATATGCTCTGATTTAGACATTTTAAGTTACTTTGTTTATGATATTCCGACAGAATGAGCACCTCAACGCATCGATATTCCATAAACTTTAAGGACCAGAATGCTTGCTTTTGTGATGGGGTTAAACTTAAAGTCACCATACTTTCAGAAGCTGAATTTTAAATTCCATATTATGCTCAGCTAATTATTTTCTCCAGACAATGTTCGCGGCAAGGGTAAAAACAGCGAAAAAATCAAAGCAGTCGAGCCTTGCGTTTAGAGAAACAATCAGGTGAAAGTTGGCAGTAGAAACAGTAACACTGGCTTACCATTGGATTTCCCATAGACCTTTTAATACCCTGTATTTCTTGGAAAGCGCAGAAACCATTCATACCAAGAGGTTAAACGAATTAACAAGAGTAAAATAAAAGGTTTGCAAAGAAATTTTACGTGGCACTGCAGAACTTTTGCTGTTATTGGACTTCCCGTTTTGCTATTTGTTTAATTGCAAGGGAGATAATTTGACAAGTGTTCAACTTCAAACTGCTGTCACGTTCCTAAAAAGAATACCACGGTAATAAAACCGACGTTTTTTCATAGCCACACATCAAATTTGTTATACTGCCAAAGGAAAGACAACTCTTACAACAACTTTGAATGTTTCACGATAAATTGAGATAACTCTTTAATCCAAGTTTAATTTTGCAAGAAGATAAGTTTATATTGTTGGCAGACGTCTGTAGTATTTTCTGCTATATATGATTCAAAACCATAAATCAATTGACGGAAGAAAACTGAACCTAACCTTGTAAGCGTTTCTTTTGGCGTTCCGTATATATGCATTGTTAAGTCCCTGATTAAAGTCTTTGTTTTTCTGTTCGGCTTACTATAATGTCGAACCTGTGCAGGATGTTTCAGTGCCTAAAAATTCTATTTTTCTCGCACGCACTGATGCACAGGATACAATGATAGAGAAAGTATCTACGGTAGCTCAGTGGGTTAAGCGTTGGACTGCTGATCTAGCGGTCCCGGGTTCGAGTCAGGCCGGAGGCGAAATCGTTCAAACTCTTAATGGTGTTCCATTGCACACAGCCGTTCATTATATTTTGTATCATCCTCCCATCGTCCAGATATGACTAAAATACTTTTAAAAAGGGTGTCAGATCGTACGTTATCCGTCCTTCAATGATAGAGACGTAACTATTTTGTTTTCTTTTCAGATCACATGTCATACAGACTCCGTGTGTTATGTTGGAGGATGTTGCATAAATCCGGACGGAGTGGTGGTAAGAATACGTGTTAGGCTTGCCGTTGAGTTTTACGGCCAAGTGGTACATTTTTAGAGGTAGCAACTCTATCATTTACTAATGCCGCCCCTCTCGATCGGGGTCAAATCTTAACAAAACGAATTTAGCGTAGGAGCAAATTCATGCATTTAAGGGTTGTCCAAACGTTTGAAGGGCTACATCGCCTAGGGAAGCAAAGGAGGGGGGTCTTGTAAAATCGACAGAAAACATGTTCACTTACACATTAAGGAGGGAATTCAAAAGAAAAGTCTGAATCTGCTAGTTGCTGTGTTAACGCAGATGTGACCATTTTATTAGTAGTATCGGTCTGCAAGACCAGATTTCATAGTCAACATTTGATATCCAAAACTGACGTTTGCACAACCAGATTTGAAGTTTAAGTTCACCTGAGCCAAAGGTTAGCTTAGGGTAGGCCTCAATCGTCCGTCCGTATATCTTCTCAAATATTTTCTCCACCGAAGCTGCTGGGTTGGTTGGTTGGTTGGTTGATTTGATGCTTAACGTCCACGGTAAACAACTATGGTCATGTCGGGACGGTCAGTTAACCTAACCACACTATTCCTGGGCAGGCTTAGACCTCCTTAGCGGTTAACCATTACTAAGTGCACATACTTTCGCCAGTAACTGACAACTGCCCTTCTTGAATCAGCGGAAGGAGAAACGAAAGTATGTGGCCAGACCGGGTTTCGAACCCAGGACTTCTGACTTATGAGTCAGGTGCCCTACCGATTGCGCTACGCGGCCCGGCAAGCTGCTGGGCCGATTGAAGATAAGTTCCCTGGGTCGAAGGAACGCAAATTTGTTCGAACGGCCATGGTTACATGACCGAGGTGGTCGCCATACACATACATTGTTAAAACCAGTAAAACGTAATTGGAAATAAAAAATGCCCGATGACATTGGAACTCGGTATACAACATCCGGGACTCATGCAACATTGACTGCTGATCTGTGAAATTTTGAACGGAAAGGTTGAATTGGTTCCCTTGTGTTTTATGGAGAAACACTAAAACAGTTGACCTCTCAGAAACCACTGGTGTATATGGTTTCAGAGTATAGTCAAATAAATGAATGCATGACGATAATTGAGTAATGCATATCTCGTTTTATTTCATTTTATCTTTGTCCGCTGTCACTCATGTTTGAACAATTTCAAGAATATGCTGTGACATATAGTAAAGTGTGTACTAAATATTTCATTTCAGTTGTCAGTCTTATCTCGCCAGTTAGACGTAGCCAACACTGGCGACATCAAGGTTGGTTTTCCAGCAGATTTCTCTATGACCAGAACGGGGACCGCTATATCACCTTGACCGAGTTTGAATACGGTGTTCTCACTCATTTGGACAACCTTGCCAACCCAAAGTACCTTGAGGTGGTGTTCAAGGATGCAGATGCGAATGGTATGTCAATGCACTCATTGCTGTTGCCTCTCGCTTTCTCAAACAAGATAGGCTCGAAATAGCCTTTTTTGTGCTGATGTGCCGTGAAACCCATATCACTCAATCAAACACCGATATCTCTAGTACCCTCCTTTATCAAAGAACAAAGGTTAGACACATTTCATGCTATCGCAGCTCTTTTCTTTCTCCCTCTCTCTGGGAGACGGCTCGAAATAGACTGAACTATTGTCTTAAAGAGCCGTTTAACCCAAAACAACCAACAAACCAAATAATATTTTTCTTAACATTACAATTCTTTTTATTAAGCACTCATGACGATAATGGGGAGGGGGGCATTTTGTTTTGCCCCTGTCTGTCCATCCGTCGCGAGTAAAGAGTTCGTGTTATCAACTCCTCCGAGATTTTTCAAGCGATGAAATTTAAACTTTACACATTTGCTACAAGCATATCAAAGATGTGCATGTGACTTTTTGCACACGAAAACAATTAATGTTTGACAAACTTTTGGCATTTTCAACTTGCGATAAGGCTTTAATATCGGGTAGCATGTTTGTGTCATGAACTCATCCCAGAGCTTTCAAGCAATGAATTTAAAACTTTGCACAGATGCTACAAGCGTATTGAAGATGTGCATGCGACGTTTTAAAAAAAAAAAAAAAAGACAAATGAATTGCATTTTTGACATAGACATACTTGAGATTAGATGTCAAAATAGGGTAAACACCTCCCAGTTTTTAAGCAATTAACACTGGGGCTTCACCTGTGTCTTACAGACACAATTTTCTGGTCTCAAACTGCTGGTATTTCAAAATAAAATTTCTGGGACCAGAAAATATACTTCGATGTATCAGTAGTTTGAGACGTTTGAGATGTCGAGAGGCCACAGTATTTCATATTGATTTCTTTGACAGTCATGTAATTTGATATGACCTATACTTCACCTGCCTTTATTCACCATTTCGCCGAAAAGCCTTTCAAAAGATGTGCTATAAAAATAGCGTTGGTCTTGCCTTGGGACCATATTACATAAACAGACTTGTTGGCAACTTTGTTTTAAATTATGACATTTTAAAATTAAGTTTTGAAGCACTTAATCTGAAATACACTGCAAATTACCCAGGTGCAGATGCTTATTGCTGTGTCGAAAGCCTGTCAGTAAGAAGTCCTAATACAAAATTATGCACACATTTTGATATTACTCGACCTGCAGAGACGTGTATAATGGTCTGAGACGTTTTGTCATTTAGTTAAAAACGCCTTCCAGTCCGATTTGAGTCTTCGCTGCCCAAGTTAAGGTATCATAAACCCTTAAATACCCTTTAAGCACACAGCGAAGACTCCGATCGGACTGGGCGGGAGCTAAAGCTGATTTGAATCTCCGCTGGGCGCACATGCCACTAAGTTTGTTTTGTCCTGTCGTGGCTCTTATATTAATATATTGTATTGTAAAATTGCAGATGACAAAAAACTTGATGAGGATGAATTCGTTTTCGCACCCTGGGATTTTGCTGGTAAGACTTATCTTGAATGAACACACCTTTAGGTAATACAGTCTGTCATTGTTTGCTCCCCTTCTCAACGGGGTAAGGTCGGGTGGTGCGATGGTGCTGTGTGTAACTCCCAGTGCCATTTCGAACATTGTAGGGGGTGGTCGGGTGGTGCGATGGTGCTGTGTGTAACTTCCAGTGCCATTTTGAACATTGTAGGGGATGGTCGGGTGGTGCGATGGTGCTGTGTGTAACTTCCAGTGCCATTTTGATAAATGTAGGGGGTGGTGCGATGGTGTTGTGTGTAACTTCCAGTTCCGGGGCGTCCTACTGATTTGGAACACTGTAGGGAAAGGGTTTACTGTGCTTGCAGTAGGTGCGGGTTGTTTGGACATTTTTTAGCTCACCAGAGCCGAAGGCTCCAGGGGAGCTTATAGGATAGGCAGTGGTCCGTCGTCGTCGTCTGTCGTCGTCGTCTGTCGTCGTCGTCGTCTGTCGTCGTCGTCCGTCAACACTTTTAAATGACATCTCCTCTGAAGCCACTAGGCCGATTGGGCCCAAATTTCATCTATGGCATCCTTGGGATGGGGGATTGAAAGTTTGTGTTTTTTATGAAAATTGGCCTTTTAGTTTGGTTGCTATGGCAACTTAGAATTCCCATTGTTTATAATGGGGAAAATTGAAAAATGGCATTTTCTGCCAAGTCATTGCAGATATGTTGATAAAACTTTTATAGAAATGTTCCTTGAGATGTCCTCTATCAGCTATATGCTTTTTGGCCCACTGCTCCTTTTATTGGTTGCCATGGAAACCGAAATGCAAAAAAAAATGGAAAAAATACTTAATAAATTATCTCCTCTGAAGCCACAGGGCCCATAAGGTCCAGATTTCATCTGTGGCATGCTTGGGCTTGGGGACTGAAAGTTTGTTTGTTTTATGATCATGGGCCCTTTAGTTTGGTTGCTATGGCAACTTAGAGTTCCCATTGACTTATAATGGGAAAATTGAAAAATGGCATTTTCTGCCAAGCCATTGCAGATATGTTGATAAAACTTTTATAGAAATGTTCCTTGAGATGTCTTCTATCAGCTGTATGTTTTTTTGGCCCACTGCTCCTTTTATTGGTTGCCATGGAAACCGAAATGTAAAAAATAATGTAAAAAAATATTTCATAAAGTATCTTCTCTTAAGCCACTGGGCCAATAAGGCCCAGATTTCATCTATGGCATCCTTGGGCTGGGGGATTGAAAGTTTATGTGTTTTTTTATGAAAATCAGCCCTTTAGTTTGGTTGCTATAGCAACTTAGAGTTACATTGTCTTATAATGGGGAAAATTAAAGAATGGCATTTACTGCCAAGCCATTGCATATATGTTGACAAAACTTTTATAGATTGTTCCTTGAGAAGTCTCTTATTAGCTATGTGGTTTTTTTTTTTTTTTTTTTGCCCACTGCTCCTTTTATTGGTTGCCATGGAGACCAAAATGCAAAAAAAAATGGGAAAAAATACTTAAAAAAAAAAAATCTCCTTAGAAGCCACTGGGCAGATAAGGCCCAGATTTCATCTGTAGTATCCTTAGGCAGGATGATTGAAAATTTATGGGTTTTTTTTTTTTTTATAAAATCCTCTCTTTAGTGTGGTTGCTGTGGCAACTTAGGTTTGCATTGACTTGCAATGGGGAAAATTAAAAAATGGCATTTACTGCAATCAGTTATATATTTTGTTAGCAACTCAACAGACTGTCAGACTGAGACTTTGTAGTTGTATATTTTGTATTAGCTGTACGAATTGACAGCAATTCTGAGCCTATACAAATTTGATAGCAATTTTGAGCTAGAGATCTGGTGAGCTTTGTGGCCCGTGGGCCTCTTGTTCTCTCGTCTATCATTTCTCCCTCTCTGGGAGACGGCCCGATATAGACAGAAATAGTAACTCAAAGGGCCGTTAAACCCAAAACAACCAATCAATCAATGGAACAGTGTAGGGCAAGGGCCTACTGTGCTCGCAGTAGGTGCGGGTGGGGGTGTTAGGACATTTTTCTCTCGTTACCTTCTCCCTCTCTCTGGGAGACGGTCCGATAAGGACTGACATACTGTCGCAAAAGGCCGTTAAACCCAATTTTGGTTGGTTGTTTAGGGTTTAACGGCCCTTTGAGACAGTATATCAGTCTATATCGGGCTGTCTCCCAAAGAGAGGGAGAAAGACGGGAGAAATGATAGACGAGAGCAAAAATGTCCAAACAACCCCCACCCGCACCTACTGCAAGCGCAGTAAGCCCTTGCCCAACTACTATTCAAATAAGTAGGCCTGGAAGTTAAACGCAGTACATTTGCACCACCCAACCTGCCCCGTTTAACCCAAATCAATCAATCAATCTTCCTCAATGGGGGAAACTCTTAAAAGAAAGCATTGTTTCCCAAAGGAGCATTTTTCCCTTAAGAGCAAATCCTCCTTTGAAGGGGTTGAGCGTCCGGAAAAGCAAACATGAACGTTCGAAAGTGTTCCTTTTGTAAAAGTGGCGGAAAATTATTGAGGTAGACCCATACGCCTTAATTTGATAACAGAGAAACGAACGACTGTTAGCGTTTAACGGTCCCTTTGTCAGTATTTGGCACCAGGTTAAGGTAATAACAAGCTGGTGTAACAAAGTAAAGTGACCCCCATAGAAAAACGACCCCCTGTAATTTTGACCTTATTTTCGAAGCCACTAAAGTAGAACTCACCCATTACTATATACTGTATGGAACAGAGCCGCAAACTTGTCTCAGCCGGTAGAATTCTCATCTGGAGCTCCAGAGAAAGAAAGCCCGTCTTCCCGCTACGACGTCAGGGTAAGTAAGAGAGCGCCATCTAAATTAGAAATTAGCGCCATCTAAATGCCGAACCAAATCGACCAGTAACTGACCGCAATGGATAATCCGTCGGGCATGGCGCACCACTACACCAAAGAAGGACTTCAAATGCCCATAAATGTACAGACATTCTTTGACCAAACTTGATTGAATGTATCAATGAAGCTAAGGTTTAGGATAAGGAAACAGGTGAGTGGGAACGCAATGGGGGTGGGGGGGGACTAGGGAATGGGATTGAGCTCGAGGAGGGCATCTGTTTTACTTTGAAAATATTTCTAGTTTTCATGTGAAAGCTTCAGGCAGGTTAGGGTTTGCACGACGTGAAAACCGAGTCGGAATTTTAAACCTTGGGCAGAAGATTTGAAACCCAGACCTAAATATGAAACTTGGTCCTAAGACATTGTGTGTTTGACAACTGCTATAACGTAAAGTTTATCGTGCAAGGGCTCACTGCTTCATCTTCTCGGATCATTTTTTTTCAGATGACGATGAAGTACAGAAGCTTACAGACCTGATTTAATCATGAATACAAGCCGAACTATTACAGACACCTCTCAGAATCCAGAAAATGTTCTCTAAAATAACTGGCAAAGACTGCATCGACTATGAATCATAAACTGAGCCGTGGCGTCACACGACAAAACCAACTTAAAGGCATGTGCGCCCAGCGAAGACTTAGATCAGTCTAGGCATCCACCCAGTCTGATCAGAGTCCTGGCTCTGCGCTTAAAGGTAGCTAAGGGTCCCTGTCGACAGCAAAGGCTCTTGATAAGACTAGACGGATTCCCAGGCTGACCTGAGTCTTCGCTGGGCGCATATGCCACTGTGTTGGTTTTCTCGTGTCGAGGCTCAATTATTAATTTTGGGACACAAGCTAATTACCATTCTAATGCACTTACGTATGTTACCGGACGTCTGATTGGATAACGTAAAAAATATGCGACAGTATATTCTGCGATATACTGTCGAAAACCCGTCATGAAGAAACGTCGCTTCTCAATGACTGACGTATGGTTTAACGCAGCTGAAAGCGCTTGTTATGGGTGCAAAGTAGCACACTTTTACAGGTGAAATGTGAAAAGTGCATTCGAATGGGGATAACTGTATCAAAAACGTTATTTGGGGGGGGGGGGGGGGGGGGGGGTAAATCGTCGGTTTTATGGTCGCAAATTGCGTTTTACGACTCCACTGGCGCGTCGTCGTAAAACGAAATTTCCGACCATAAAACCTACGATTTACCTCGGTCCCCAAATGACAATTTTGAGTATAGTTATCCCCTTATTATTATACTAACATAGTACAGTTGGTTTTACAATGCAGCAATGCGTCCAAATGTTGCAACTGGCACCAATGCGTCCAAATGATGCAAAAATCGCAGACCCTGACCGGACTGCTCCTAATGGGTCAGTCTGATCTGGCTCCGAGGATATAAAACTTTTGTTCATGTTCTGCTGAGATTATGCTAAAATTTAAATTCTGAATCAAATGCAAAACATTAAACCAAACGTGTATTATGGATTCCAAAAAGATGTATGTGAAAAGCAAGCGACGTAAACAATAAACATCACTGCAAACTGAATGGGATTTATTCAGTATGGGTTTGAATTTGTTGCTCAGCTGGTCAAAACATTCTATAAATTCGGAGCCAGAGCCTGCACTGTTTGATCAAATCTATATGTCCGCATACTTAGAATAATTATGGTATCAGTAGTTTTATTTGACTTAAACAGATATAGAGGATCTAACACGAGTGGTAATTTCATATGAAATGACCACGAGTGTAAGAATATGGTTGATACAATGTTATTACACATGTGGTCATACGGTTTGTATGATACGACGTTATCCATTGAATAACAGCGACGTCACTTGATAAATATTAAGATATCGGTATTTGAAATGAAATGTGTCTTTTTTCGGATACGATGCCTGCATAATTATCATGAAAAAAAAAAAAAAAAAAAAAGCAATAAAACGTGTTTCATTGGTAATGGAGTTCCTAACAAAAACTATGGACAGACATGCAAGTTATCGAGACTTGTCTATGATATTTTTAATGTCCCCACCATGAATGCTTACACATAAGAGCCACATCATGTGATTTCCAACAATGTGGCATTTTGTCATGTGATATTCAGATCATCCTTCTCAATCACACAAGGTAATCAGAGACTTCGCTGTTGTCTTATGGCTTAGGCCACTTCCATAGATGGTTAATGTGACAAGCGAAGGCTCTGATCAGGCAGCACTTTTGTGCAGTCTGATCAAAGCCTTTGCTTGTCACCAATGCCACATTGTTGGAAATCACATGATGTGGCTCAATTAAATAAGATGTGCACGCATAAGGCAGCCGAATGTCAAAGACGTTTAAATTCAAACCAATTTCATATAATTATTATAAGAATCCTTCCTGAGTGTCCATGTCAGATAGGAAAATCTCACCTGAGGTGTGAAAATTTCAAGGAGGACCAATCCTAAATAGACTGGCTTCTGGTTAATCAATTTTCCTCCCGCTATTTGCGGCCTTTCATTCTCAAATCGATTTCGTTTCGAGCTCCTTAACAAGATATCTGTAATAAGTTTCGAGCCCCGCTGTATGCTTATCATGTTAAGATCGGGTGCAAACGCATTCTCACCTGGCTAATAACAGGAAAGCACGACCTGTCGATGGTTTTCTGACAGAAAACATAAAATTCTGATGACTTCTAATGTCGCGAGCGTCAAATACCTAACGCCATCGCACTGAGGCCTTAAGTGTCGTTATTAAGAGTATGTGAAGTCAAAGTACAAATTTGTCAAATGTCGTCCTAGCTGCATGGATGTTCATTTCTGGTATATGTGGCAAAAATGAATATTCCCTGTTGCTAATAAATAGAAGAGGGTGCCAGTGCACTATACAGTTGACTCGTTAACTCCAACACTGATATCTCAAAGTACAATCTGACATCAAAGAATATGGTTTAGCCTGTTGCTAATAAATAGAAGAGGATGCCAGTGCACTATACAGTTGACTCGTTAACTCCAACACTGATATCTCAAAGTACAATCTGACATCAAAGAATCTGGTTTAGACAATTTCCTATTTTTTCTGTATTTCAACACCTAATATTTCAAACTACTGGTATCTCAAAGTAAATGTTCTGGGACCAGAAAAATAACTTTGAGATACCAGTAGTTTGAGAGACGAGATAGTGAAAACTGACTTTAATAGGTCATGCATATCTCAAATCTGAAAGTGTGAGAAATCTGACGTCGCGACATGACAAAACCAATTAAGAGGCGTGTGCGCCCAGCGAAGTCAGATCAGCCTGGGCAGCCGCCCAGTTTAATCAGAGTCCTCGCAGTAAGCCTAAAGGATAGCTAAGGGTCTTAGCTAGCTCCGTCTGGCCAGCGAAGACTTGAGCAGACTGGGTTAATACTCAGGCTGATATGTCATCACTGGGCACACATGCCACTTTGTTGACTTTGTTATGCCGCGGCCTAATGGTTGCTTAAGATCACTGGATACACTTTCAAGGACAACAGATTTGCCATTTTCGAATTTGTTTCACTTTCCAATTTCAATAAACTCGTGACAGAAAGAATTTGCTCCCCTATGAGCAAACTGTTTCCCTCTAAGAGTCAGACTCTTTGAGGTGGGACTTTTCTTACTGGGAATGTAACATAACGAATTAGTCTCCGTTTGAGAAAAATGGCGGAAAATGGTAATGTATCCAGCCACAATAAGTACTCATTTAACTTGCAATGTGAGTTTATCTTGTTTATATGGGCTTATGTTTATAATTCTGTACTATTCAGTGCTATTTTCGTTGACTATGTCGCATTTCAGAGTCCGAAAACCTAAATAAGTGTGTACTCTAGACTTAAGTAAGACGTCCTGAAACACCAAATGAAACGAAACTGCCGAACCTTGTAATCGGCAGCAATGTATTGTGGAGCGAGCGTTGCGCACGAACTCTTGTACAGGTTCGTTTATAAAGTGTCTAAGACAGACCCCATGTTCGCAATGAGGATAATACACTAAACGCAAAAAGAAACGTCCACAAAATATGCATACTGAATTTGCAAAAGTAGATAAATGATACCAGTTTTGTAGCCCGTTTGACGAACGGGGCTTATCAATATTTTGGCGCTGGCGTTTGTCCGTCTACAGTCTATCTGTCCGGCGTTAGCGTTTTCGTTTCCAGAAAACTCCTTCCACAGATTGCATCCGATCGAGTTGAGGATCGGTAATTAGTAAGGCTCTGAGATGGATCGGCGCATATTGTTTCGAGCTATTGCTCCTGTAATTGTGTCGGAATTGCAGCCCTTTACTAAAATTGTTAAACGTATTTGATTCTGGTAGACTCTTCCGACAGTTTCCATCCAAATATGCTGAAACTTTGTAAAACAGCAAACTTGTGTATGTGGAGTAGCGCATATTATTTGAAGGCTTGTCTTCATGGATTTTAGCGGAGTTGCAGTCCTTTTCACCAGGTTACCATTCGGAATATCTTGATGAAACTTTACAGCAATATATATGAGGTTGAGACATGTTTTGCAGAAACATATTTGCCCACGCCACCCTCCCCCCCACCCCCGCCTTTTTTGACGGTACGTCCCTTTGTAATAGTAGTTCGACTGTGTTGCATGCCTCACAACTAGGTTACCGATTGGAATATCGTAATGAAACGTTATAGCAACGTGTACTCGGTTGAGACAACATGTTCAATATAATATTTTATTAACGTCTTGCTCGACGACGTCATATAAATCCCCTGTGTACCCAGCTGCATATCAGAAAACATTTCTGAACACTCTGAACACAACGTGTTTTTGGAAAAGAAAGCTTATACTTGAAATGGATGCTTTTGTTTTCGAAAACGTGAGCTAACTCTTTAATTAAAGATTTAAACCGTTATAAGTTAAGTTCATCTGTGCCGCGGTCGTATGAAAGTCAGGTCATTGCAATGATTAATGTGGAATTACAAAGTGAGAGTGCCGTGAGAAAATATAAACTTGTGGACATTTCTTTTGGTGTCATTACATAAGTACGCTGTATGATAAGTACATAAGTACGCTGTATGATATAAACTTCGCTTTAACAATATACATGTAGTAACAGTTAGTTCGCATATAATCAGAAAAAAAAATATAAGACGGTGTGCGAGGTGGCTTTCTTAGCCGATTACTTGTAGATTTGAAAAATAAGGGGTGTTCAGAAAGTTCTGCGCGTGACATAATAGTTTTGTGACCTTCTTAAAGGCAAACTTCTAATCTAGCAAAATATACGTAAGGCTATGATATATATTTATAGAGAACCCTGCAAACGCGGCTTATATGTCCCAAAGGACACAGTTTTGACATGCTTTGAAATAGGAAAACATAAGGGCACAGTTGATTTGCATTTTAGAAGGCAATAGTTTATATATGAGCAGTCCTTGAAAGGTTTTTATCGGTGCTGCTATAACACAGTTCCCAGGCAACATCGCAGAGAGGATATTTTATCTAAGCTCCACACTGTCCTGTGAATTTGAATTATCCGCATTGTGTGTACAATCAAGTTCTTCCTTTTTACTAAATTCTACTAAAAGGATAATGATTTTGTTATAATTGTCAAGAAGAGCCTTTGTATAGGCAAATTTGAACCTGTCGAAGAACGAAAAAAATCGAACAAAAAACAACAAAACAAACACACACACACACACACACACAGAAATATTGCTACAACCTTCAAAAATTACGTTGGCGTCGTTTTCAAATGGCGCATAGATTTAAAAGGGATGAATCATAATAGTTCCCACTCTTCACACACAATGTAGTGCTTTTAGCCCATGTAAAGCATTCGTTCCCAGCAGGCCGCTTAACAAAGTTTGACTGCTAGAAGTAAAAATAGCCATCAGAGGAGATGGCAAATCCCCCGACCGAAGACCCCCATGGGCCTTGGTAAAAAGGGTGCACTTCAAGTTCAAAACACATATTAGTAATATATTGTCATTCTTTTATGCTTCTGATTGACATTAACTGTTACCAGATGCATGATTATCTAACACTCAGACTAAAACAGTATGCTTGACTGCTAAAAAGAGGTAATATCTCAAACAGCCACCATATACACAAATGTATAGCATACGATACATTTAACTTTCAAAATGTGCGAATAACTTCTAAAGTACAACCCCTACAAACCTAATTTTGAGCTCTCTAGTAAGTGAATTTGGACAAAGAATCCAAATCTGGAATTTTTTTTTTTTTTTTTGGGGGGGGGGGGGGGGGAGGGGGAGGGGATGTGGAGGGGTCAGAGAGAGTTAGGAACACTGATAAGATATCACTGCATGATCATCAACATTCTAAAAGGTACACGGTTATTCATATTCTGGAGCTGGCCAGGGTTATACAGATATGGAGCAGAGACTCAAACAGCAGCTCAAACTACCAAAGGGAAATAACTCACAGAGTATAAAAGCAAGAGTTATCATTCATGTATGAGACAAATTGTCATGACCTGTTCCGCCTATCTGTGAAGTATCATGAAAATGTTTCAAAAGGTATTCAAGCTATGGAGCAGACACCTAAAATCATCAATGGGAGATAACTCCAAAAGTAAGAAAGCAAGAGTTGTCATTCTTGTTCGCGACACATCATCATGACCTGTTCTACATATCTGTGAAGTATCATGAAAATATTCCAAAAGGTATTCAAGTTATAGAGCGGACACGAAATCACACCTAAAACTATCAAGGGGAAATAACTCAAAAAGAAAGGAAGCAGGAGTTGTCATTCTTGTTTGCGACACATCGTCAAGACCTGTTCTACATATCTGTGAAGTATCACGAAAATATTCCAAAAGGTATTCAAGTTATAGAGCGGACACGAAATCACACCTAAAACTATCAAGGGGAAATAACTCAAAAAGTAAGAATGCAGGAGTTATCATTCTTGTTTGCGACACATCGTCATGACCTGTTCTACATATCTGTGAAGTATCACGATTATATTCCAAAAGGTATTCAAGTTATAGAGCGGACACGAAATTATACCTAAAATGATCAAGGGGAAATAACTCAAAAAGTAAGAAAGCAAGAGTTGTCATTCTTGTTCGCGACACACCATCATGACCTGTTCTACATAACTGTGAAGTATCATGACAATATTCCAAAGGGTATTCTAGTTATAGAGCGGACACGAATCTGCCAAAAAAATCACACCTAAAACTATCAAGGGGAAATAACTCAAAAAGTAAGAAAGCAAGAGTTGTCATTCTTGTTCGCGACACATCGTCATGACCTGTTCTACATTTCTGTGAAGTATCGTGAAAATATTCCAAAGGGTATTCAAGTTACAGAGCGGACACGAATCTGCCAAAAAATCACCAAAGGGGAGATAATTCAAAAAGTACAATAGCAAGAGTTACCATTCTTGTACGCGACACATCGTCATGACCTGTTCTACATAACTGTACAGTATCATGAAAATATTCCAAAGGGTATTCAAGATATAGAGCGGACAAGAAAAATGTTTACAGACGGACGGACGGACAGACGGACGGACGGACGGACGCCAGGCTCATCGCTATATCCCCCGAACCTTTCGGTCGGGGGATAAAAAGTATGCAAAGACCAGGAACTGAAACAATCAAAATCCAAATCCAGCCCTCAAACCATAGTTGGAAACAACTAAGATTACAAATAATCAAGATACAGAGAACATATGGCCAACCGAGTGAGCAGCTTGTTCCCAAAAGGTGGCCACTCAGCAACCCAAACCGAACCAAAAATAATAAGAACATACATAAGGTAAAACATCACAGAAGCTCTGACACCAAAAACAGGCAACAGAGAACCACAACAGAACTACCGCCTTGGAACGGTCAGTAATGAATTACTGGGGGGAGTCGGAACTTTCTGAACACCCCATGTATAACTATATCTTTTTTTATGCCCCCAACTTCGGAGAAGTTAAGGGGGCATATTGGTTTGGGCCTGTCCGTCCGTCCGTCTGTCCGTCCGTTTGTCCGTCCGTCCGTAACGCTTTTGGCAGCTGGGAAACTCAAGAACCACATATGCTACGATCTTGAAATTTTATATGTGGCATTTACATGAAAATTAAGCGGACCCGTATTTTTCCTTTTTTCCGCAGGTCACGTATTTCCAGAGGTTTGCCCCTTTTTTGACTTAGTCTATGGAACCTTGTGAACAAAATATCTTGAGAACCCCTGATGCTAGGACCATGTAATTTTGCAGACAGACATTTTCCAAGGTGTAGATGACCTGATTAACTTTTGAAAAAAATCGTTAATTTTTGACCGAGTTAAGCTCTTTTTCGACTTGGTGCATTGAAGCCCATGGTACAAACGTACCCTAACATATGTTCAAGAATGGTAAAAGATAGGAACTTGAAACTTTCTACACATGATCAGTATGGAAAACCGCCGGTCAAGTATTTCAGAGTTATGCCCCTTTTTCGACTTAGCCTGTGGAACCTTGTGAACAAAATATCTCAAGAACCCCTGATGCTAGGATCATGGCTTTTTTGCAGGATGACATTGCTCAAGGTGTAGATGACCTTATTAACTTTTGAAAAAAAATGTGAATTTTTGACCGAGTTATGCCCCTTTTCAACTTAGTGCATTGTTAGCGTATGTTAACAAAATATCTCAAGAACTCCTGATGCTAGGATCATATTTTTTTTGCATGAAGATATTGCCCAAGGTGTAGATCACCTGATTAACTTCCGAATTTTTTTAATTGTTTTGACTGAGTAAACCCCTTTTTCGACTAATTGCATTGACGCCTATGGTACAAAGGTACAAGTATTATGGGATGAACCTTCTTTAGAGGCAAGCATATGGTTGGGGGCATAGTGTTTCATAAACACATTTTCTAGTTTTTCTCTTTTTTTTAAGCACAACATATCAATTCATTTAATGATTTTTCTTTGCAAAAATTAAATTGTCGTCTTATCTGCTAAAAACGCTAGTGTTTGGACAGCACATATATACAAAGTATTAAAGAGTGCATGAAGACTTGGAAAATTTCAGCACGGTAATGTTGGATCTCCTCACTTCCACAACAATCCCTATTCTAAAGTAACCCCCTCCCCAGCCACTTTGCCCCTCCAAATGATAATGTAGTTTTCTTGAATTATAAAATCGTCATGTGCTCTTAAGGTACAAGTCGATTTCGAATATATGTCGAGTCCGAAGACTAGTCTTCCAAGCATTAGAACTGTTATTGAAAAAAAAAATGTTTTGAGAAAACTCAAATTTTGGATGCACTGAATATCATTTCTCATCGTGATATTTCACAGCTAAATCCAGTCTGCAACTGTATAATGCTATGGCCTTACATATATGGTCGTTGAAACAGATCCACTGCCTTGCCACTATGGAGTACGAATGTTTCTTTTGGTTTAACGACCTTCTGGGACACTATTTCAGTCTATATCGGGACTTCTCTCAGAGAGAATGAGAAAGAAGTGAGCAGTGATAGACGAGAGAAAAAATGCCCAAACAATCCCATCCGCACCTACTGCAAGTCCTTGCCCTACTACCTTTCAAATTAGTGCGACGGTTACACGGAGCACCATCGCACCCATACGGACTTCATGACTGACGTTTCTTTTGGTAACTTTGCAGTAAGCAAAAGCAAGCCTGAACCGCGAACATGACTCAGCAGTTATTAGCATTTCAGTCTCCACTCCGGTCTACACTACATACTGGTGTTAACAGGGCAAAGATTATAAAACAATTACTACTCAAATGAAGGTTTGCATTTACCAAACAGTTTCCTATAGATACAATGCTGAACCAATGTATTTCTTAGAAGTATGCAATAAATGTTTTCCTCTGGTTTGCTTTCTGTTACTCATATAGTTGTCTCTGTAAACACTTGACAAACTTGAAGACAGAACTGGCCGCCGTCGGTGTAGAATAATAGAATCTATGATGAGGTTGACGCTGAGACAAGGAAATCTCAGGCTAGTTTTCAGTTTATGTAGTCTTATGCGAGGCTTGCCGAGCATAGGACTTGAATAATCTGAAAACGAGCCTGAGATTTCCTTGTTCAGGCCTCAACCCCATCATTGATTATTTTTCTCACCCATTTTATTAAATAGAACAGAATATCCATTGAATACCTTAACTTCTTGTTAAAGCCATTCCTATAATATTCAAACTAATTTTCTATTAATAGTTCTGACATGTGTGTTAATTTCACCTTGTGTTTCATTGCTTTTCATGTGAAATCTAAACCGGTGAAATATGAGTTTGAGTGTATTTTAAAGACTCGCATGACGTGTGTTTGTATCTTCTTAGCTACATATGTATTTTATCTTTGTCTATATTAAATACCTAACTTTTTCTCATTGGTGTTTTGTTTTCTTAAGCTTTGACGGCTATTTAGTGTCTTGGATAAAGGCAGGAGGCGGGCAAATATTATATCAATATTTGTCTCGCATGACGTGTGTTTGTATCTTTTTAGCTACATATGTATTTTATCGTTGTCTATAGTAAAAGTAAAAAGTATGCAAAGACCAGGAACTGAAACAATCAAAATCCTAATCCAGCCCTCAAACCATAGTTGGAAACAACTAAGATTACAAATAATCATGATACAGAGAACATATGGCCAACCGAGTGAGCAGCTTGTTCCCAAAAGGTGGCCACTCAGCAACCCAAACCGAACCAAAAATAATAAGAACATACAAGAGGTAAAACATCACAGAAACTCTGACACCAAAAACAGGCAACAAAGAACCACAACAGAACTACCGCCTTGGAACGGTCAGTAATGAATTACTGGGGGGCTTAAATCGATTTTACAGGCCCAACCTCACCCTCAGTTTCTGAAGTGGTACAAAACATTTAGTTGGTTGTTCGGTTCGCATGATAACCCTCTAACTCGTCAATGAATCATCACGGTAAACATATAAATCAAATTTCAACACCATGAAGAAGCAAAGACGAGGACTCAACAGATACAACGGGCCGTCTGACAGGTGGAGATCCCTGTCCTGCCAAACGACCCCACTGGAAATCTGAAGCAAAAGAAGGTCACCAGTTGAGCCCCGGTGGACCGATCTGTTTCTAATTGATGTTTTGTTTTCTTGAGCTTTGACGGCTATCCAGTGTCTTGGATAAAGGCAGGAGTGAGTGATATAGGTTTTAAGGCACATCGGCACCAAAAGGGCTATTTCGCGCCGAAAACGCTATAAAAGAATATGTGTGTTATGGATAAGGTCAGAAATGAATGCTCAGTATAAACATGAATCAAGTCGGGTATGTGGTGAAAAAAAATTGACGGACGCTCGGCGCTCCGTTACTGCGGCTATGGATTCGTTCCGCTGAGGTGCGGGGGTAACGTCGATATGAGAATTGAAATATGATGATGATGTATGTGGTAAAATACGCCGATCAACGGCTATCTTAAGACTGTTAATATAAAACGAACTCTCGGCCAGCGAGATGGGTAAACATTCATTTAAATCAACTATTGTAAAAATACCTCGACTTAACTAAACTATAGTTTGCTATATATGCCAATCTCTTTCAGAAAAGAGAAGATTTTCGCTGTTTCAACCGTGTCAAACAGTTGTTCCTTACTGCTGACACGGAAGAACCTAGCACGCGTAATACGAAAATCCGTACAATCGAAAAGAAAGTTTTCAACACTAAAAGGTTCCTGGCAAGGAATGCACAAAGGCGGATCCTCGCTCTTCAACAAAAACGAATGAGTAATATAAGTATGACCGATTCTAAGTCGAACTAAAGTTACTTCTTCCTTACGATCATTTCTGTAACATGGTTGCCATTCACCAAGTGAAGGCTTAATGGAATGGAGTTTGTTAAAGATGGCAGCATTCCACGATATCTGCCACTTATCATGAAGATAGGTATTTATGCAAGGCTTAATATCAATCTAAGGAATTTTAAGATCGAAAACATGAAGAGCTAATGCGGACTTTGCGGCAATGTCGGCCTTTTCGTTGCCTTTAATCCCAACGTGACTGGGAAGCCAACAAAACACAATGATGTTAAGCTCAGCTAAGTCAATATGTTTTAAGAGGATATCAAAAAGAAGAGGGTTTTCGATATGGCGATTATTTAGGGATTGAAGAACAGAGAGGGAATCAGAAAAGATGATGAAATCTGTATTCTGAGATTGTGCAATGTGATCCAAGGCTAAATCAACAGCTTTGATCTCCGCTGAAAAGATAGAGGCATTGTCAGGTAATCTACATTTGTATGTTTCGGATGGAGCGACACATGCTGATCCAGCTGTGACTCCATCCTTTGAGCCATCAGTATATATAGTCTCATAGTGAGAAAAGTCAGAAAGCAGTTCATTAAATTTAGTTCGAAACACAAGAGGATCAGTTTGAGATTTTTTATCACCATGCACAGAAAATAGAACACGTGGCTGAGTAAATGTCCAAGGTGGTACATCTGGAACTTTTAACTGTTCAATTCTGTCTGAATCTAAATTCATATTTTCAAATTCAGAGGTGATTCTAATGCCAAAAGAAGGAATCATATTTGGTTTATTCTCGAATAAGGTTTTATACTTGGGCCGAAAAACAGTTTCATACGTAGGATTTGATGGGTTTGACTTTAATTTAAGGGGATACTGCAAAGAGAGTTTAAGACGTCTATTATAAAGTGATGGTTCATTTGCCTCTGCTAAAAGACTCTCCGAGGGAGAAGTTCTGTAAGCTCCCAAGGCGAGTCGGGGTCCCTGATGATGAACGGGATCAAGCATTTCCAAATAAGATTTTCTAGCGGATCCATATATTATTGAGCCATAGTCTAGTTTGGACCGTATAATAGTTCTATAAAGATTAAGTAAAACTCTACGATCTGCTCCCCAGTCAGAATGGGCAACAACTCGTAGTAGGTTCAACGCTTTTTGACATTTTGCTTTAAGTTGTTTAATATGCGGAATAAATGAGAGTTTTCTGTCACAGGTAATGCTCCGAATCAGTAGGACGCCCCGGCACTGGAAGTTACACACAGCGCCATCGCACCACCTAACCACCCCCTTGACCTTGGGTTTGGGAATATAATATGTGACAAACCTTCTCATTATTGTACCCCCGACATACGAAGTAGGTCAGGGGGTATATAGTTTTTGTCATTTCGTTTGTTCGTCCTTCCATCCGTCTTTCCGTCTGTCCGTTCGTCAACATTAAGTCAAAGTTTTGCGTTAAACCTTTATAATTGCTCATATTTCCGTCACCTTATATCCGATTCTCTCCATATTTGGTTCATTATATCTCTATAGCTTTATCTTTGATCTGACACATCTAGGAACCTAGGACAGGCCTCTGGCAGGAGGTCAGGGGGGAATTATCAGGACTTAGTCATTATAATTATATCGAAGTTTTGTGTTAAACCTATTTTTAATTGCTTATATTTCTGCAACCACATGTCAGATTCTTTTCATATTTGGCTCATAATATCTGTTTGATGTGAAGTGTCCATTCTTCTGAGTCGGTCAATATTTAGGACATCGGCATTTTCATTATGCAAAAGTTTTTGGTTAAACCTTTTTGAAAGATCATATCTCTGTGAATCTATAGCATATATCTTCCACATTTTATTCAAGATAACTCTAAAGCATAGCTTTTGATAGGGACTCCTGGGTCAGGCTCATGGGTGGGGCCAGGGGTCAATAGCTAGGACTCAGCCATTTGTTGTAGTTTTGGCTGGTTCTGATATATTTAAATGGAGTCAAATGGTGAATGACTAATTTTATTTTATACTAGTTTAGATTATGTGGATGCTGCTGCTGACCTTAGGTCAAGGTCACAGACTTTGAATGAGTTCCTTTACAACATTTGCATCAAACTTTTGTGTTAGGCGGTGGCGCTGGTCGGGGGTACACGTGAGCCCTTGCTCACTTGCACTAGTACTTTATATTACTGTGAAATTTGGTGAAATTCAGTTATGTTGTTTTCAAGTAATCTTAAAGACAATATTTGACTTCTTACCCCCAACAGTGACCTTGACCTTGGGTTTGGGAAATTAAATATGATATGTGACCAACCTTCTCATTATACTTTACATTTCTGTGAAATCTGATGAAATTTAGTTATGTAGTTTTAAAATAATCACACAAACACTATTTGCTCCTAACCCTGACAGTGACCTTGACCTTGTATGTGGAAACCAAAATCTTGTATGGGACACACATGCTTAATATTTCTTTGAAGTTTCGTCAAATTTGCTTCAGTAGTGTTTAAGTTATCTTTGAGACATAATATGTTATGGACAGACAGACGGATGCACGGACGGACTGTGCGATTTTAATGTGCCTCTCAGTCTCTTCGGGGGGCATAAAAATTGGCATAGAAAAATGCCTACAGGAGACTTTCGCGGCCTGACGTCGCGTGCAGTAATAATGTAATGTTGGCGCTTTAAGTGACGTCATTTACGTCGTAATGACGTGCAAACATGCGTGACGTATTTTTCGTCAAGCCAGAAAAGATTTAGCCAATAAATCAACAAACATCTTGAGGCTATTTCACAAAAGTCCTATTTCTGAAACAGTGAAATCGAAAGTGATAATTTCACTGTTTGAAACAGTGAGATTATCAGTTTCGATTTCATCGAGAAATCTCTGTATTCATTGAAACGTATAAAAGCAAATTTCAACCAAACATGATAAAAGCTACTTGTACTGCATATTAATTCTCGATGCCAGTTTCAATATCCCCTCGCACCACGAAGTGGCGAGGGGATATAGGTTTTGTCCCCTACGTAAGTACGTACATACTTACGTACGTATGTTCAACTTTTGTCATAGTTCTAGCGCCTACATTTCTCAACAGATTTTAAAATCACTTCACACAAATGTAGGGCATGACAATATCTCGAGCAAGTACGACTTTAAGGGTGCTGCGCCCAAGGTCAAGGTCACTGTGGCTATTTTTAGAAAAACTTTGTCATCGCTCTAGCTCTTACATTTCAAAATGGATTTTAAAACTTGACGGGTCTATATTTATAAATTCTTTAAACACCTTGATGCCAGAATCAATTCGTCACAAAGGGAGGGTCTCATATGCGCCCACACTTGGATTGTCTTGTTACTATGCATGCTAAGTGCCACTGTCCTATCAACTATAAATATGTATTTATTATCTTCAAAAAGGTATTTTAGGTCTCAGGAGAGCACCTTGAGGTACTCCATTTTTTCCTGATACCTGCCATTCATTTTTTTTAGTCATAAAGTATATGCTTTCCTTAATTTCATAAACTTTGAACTAGAATTGTAAAAGGACTGTTTAAAGATACCTTCAATACCATTTGTGATTGAATAGATATATACACATGTTTTTTCTCGAAACGTAAAGTCTGAAACTATAAAATAACTAAGGCTGAAATTACCTGCTTGCAGTAGGTGCGGACGGGGGTTGTTTGGACATTTTTTCTCTCCTCTATCATTTCTCTTTTCTTTCTATGGGAGATGACCCTATATAGACTGAAATACTGTTTCAAAGGACCGTTAAACCCTAAACAATCAATCTATATCGGGCCGTCTCCCATGGAAAGGGAGAACGAAGTCAGAATTGATAGACGAGAGATAAAAATGACCAAACTATCAGCACCTACTGCAAAGCACTGTAGGCCCTTGCCCTACTAGTATCTATATCAATAGGACGCCCCAGCACTGGAAGTTATACCCAGCACCATCGCACCACCCAAAAATAAATGAATAACGATGAAATTTGTGAAATTGTAAAGTAACATAACACTTCATCTCGCTGACGTACGTCTTTATTTGTAAACCAGTATTATCACTCAGGAAACAACATAAGCTGTTCATTTTGATTCAAAGTTTAAATGTAATTTTTTAAGTCCAATCCTGTTAAATTCTCGCTGACAAATTCAGTGGTGTTGGTTTTGCAGGAAGACTCAGGAAGCGAATATGTACCCTCATTAGCAGATCAATATTCATCCAGTGAGGAATCGGACATAATTTATGAGCAATGCTCAGGAAAAAATCCAGAAATTTAATTTAAAGCAAAGACAAAAATCACTTCAGTTCTTAGCTGTCTCGGATTAAACCATGATGATCAAGCCGTAGATCATAGTAAACCCGCCAACAAAAAAAAAAACTGAGGTTAACTGTACAGAGCAAACAGTACAAACCATGGAGAAGTAAAAGCATTGTAACAGGAGAAACCGATGGAAACTAGTATCACCCTTGCAGATGCTAGTGCATATATTGGATAAACCAGGAAAGCCAGTATAGAAGCTGTTGAATGCCTTGGCAACACGAGAAATAGTCTTGGAGAAGCAAGAGCAAGCCGTTAAGACCTTAAAGAAGGAACTCAAAGCCTCGTAGAAGCAAGCTTACTCATTGAAGACTCATGTTCACACTTGAAAATTGCAACTTCTAATAATACTAGCAAAAGAAAACTTGATAAGAAAGATTACTGTTTGTATTGCCTGAAACCAGTTTAAACTATAGCGGCATCTAAAGTAATGTAAAGAAGATAAAATGAAGAAGTGGTCAAACTAAAGGCAGAGACAGACAGTACGAAAAACGAGATATTCTTGTTGCCAAGCTAAGAAATATTGGAAACTTCCTGCATTACAAGGAAGTCATGAAAAGCAGGGCTGGGGAGGTCGCTGTAAAGCATAGACCAAAAGACAGCGAAGAAGTTGATAAATCTGAGGCATGGCCACATTGTTATATATCTATGGCGCCATATGTGTCCTTTCGAACATGTCTAGGGCCGTCACTTCAGACTCAGTCAGCATGAATACGCCGCCTGACTCAGTCAGCATGAATACACCGCCTAAGATTTCAGACGGAGCTATGGCAATTTCAGACAGAGCTATTATCTCATCTACCGAGGCTTTCTCTAGCAAATACCATCGCAGATTGCAATTAACAATGGAACCGATATAAATCAGAAAGTACAAGTGTCTTTTTACCCTGTCCATTTTTACACCACCGTTTACCATGGCAAAAAGCTGCTGTATAATGTGTTAATTTAATTTCGTTAATTCGCCAGGTACCTCTTTAACGAAGCACATATTGTCTATTCGTTGACATGCGGCTATTGTCTTTTCACTTGTTACCATATTGTACACTTTCACAAAATATTTCGCGTTTCCTTTTTGACAGAACTGCTGAGTCCCCAAAAACTGACAGCTGTAAGGGGTGGTTGGGTGGTGCGATGGTGCTGGGTATAACTTCCAGTGCCGGGGCGTCCTACTGAATTGGATAATATTAGGGTAAGGGCCTTTGTGCTTGCAGTAGGTGCGGGTGGGGTTTGTTTGGACATTTTTCTCTCGTCTATAATTTCTCTTTTCTTTCTCCCTCTCTCTGGGAGACGGCCCGATATAGACTGAAATATTATCTCAAAGGGCCGTCAAACCCAAAACAACCAACCAATCCTACTAAGAGTTGTAACATGTTTGAGCAAGGGCCTACAGTGCACGCAGTAGGTGCGGATGGTGGTTGTTAGGACATTTTCTTTCGTCTATCGTTTCTCCTCTTTCTCCCTTTCGGAGACACGGCCCGATATAGACTGAAATTCTGTGCCAAAGTGTCGTTAAACCCAAATCAACCAATCTAACAGCTGTAATCGGTATCCAATGGTTTACCGTAGTATATAGTGCTAGTTTGTATGAATAGTCTTGGAACACTTGGCGCACATAAAAATGTTGTGTGTTGAGGATGGTCGGGTTCTTCAAGTGCCGGGGCGTCCTACTGATTTTGGAACACTGTAGAGCAATGGCATACTGTGCTTGCACTAGGTGCGGTTGGGGTTGTTTGAACATTTTTCTCTCGTCTATCATTTCTCTTCTTTCTCTGTCTCTTTCTAGGAGACGGCCCGTTATAGACTGAAATGTTGTCTCAAAGGGCCGTTAAACCCAAATCAATCATAAAATTATTCCTGTCTCTCTCTAGGAGACGGCCCGTTATAGACTGAAATATTGTCTCAAAGGGCCGTTAAACCCATATCAATGATAAAAATGTTGTGCGATTCCATTATACAGCTTATATTAAGATGATTACTAAGAATGATGGTAAAATCGCACACTGCCTTTCTCGGTATCAGTTCTTGGTACAGAACGTCAGATATCAACATCAAATGCTTTTCCTTACTGGCCCAAGATTCTATGGTGGCCCTGTCAGACGCTGCTAGAAAGTGATATTTTGTACGGTAGCCATCATTTCGGTAAACAGCCTCTGAAACAAAACGGGGGTGGTCGAGTGGTGCGATGGTGCTGTGTGTAACTTCCAGTGCCGGGGCGTCCTACTGATTTGGAACATCGAGGACAAGGGCGTTCTGTGATTGCAGTAGGTGCGGGTGGGGTTTGGACATGTTTCTCCCGTCTTTCATTTCTCCTCTTTCTCCCTCTCTGGGAGACGGCCCGATATAGACTGAAATACTGTCTCAAAGGGCCGTTAAACCCAAATCAATCAATCAATCAACTGAAACGAAAGTATGTGGCCAGACCGGGTTCGAAACCCGGTCTGGCCACATACTTTCGTTTCTCCTTCCGCTGATTCAGGAAGGGCAGTTGTCAGTTACTGGCGAAAGTATGTGCACTTAGTACTGGTTGACCGCTTAGGAGGTCTAAGCCTGTCCGGGAATATTGTAATTAGGTAAAGTGGCCGTCCCGGCATGACCTTAGCTGTTTACCGTGGACGCAAGTATGTGCACTTAGTACTGGTTAACCGCTTAAGAGGTCTAAGCCTGCCCGGGAATATTGTGGTTAGGTTAAGTGACCGTCCCGACATGACCTTAGCTGTTTACCGTGGCCGTTCAGCAAGAAATCAACCTGAAACACATTATAGCAATAGACCTCTCGCGATAGTGGCTCAGTGAACATACCGTCCGCTTGCTCCAGCATTTTTCTTATATATGAACTCTTACCGAAATCGTTCATGCCAATCAGAGAAATACTTGCCGGGCATACAAATTTCGAAAGCAAGTCCTTCTCATACCTATTTATAAGAGTACTAGGACGACCAGTAAGGGGCATAGAGGTATTACTGTCTGATATTCCTGTGCTGTCTGTTTCAACGACATCGTCACTAGTCGAAATAGGAAGGATGCTACTTTCGCTATTTGACGCCGGGCGTTCGCTACCTTAAGTTTTTCAGCCACTGTCTTGCGATCCGCTCATTTATTTATTTGTTGTTAATACCTCACTATTTTTTAATTAAACTGTCGGTTGCGGACGGCTAACGTGGTATCGATGTTAAGTCTGTAACCTCAGAGATAGGAAATGTTCGTGTACGGGCAGCAACAGCATTAATTAAGGAACCTGCTGTTCGCAATATTTAAACTGCGACAGTATTTGTCGATGTTATTAACAAAACGTGTCTACAGGCATTCGCAAACTATTTTTTTTTCGTATATTAAACCTATCAAATTTCACGCTATGAAAGTGTACCCGTGTTATCAGCAAATCAGAACATTAATTAAGTGTAAGACCTAAAAGAGAGCGAGCTTTGGAATGACAATATTATCATACCCTTGGGAGTCTCTCAGAAAGACGATTCATCTTCATTTGCGTTCCTTAACATTCTTCTCAGTTTCCGAAGTTTATTAACCTTTCACACCCACCATTGTAGCACTATTTTTAAGTCAATTGTAAACAAATGACAATATCTGCTTATTTACGTAGAGGGGGTGGTTGGGTGATGCGATTGTGCTGCGTGTAACTTTCAGTATCGGGGCGTCCTACTGATTCGGATTGTTGTATAGCAAGGGCCTACTGTGCTTGCATTAGGTGCGGGTGGGGGTTGTTTGGACATGTTTTCTCTCGTCGTTCATTTCTCCTCTGGGAGACGGCCCGATATAGACTGAAATACTGTCTCAAAGGGCCGTTAAACCCAAATCAATCAATATTTACTTAGAAATATAAAAGGGGAAGGGGATAATCCTCGGATTAGAAGAACATAGGGGATTTAAAAAAAAGCAAACAATACAGCAATCCAGCACAAGTAGCACTGGAAAGGTCTTGTACACTACTTGTAGAGTCCAATTTCAGGTGAACAACTTCGCAACCTAGTAAAAGGTTGTGAAGATTTCGGGGTAAAAGCATTAGCAGATATGGTAGATGAATCTGACAAGTCAGTTGACGTGGCTATTAAAGCAAAATCACAAGGTACAGAAGAGAAGATCATGAAAATAATGGAAACGATGAAAGGAGAAAGACGAAAGGATATATGCGATGCAAAAAAAGTTCGACATGAAAATCAGAGAAGCAGAAGATGTGTAAATGCAACGAAATCTTTGAGGCCTACCATACTGCTGGAAAGCTGGTATTTTCAGACAAACAGTTTGTTGTATTGGATAGAGAAAGAGGAACTATATTTCCTGCAATGATAAATATAAATGAATACATTGAGCAAGTGGAGACGGAAATTGAAAGGTAGATGTCGGTTAAAGTGCAGAGCCTCTACCGCCAGCAGAAACAAGGGCTTCGCAAGCGGCGCATAATACGCCCGTTTAAATGTCATAAAGCAGAAACAGAATGAACAAGATTGCCTACAAAAGGATAGACAGACAAAGTGGTACAAGGGAGATAACCTAAACATACCAGATAGGCCTTTTTTGGTTGTACTATATTCCCTTGAAATGATTTTTATAATATACATACCATTTATTTCGAATGGAGTTAGAGTTAGAGTAAACAGGAAATTTATGCAAGGGCAGATAATTCAGTAAGTAAGCCAGAGTTGTGGTTCTTGTTCAGGATACATTGCCCCATTATTATACACATTCCTACAAAGCTTCATTCTAATATTTCAAAAGGTTCAGGAGATATGGAGTGAATGAGAAACACCTGAAAATACTAATCAAATGGAGGTTACTCCAAAATTAAGAGGGAGCAACCATTCTTATATATGACACATTGTCTTGTGATCATGCACATTGCTATAAAGTTTCATCATGATATTCCAAACGGTTACCAAGTTATTGCATGCACAAGATAAGTAAACACAAAAATAGGCTCAAAGTACTAATGATATGGTCGTAACTCTAAAACGAAGAAAGGGAGAGCAGCCATTTTTGTACGCGACACATCGTTAGGAATTCATACACATTGCTATGAAGTTTTATAAAGATATCCCAAACGGTTATCTAGTTATGGCGCGCACAAGACTTGCAGGGAAAAAATGATCAAAGGGGCATAACTTCGAAACTAAGAAAGGGGGAGCAACCATTCTTGTACGCGACACGTTCCCCCAACCTAATACATATGCCTATAAAATTTCATGAAGAAATCCCAAATGGTTACCGAGTTATGGCGCGCACAAGAATGTTTACGGACGGACAGACGGACGGACAGCGCCACGACATAATACGTCCGTTTTTTCAAAACGGGCGTATAAAAACTAAACCTCATCGACATTCTATGCTTCCCTTGAAGATGTTCCTGAAGATTTGAGAGGTCACTGAAGATTTGTGAGGTCAACTGAAATATACAGATAGTAAAAAAACAACAAAAAAAACAGAAATCAGTCTTCGTCCACTATAGCAAATGTACTTCCATTTCTATCTGAAACTACTGAAAGAAAACGACAACAATGCATATGAAGCAAGGAGATAGATTTCAGCAAGGATTGAGTGAGTGATATGGGTTTTACGGCACATCAGCACCAAAAGGGCTATTTCGCGCCGAAAACGCTATAAACGAAAACGTGTTATATGCATAAGGTCAGAGATGAATGCACAATATAAAAATGAATCAAGTCGGGTATGTGGTAAAACACGCTTATCAACGGCTAGCTTAAGACTGATAACATTAAACGAAATCTCGGCCAGCGAGATGAGTAAACACGAATTTAAATCTACTGTTGTAAAAATACCGCGACTTAACTAAACTATATTTTACTATATATGCCAATCTCTTTCAAAAATGAAAAGATTTTCGCTGGTTCAACCGTGTCAAACAGTTGTTTCAAACTGCTGACACGGAAAAACCTAGCACGCGTAATACGAAAATCCATGCAATCTAAAAGAAAATGTTTAACACTAAAAGGTTCCTGGCAAGGAATGCACAATGGCGGATCCTCACCTTTCAACAGAAACGAATGAGTAATAAAAGTATGGCCGATTCTGAATCGAGCCAAAGTTACTTCTTCCTTACGATCAATTCTATAAGATGGTTGCCATTCACCAAGTGAAGGCTTGATAGAATGTAGTTTGTTAAAGACAGCAGCATTCCATGATATCTGCCATTTATCATGAAGGTAGGTATTTATGCAAGGCTTGATATCAGTGTAAGGAATTTTAAGATCAGAAATATGAAGAGCTAATGCCGATTTTGCAGCAATGTCGGCCTTTTCGTTGCCTTAAATCCCAACATGACTGGGAAGCCAACAAAATATAATGTTGTTTAGCTCAGCAAGGATAGAGGATAGAATATGGAACATGACGTTCCTACCTGAAGGTGTAGACAATTTCTTCGAGTATATGACAACTCGTTTGGAGAACACTAGGTTTCAAAAAATGTAAAACGTGATAAAACAAGAGAGGCTTGGACATACTCTCGCAAAGGCTAGGTATATGAGGAAGTTGATTGAAGGGTTTTCAGAGGTTAGATAAGGCTAATAATTAATCCTACAAGTGGCACGATTTTTTCCTGATTCGTAATGTGCAGGTAGAATGCATGATTAATAAGGATAGGCGCAGGTTTACAAGCTACTTCGGATAATTCACCTTTGTAGCTGGTCAGCCTGATTCTTTACCAACTTTTACAACAAGCTTAACCTTACAAAACTAGCCTCAGTCCGAAGTCATTGAACCGAGACATATTGCTAGCTAGTACCTGATGCTTGTATATTCCTGTTTTACTTATACATACTAATCCCAAATCAAAATTTCAAGTTGCTACAGTAATGGGAACCCTAAAATATAACTTACAAAAATCTTGACCTTGCAAGATTAGACTTTGCTACAATAATAGGAATCCGAAAATCAGACAATTTTTTATGTGGCAATTTTGAATATGTTGCCCAGATTAAAACAATATGAAGGATATAATAATAACATTCACAAACTAAATGATTGGATTAGCTCAGAGATTAAGAGCAAGCGATAAAATAATGTTTATCTTAGGGAACATACCCGACAAAATTTCAGAACCAGGCTTTTTGTCTGACTTTGTAAGGCAGGATGCCACCCATGTGAATGACAGTGGACTACTTATTTTATTCTTGTCAGGGATGCCATTCTCTGGGCGGAGAATCAGCTTCACCATTCAAGACGGCATAGCAACTGGTTTAACTACATGCTTATCAGGTATACGTATGCAATACTACTTTACCAGTTTCTGTGAATTGTGACTGGAAATGTTTCATACAGATACGTGAATAACATGTATGACAGTTGTATGAACACGACTGCATGGCAGTGACATGTATGGCAGTTGTATGAACACGACATTTGTATGAACACAACTGCATGGCAGTGACATGTATGGCAGTTGTATGAACACGACTGCATGGCAGTTGAGCCCTTGAGTGTATTGTTTGTCTCACTCAGGAGTGATTTTACATGCTTTGTTAACCTTGTGCGTGTGTGTGTTTCCAGAAGGGTATATAGGAATGTGCTAAAATTTGTGACCTTTTTTTAGCGTTCTTCCACATGGGTTCTGCGAGCAGAATATTTTGTTGGTTAATAGCTGTCGAGTAGTCTTATAAGTCTGTCGTTAAATAGATCAGATGCAAAGTATTTTGATGATCTGGGCTTTTCAACAAAAAAAAATAATAAATAAGAAAATAACAAGACCTGTCACAGTGACAGGATAGTTCGTCTGACAGCGCCTTGCCCATCACATAAAAAACTTTAACTTAAAACTAACATTTTGCTAACGCCGACGCCAACGCCGGGGGTAGTGCAATAGCTCTTCCTGAACTTCGTTCAGACGAGCTAAAAATGAAGAAATAAATAAAAATAAACAACATCAGGTATCATAATGATAATAGTTAAATAAATTGGAGAAAGAAAATGGTAACAGTAGAACGACATATTCACAGGCAGTTAGAATAATGTTAGTTATAACTGGTACTTCGAAGTAAACGATAATTTAAGATGTATTGGATACTGTTCCTTAATTGTTTTTGGTTTAACGGCCCTTAGAGACAATATTTCAGTCTATAACGGGCCGTCTCCCAGAGAGGGAGTAAGAGGAGAAATGATAGACGAGAGAAAAAAATGTCCAAACAATCGCACCTACTGCGAGCACAGTAGGCCCTTGCCCTACAACGTTCCAAATCAGTAGGACGCCCCGGCACTGGAAGTTACAAACAGCACCATCGCACCAGGGAAGGAATTTGTCCGACTCGAAGCCATCCACATCTCGGTTTACCAATCAGCGGACAAGTCTAAAGGAACAAGTCAAGTCCATGCGCAAATCTCGAACATTTCCATTTAGGGACACAAACTCACCAACGTCGCTCTGGACTACGCTTTTTGAGTCGGGGCAGGATAGCGTGTACCACAAGAAAGAAATTTTTAATCAGAGGGCCCCTCTACGTCAGAGTGCAGGAAGATTATGAACTGCCTCGTTGCGCAGAATCTAGGGAAGGAAAGCTATTCAACAAAAATGCAAGGGACAATCAGGATAATCAGAAAGCTCCTTCCTTCCACTTCTAAGTAGAGTAGTCCAGGGGCATATGTCGTAAAAAAGGGGTCCCGTGAACATGAATGTTAATTTTATATCTTTATCATAGTCACTTAGGACAGTCTTTTAGAAGGTGAAAAATGGTTGTTGCCATTTTTTCTTTCATCATTTTACCGAGAAAATAGCCAAAGTAGTGGGTGGGGTAACATTGACCCAATACAGCACCCAGATGTAACAAATGATTTGTAGAAAATGTTTTATGTCATAAATATGCCTTTTTGAATATTCTAATACATAAAAAGCAAAATGTAGTCCTAAAATATTGGTCAGCTGTTATGATATATTTGTAACGTATATAACTGTAACCAAAATTTCGAATGAACTATGAGAATTATACCAAATTCATTAAAATGAAGTTTATTCATATGATCCTTAATGAGTATAAGATATCACTTGTCTTTGAATCATGCTCCTCTTATCTTTGAAATAGTTTCTTGATATATTTTGAATCAGTTAGGTTGCAGTTGGCAGTTATAATAACAACTGATGATAGAAAATAACTTATTTCTTAAGAATTCCCAAAACACTATTAAAGAAGAGCTAACGTCGATTGTAAACTGTATTATGTCTTAAGATGAAAAAGGTACGTGTAAGCATTAAAAGCATCATTCTAACATTCACTCTACTATAATAACATTGGTGTTTTATCATAAAGGCACCCAGACAGTAACATTACGTTACATAACAGTAATTTATCCAAGGCATAATAGTCCAGGGTTATGTGCAAAACAAGTGGGATCCTGTAAGCATAACTGTTAATTTTCTACCCCCTCCCCCTTCCCCATCATAGTCATCAAAGGCAGGCTCTTTGAAGCTCAAAAATTGTTGTTGCCACATTTTATTTCTGTGTTTTACCTAGAAACTGGTCAACATAGTGGGTGGGTAACATTAGACTTTACAGCAGCCAGCTACATATGAAATGTAGGGTACAATTAAATTTATAAATATGACTTTTAAATACCCTGATATAAAAAACATACTGAAATATTTAAAAAAGATTAGTTATCCGTCGCGCAAGATCTGTAACGTATATCACCTTTACTAAAAGTTAATAATAATAAAAAAAACAGCAATCGATGGAGTGAATTTAGGATGTGTTGTTTTTAATACAGTCTGTCTCTTATGATTGAATCATGCCCATCTTTGGGCCGGGCCGGGTAGCGCAATCGGTAGGGCACCTGACTCGTAAGTCAGAGGTCCTGGGTTCGAATCCCGGTCTGGCCACATACTTTCGTTTCTCCTTCCGCTGATTCAAGAAGGGTAGTTGTCAGTTACTGGCGAAAGTATGTGCACTTAGTACTGGTTAACCGCTTAGGAGGTCTAAGCCTGCCCAGGAATAGTGTGGTTAGGTTAACTGACCGTCCCGACATGACCTTAGTTGTTTACCGTGGTCGTTAAGCATCAAATCAACCAACCAAATGCCCATCTTTGAAAGAACTGTTGGAATATTTTGAATTATTTACGTTGCAGTTAGCTGTGGCATTGCCTGCTGAAGATAGAATGCATTTTTTTCTTAGGAATTTCCCCTAGATTGACAACATTTCTCACTGTAGATGATGTAGGCCTTCAGTGTAATATATTTAACGTCATAAGTTAACAGATGTACATCTTATCGTGAAGAAACACCAATGTTATGTGTCTTCAAACTATGATAATATGGGGTTATACTCTACTTGAAAGGCAATGTAACAGTAACATTACGTTACATGTTTGTAGTTTATCAGGGATAAGTTTTTAATGGAGAAACCTGTTTTTGAGGCTCTATTCTCATATGCCAGAGAACATTTTACTTATCACTAAGATGGCAAAGTTTGCTATTTGATACATATAAAAACTCAGATCTTAGATATAGATCTTTACATCTGAATCATGTAGAACTTTCTTAACATTTACATTGACTCATAGCAACGTCACAAAACTCATCATTTGAAATTACGTGCGACAAGGAAAATATGTGTAAGTTGATAGTAGACATATGTGATTTATGTCCAGGTTTAGAGCTGTCATTTAGGTGAAAGCTATTTTCCTACCTGTGCCATCGACCGAGCCAATCAGACAACCTACATGCAAAAGAGCCTGTTAGCTGAGGCATTTGACAGATGTATTGGCTCAGTCGACCGTTATTAACACCCTTATTGCTATGATGTCGATTGCATTCTCATTCAACAAACCTTTGCACGGTACTGCCTCATAAGCAAGTTTGTGTTAATCCCATTATTGTAACTTACATGCTGAATTGTAATCAACGTTACCCATTTGTGTTGCTCCCATCGGTTACACTGCAACGTATTATTGTCATTGTGACAATGTACAATGAAAACAAAAATGTTTTAATGAAACACAGAGTGTCTTGTTATCGGTCTGTTATTGACATGTATCGCTGATTGTAACTTTACCAAGATTTATTTGGTACGGTGATTCTGGACACCCCCACACCCCCTGTCTGTGTTCTGATAAATTATCACAAACAGCTTAATGTTATGATAGACAAATTTAAGTTTGTTTAGTTAACTTTCAATATGTATATTTCTTCTGTTATTGTATTGATATTACCGGCGTCATAAAGCTGCATTTTCTTACTGTATTTAAAATATCTGGACAAGGATCATGCAGAATAGCAGCAACATGTAATAAACAAGAAGCCCACTTTCGTGATTATTGGTAAGCAATATGGTAATATTGTCAGAGCCAATGAAATCATTTGAAAATCAGGTACAAATGTTAGTTCAGTATGCATTACTTGTATCACCGTCTTACTGTGGCACTGTGGAGTTAGTCCATGTGAAAATGGAGACGATAAACACCAAGGCTCTAACAACAACAACAACATTACTTGTATCGTTCGCTTATTTTCTATTCAGAACTAATATATTACTGTTTGAGCATACTCAGTAACTGGTTATATTCGTTACTTCTCTTTGTTTTGATTATCGTGCTGTAAAGTAAAATTATGATTCAATAAATTTTTTAGGAGCAACTGGGATTTGCCAAAATATAACTGAGCAGAAATATCCTACACCAAAATACTCTGTCATCTTTAATTGCCATTTCGTTATGTGGCTTAGAACTCTGTTGAACTCTGTCCCTCAAAAAAATAAAAATAAATAAATGAATAAATCGTTAACTCAAAAGTAAGCATAGGTTCCATGGTGAGTCATTTCTTTTAAGAAACTGTTGTACATAATCATACCAGTATGAAAAAAGAAAAATAGTATTGAAATAAAAATAATCATTAAACAAAGTTTGTGTATAAATGTATTTATATACTGCTGTTATAGCCCGTGACACAAATTCCTTTAATTTTTTTCCTTTTCCTTCAACTTATAATAATTGTGCCTGACGCTGTAGTCTTAAGATCCCAGCTGGTACATAAACTTTATGAACTTCATACGTTGACCTGACATAGCTATGTAATAAACAACTATGCAACGTTTTGACCCGGGGCTTATTTCTCGATTTAAACTGAACAATAATGTTCCCTTTGGTCACGTAAAATACGTTATTGTCTTAGAAAGGTATCTACTGTCAGCAAATGTTCGCGTTAGCTTTTTTAGATATAAGTGTGGCTTCACTTTTAAGGATCGGGTTATCGGGTTACATTTCTGTTTGAGTGTCTTTGTATTTGTACATTCAATGTACCAGATCTTTTCAAAAATATTTAGAATATATATGATTACTGGTAACGTTTAACGTACCCGGACAATCGTCGATCATGTTTCACCTGTATCAAACTTACTATTTCACTTTATTTGGCGCCTTTATACAAATCAAATGCTGGTTTATGAGTTCATAATTTTTTTTTTCTTTAAAATAATAATTCTTTGCTTAGCAGTGTCGTTTTATATCCAGAGATATCACGTACGTTACTGTTTCATGGATTGTAAAAGTGAGTAGGTGGTCAATAACATCAATAACACTTTTGGTTTATGCTATAACAAATATGCAAACAGCAAATCCTGATGTGCGTGTTCAGAATTTGTCAAGCCTTTATTTATTACAATTTGAAATATTCTAAGTTTCGTCACGTATAAAACACACCTCATGAAGCCCTTAAACCACTTGGTGATAAGGCTAATGCTCCAAGTAAACAGTATTCTTGAAGAGCTACCAGGATATTACATTTATAATTGTTCTGTAAGAGACAGTGAAGTAATTCTGGAAGTTGTATTACAATGGACTATGTTTTAAATTAAAGTTATTTACATTACTAATCGCGGTAGTTAATGATAAAAAACAAACTTAGCTGCATTTTCTAATACTGACAGATGATTCTATTAAAAAAATATGAATGAAAATAAAACATGAGGAGCCTACCTTGACATTACATGATTTTAACGAAAATACGCATAGGTAACGTATATAATCGATCGTTACGGCCCTAGAATCATTAGAAAAAAATGGCAACATTTGTTTTTCCATTGTGTACCCACGTCTGATGAAGTTAATATATGTTGCCAAAAATTAACACGAATGTTCACGGGAACGACATATGCCCCCGGACTAAGGAAGAAACCAATGAAATCCGAGAAGGCCAAACGAGTGAAGCGTGTTCTTTCAGATTCAAAGGAATCTTCAACCTTAGTAACAAGTGAGGACGAAGAGTCCAGTTCTTCGTCGGTTAAGTTGCCAGGTAGTTCATATTGGAAGTTATCTAAGAACAAATCCTAAAATTATTTAATAACTCATCAGATAACTATCTTCAAGTGACTCTGATCAAAATGATGATCTGGGTATGTTTACAGACACGGTGTCTACCTGTGTCTCAAAACAAACGAAAGATACGGAACTGAGAATATATCAATTTAGCCAAACTGTATTAAAATGCTAAAGAGTCTTACAATCTCAGCATGTTTATGAAAAAATCAAAATCTAATACTGTCATATCTCTGAAAAGGCCGCGGCAACAACAATTTAAACCATTTTGAACTGGTGCGGAGGATTCCAGCTTTTTGCCAGCATTTATAAAAAAAAAACCTAACAAATCTCGGGCATGTCTGTAGTTCAGACAGTGGCTCGGTCAGACCTTAACCGGGACCATAGTCATTGCCGTTTGGCACGCATCTGACATTTTGGTACATTCATGTCGAACGAACGCACGGAAAACCCAGAAGCAAATGCCCCCACAACTTCGTCGAAGTTGGGTGGCATAACAAACCGTGTTTGAGCATGTAGCAGGGACCATAGTAATTGCCGTTTGTCACGCAGCTAACCTTTTCGTCGTACAGGAGCCAATTCTTACCTATGAGACATGCTCAAACACACTTTTGTATGCCCCCAACTTCGAAGAACTTGAGCGGGGCCTATTGTTTCTGGGGTTTCCGTGCGTCCATTCGTCACGCATACCATATCTTAACCAATGGACCATTGGTCCTGTAGCTCACCTGAGTCTATTCATCCTCAGCACTCAAGGGTAAGTAACTCTGAAGTAAATTGTACAATATGGCCTAATCGAAAAAATTTCCTATATGTTGCCATGGCAACGAATAAAATTCAGTGATTTGGACAAAATTAATATGAATCATAGAGGACTACGTGAGAAACATTTCTGTAGAAAAACAATCCAAATAACTGCAGTGAGATAGCAAAAATTGCGGATTTCCATTTTTCCCATTATAAGTCAATGGAAACTATAACTTGCAATAGCAACCTAAGTACTGAAGCAACTGCCATGAAAATCAGTAATTTTATAGAGGCTAGAACTAAAATCCTTTCTGTAAAGTTTGAGCTTTATCGGCCACATAGATTCTGCAAAAATGATATTTTAATATTTTTTTCTATTTTTAACAATTCGGTTGCCATGGCAACCAGCTAAATTGTGCAATTTGCATAAATTTAATAAGAATGGTTGAGGACTACTCAAAAAACATTTCAATAAAAAGTTTTGTCAAAATATCTGCAGTGATACAGCAATAAATGCAAATTTTCCATTTTGCCATTATAAGTCAATGGCAACTTTAAGTTGCCATAGCAACCAAACTGCTACAGCAATTGCCAAGAAAAACAGTTTTTTTATAGAGGCTAGTACTAAGATCCTTTCTGTGAAGTTTGAGCTTTATTGGTTGCATAGTTTCTGAGGAGTTGATTTTTGAATATTTTTTCTATTTTTAACCTTTCGGTTGCCATGGCAACCAGCCAAATTGTGCAATTTACATAAATTTCATATGGTTGATAGAGGACTACTTAAGGAACATTTTTGTAAAAGATTTGTCAAAATATCTGCAGTGACGAAGCAATAAATGCAAATTTTCAATTTTTCCCATACAAGTCAATGGAAACTTTAAGTTGCCATAGCAACCAAAGTTCTAAAGCAATTTGCATAAAAAACAGTATTATTGGTTCCCCCTGCCTAAAGATGCTATATATGAAATTTGATAACAATGGGCCTTGTAGTTTCAGAGGAGATGTCGTTTGAAAATGTTGACGGACGACGGACGGACGGACGACGGATGCCTGCCTATACTATAAGCTCACCTGTGAGCCTTCGGCTTAGGTGAGCTAAAAACCCGGGGGTGGTCGGGTGGTCTTCATGGCTATTCCAACCTATTCCATAGTGGAATGGAATAAAAGCAAGGGACAGAGAAATCCAAATAGCTTTCAGTTACAAGATTATATTCTCTATGAGAGAACGTGTCTTGTGAATGGTTATATTCAAGAAGCAAATGAAAGAAAATCAGTTGTTTCACCAAGATTTCATTTGGATTTGATGAAATATAGAAAAAGAAACGGTCAACGCATAACAAGAGGTCCATGATGGACCTAAATCGCTCACCTGAGTTATGACGACATCGGAGATCATCTATTTGATGATGATTCAGTTGGAGCAGTTCTGCACTTTCCAATCTATTATTCTGACAAAGTTTCATATATTGGATCAAAACTGTACCCTCTAGAGTGAACACAATCTTTTTCTAAGATTTGACCTAGTGAACTTGTTATTGACCCGGCATATTCCAGGTTCAATTTTCTTTTCATGAATAAACATTGTGACAAAGTTTCACAAAAATACAATGGAAACGAAGCCTCTATTGTGTATACAAGTTTTTTTTTTTAAGATTTGATCTACTGACCTAGTTTTGATAAAACATGACCCAGTTTAAAACATGGCCAATATTTCATGAACATAAACATTCTGACAAAGTTTCATGAAGATTGGACCAATACTGTGCCCTCTAGAGTGTACACAATGTTTTTCTAATATCAGACCTAGTGACCTTACCTTTGATCTGATATTATTCAGTTTCAAACCAGGCCTAGATTTCATGAAGATAAACATTCTGACAAAGTTTCATGAAGATTCAATGCAAAATAAAGCCACTATTGTGTACACAATGTTTTTCTAAGATTTGACCTAGTGACCTAGTGTTTGACCCAACAAGTCCGAGTTTCGAACTTTGCCTAGAGTTCATAAAGATAAACAAAGTTCCATGAAAATTGGTCCAATCCTGTGCCCTCTAGAGTGTACACAAGATTTTACTTAGATCAAACCTGATGACCTAGTTTCATACTTGGCCTAGATTGCATGAAGATAATCATTCTGATAAAGGTATATGAAGATTGGACCAAAACTGTGTGACATCCAGGGTGTTCACAAGGTTTTTCTAACATTTGACCTAGTGACCTAGTTTTTGTTCCGACATAACCCTTTTCGAGATCTGGCCTAGACTTTAAGAGGATAAACATTCTGACAACATTTCACGAAGTTTGGATCAAAACTGCCCTCTAGAGAGAACACAAGGTTCTAAAATTTGATATCGATTTAGACTATTATTCTAGATCATCGTTTTTTTATATTATTTGGATTCTTTTAAAATTAATCAGTCTTTGAATCGACTGCCCAATTCAAATTAAGAAATTACAGTATGCTTTTTTCTGGTTTCGTCACCAGATATTGTCAGGGTCACTGACGAGGCTTCATTAGCCGAAACTACGTAGTCTGGCCCATGTTCCTACTTCTGTATGTATTCTCTGCTCTTGAAGGAACTTTTTAAGATTTTAATTTTACTAAGATTTGACCTGGTGACCTAGTTTTTGATCCGACATGACCTAGTTTCATCCTTGGCCTAGATTTCCTAAAGATAATCATTCTGACAAAATTTCATGTAGATTGGATAAAAACTGTGCACTCTAGATTGTACACAAGGTTTTACTAAGATTTGACCTGGTGACCTAGTTTTTGACCCAACATGACCTAGTTTCATACTTGTCCTAGATTTGATTTAGATAATCATTCTGACAAAGTTTCATGAAGATTGGATCAAAACTGTGTCCTCTGTCATTTAAAAATTTATTTCTATTTTAGCTCTGATTATATTTCTATTTTTAGCTCTGTCGGCCATCTTGTTCAGTGGAACGGAACCGTTTTAGCAATCTTGGTTCACGGCCATAAGTCGAACATTTCTATGGAATTATTTTGACATCCATCCACTGGCTTGAGAGGAGATGTTGTTTAAAGGATTTTCTATTTTGAGCTCTGGCAGCCATCTTGTTCAGCGAAGCGGAACGTGTTTAGCAATTTTGGTACAGGGCTATAAGAGAAACATTTGTGTGAAATTATTTCGAAATTGGTCTACTGGTCTAGGAGATGTCATTTGAATAAATTGTTGACGACGGACGGACGGACGACGGATAAATTTCAAATTAACCGACGCAAAGTCTATTAGACAGGCTTTAGAAAAGTCGGGCGCCCTGGCCATGGCCAATCAAATCAAATCAAAGATCCTAAATTCACGGCAACCATGGTGAGAAAACTAATTACCACGCTCGTGAGGGAAGAAGAGCCTGAGCTAACAGGTCCTCTAGCCCAATAATTAAACCATTCTTCAGCTACAGGCGAGGGCACCTACCAGCTCAAAATGAAGCAAAAAACCTCGGCCAAGGTAGTTAAAATTATTTCCGAAACAGTAACCGCTACTGCATTAAAAGAAACCTCTGAAACTACAACTCTTACCTATCTACAACATGAAACTACAGGTCTGGAAGAAAATCAGGATTGTGCGGCTCAAACTACGTCAACACACATACAACAGGCAACTGACTCAACCAATCCAGCAAACAATACAGACACACCGGCGACTTCTGATCTTGATTTCGAAGAAGAAGAATTGTTTAATTTCCCTTCGAAATCGGAATTTATAAATCGGATGTGGACCTTTGGAAAATCAGAAATAACAGATAGAATACTAAGCAACGCATTCAAATTAACCGAAGAAAGAAAAAGAGATCCAATGGGCTCAATGCTGGAGGGCAGGCGGTATAAACTTATAGAGAAATTCGAAATTGCAGTCCAGAAAACGTATGACGTACAAATGTCGGCGGCCTTCACTCCACTCGTGCCAAAAGTAAGCTCGGAAGCGGACCTGCAGAGCGATGTGGTGATCCTGTATATTTCCGAGTTTGCAAACACATTCTGCAAAACTCCAAGGGATTTGTCTACCCGCGACAGGATTGACTGGATACCTCTTAGCGAGCTTCAAGAGTTGCTGCCACCCTCAGAAACAGAACAGCCAACTACAAATTCGACAAGCTTGGCGGAAGACCAACAACATAGTGTCCATCAGCGACAGCAACATGTAGACAATATGCAGCAGACACAGAAAGAAAAATCCAGTGCACTTAAAGAATATTTTGGACAAAGGAAGACACTGCTTTACTAGAACACGTCTTCAAAGTAGACCTGATGCATTCTATTGCTGAAAGGAAATGCGTGTCTAAGAAAGCTATGAAATCAAAACTTGGTTTGAACCCAGAGCTAGAACCCCTCGTCGAGTAATACGGGAAGGGATCTATCTATGAAAAATTGTATTCACTTGCCAGACCAAAGTTGTAAGTTGTGCACATATTTTGGGCGAGATTTTACGTAGCCTTAAAATACATGTCTCATGAAAGGTTTTGACATGAGATCAACTCAGCAAGTGCATCAAGATAGCACTCCGCTGAGGATTGGCCGTCCGAAACTACTTAAAGTGATCGTAACACAATTTTCCCCAGACAACTTCTATGTAACAATGTGTACTTGTCTTGAGCCAGATCAACTTTTACGCTCGAAGAATTCTTGGTAAGTGTGTAATTACTCTTCTCATAAAAAACGATTGAGTAGGGTCACCTGTCATGAGAAGACTGAATAATTAGAGCTTAACAAGAACTCTTTGTTGGTAAAAGGGGGTCTCGCTATAAACAAATACAAGTTCTCATTGTTACACGGCAGTTTTCTGTAAAACGTGAGCTACGATCACTGTGAGTTGCTCCTTATGTCGGATCCTCAGTGGACTGATATCTTCGAGTCCCTGCTATTGATCGCATTTCACTACCTGTAGACCTGTTCACTAATGCGACAGGTGTGCATGAAAGTTTTAGCAGGTTTTGTATTTTGCTCATTCTATCTTATCTGTTTAGGTTTTTTTTGCTTTCGTGTCTATGATCGGTTTTGCATCACGTTATGTAAATAGATTGTTCATTCATCATCTTCAATTTTTAATTGGTGTTGCACATAATGTTTCTTGTTTTACCAATTTTCTATAAAGAATCTATCATCTTTACTATCTGCACCATTTACAGGTGTTTCATGTTGTATAGCCAGTAACACAGTATTCTACCTCAGAGATTTTCTGTCAGTTCTACCTCACATTTTGTTTTGTGGTAGTGAATTAGGCATTGCAAATTTAAATGAACAGTTTTCTGAAGGATTTGAAGTTTGATGATACAGATTGTTTTTAATACTTAAACTTGAGTTTGATTATCCTTGCTGCTCTGTTTTTGATTATGTTAGTAACTCTTGAAGATCGCGGAGAGATATCAAATCTCTCCTAGTGTCAGCAGAAAGATTCTTTGGCATGTTCTTAATTTGGCATTTGATTTTTAAAAAACGTTCCAAAATGTAAAGAAAAAAAACACAATGACAAAAAAAGAAAAGAGAAAAAAAGAATAAAAATCAAGGAGAGAGAAAAAAAAAGAAAAAAATGAGAAAGAAAGAGAGAGAGAGAGAGAGAGAGAGAGAAAAAAATGGTTGGCAAATGGTGACCAAGGTAAAGTATTGGCAAAGTCTCACGATATTTTCCTTGGTCATTAGTCCTAAAGTAGGGTCACCTGTCATGAGAATTAAAATCTGAAAGAGTTCCTTCAAGAGCAGAGAATACATTCATAAGAAGGAACATGGGCCAGACTACGTAGTTTCGGCTAATAAAGCCTCTTCAGTGACCCTGACAATATCTGGTGACGAAACCAGAGAAGAGCATACTGTAATTTCATAATCTCAATTGGACAGCCGATTCAAAGACTGATTAGTATCAAAAAAGGTCCAAATAATATATAAAATGATGGCTTAGAATATGAGTATAAACCAATCTAAAATTTCAGATTTCTCAGAATATATCCTCTGATCTCAAAGGACGAAAAGAAAATATAATCTGCACTATGGATGATGTACGGGGAGACGTTTTACGGCCGCCACACGGCACAACACCAGCTGCAGTGAGGTAAAATTAAAATCTGAAAGAGTTCCTTCAAGAGCAGAGAATACATTCATAAGAAGGAACATGGGCCAGACTAAGTGACCAAGGTAAAGTATTTGCAATGTCTCACAATATTTTCCTTGGACATTAGTCCTAGAAAAAAAGATAAAAAAAATGAGAGAGAAAAAAAATAAGTGAGAGAAAGAAAAAAGAAAAAAAAAAGAGAAAGTAAAAAGAGAGAAAAAAAATGGTTGGCAAATTGTGACCGAGGTAAAATTTTTGCAATGTCTCACGATATTTTTCCTTGGTCATTAGTCCTAGTCACACGCCCCCATCGTGCCGACCGGTAACACTATGTTTAAATTTGTTTTAAACATATTGGCTAACGTGACAGGGCGATTTATCAAACAGAAGAAGGACCCACACGTTCTATCTGCCACAGCAGAATATATATATTTATATATGCCAGAATATAGAATACTTATCACAAAATAATAAAATCCTCCACAATATTAGTACATACAACTAGCTAAGTAAGTATTTTACCTTTCACACTTACATGCACGCCTAATAGAATAATGATAGATGATATAATTAAGTTTATGCCGATTATAAGGGTGAAAGTAGGTAATGGGCACTGTGACTTCATGTGTGGCAGCACAGGCCTTGGACTTAACTATGGGTCCTGGGGTGCCTGGGTGGAAGTAGAGTATATTAATGGGTTACTGAAGCTTAATGGTGATATCAGTTAAAACTACTGGAGCCCTGGGTGTTTCCTTGTAGTAATGGGATATAGCGCTGGAGCCCTGAGACGTAAGGGTGGTAGCAAGGTCTTGTATTGCACATGCATAACACCCTAATAGTGGTGGTTCTTCTTGAATTGGATAACCCTGTTAGACAGACAATGCCAGCTTTTTATGATCGTTAGCCGAAGTGCCAGTATTTTTTGCCCAATTAGCTGAGAGTTCCAGATTTTCATACCCATTAGCCGAAATGACCGAATTCGATTCACTATATTTACAGTCATGTAGTGGGGTTTTGCACGTGGCAGTTGGTTCATATAATTTAATTGCTGAGTCATTGAATTGAATGGGTATAGTGCATGCCTTACATCCTGATGGCAGTGACATACTCGAATTGAAAACATCGTTAGCCTGGATTGCCAGAAATTCTTACCCATTAGCCTAAAGACCAAATTTGATTAATCCTATTTGCTGAAATGATATGGGGCTTTAACAACATTGTTTTACATACTGAATGCCAGCCCGGTTTCATATTTACTTTCAAGTATTCCTCCCGAGTCCCCTATCCTATTATTGGCGTACATTCTATACCAGAGTCATATATGATATTTTCATCGAGTATCTCTGCCGCAGTGGGGACACTTGATACAGTCCCCTTGGACTGTAGGGAAAGTAACAGGGTATAGTACATGACTGCATTGGTGGCAGCAGGGTAAAGCACTGGTCCATTTGACCGTAAGGGTATAAGCCGGGTAACGTACTAAGTTTGAGGACTATTCAGGCGACAGCAAGTATAGAAACGGGCCCTAGGACCGTATTGGTAGCAGCAAGGTATAGGACTTGGCTCTACCAATAACTGCATGGTTAGCTTTATTGTATGATACTGGACTCTATGTGTATTTGGGTCGGGGAACATTATTTTACTTGGTCCTGGGACTTCATGAATGATTACAAAATACAGAAATGGGGCCTTGGCACTTACGTTAGCAGGGTATAGTACCGGGTCTCTAAGTCTTCATTTTGGCTTTGGGGTATTTGGATTTAAGTGGTGCAATAGGGTTTAGTACATGGCCATTGGGACTAACATTTAGTAGCAGGGCATAGTACCGAGGCTGTGAATTATTAAGCGTAGCAACTTAGTACAATCAAGTAACATTTTGACATACGCGAGGTAGTCGAAAAAATACCGCCACCATATATAATATGATTACAAGTGTATAATTAGTGGTCATTGATTACCTTGTTAGCACTAAACACCAAAATTTCAACTAAAATCCGATAAATACACCATTTGCATAACAAATAAATGGGTAAGAAGCTTTATAGCCAAACAGTCATTATCGATCATAAATAACATGTTCCCCAATCTTCGTACTATAAAACCAACAAAAACTAATAAAAAATGATTAAATCTAAATGTATTGACAAATTTTACAGATTAGCGGTCATGTCAGATTTTACCCGGCTAGTTGCCGGATTTTCTCTGAAATTTCCATATTTTACCCTGAAATTGCCAGATTTTCCCCTCCGTTGCCAATTTTTTTAACCCTCGTGGCCAAATTTTACATGTATATTCCTAACCCTAACCCTCCTATAACACCGCGGAAGAATCTTCCCTGGTGTTCGGGCAATCGTGTGCCCTGGTGTCAGGTCCCGCGTGTACGGGGACAGGACCGCATGCATCCCCGCGAACGTCCCCTCTGATTTAGCGGGGTAGCGTGTGCGGAGACACTTTGCATGCGACCCCTGCATCCCCGCGAACGTCCCCTCTGATTTAGCGGGGTAGCGTGTGCGGAGACACTTTGCATGCGACCCCAGAAGAATCATCCCTGGTGTTAGGGGTTGCGTGTGCGGCACTGGACGGGCATGCGTCCCCGAGAACTTCGCCTGGTGTTCCTCTGATTAAGCGGGGTAGCGTGTGCGGAGACACTTTGCATGCGACCCCAGGAGAATCATCCCTGGTGTTAGGGGGTGCGTGTGCGGGCACTGGACGGGCAGGCGTCTCCGAGAACTTCCCCTCTGATATAGCGGGTAGCGTGTGCGGAGACACTCTGCATGGGACCCCGGGAGAATCTTCCCTGGTGTTCCTCTGATTAAGCGGGGTAGCGTGTGCGGAGACACTTTGCATGCGACCCCAGGAGAATCATCCCTGGGGTTAGGGGTGCGTGAGCGGGCACTGGACGGGCATGCGTCTCCGAGAACTTCCCCTCTGATTTAGCCGGGTAGCGTGTGCGGAGACACTCTGCATGCGACCCCGGGAGAATCTTCACTATCAGACAGTAAACAAGTTATTACAACAGATGACCGAACTCATGAGTCGGATGAAGACATTAGAACTGAAGCTTGAATCACAACATGCTACTAACAATAGGTTCTGTTCCTAATAACACATTTCGGAAACAGTTTTCTGGAGGCAGAGGCTACAGAGGATCCTGGACAGGAAATTTTGGTAGAGGCTATCAAAATTATCAAAATAATAAGAGAGGAGCAGGTTCTTCTGGCGGGCAGCAGACTGGCACTTGCAGCTGTGGTGCTAATCCTGGTGCTGGCCATGGAAACAAGTCAGAATCTATTGAGTGTAAAGGTGTATATAATATAAGGGTAGCTCAAAATCAGAAGATTACTGGAGAAAGTTACGAGAGTGCCGAAATCTTAGATGACCACAGCATAGGGGAACTTGTGGGAGATGTCAAGTTTGATGGGTGTGTTCAGGATAATTAAAGGATAGAAAATGCCAGAGGTAGAAAAAAGATCACGAAACCCAATATGGACATTGAAGGAAGAATTTAATAACAAGCCATTGTCTAATCCCTAGAAATGATATCCAACAAATTCAATTTATAGATATGGTAGGTTGAAAAAGACCTTGCATTTTGTTTCATTTTATGTAGAATCTTCAAATTGTCTATGCATGTCTGTGTGAACGGCTGTGGTTTGAAATGTAGATTTCAATGTCGCATTGCATTTACAGAGGATAGAGGAAAACAAATCCATACTTACTGGATATTCGGGAATGCAATCTAACAAAGACAATTTCTTTTGAAATATTCAGCGCCTCGGAAAAAGAAAAGTAGGAAACTGTCTTCTAACAGGAAAAGGGAAAACTCATTTATGTGGACTTAACGTTTACATGCTTCACCTACAAGAGTTTGCAAGACTGTTTTCCTCCACACTTTAAACATCTCTCCTCAGAAAGTACACACAGCCTTACAAAAGTCCAAAAACATCACAGGAACTATACTGACAGATCAAAATGGTAGTCATATTAACAGGCCAAATAAGACCCCACAGATTGATTTTTTTGTACCACACAGTCTTTTCCGGCTGTTGAAAGCCATTACTGTCGGAAAGGTAGTAAAACATGTACCTCAGTCCGGAACTTTGTGTAGCAAAAATGTCTAAGCTTTATCCACAGCAGAGTACAAGATGTGAATATGTTTCCCCAGTCTCTCAGTATGTACTGAGAAATATTCAGCACGCACTTTTACATTGGTTTTTAACATTGGTTTTCAAAAGCTCTTTAGACCAGTGCGATTTATGCAGTATAGAATGACAAATTGAAAATGAAGAGAAATGAGCCGCGACACGAGAAAACCAACAAAGTGGTTGTGCTCCCAGCGCAGACTCAGATAATCCTAGGCATCTGCAAGGTTTAATCAAACTCTTCGCTAAGAGCTGAAAGGGTGGCTAAGGGTCTAAGCTACCTCCATGCGGACAGTGACGACTGCTCAGACTGGGCGGATGCCCAGGCTGATCGGAGTCTGCGCTGGACGCACGACCACATAATTGGTTTTCTCGTGTCGCGGCTCATTGTTTGATTGATTGAGTTTAACGGCCCTTTGAGACAGTATTTCAGTCTATATCGGGCCGTCTCCCATACAGGGGAAAGAGGAGAATGGATAGACGAGAGAAAAAATGTCCAAACAATCCCCACCCGCACCTACTGTAAGCACGGCAGGCCCTTGCCCTACCATGTTCCAAATCAGTAGGACGCTGGCACTGGAAGTTACACGCAGCACCACCCGACCACCCTGGTGAGAGCATTTCAACCAGTCAACCCAGATTATTTAGAAATAGTAGAAGCTTATATATCATACTGTAATAAATAATGATAAAAGTTTAGATCCTTTAAGAGCAAAGAAAACATTCATAAGTAAGAAGTTGGGCCATACCGCGGTTTCAAGAAGCTTCAGTTGACAGAATACACTCTAAATTAAAATTTAGAGCTAGTAACATATGGTCTAAGGAGGGAAATGATTAATGGAAAGCAACCATGGATGTTAGTAACATTACATGATGCCTTGAGAAAAAAACAGACCCATCGAGGCCAGAAACAATGAGTTACTCAAGAAGCCCTGGGATAGAAGCCCAACTACCCCAGAAACAAATGATAAGGTTGATATACCAATAGCATGGTGGGTAGAATTAAATGAAGAACTTAAAGATGATGTAATGACACAAAGTTTTAAAATCAACATGAAGACCATGAAAAGCAAGAGCAGTTAGCTGAATTAAGACATGGCACATTAGCTCAGAGGACATTTAAATTGGAAGAGAGGATTGGGAGAAAATATCAATGTGTAATAAGGTATAATAACAGTTTTAATTTTTTCAGATGGCAGCTAATTATGACCTTGATGAACAGAGATTGCAAGCACCTGTTGGAACTCTCTATTCAGTAATCATAGCTGGAGTTGACCACTGTATAAACCCTATGACATTAAAAGCCAAGGTAATTCAGAAAGACAACAATGGAAAAGTAAAGAGAACCAGAAATACTGGAGCCCTGTGGACCCAGTATGCACCTCTGCAGGAATATAAACTTTAGGGACTGATAAACAAATGTATGACAGATGTAGCAACACCGAAGGAAAACGTGAACATGCTCAGTGGCTCTCAGAAGAAAGCATTGAACTTGCTCAAGAAGGTTATTGATAGTTACCAGTGTGCAGCATTTTGGCACAATGGCAATTAAGATAATGCCTGTGAGTATAACACTCTTCACTTGCATTTGGTGATGGGATGTCTGTCAACAACTGACGCTTTGTACAAAATGAAAAGCTGGAGAAATTGTAGGAAAGAAATAATAGAACTAAAACTGGACGAAGAAAGGATATGACTAATCCTGTTGTGAAAACCCAGCAGATTAAATGTCCTGAACGTCTCCTGGCTCACTTGGGTGTCTAATCCCTCTGGTCAAAAACCAGCGCCTAGATTTTGTCTGGGAGTAAACAACAGGCCACTATTACTGCTTATCAGATCATCACTGGGACAGCCAGACACCTCTGACAAGGATAAAGACTTGTCAAGGGAAGATAACTACACTGGAGACAAATGTACCTTAGAAAGCTCTAACTTCCTGTGTGACGCCCTGGGATGGCAAGGCAGTGTAAACGTAAGAAATGAAAAGCATAATGAGTCAGATGCTAACTCATATAGTGTTTTATTAGGTTAGGAGTTACCTGACCTAAATGGAACACCAAATATAAGGTCAGCAACATACGATGAAATTATGTGCCCAGCAGCACCAAAGAAAAAGGTAACAGCAGAAACAAGGATACCAGAGAGTAGGTCTTTCAAGAACACCACTATCTTGAAAGATTGATTGTTTTGGGGTTAACGGCCCTTTGAGACAATATTTCAGTCTTTATCGGGCCGTCTTCGAGAGAGGGAGTAAGAGGAGAAACGATAGATGAGAGAAAAAATGTCCAAACAACCCCCAACCGCAACTACTGTAGGCCCTTGCCCTACAACGTTCCAAATTAGTAGGACGCTCCGGCACTGGAAGTTACATATAGCACCATCGCACCACCCAACCACCCCCCATCTTGAAAGACCTGATGACAAAGTTGAATTCTAGGTTTGATTTGGGTTTAACGGCCCTTTCAGATCTAGTTTTTGATCAGATATAATCAACTCGGATCAACTCTGTGGTCATTTCTACATATCGCCAGCTATACTACAAATCTGACGCTGGGTTATTGTGGCACGTGGGAAAGCTTAGTGTTCATGTCTTCGTCAGCCTGAAGCAGAAAGTACATCTCGTGCTGCAGTTTAGTGTCGTGTTGTGGTAATCAGAATCACATAAAATCTTCTTTTTATTTTGTTTTGAAACTTATCTTGAGAACTTCTTGTGAGCCTCAAGGTTTTGGTTGGTTGATTTGATGCTTAACGTCCACGGTAAACAACTAATGTCATGTCGGGACGGTCAGTTAACCTAACCACACTATTCCTGGGCAGGCTTAGACCTCCTAAGCGGTTAACCAGTACTAAGTGCACATACTTTCGCCAGTAACTGACAACTACCCTTCTTGAATCAGCGGAAGGAGAAACGAAAGTATGTGGCCAGCCCGGGATTCGAACCCAGGACCTCTGACTTACGAGTCAGGTGCCCTACCGATTGCGCTACCCGGCCCGGCGCCTCAAGGTTTTAATCCATGTGTTATATGCTACATTTAAGTTCAGTGAGCCTTAAAAATGGACCCGTGTTCTACAAGTATAATGTTACTTTTTTGTCAGACTGTGTGGCTTGGATTTATTCGTAAGGATGAACTTCTAGTCCTACAAAACTGCAAGCTCTGAACTTCTCATCAGTTATCAGCATTTTTCTTGTGACTGATTTTTACTTTGCGGGTTTTCTTGTGAACAGATATTCGTACGCTTCGTGTGGACAGGGTATACACAGATCAGCCAGCGTTTACTGTGCAGACTGGTCGGTGTATTTACCTTCATTATTAAGGATTCCTCAGGATTTATGGATTTTTAATGAGCAAGAAGAACTGATCATACTGTTACGACGCGCAGTTTGATCTTGGTTGTTCTTGTTACCCCATCAAGTACGTTTGTGCGTGAAGCTAATCATTTTAAACGTTTTATAAACTAATATATGGTTTATTTTTGAGTGCTTTATGAGAATATGCAGAATCGTCGTTTAAAGAAATTCATATAGGTGGTATTGGAAGCAAGCTATCTATGTATTCAGTAGATACACGGATCTCCCTGCGCCAGACTGATCAGTGTATTTTACAAGTTATTTACAAGGATTCTTACAAACGATGTGCGAGCATTCAGCTGTCAAATGCGCAGGCTGATCGGAGTTCTTCTGGTTCTCTCGGTATTTAAAGTTTCTTTGTGATGCTACTTTTTCGACGGTCTATTTTATTTATATGTATTTTTTTCAACTAGATATTTGATAGATGATGGTGGTCTTTAAAAAATGAAATATGAAATTATTTCATGTGTCACAATGTTTAAGTTTGTATGTATGCTATTGGCATATAGTATTAATATGGTAATGGTATATTTACAGACCTAAATGTCATACTTTCATAAAAATAATTGTAAATGGATTGATAACATACTGAAATAGGGAGTTTCAATATGGTTCAAATGGTCCGTTTTTCTAGTCTAACTTTGTTACATTTTTTTTTTCGTTTTCGTGTATGGTGTGATCAAGTGTTTGGCGGGACCTTCGGTTTGGTGGCCTTATTTCTGTGTGTAATTTTATTGGTAAAATAATTAGTAATTTTGAAACAAACAAATTAAATCATTTCAAATAATGTATAAACTTAATACCGTCAAATATATATAGAATTTTTACATGCTTTTGTAGTTGTTTCTAGATATGGCAAATGATCGTACGAAAATAATTTTCATGAAGATTGGATCATAACTGTGCCCTCTAGAGTGTACACAAGGTTTTTCTAAGATTTGACCTAGTGACCTAGTTTTTGACCCCACATGACCCAGTTTCAAACTTGGTCTAGATGTCATTAAGATCAACATTCTGACAAAGTTTCATAATGAATAGATCAAAACTATGCCCTCTGTGTCATTCTAAGATTTATTTCTATTTTTAGCTCTGGCGGCCATTTTGTTCAGCGGATTGGAACCGTTTTGGCAATTTAGGTTCAGGGCCATGAGTCAAACATTTCTATGAAATTTTTTTGAAATCGAGCCATTGGCTTCAGAGGGGATGTCGTTTAAAGGTTTTTCTATTTTTAGCTCTGGCGGCCAGTTTGTTCAGCGGAGTGGAACCATTTTAGCAATTTTGGTTCAGGGCTATAAACATTTGTGTGAAATTATTTTGAAATTGGTCTACCGGTCTAAGAGTAGATGTCGTAGTTTGAAGAAATTGTTGACCACGGACGGACGACGAACAATATCGATCACAATAGCTCACCTTGAGCACTTCGTGCTCAGGTGAGCTAAAAAGGAACGGAAGCTGTGAGGACACTTGAGTCCATTCTGTTTTGAGCCGAACTTCTAAATATGCAGAGGCTGTAATGAAGATATTATCTGATAAAGACAGAATAGTTTTGCTGGAGACAAAAGAGGGTTTATGACATTTAAAGCTTTGATGCGAGTATTACAGAATGAAACCGTGCATTTGAACATCAACAAATATTACGACAATGACTGGGCAAGTCAGTATAAAGACTTTGTCTTGACAGACAAGTGAGCGTGCAGAAAACATTGAGGTACCCGTTGTGTAATAGTTTATCATTTAGAACTCCACTAAAACTCATGATATACTCAGGATATAGTGTGAAATTTAACATATTTTCCTCCACCATTTGTGCGTAAATATTAGACCAGTTCAAAATGTTTAAAGAAATAATGACTAGAAAAAAAAACTTTTTGATTTGCTTTATTTTCTGTCTGACTATAGCTTGGAGAGGGTGATTTTACCCTTAACTTACAGAATAATCAATTAAACATTAAATGCACGATACCAAAATTCTAACTTCGGCATAACACTAAATTTGTCATGCCAAAAATAAATTGTAAATAAACGTGCATGCAAATGAGCTGTCACATGACCACTTCCTATACAACCATTGACGTCTCGCGACCTATCGTTCAATGCGAGACATCAAGCAACATAATAGGCTTGAACTGTGAAAAAATTACATCGATAATAACATTTAAACAATGCGTCATGTAGTTTCAAGGAAATATACCTTTGTAATACAATTCTATCTTTATATCAGAGACAATAGTCTATTGATTGACATTTTGGCTCGGAAATTGACAACGAACCGGAAAGAACAACGATTTCTGGGCCTTTCTCAATGATACAAAACAGTTGGAAATGTAAACATCGGGACCGCTGCTCATAATTCCTGAATATAACACTATTTCATCAATTTGTTCTAGATATGAGTGACCATGATGGCCTTGTAAAGGTTCATGTACTCTTTAAGCCGGCGGCACTGTTTCCCCCATAAGTAGGACGCCCCGGCACTCGAAGTTATACATAGCACCATCGCATCACCCGACCACCCCCATAAAAAAGCACAAGAATTCCGCGGAATGCGGCGTCTCGCCTGCTGGCGCTTTGTCACTCAGCAAAGATGAACCAAGTTTCTTGGCTCTAGCCCTTACAGTTTCTCAGAAACAGACCTAAACGCCAAAACTCGACAAAAAACTGCAAAATCAGCCAACTGTAAAATGTTGGTAAAGACTCAATATCGATGATGACTTCGAGTTCTTCTCTTCCAGATGAATGCATGACCCAAGTTTCATGGCCTTAGCCCTTATATTTTCTGAGTAACATACCTAAATGCGAAAACTTGACAAGCAAGAATTCCGCGGAATGCGGTGTCTCGCCTGCTGGCGCTTTGTCACAAAACAGAGCTAAATCAGCAAAGATGTATGCATGAACCAAGTTTCTTGGCTCTAGCCCTAGTTTCTGAGAAAGACCTAAACGTGAAAACTTGACAAAAATTGCAAAGTCAGTCAACCGTAAAATGTTGGTAAAGACTCAATACTGATGATGACTTTGAGCTCTTCTTTTCCAGATGAAGGCATGACCCAAGTTCCATGGCTCTAGCCCTTATAGTTTCTGAGAAACAGACCTAAATGCGAATGCTAGACGAAAAATTGCAAAGTCAGTCAACCGTAAAATGTAGGTCGAGACTCAATATTGATGATGGATTTGAGATTTACTCTTCCAGACGTAAGCATGAACCAAGTTTCATGGCTCTAGCCCTTATAAATTCTGAGAAAATGACCTAAACATGGAAACTTGACAAAAAAATAGCAAAATCAATCAACCGTAAAATGTAGGTCAAGACTCAATATTGATGATGGCTTTGAGATCTACTCTTCCAGATGTATGCATGAACCAAGTTTCATGGCTCTAGCCCTTATAGTTCCTGAGAAAATGACCAAAACGCAAAAACCCGATGAAAAATTGCAAAGTCAGTCAAGCGTAAAATGTAGGTCAAGACTCAGTATTGATGATGGCTTTGAGCTCTACTCTTCCAGATGTATGCATGAACCAAGTTTCATGGCTCTAGCCCTTATAAATTCTGAGAAAATGACCTAAACATGGAAACTTGACAAAAAAATAGCAAAATCAGTCAACCGTAAAATGTAGGTCAAGACTCAATATTGATGATGGCTTTGAGATCTACTCTTCCAGATGTATGCATGAACCAAGTTTCATGGCTCTAGCCCTTATAGTTCCTGAGAAAATGACCAAAACGCAAAAACCCGATGAAAAATTGCAAAGTCAGTCAAGCGTAAAATGTAGGTCAAGACTCAGTATTGATGATGGCTTTGAGCTCTACTCTTCCAGATGTATGCATGAACCAAGTTTCATGGCTCTAGCCATTATAGTTCCTGAGAAAATGACCTAAACGCCAAAACCCGATGAAAAATTGCAAAGTCAGTCAAGCGTAAAATGTAGGTCAAGACTCAGTATTGATGATGGCTTTGAGCTCTACTCTTCCAGATGTATGCATGAACCAAGTTTCATGGCTCTAGCCATTATAGTTCCTGAGAAAATGACCTAAACGCAAAAACCCGATGAAAAATTGCAAAGTCAGTCAACCGTAAAATGTAGGTCAAGACTTGGTATTGATGATGGCTTTGAGATCTACTCTTCCAGATGTATGCATGAATCAAGTTTCATGGCTCTAGCCCTTATAGTTTCTGAGAAACTGACCTAAACGCAAAAACCCGATGAAAGTTTACGCCGCCGACGCCGCCGACGACGACACCGGAAAAGCAATACCTATGTCTCGCCTCTGCTTCGCAGGCGAGACAAAAATTGCTAAGTCAGTCAACCATAAAATGTAGGTCAAGACTCAATACAGATGATGGCTTTGAGAGTTACTCTTCCAGATGTATGCATGAACCAAGTTTCATGGCTCTAGCTCTTATAGTGTCTGAGAAACGGACCTAAACGCGAAAACTTGACAAAAAATTGCAAAGTCAGCCAACCGTAAAATGTAGGTCAAGACCTAGTATAATTGATGATGGCTTTTAGATTTATTCTTCCAAATGCAAGCATGAACCAAATTTCATGGCTCTAGCACTTATAGTTTCTGAGAGATTTATTCTTCCAAATGCAAGCATGAACCAAATTTCATGGCTCTAGCACTTATAGTTTCTGAGAAAATGACCTAAACCCAAAAACTCTACAAAAAATTGCAAAGTCAGTCAACCGTAAAATCTAGGTCAAGACTCAATGTTGATGATAACTTTACATCTACACTTCCATATGTATGCATTTCCCAAGTTTCAGGGCTCTAGCCCTTATCGTTTCTGAGAAAATGACCTAAACGCAAAAACTCGACAAAAATTGCGGAGTCAGTCAACCGTAAAATCTAGGTCAAGACTCAACATTAATGTTGGCTTTCAGCTGTACTCTTCCAATTGTATGCATGACTTAAGTTTCATGGTTCTTACCCTTATAGTTTCTGAGAAAATGACCTAAACGCAAAAACTCGACAAAAACTTAAGAAGTCAGTCTACCGTAAAATCTAGGTCAAGACTCAATACTGATGATGGCCTTCAGCTGTACTCTTCCAGATGTATGCATGACCCAAGTTTCATAGCCCTTATAGTTTCTGAGAAAATTACCTAAACGCAAAAACTCGACAAAAGTTTACGCCGCCGACGCCGCCGCCGACGACGACGACACCGGAAAAGCAATACATATGTCTCACCGAGACAAAAAGGGACCGAATTCAAATTTTAAAAATGCTATCAGGTTCGTTGATTTGCTTTACAATATACAATTGATCAGGTTCGTTGATTTGCTTTACAATATATGGATTTTGCAGAAAATATTTTGAAGATTTTTGCCGTGCCGTTTGAACCATGACATCGCGGCCATTTTGGTCATGCGTTCTTTACCTTTTTATTAAAATTTCATATTGTACTTACAATAGTTACTGTTTTAGTAATCTTTGGATCGGTTTGTATTCTTTAGAGTAGTAGTTTGGTTAATGGTACGTCTGCTAGCGGTCTCTGGCTTCCTCGTCAAACGACGCTCCAGCACAGCCCGCATAGTTTTCAGCATATCACGTCATCAATACGATGACGCATAAAGAAAAGAAAGCTGTATTAAAAGCAACCTCGTTTCCCACTGTGAATAATGCAGTAAACATTGATAGAGGCAGAGAAGAGAAACAGTCTTTGGAATGCAAGATATCTGATAAACATGATTGTAATGGAGAAAATAAGGAACGCATGGAATGCATTATAGCTGAGAAGCCAGTGAACAGTAGTGACAGTCCAGATATTGAGTTCAGTTCAGTTCAATTCTCTTACCGACGTTACCCAAGTGGCTCAACGGTACGTTACCATAGTTGCACACACTTGGAGCCGTGTGTCCGTCCAACAGATATTGAGGTGGAATCCGGGTCTTTATATAAGGATATAAGCCCACGTGATGATTTTGTCGATCCTAGTCCCAATTCAATGACCGATAACGTTCAACCCTCAGCCATGATCAAAAATGTTTCTTCGGATACATCTGTTCTATCATTATTCTAATAAGTGCATGTACGCTTGCAAGCTTTATAATTTGCAAGTATTTATTTCGCGAAGGACGAAGTGTCAACTTCGAAAACATTTGATATTGATATTGATTTTGATAGTAAAGGAAATTATTTGAAAACTTATGCAGATCTAATTGATCAGTTTGATTATTTTATAGATTTTCAGTGTCGTCAAGGTGCAAGATTTGCAGACTACTTTTGTTGGTTGAATTTCAATTTGCATAAAAAAGCAAGGCAGTATGGAAACATACTATTTTATGTGTGGCCTTGTACCTGTGACCTTACTTGTAGGAAAAATAGATTTGCTGAGTTACGCTACACTGATGAAAGTTCAGCTGTGGTCTACTTGAACAAGAGGCCCAAATGGGCCTGATATCGCTCACCTGGCTTTTGTGCAACGGTACCATTCTGATACAAAATTGGTCCAATTCCAGAGATTTTCACATTTTGCTACTTTTAGTAACAGAGGCCAAATTGTCTGGTCTTTATATATTTACTTTTGAAACACCTCAATGCAAGTATCATTTTGCCACAAATTTCAACAAATTCCATTCAGGGGTTACTGAGATATTGTCAGTTTCATGTTTTGTGCTATTTTTAGTAACGGCAGATGGCGACCATCTTAGAATGGCGACCATCTTAGAATGCCAAAATGCAAAAAAATGAAAAGCTTTCATGCAAGGACCATTTTGACACAAAATTGGTCCAGTTCCATTGTAATTTTCTAATTGTCATATTTTGCTATTTTAAGTAACAGAGGCCAACTTGACAGGTCAATATTTGTTAATTTTTGAAACACATCAAAGCAAGAATCATTTTGCCAAAAATTTCGTCTCAATCGCTTCAGCTGTTAATAAAATGTTGTCATTTTCATGTTTTGTGCTATTTTTAGTAACGGCAAAGGGCGGCCATCTTGGAATGCCAAAATGCAGAAAATCGAAAAAGCTTAATGAAAGGACCATTCTGACAGAAAATAAGTCCAATTTCACTGAGATTTTCTTATTTTCACATTTTTCTATTTTTAGTAACAAAGGCCATTAAAACTAGTCTATAGTTAGTTACTTTTGAATCATCTCAATGCAAAAATCATTTAGACACAAATTTCGTCAAAATCTATTCAGCGGTTGCTGAGATATTGTCATTTTCGTGTTTTGTGCTATTTTTAGCAACGGCAGTTGGTTGGTTGGTTGATTTAATGCTTTACGTCCACAGTAAACAACTAAGGTCATGTCGGGACGGTCAGTTAACCTAACCACACTATTCCTGGGCAGGCTTAGACCTCCTAAGCGGTTAACCAGTACTAAGTGCACATACTTTCGCCAGTAACTGACAACTGCCCTTCTTGAATCAGCGGAAGGAGAAACGAAAGTATGTGGCCAGACCGGGATTCGAACCCAGGACCTCTGACTTACGAGTCAGGTGCCATACCGATTGCGCTACCCGGCCCGGCAGATGGTGGCCATCTTGGAATGCCAAATTGCAATTAATCGAAATGGCTTCATGTATGGAACATTCTGACACAAAATTGGTCAAATTCCATTCAAGGGTTCTTGACTAATTGTCATTTTATGTTTGCGCTATTTTTAATAACGGCAGATGTCGGCCATCTTGGAAAGCCAAATTGCAATTAATCGAAACGGCTTCATGCAAGGAACATTCTGACACAAAATTGGTCGAATTCCATACACGGGTTCTTGAGTAATTGTCATTTTTATGTTTGTGCTATTTTTAGTAACGGCAGATGTCGGCCATCTTGGAAAGCCAAATTGCAACTTATCAAAACGGCTTTATGCAAGGAACATTCTGACACAAAATTGGTCGAATTCCATTCAAGGGTTCTTGAGTAATTTTCATTTTTATGTTTGTGCTATTTTTAGTAACGGCCCCCATGGTGGCCATCTTGGATAGTCAACTGCCACAAAATTGAAATAATTCCTTTCAAGGACCATTTCTGACCACAATTGATTGAGTTTTCTTGAGATACTGACATCTGAGCAAAATTGGTCTTGTAAACGCTAAGTAGGTCACTGTGACCTAATTCCGCTATAGTTTTTTTTTTCATTTTTACAATTTTATAATCCCAAGGTCCCATTAATGTTCCATGCAAACTTTCAACCAAATATACCAAATGGTTCTGGAGAAGTTGATTTTGTTGTTTTTGCTATTTTTAGTAACGGTGGCCATCTTGGATTCTTGACCTGACCCAATTTTACAATTTTGAAACCCTGCAGTCTGGTCATGCTCCATGTGAAATTTCAGACCAATGAGTGCAGTGGTTTTTGAGAAGAAGTTGTTTGAAGTCGTTTGAATAAGTCGTTTTTTGACATTGGCATTTGAGCAAAATTACACTTGTTAACAGAAAGTAGGTCAGTGTGACAAAACTCCGCTACAGATTTTTTTCATTTTTACAATTTTTAATACCAACGTTTCACTGATGTTCCAGACAAATATACCCAGTGGTTCTGGAGAAGAAGTTTATTTTGTTGTTTTTGCTATTTTTAGTAACGGCGGCCATCTTGGATTTTCAACCTGACCCAATTTTACAATTCTGAGACCCTGGAGTCAGGTCATGCTCAATGTGAAATTTGAGAACCATGGGACCAGTAGTTTTACAGAAGATGTTTGAATATTTGTTTTCAGGTGTTGACGGACAAATTGCGTGACGACGCACGACGCACGCCGGACGCATTGGTATGACAATAGCTCACTATGGCCCTTTGGGCCAGGTGAGCTAAAAATCAGATGGACAGATATATACAGTTTGTTGCCAATTTTCCAAGTGTTGCATTGGTCTTCCTGGCTATTCCTCCCTATTCCATAGAAGAATGGAAGTAAAGCAAGGGACATAGAAATCCCAATAGCTTTCAGTCACAATATTCTATTCCCAATGAGAGAATGTGTCTTGTGAATGGTTATATTCAAGAAGTAAATGAAAGAAAATCAGTTGTTTCACCAAGATTTCGTTTGGATTTAATGAAATATAGAAAAAAAGGCCAAAGCATAAAAAAACATAAGTTACTCTCCCTTCAAAGATGGAAGGTGTTGGATGAAAAGGACGCTGTCAATGTCATTTATAGACTGTAGACTTGAAGCTTCATTATTTTGCTGTAGGGTGATTTATGTAATATATTGGTAGGACGGAGCATGCCCCAGCCACCACAGCATATATCAATACTAGTTCACCTTTGTAGCGCTTTAAAGGAGCTGTGACATTCTTTGCTGTGACTACCCGCACCTTGCTAATACAAAGGTAAGTATATACTGTAGGGTATTTTGCTGTGACAAGACTAGATTAAATAGCATAAACTATTGAGTTTTCTTTTCATTGTGTAAAATAGTTATTTTTTTAAATTTCTTATAACTATTTAGTGAATTTCACTCCCTACTACTAATATTATTGCTAATATTATTCAGCACATATAAATAAACAGGGGCATGACATATCTTAAATATTCTAATTGCATAATGTCTACTGGAACTGGTGGGGGTGGTCGGGTGGTGCGAAGGGGCTGTGTATAACTTCCAGTGCCGGGGCGTCCTACTTATTTGAATAGTGGTAGAGCAAGGGCTTACTGTGCTTGCAGTAGGTGCGGGAGGGGGTTGTTTGGACATTTTTCTCTCGTCTATTCTCCCTCTCTTTGGGAGACAGCCCGATATCGACTGAAATACTGTATCAAAGGGACGTTAAACCCAAAACAACCAACCAACCAACTGGAACTGGTAAACCCCTGACGAAATTGTAAAAGAGACGGTAAATTGCTAGAAATGAAAGTGTTCAAAGTACCCTAATCATAAGTCTGAACTTGTAAGTCCTTTGAACATTGACAATTCCGGAATATTTGGGATAAACAGATATGGATCCCGAAATTGAGGTGTAAACAGAGTAAAGAATATAAGGTTCTCACCAATGAAGAATATGAGAAACTATTATCTGTCTTCTGGTAGAGAACAAGTTACAACTGGTGCCACTAGTGTAGTAACCAGTACACCTAGTGTAGGTCAAGCTACTGGTGGTGCAAAGCCAAAGTTTCGCTTTACAAGCCCTGGTGTGTCTCCTATACCGAGACTTCAACTGCAATCCAATTTGTTCACAGGACAAAATATCTTATGTCCCACAGCCCTTATTTTCCGAAGTTACCCTTTTTATAGTGGCTCGGAACAGCCACAGAAGAATGGGGTAGCTAATGACGTTTGGAGTTTGGAGGTAAAATGTCTACAAGATGCCCAAAAATAACTTGCAGGAACATATTTCAAGCCATCAGAACTTCTTTCAAGGGTTCAGCATGAAGTTTGATGCATTTTCTCCCAACGGTACAAGAAGTTTCTGATATTTAAAAAATATAGATTGTTTTCATGGTAATGTGTCTTCAAGTGAAGTACTTATCCAGTCGTTCTAAAACGATTTCAAAAAGAAGGGGAATCTATTGTTGAATATGACTCTACGTTAGAGCAAGTACTATCAAGAGCAGGCCATTGTCTAATCCCTAGGAGTGATATCCAACAAATTCAATTTATAGATATGGTAAGTTGAAAAATGCCTTGCATTTTGTTTCATTTGATGTAGAATCTTCATATTCTCTATGCATGGTTTGAAATGTAGATTTCATTGTCATAAAGCATTTACAGAGGAGGACAGAGAACAAGAGCTGTCGCCTGACAGCATAGCTCGCCTGAATTGGTGCTTGCCCATCACATAGCCGAATGGTGGTGTGGACTGCTATGCATAAAACTTCATGCAAGCATGTTCATAATGAAAGCACATTTATAAACAAAAGCTATCTCAGAAATAAGTCTTAAAATAAAATTAAAATATAAAAAAAAAAGAAATGAAATTTCAAAGTCCATGAGCTTGAGGTAAAAAAAACTGACGGGGAGGGGGGGGGGGCTATGTGGACTGCTATGCATAAAACTTCATGCAAGCATGTCCATAATAATGAAAACACATTCATAAACAAAAGCTACCTCAGAAATAAGTCATAAAATAAAACTAAAATAAAAAAAAATGAAATGAAATTTCAAAGTCCATGAGCTTGAGGTAAAAAACTGACAGGTGGGGGGGGGGGGGGGGCTAGGATGTATCAAAACCCTGAACCATTATCTAACATCAGTCCAAGTATTAGTATCCACTGAGTCCATCATCATGGCACTGTGAAATTATGTCTTCATAAATATAAAACTTTAACCAAAATCTTTACGATAAAATTCTAAGTGAAGTGGATGACCTTGACTTCCAGGTCATCCAGTGGGGTAAGTATAAGGTGTTTTGTAAAAACTCAAAAAAGAGTCTAACATCAGTTCAGTATAAACTAAATCTCTGCAAAGCATTATGAATCACTTTGCAATTACAAAACTTTAAAAAAGCCAAAAATTTCCTAAGTCCCTGACCTTGACATCAAGATCACTGAGCGGGGTTGGGGTAGTACTCTGTAAATCTAAGTACAGTGCAAATATAAAAAGAATTCATCTATGGGTTCAGGAGATATGTGTCTTTAAAAAACTTTAACCAAAACATCCAATCAATGAAAAGACAATATTCTAAGTCCATGACCTTGACATCAAGGTCACAGAGGGGGTGGGGGTTGTACCTTCGAAAACTTTAGACCAATATCTAACTTTAGTGCAAGTATCAAAGGAATCCATCCATGGGTTAAGGAGATATTGGGCTTTATAAAACTTTAACCAAAACATCCAGTCCAAAAAAAAAATCCAATTTTCTAAGTCCATGACCTTGACATCAAGGTCACGGAGTGGGGTGGGGGTGGTACCATGTTAAACCTTAGACCAATATCTAACTACAGTGCAAGTATCAAAAGAATCCATCCATGGGTTAAGGAGATATAGGTCTTTAACAAGAGGGCCATGAGGCCCTGAATCGCTCACCTGAACAATTGGCAAGGTGGCTTATACTTATCATGTCTGAAATTGTCAAAATATGAGTTTTGGGTCAAAATTCAAAGAATGACCACGACTACTTGTACTCATAAATCTTCATGTACTCATTAGACAACCATATATACCATTTTTAGGCCAAAACCTCCAAAACTTTCCATGAAATCTTATGTTCTAGCATTTTCCCATATTTGACCATGCCGCAAAAAAGGTCAAGGTAAACCCAAGGTCACCATTTGAACAGTCTTGGTGGCACTTTAGTACTCCATGCTATTTACCAAGTTTCAGGGCCATAGGTGTATTGGTTCTGGGGAAGAAAAATATTAAAGATTTATCCCGTAAGTGGTAATGGCGGCCAAGTTGGTCATGTGACCTGGACCGTTTGAACAAATTTTCATTCAATCAACCCCTGGAGGCTCTATATGCAATGTGTTCACAATTGGCCCTTTGGCTTTTGAGGAAATGGTTGAAAATGTCAAAATATGAGCAATCTGGATCAAAGGTAAAAAAAATGACCTTGACCTCTTGTACTCATAATTCTTCATGAACTCATTAAGACAACTGTATATACCAATTTTATAGGTCAAAATCTTCAAAACTTTCCATGAAATCTTATGTTCTACCATATTCCCATATTTGATCTTGCTGCAAAAGGTCAAGGTCAACACAAGGTCATAATTTGAACAATCTTGATAGTACTCAAGTACCCAATGCTACTTACAAAGTCTCAAGGCCATCGTTTAATTGGTTCTGGACAAGAAGATTTTTAAAGGTATTTACCATATATGGGTGTGGCGGCCATGTTGGTCATGTGTCCAGGACCGTTAGCAAATACTTTCATTCCATCAACCCCTCGAGGCTCTATATGAAATTTGGTTTCAATTGGCCCAGTGGTTTTAGAGCAGATTGTTTGAAATTGTCAAAATTTGAGATTTCTGGGTCAAAGGTCAACGAATGACCTTGACCTCTTGTACTCAAAAATCTTTATGTACTCATTAAGATGATTCTATGTACCAATTTTTAGGCCAAAATCTTCAAAACTTAACATGAAATCTCATGTTCTAGCATTTTCCCATATTTGACCTTGCCGTAAAAATGGTCAAGGTCAACGTAGGGTCATAATTTGAACAAGCTTGATATTACTTGAGTACCCAATGCTACATACCAAGTTTCAAGGCCATCGGTCTACTGGTTCTGGAGAAGAACATTTTTAAAGGTTTTTACCATATATGGGCGTGGTGGCCATGTTGGTCATGTGACCTGGACCGTATGCACAAATTTTCATTCCCTCAACCCCTGGAGGAACTATATGAAATTTGGTTACAATTGGCCTAGTGGTTTTTGAGGAGATTGTTTGATATTGTCAAAATATGAGAGTTCTGGGTCAAAGGCCAAAGAATGACCTTGACCTCTTGTACTCATAAATCTTCATGTGGTCATTAAGATGACTGTATGTACCAATTTTTAAGGCCAAAATCTTCAAAACTTACCATGAAATCTCATGTTCTAGCATTTTCCCATATTTGACCTTGTCGTAAAAAAGGTCAAGGTCAACCCAGGGTCATAATTTGAACAATCTTGATAGTACTTAAGTACCCAATGCTACATACCGGGTTTCAAGGCCATCGGTCTACTGGTTCTGGAGAAGAATATTTTTAAAGGTTTTTACAATATATGGGCGTGGTGGCCATGTTGGTCATGTGACCTGGACCATATGCATAAATTTTCATTCCCTCAACCCCTGGAGGAACTATATGAAATTAGGTTACAATTGGCCTAGTGGTTTTTGAGGAGATTGTTTGATATTGTCAAAATATGAGAGTTCTGGGTCAAAGGCCAAAGAATGACCTTGACCTCTTGTACTCATAAATCTTCATGTAGTCATTAAGATGACTGTATGTACCAATTTTTAGGCCAAAATCTTCAATAGTTTCCAAGATATCTTATGTTGCAGCATTTTGCCATATAAAAGCATGAGTAAGCAAATTTGACCTTACCGGTTCTGGAGAAGAAGATTTTTTCAGGTTTTTACCATATATGGGCATGGCGGCCATGTTGGTCATGTGACCAGGACCGTTTGAACAACTTTTCGTTCCTAAGGTCCCAGGAAGCTCTATATGAAATTTGGTTACAATCGGCCCAGCGGTTTCAGAGGAGAAGTCATTTGAAATTGTGGACGGACGGACGGACGACGGACGGACGCCGGACGCCGGAGCCTTACCATCCTATAAGCTCCCCCGGAGCCTCTGGCTCAGGTGAGCTAAAAAACTTTAACCAAAACATCCAATCCGGACGCCGACGCGGACGCTGACGCGGACGCGGACGCCGTGGTGACAACAATAGCTCTTCCTGAACTTTCGTTCAGGCGAGCTAAAAACAAATCCATAGTTACTGGAAATTATGGAATGCAACCTAACAAAGGCAGTTTCTTTTTCAGCCCCTCAGAAAAAGAAAAGTAAGACACAGCCTACTAAGAGGAAAAGGGAAAACTCATTTATGTGGTTGCATTTGTTTCATGTTCGGTGCTGTTTAGCTTATTGTGTTTCATTTTAACCCGTCTATAATACAAAATAGGTTAAAATAGTTGTTAAATGTTTTCCGTATCATTTATTTAGCCTGTTGTGTGGTGCATGTGTGCACTGCGGCGGAGGGTGAGGGTGAAGGTTTGGGCCCAGTTTAACACCCTCCCCCCCCCCCCCCCCCCCCCAGTAGTTATTACTGACTGTCCCAAGGCGGTACTTACGTTGCGGTTGCATTTGTTTTATGTTTGGTGCTGTTTAATTTATTGTGTTCTCATTATAACCCTTCTGTAATGAAAATAGAAAACAGGTAAAAAGTTGTTAAATGTTTTTCGTATAATTTGCTTAGTCTGTTGTAACCCTTCTGTAGGTCTAAATTATTTAGTTCGGTATAGATAGCTGAGTTGCCACCTATTTGGGAAAGAGCTGCTGACTCGGCTTATCACTTGTAATTTATTGTCTGTTGGGATGTCTTTGTCAATATTTCCCTTTGGGATCTGATTCAGTCATTTCCTGAAATGTAGTTACACTTTGAATTTACATTTACATGCTTCACCTATAAGAGTTTGCAAGACTGTTTTCCTCCACACTTTAAAAATCTCCCCTCCGAAAGTACACTGAGCCTTGAAAAAGCCACAAAACATCACTGGAAATATAGACACAGATCAAAGAGGTACTCATAGTAACAGGTCAAGATCCCAAAAAATAAGTTTGATTGATTTTGTTGTATCACACATAAAGTCTTTTCCGGCTGTTGAAAGACATTATTGTCGGAAAGATAGTAAAACAAGAGGCCCACGGGCCACAAAGCTCACCAGATCTCTAGCTCAAAATTGCTATCAAAATTACTGTCACATTAGTACAGCCTAATACAAAATATACAACTACAAAGTCTCAGTCTGAAAGTCTGTTGAGTTGATAACAAAATATATAACTATTTTCCATATTTTGATTGCAGTAAATGCCATTTTTCCCCATTATAAGTCAATGCAACTCTAAGTTGCCATAGCAACCAAACAATAGAGCCGATTTTCATCAAAAACACAAACTTTCAACCCCCCCAGCCTAAGGATACTAAAGATGAAATCTGGGCCTTATTGGCCCATTGGCTTCTGAGGAGATAATTTTGTAAGTTTTTTTTTCCATTATTTTTGCATTTTGGTTTCCATGACAACCAGTAAAAGGAGCAGTGGGTCCAAAAACAATAAAGCTAATAGAAGACTTCTTAAAGGAACATTTCTATAAAAGTTATGTCAACATACCTGCAATGGCTAGGCATTAAATGCCATTATTCAATTTTCCCCATTATAAGTCTATGGGAACTCTAAGTTGCCATAGCAACCAAACTAAAGGGCAGATTTTCATAAAAAACACAAACTTTCAATACCCCAGCCTAAGGATACTACAGATGAAATCTGGGCCTTATCGGCCCAGTGGTTACAGAGGAGATAATTTTTAAGTATTTTTTCCATTTTTTTTTTTCATTTTGGTTTCCATGGCAACCAATAAAAGGGGCACTGGGCCAAAAAACATACAGCTGATAGTAGACTTCTCAAGGAACATTTCTATAAAAGTTTTGTCAACATATCTGCAATGGCCTGGCAGAAAATGTCATTTTTCAATTTTCCCCATTATAAGTCTATGGGAACTCTAAGTTGCCATAGCAACCAAACTGAAGGGCAGATTTTCATAAAAAAAACACAAACTTTCAATCCCCCAGCCCAAGGATGCTACAGATGAAATTTGGGCCCAATCGGCCTAGTGCCTTCAGAGGAGATGTTGTTTAAAAGTGTTGACGGAAATACGACGACGGACGACGACGACGACGACGACGACGACGGACACTGCCTATCCTATAAGCTCCCCCGGAGCCTTCGGCTCTGGTGAGCTAAAAAAGCTGAGATGTACCTCAGTCCAGATCTTAGTGTAGCAAAAATGTGTAAGCTTTATCTTAAGCAGTGTGCAAGATGTAAATATTCACAGTCTCTCTCAGTATGCACAGAGAAATATTCAACACACACTTTAGCATTGGTTTTCAAAAGCCCATTAAAGACCAGAGCGATTTATGCAGATATTTTAAAAATGCTACAGAGAATGACAAATTGAAAGTGACAAAGAAATATGACAGTCATATCAAAAACAATACATTTACAAGGGAAAACAAAGAACAGGACTAGCAAATTGCATTAGAAAACAAGGATGAATCATTTGTAGCTGCATGCTTTGACCTTGAGGACGAGCTGATGACACCAAAACCATTTGAATCTAGTTTTCACTATAAACGTCGTTTGAATACTTTTAATTTTAGTATTTATGAATTTGGGTCAAGTGATGCATATTGCTATCTCTGGAATGAGTCAGTTTCAGGAAGGGGTGCCTGTGAAATTTCCAGCAGTGTGTTTAATTTTCTGGTAGGAATGTCTACAAAGGGGAAGAAAAAACTTTGCATACTATTCTGGCAACTGTGGTGCTCAAGCGAGTAAGTGAGTGACATGGGTTTTACGGCACATCATCATAAAAATGCTATTTCGCGCCGAATATGAAAATACGTTTTGCGTGACAATGCTTTGGTACACCATATATTCCGAGTCAAAAAAGTTCCTAAACATGAAATTCCTTGTGTTGGCATGGCAACTGCGGAAGTTATGATCATTCCGTTTTTACTGACTTCAGAAGTGTATCCAGTTTTCTATTATTCGTTTTGACTTCTTAAGACTAAATATGCTGCAGTGGTCGTTTGAATATGAAAGGGGTAACTTTTCATTTTCACAAAGTAACATCATAAAAATTGCTTAAGTTTAAACTCATTTGAAACTGGATTGTGAATAACGCTTTCCAAGATTCTGTGCTCCATACACTAGAACAGGACTTAGGCAAGGAAATTAAAATTTGATCCCTTCTGATGCGAACATTTGATTCACAACTCAGGGCAGTGATTTCTACAATGACTGTAAAAATGCCACTTTGGTTGGTTGGTTGTTTGGGTTTAACGATTCTTTGAGGCAGTATGTCAGTCTATATCGGGCCGTCTCCCAAAGAGTGGGAGAAAGGAGAGAGAAATGATAGACGAGAGAAAAAATGCCCAAACAACCCCACCCGCACCTACTGCAACACAATAGGCCCTTGCCCTATTTTCATCCATATCAGTAGGACGCCCCGGCACTGGAAGTCATAGCCAGCACCATCGCACCACCCAACCTCCCCCTAAATGCCACTTTCAGTGGGATTTCCATACAAATTTGAAATCGTAATGGCTACCGGGCGCGTAACGATTCTTCCAATTTTGTCATTTTGCGGTGAAACAAGAATTCTGCGGAATGCTCTGTCGCACCTGCATTGTATTTCCACAGTAGCAGAAATCATGTTGAGAAGAATTAAGAAAAAAATATAGTTTCTGGCATTATTCTGACAAGAATTATGTCAAAACCCGACCAATGGTTCTTACGGTACTGCCATTTTCGTTTGTGCTATTTTCAGTAACGGTGGATGGCATCCATCTTGGATGGCCAATTTACCAAAAAACAAAATAGCTCTATACAAGGATCATTCTGACACAAAATTGGTCCAAATCCGTTCAGGGTTCCTGAAATATAGTCATTTTCATGTTTTTGCTATTTTCAGTAAGGACAGTGGCGGCCATCTTGGATGATACATTTCAATAAATATGAAAAAAAGAGAGAGAAAAACTCCTTTCAAGAATCATTCTGATTAAATCTGAGCAAAATCCACTCAGTGTTTAACGATTTATCGGCACTCAAGCAAAATTGAGACTCGTAAACCAAAAATAGGTCACTGTGACCTAATTCTGCTACAGATTTTTTTTCATTTTCATAATTTAAAAAAAAAAGATCCAATTGAAGTTCCATGCAAAGTTTCAGCAAGATATACCTGGTGGTTCTAGAGAAAATGTTAATTTTGTTGTTTTGCTATTTTTAGTAACAGGCGGCCATCTTGAATTCTCGACCAGGCTGAATTTCTGTAATCCGAAGCCCTGTAGTTTGATCATGCTCCTTATGAAATTTGAGAACCATGGCTCCGTTGTTTTTGGAGAAATTAACTGTACAAATCTTTAACGCCAGGTTTGATGTAAATGTGAACGGACTGATGGACGGACGGAAAACCGGACGCCTATATCGCACCTTGCTAAAGCAGGTGTTTTATATTAATACCAGAAAACAGGACCGACCCTGATTTAACTGCTGATCCTGGAAGTAGATTTATACAGTTTGCAAGGGAATTAAGCTCTTCAAATATGTAAAACAGTATAGGATACCTTAAAATACCTCATAGTATTGGGGCACCTAAAACCATTAATTTCCCATTTGTCCCAAATGTATAATTAATGGTCTTTGGTTAGATGTCCAAATATTAAAGCGTATCAGGGTGAACATGGAAGTCAAATCTTCTACAAAATACTGGATAACAGAAAGTTTAAATCTGTAGGTCAGTGGCATGGGTCAGCAATAGTACCGGATATCTTTTCACATTACTGAACATCATGCCAGATATATGCTGCCGAACTGCGATAAGCTTCATGTATTATTTTTTAAAGCAATGAATTTCCTCAAAGAAACTCATTCTTTGTAAGTCCATCATTATCTGTTTCTATGTCTTAAAATCGTAATAAAAAAAATCCGAAAAAGTCAATGTATCACACAAACACTGTCGAGGGCGCCGCCATTTTGAAGACGTTTCCAACTAACGTTTGAGATAACGTTGACGTTACGTCACAATACTACTTACGCCTGTATGCGTTCGCACGGAATAATAGTTCCCAGTTTAAGAAAAATAATCAATCATTTGTCTCCAATGCGGACAGGAAAGTACTGCAATATTGTGGACTAATATGCTTTTTAAGCATATGAGGTGAATAGCGGTGCTATATGAGCCACGAAACGAGAAACCCAACAATGTGGATGTGCGCCCAGCGCAGACTTGGCATCCAGTCTGATAATGATGTCTTCGTTAAGCGCTTAAAGGGTGGCTAAGGGTCTAAGCTACCTTTATGCGGACAGCGAAGACTGCAGACTCAGATCAGCCTGGGCATCCGCCCAGTCTGATAAGTCTTCGCTGTCCGCGTAAAGGTAGCTTAACTCAGATCAGCCTGATGTCTCTTTGTTAAGCGCTTAAAGGGTGGCTGAGGGTCTAAGCTACCTTTACGCGGACAGCGAAGACTGATCAGACTGGGCGGATGCCCAGGCTGATCCGAGTCTGCGCTGGGCGCACAACCATATTGTTGGTTGTGTCGTGTCGCGGTTCATAGTTTGGTTAACTGTTTACACATACCTAATTTTTTAATTTCCTGGTGGGAATGGAATCGCAGATTGTCAGTCTCGTTTTTATCAAACATTTTCTGATTTATAACTTACAAAGTTTAAACAGATATTCAATACTATCATCAAATGTTTAATGAAAGGCATCTTATTACACTGTTCTGTTGTTTCGAGAGCTTTAACTAGCATCAGTTAAATGATTGATAAAACAGACCTCACAGTGTTTAGAGTTGATTTTGACAAATTTTGCATTATTTCAACCTCAAAATGGTTTTGAAATTAAATTGATCAACTTGGCTTAGTAGATCTACTTATTTCATACCACTCGATTCAAACGTTCTTTTAATTTGAAGTCTCCATAGTCTTAATAGTGGTAAAAATGTCTAAAATCATTGTAAAACGCGGTTCTACCGTCGCATTTGGTAACAAGAGGACCAATGGTCCTGTAGCTCACCTGACACTTGGTCCTGGTATATATTTTAATGCTTTTATACATGTATATAGCACCAGGGCAGGGGCAGATAACCCCCTCCCTTGGGGATTAATGTTGAGTCCCAATTCTATATACCAAGCCACAAGGTCACTGGGCCTTTGTTTCTGGACAAAGATTTCTGAAGGGTGTTTATTATAAATGGGTGTGGCGGCCACCATGTTCATACGACCATGACCATCTGAACAAACTTTGATTCCTTTGACCCAGTATTAAAGCTCCATAATATATGAAACACAGTCATCATTTGTTTAAACTATGATGGGCCTGAGTGCCCAATGCTACATACCGGTACCAAGTTTCAAGGTTATAGACCTTTCGGTTCTCGAGAAAAAGACGTTTGAAGAGTTTTTACCATATATGGGCATGGTGGCCATCTTGATCAAGTGACCAAGACCATCTGAACAAACTATGGTTCCTTTAAGCCGGTGAAGCTCCATATGAAATATGGCTTCAATTGACCATGTTGGCCACTGAGAAGATGTTTGAAAATGTTGACGGGTGACAGAATCTCAATGACCTTGTACAAAAGTCAAAGAATGACCTTGACCTTTAACGACAAAATATCTTCATCTGGTCATTTAGTCAACCATATATACCAAATATTGTACCTTAGACTTAAATAGTTTCTGAAAAATCCACTGTTTAAGCATTTTCCCATATAAAAGCCGACATAATGTACCAAAGTTGACAGTGTCATAAATTAGGTCAAGGTCAACGCGCGATCATTTGTATAAACTATGATGGGCTTGAGTGCCCAAAGCAACATACCAAGTTTCAAGGTCACACACGTTTTGGTTCTGGAGAAGATTTTGAAGGGTTTTTACCATATACGGGCATGGCGGCCATCTTGGTCAAGACCCGGAGAACAAACTTTTATTCCCTGATCATACTTAGACTCCATATGAAATTTCGCTTCAATCAGACCAGTGGTTTCAGAGGAGTAGATGTTTTGAAAATCTTGATGACGGACAGACCGACAAAATGACCTTGACCTTTCAGTGACATATTATCTTCATCTGGTCATTTAGTTGACCATATATACCATGTATTGTACCTAAGACTTAAATAGTTTCTGAGAAATCCACTGTATAAGCGTTTTCCCATATAAAAGCCTAACATACCAAAGTTGACCATGTCGTCAATTAATTCAAGGTCAACACATGGTCATCATTTGTATAAACTATGATGGGCCAGCATGCCCGATGCTACATACCAAGTTTCAAGGTCATAGGCCTTTTGGTTCTAGAGAAGATTTTCGAAGGGTTTTTACCATATATGGGCATGGTGGCCATCTTGGTCATGTGACCCAGACCCCGGGTATAAACTTTCGTTACCACATCCCACTGAGACTCCTTATGAAATTTGGCTTCAATCGGCCCAGTGGTTTCAGAGGAGAAGATGTTTGAAAATCTTGACGACAGATGGTCTGACGGAATGACCTTGACCTTTAGTGACATAATATCTTCATCTGGTCATTTAGTCGACCATGTATACCAAGTATTGTACCTAATACTGAAATAGTTTCTGAGAAATCCACTGTTTAAGCGTTTTCCCATATAAAAGCCAGGGTACCAAAGTTGACCATGTCATAAATTAGGTCAAGGTCAACGCAAGGTCATGATTTGTATAAAATATGATAGGCCCGCACGCCCGATGCTACATACAAAGTTTCAAGGTCATAGGCCTTTTGGTTCTGGAGAAGAAGAATTTTGCGGGGTTTTTACCATATATGGGCATGGCGGCCATCTTGGTCATGTGACCCAGACCCCAGGTATAAAATTTCGTTCCCCTATCCCACTGAGACTCCATATGAAATTTGGCTTAATCGGCCCAGTGGTTTCAGAGGGGAAGATGTTTGAAAATCTTGACGGCGGATGGTCTGACGGAATGACCTTGACCTTTAGTGACATAATATCTTCATCTGGTCATTTAGTCGACCATGTATACCTAACGTACCAAAGTTGACCATCCCGTAAATTAGGTCAAGGTCAACGCAAGGTCATGATTTGTATAAACTAAGATGGGCCCGCATGCCCGATGCTACATACCAAGTCTCAAGGTCATAGGCCTTTTGGTTCTGGAGAAGATTTTTGAAGGGTTTTTACCATATATGGGCATGGCGGCCATCTTGGTCATGTGACCCAGACCCCGGGTATAAACTTTCGTTCTCCCATCCCACTGGGACTCCATATGTGGTTTCAGAGGAGAAGATGTTTGAAAATCTTGACGACGGATGGTCCGACGGAACGACGTTGACCTTTAGTGACATAATACCTTCATCTGGTCATTTAGTCGACCATGTATACCAAGTATAGTTTCTGAGAAATCCACCGTTTAAGCGTTTTCCCAAATAAAAGCCTAACGTACCAAAGTTGACCATGTCATAAATTAGGTCAAGGTCATCACAAGGTCATGATTTATATAAATTATGATGGGCCCGCATGCCCAATGCCACATACCAAGTTTCAAGGTTATAGGCCTTTTGGTTCTGGAGAAGAAGAATTTTGAAGGGTTTTTACCATATATGGGCGTGGCGGCCATCTTGGTCATGTGACCTGGACCAAATATATAAACTTTCGTTCCCCCATCCTGTTAAGGCTCAATATGAAATTTGGCTTCAATCCACCCAGTGGTTTCTGAGAAGAAGATGTTTAAAATTGTGGACGACGCCGACGACGACGGACCAAGTCTATACTATAAGCTCACCTTGACAGGTGAGCTAATAAAATGAAATACCGTCTCAGTGGATGGTGCTAGGTAAATATTACAGTACTGGGGCGTCCTACTGATTTTATGGTGCTGTGTGTAACTTCCAGTGCGGAGGCGTCCTACTGTTTTGGAACATTGTAGGGCAAGGGCCTACTGTGCTTGCAGTAGGTGCGGGTGCGGTTGTTTGGATATTTTTTCTCTCGTTTATCATTTCTCCTCTTTCTCCCTCTCTGGGAGACGGCCCGATATAGACTGAAATACCGTCTCAAAGGGCCGTTAAACCCAAAACAATCAATCAATAAATCCTACAGCTTTTGACAATAGTAAGTCAAGGGCCAACTGTTCTTGCAGTAGGTGCGGGTTGTTTGGACATTGTTTTTGTCTATCATTTCTCTTCCTATTTTGGAGACGGCCTGATATAGACCGAAATACTGTCTCAAAGGATCGTGGGGGTGGTCGGGTGGTGCAATGGTGCTGTGTTTAACTTCTAGTGCCGGGGCGTCCTACTGATTTTGGAACATTGTAGGGCAAGGGCCTACTGTACTAGTAGTAAGTTTTCTCTCGTCTACCATTTCTTTTTTTTCTTCCTCTCTCTGGGAGACGGCCTGATATAGAATGACATTCTGTCTCAAAGGTCCGTTAAACCCATAAAGTTCTATCAATCAAAACAATCAAAAGAAAGTTAAATCCCAAACAGCCATCCAACCACATTTACTTCTATACTAATCATAAACACAGCGCTACAAATGTCTTGTGTTGGAATCAGGCCATTGCATTGGGATCTTAAGATGGTGATTTATGGGAAATGCAAAAGTCTTCATAAAACCATAAAATAATGACCTGCCTCCCTTAAAGTTAGCAGACTTCTTATAGGTGTTGTTCTCTATAGTTTACAATACATAATAGAGAATCCCGCCCGCCAAAGCCACCTCCAACAGATCCACACTCAAAGCCTGTCTTTCACTTGACAATTCTTCTTTTGACATACTAATGATCGGAATCTCATTCCGTGACACTCCATCAATATCTGGTGATTCTACGTCTCTATACATTTTAAGAATTTTAAATAATTCCGCCATTTTGTTTCGGGGTTTCGTAGCGCTCTAAACTATGTTCGCTTCTGGGCGTTCAGTGGCAGACTGACCACTGGTCAGTAGCAGAGTGTGCTTATCTATTCGAGGCTCCATTGGGGGACTTGAAATAGCAGGCCCGTCGGAAGGAAATTCTGTTTGGTGCGGCCCATGGCGAGCGACGAAGTCGAGAAGCTAAGCGAGGGGGTCCGGGGGGCATGCTCCCCCCCCCCCCCCCGGGAAAAAATGAAATTTAGATGCTCTCTGGTGCGATATTAATGATGGCAATGAAGATACGGCAGTTTGGCTGTCTATTACATGGATCTCTTTACTTGATGACCTGTTAACTTTTGTGACTCTCATAGAAACCGTTTTGACAAATACAAGCAGAAAGAGAGCAATTTTATTCTGATTTAAATAATCAGCCCTTTTGTAGCATTCTGAATCAGCTTTTTGTATAGCTAAAACGCGCTAGAAAAATATTTTGCTTTCTTAATGCTTTCGTTAGTCTGTGAGAAAGAGAGAAGTCTATTTATATTTTTATGTTGCAACTATGAAACCACATGAAACCATGAAACTTGATTGGTCTGAAAAATGGTTTTTGACGTGTAGTTCCTTTACTATATGGAATATCTGAATGAAACTTCACAGATATGTTTCATATCAATGGTTACATATTGTGACTAAGGACCGGCAATCTTTCCTTTCCAGTTCATGAGTTATTCGCCCTTGATAGTCCTAAAAATGTTTTTGACATGTAGTTCCTATCAGTCAATCCTTTATACTTCTTCGTGTTATAGACAGAGGAGACCGGGCAGCTCAATGTGTTAAGCACTGACCTGCCAAGCTATTGATCCGGGTTCGATTCTGCCTGGGGGAATCTTTTCAGCCTCAATCGGGGTCCCAACGGCACAGTCTTTCATAATTGTCCTCATACCGTCCATATATGGCAGCAATACTGTTGGTTGGTTAACATGGGGTTAACGGCCAATATCTTCGACAGTTTCCAAGAAATCTTATGTTCTAGATTTTCCCATATAAAAGCACCAACAACCAAATTTGAACTTACAGTGAATAATTCAAGGGCAACCAAATGTCATAATTTGAACAATCTTGGTAGTACTTGCGTACTCGATGCTACATACCAAGTTTCAAGGCCATCGGCCTATTGGCTCTGGAGAAGACTTTTTAATGTTTTTACCTTATATGGGCGTGACGGTCATCTTGGTCATGTGAGAAGAACCGTTTGAACACATTTTCGTTCCCCTGTCCCATAGAGGTTCTACATGAAATTTAGTTACTATCACCCCAGCGGTTCCAGAGGAGGAGTCGTTTGAAAATGTTGACGGACGACGGATCCTTACCATCCTATAAGCTCTCCCGGAGCCGCTGGCTCAGGTGAGCTTTAAACCTTTGTCATATAACTTTAAATCGAGTTTGACCTAATTTTTACCCATTGCCCCGCCCATAGGCCTCATTCAGGGGTATGATGTTGCATAACAGAAGGATATGCTATGACATGATTATTTTCCAAATATGGAAAGGTTCCGGCCAGAGGTTATTGAGATTTAGAAGTTTAAAAAAAAAACTTTGACTTAAACCATTTACGTGTGACGCCCTCGCTGACGCCGACGTCAGAGTGACCACAATAGCTCTCTTTTTTCATACAGGCGAGCTAAAAATAATTCAATATCCGACGAGGCATCTATATGCGACTTTACGATAACCATTGCTGGTATCATAATTTCAGAGAGAGGGACTTTACTGTGTACGGGTACATCTCCATGTTTTCCGCCATTTTTCACAGGGAAGCAATTTTTGTGACTTCCAATTTGCACCCGTGGAAGAAGGCCCTCTGAAAAGAGCTCTAGTTTAAAAGAAAAGAATTTGCTCCTGAATTCTTTCCATCAATATTGACCCACTGTGAAAATAGGCGAGAATGAAAATGGCTGAGTTGCTTCCCCTCAAAGTATACGCATTCATCTTAAATGCTACGGCACAGAATTTCAAAATGGGCTCTAATCTTTAACGAAAAGGATATACTCCAAGAGGACCAAATTCTTTCCATTAAAAATTGACCTTAATGCTAGGATTCGAATTTTAATGTCTTAACTTTATCTCTGGTGCATATTATTTAAAGCTATTTCATTCGTATAAAAATCTCTTCCAACGCTGATTTTAAATGGAGATTTTTTTATTTAGCCATAAATAACCAAAACCACTGGGCAGGCGAAACCCAAATTCGTGAAATTGATTGTGAAACTTGAAATGTTTAAAATCTACTTTATATTTAGTAGTTTGCTTTACCTGCTGGCGACCCTAAGTATATCTTGTATAGGTAGGTTTGAAAAAATGCTTTCTCTAAATTATCAGTTCAATCACTTCATCAGTTCTGGAGAAATTTTTGTTGAAAATAAATTCCTGGTCTGCCAGCCTGAATCCTGGTTTAAATTATATAAACTTCAGTCCAAAAATTTATGCCGCTTCATTCCATTCCACTAAGTCTGACAGTTAATGACAGATGTTGTCTGATCAAGCTAACGGATAAGGAATACAGATTAAACTTTGCTCTTGGGTCTTTAAAAGCAGCCTGAATCTCAATAAAAACTCCCAAATAAATAGTCAGTTTCTTTGACAGAATGACCAGAAAATAAGTAAAACACAAAATGTGAACTGAAGAATATCATCTATTAACTAATAAAGTGTTTACATGCAAAAGCCCATTTTCATATAGGTATCAACCAAGACATTAAGGTGTATGGGGGCCATTTGGTCATTTCCTGTTTGCGTCCCTGGATGATAAAACTCTTTAAAACAGGGATCTACTCTTAGAAGAAAACATTTACTCTTTAAAGGCAAATTCTTACCTTTAAGATCTACTCTTTCAGGCATTTGCTACTATAATGAAAACTGAAAATGGCAGAGTTGCTTCCCCTGATAATGTACCCATTCACCTTACATTTAATCATAAGCTCCCATAAATCATAAACAAGTACATGTATATAGAGGATCTTACATAAGTACACATGTATTATTGAATGCCGAGCATCTTATCGTTTTCTCCAACGAGTTTAATAAAATCAATAATACAGGAGCACGAATGCAAGATTCTATTTATCATATGACACTAAAATCGCATTTTATTAGCAAATTGTGCACTAAAACGTCACGATTTCGCCATTAGAAAACGCGAAGTTTTATGGACATCAATAATTTAATCCACTAGTGGATTATCGTTTATAGTGCATGGCTTTATTACAGTCTCAGATGCGACGTCATATGATAAATGAATATACCCAACCGAATTAAAACACATCATTAAAATAATACAATATTTCAAAGCCCCTTTTATATGTACATGTAAATTGCCATTGGTTTAAGGAAATTCATGTTGAATGTCCCTGAAATTCAGTTCCGTTAAAATGCTGGGTACTACCGGATTTTCAAAAGTCTGAATATGGGATAAAACCTCAAAGACACTCAGGATATTGCATACTAATTTAAACCTAAGATAGGTAGACAGACATTTTCTTAACCATTAATCAATATGTTTAGACTTAACGAAACCCACCTCTTAGGTGACTATAGACCCGTCACTCGCTACAACACATGCATGTAGTCAGGCAGTAATTACACCCAGTCTTGAGACTTTTTATACTCGGGTAGCTACTGCATTTCCTTGCTTAAGTGTGAATCATTTCATATTCTGAACTGAATTTAAGGAAACATAAATGTTGATGTTTTGGAATTCAATAAATAACATTGAAAATATGAAGACGAAAATTCGGATAAATTCAGTGTTGCATTTCTAAATTGTTTGAGTATATTTATAGAATATGAAGCCATATCTCTGAAGGAGGACAACTGCAGTAACATTTCTCTAAAAGACCTGCCATTATATTATATAGGAGTAAGATTTTCCCACTGTCTGTTAACAACAACTTACAGTTAACAACAACTTATGTTGCCATAGTAATAGTACATGCTAAAAGCACCTACACAAATATTCAGATTTTCCAACTTACACCCATTCAAATGCTATTTTTCTTATTTTTTCCGTTTTCAGCAGTTTTGTGGCTATGGTTACCAAGCCATTTAGCATGAACTGGATAAATGACGTGCATTTTTACATCTTATTCAACAGTATTGAAGTTATATCAAGCCTTTGGAAGGATGATTATCAAAGACTTTATGCAATGGAACCCTGTTTACCACTGAAAAGACTTCTGCCTGCAGGAAGCAAGATTAGCATCTTAGGGAGTAACCCACTAAGCTACCAGGGACCTTCACATAGCATGATTGATTGATTGATTCGGGCTTAACGGGCCTTTGAGACAGTATTTCAGTCTATATCGGGCCGTCTCCCAGAGAGAGGGAGAAATGAAAGACGACAGAAAAATGTCCAAACAACCCCCGACCGCACCTACTGCAAGCACAGTATACCCTTGCCCTACTATTATTTAACTCATTAGAACGCCCCGGCACTGGAAGTTACACGCAGCACCATCGCACCTCCCGACCACCCCCTCAATTAGCATGCCCTTGTCCTACTATTATCCAACTCAGTAGAACGCCCCGTTACTGGAAGTTACACGCAGCACCATCGCACACCCGACCACCCCCGCAATTAGCATGTAAAACACGTTTTAATACAAGATTATATAATGTATAAGAGTTATTACCTGCAAAGCTGAAGCATCAAGAACTTACTTTCAATTTCCCATTTAAAGTCAATGGCAACTTTAAAGTTGCCTCAGCAACCCAAGTGTAAAAGTAATTGGTATACAATACACCTTTTTGTATTATTTTCCCCCCTATCTCATGGATGCTATGTATGAATTTTCTTGTAAAAGTACCGTAACGTTTCCTATGAAATAATGTCTGGAAGTGTTGATGCTGGATCCATGGTAGAATAGGTTTCCTTTACTCAGAGTAGGCTTGTATTAAAAAATGAAGGTTTCATGTTTTGGCGCTGTCTGTCCATTCTGTACTCCTTAAATATTTCAAATTTGGAAATATGTATCATAACTCAGTAACCGTTAGGGATAATTTCATTGAATTTTATAGGAATATGTATCAGGCCAGGCGATGTGCCGCATACAAGAATTGGCATACAAGAATTGTGGCTCCTCCATCTTAATTTCCAAGAAATGCCCATTTGATTCGGGGTTTCCCAGACTAGTCTTGTGCGTGCCATAACTAGATAACCATTTAGGATAGCTTGATGAAACTTCATAGGAATTTGTATAAATCTATGACAATATGCTGCTTATAACAAAGGTTTCTCTCCCTCCCTTCGTTTGGAGTTAGGTACCAAACATTTCCGAGGTACCAAAAATTTCCGATTAACCCTGTAACTCCTTAGCCATTCGTTTGTGGTGACCATATAACCATACCATATATACCAAATATTTCACCTTAGACTAAAAATGTTTCTTGGGAATCCACTGTTTATGCGTTTTCCTATATAAAGGCCTAATGTACCAACCTAGGCCTTATCATACGTTACGTCAAGGTAAATGCAAGGTCATTATGTGAATTAACCATGATAAGCCAAAGTCCCCAATGCTACAAAGCTTCAAGGTCATTGGCCATTTAGTTATGGAGAAGATTTTCCAAGGATTTTTACCATATATAGGTGTGATAGCAACTTGGTCATATGACCCAAATCCCCAGAACAAAATTTTGTTTCCCTGCCCCTTGGAAGATTCATACGAAATTTGACGTGAATCAGCTCAGTCGTTTGAAGAGGAGATGGCTGAAAATGCAATCGGATGACAGATAAACAGATGGATGGACAAGGTAGGTCTGGTTACACTTCACGCTCACCTGTGAGTCAAAAGGCTCAGGTGAGCTAAAAAGCTGTTATCAACAACCTTAATCTTTGATTCATTCTATAGGCATGAAGGGGTGGTGCGATGGTGCTGGGTATAACTTCCAGTGCCGGGGCGTCCCACTGATTTGGATAATGGTAGGGCAAGGGCCTACTGTGCCTGCAGTAGGTGCGGGTGGGGTTGTTTGGACATTTTTCTCTCGTCTATCATTTCTCTATTCTTCTCCCTCTCTTTGGGAGACCGCCCGATATAGACTGAAATACTGTCTCAAAGGGCCATTAAACCCAAAACAACCAACCAACTATAGGCATGCAGCCCAGATCAGAGATCAAGCTAGTGATCTGAATGAAGTTTTTCTGTCTACAGGAAGGCATACGTATCTGTCCCTCTTTCATCCTTGACTATATTTACTAATCATTTTAAACTTTTCTTTCAGCAAGGAACAGGGAGAAGTATAATCCCAAAAGATGTTTTTTTCTCCCTGGTCTCTCTCTAGCTAGATCCCTGCAGGAAAGAACAGCCTGAGCCTTTTGGTCTCAGTTAGACTCATAGAGTATGAAATATTTACAATAAAGATCCTTAATCTCTTTTTTTCCTTTTGGTCTATGTTAGACCCATAAAGTATGAAATATTTACATTAAAGCTCCTGAAGGGGTGGTCGGGTGGTGCGACGGTGCTGTGTGTAACTTCCAGTGCCGGGGCGTCCCACTGATTTGGAACATTGTGGGGCAAGGGCCTACTGTGCTTGCAGTAGGTGCGGGTGGGGTAGATTGGACTTTTTCTCTCGTCTTTCAGTTCTCCTCTTTCTCCCTCTCTGAGAGCGGCCCGATATAGACTGAGAAATACTATCACAAAGGGCCGTTAAACCTCCCCGGACCCTTTCATCAACTTCCTTCTCCCTCTCCAGTCTCTCCTTGTCCCCCGGAAGCAACTTGAACCTCCCCTCCTCCGCCCGACCATCAGCCCTGGCCTCCAAGTCCGTTTCTTGGAAGATGCCATGAGGCATCGTTTGAGTAGGTATGACGTCGGGGTCAAGGGTTGAGCCAAACAAGACCCCTAGCCTACAGGCTGCCAGGGCCACCATCGTGAACGCAATGTCAGGGTTGTCCTCAGTGGGGGTGGCCCCTTCGGTTTGTAGGACGTGAAAAACATCTATATCGAACCTTCGGGCCACCACCTTATGTAAATGATCAGCAATCCGGATTACTGAGGTTGACTGCGTCAACTCGTCAACAGTTCTTTCATTCACCCAGAACTGGGCATCGGAATGGATAATATCCCAGTCGAGAGAAGGTAACAGATTTGCCAGCATGCGCCTGAAACTTACCTTGTCCCCCGGAAGATCGATGAACCGAATATCGTCCTCATCCCCCGTCTTCCTCTGATCCCCCTCCCCCTGGTCCCTAACCCTTACCGACCCCGCCAAGTCGCCCTCTTCCTCTTGGTCCCCAACACTAACCGATTCCCCCTCTTCTTCCTGGTCCCCAACACTAACCGATCCCCCCTCTTCTTCCCTACCCAAACTCCCCTCCCCCTCTTCCTCATCCCCGGACAACTGTGCAATTCCCCACTCTCGACTGGTGCTGGGTTGTTGGTTGTCCACCGCCTCCTCGGACCTTTGTTTCATGGCTTTTTCCATGACATGGACGGCGGTGGATGAGAGAGAGATTCGTCTTTTCAGTGCGTACGCGCGGAAAGGGCTCAGTCGGAGGCCAGGTCCTTCCACGGCCGCCTTCCCCCGCAGATCAGAGACGCATACTTCGAATCAGATTATGTCAAAGATATAAGGACCCTCCTACAGGGTCAAGTTACTGCCACTGGCTTCATGAGCATTCGTAACTATCTCATCTGTGCCCTGACCCTCTGGGACGGGCATAGGCCGGGGGTTCTCGTGCAAATGACGATAGAAGACCTCTTAAAGGCGGTCATTGAGAAAGTTCCGGGCGATGAACCCGTCGAGCAAAGGACATATATGTGCATGACCGTCTCCAAGCACAAAACCGCCGGATCTTGGGGGGCCGCCATTTTATCGGTTCCCACCAAGATCTGGCTGGAATTGCGTACTTACCTTAAACTCATTAAACAGATGTTCAATCCACCTGATACATCGCCTCTATTCCTGACCGAAAATGGGACAGGCTTTGAGAGGTCTAGTGGCATCAACCACTGCCTCCAGTCGTCCTATGTTCGGTCAGGGGTACAGGCGAAATACCTCCAGAAGTTTTCGGCAACGGCCACTAGGAGACTTCTTACCACCGAGTGTCGAAATGTCAACCCGGCAAATGCGGCCCTAGTAGCCGCCCAACTTTGTCACAGTGTCGCTAATTAAAGCTCCTTAATCTCTGTTTCACATATTTTCTAGATCTTCACACTACAACCCACCCAAGACATGATCCTTGAGTAAGGGTAGCCATTAGGTATTGGCTTTTACTAGTCCAAGAGGCATAAACCAAGTTTAAACCCTCTCACAAGAATGGTAGGCAATACGTGTTTCCAAAAACAGCCCCTTATAAAACTATAAATCGGCACTTAGGATGGACAGCTCTATGGACAGATGTATAAGCAGATGTACAAACAAGAGAACACTTAATCACACCTGGTTAACTGTTTTCAAGGCTGTTAGGAAAAGATAAAGAATCATAGTTCCACATGGTCTACTTGGTCATCGTGGCTAAACAAATTTGTTTAGCCACAATGACCAGGTCGTTTTGGAACTAGGACTCGTTTTCGTTTAGTAACAGGCCTTGTATATACATAGTAGTAATGAGGTGACATAAACCTGTATTGAAAATGTGGGGAAAACATATGAAAATAATTGACACAATTAGTTTAAATTATTCTGTTCATCCATGAAACATCAATACTCCAGCATTTACAGTTGTATTTATTCACTGTCAGTTCTTTGTCTTGATCGCTTTTCACTGTCTGGCACTTCCCATCTTCAAACTTTACTCTGCGCTTCAAGCATGAAAAGATTTTATTTAAAAAAATAGCTATTTTTGTTCCATGTAATAAAGTACAAGCAAAAATGTACGTGTTTTGCAATATTTATGGTATAAGGAGTCACTAAGGATTCCAACACATTGAAATCAGATTTGTCGCCCCAAATTTATTCTGTATAAGGTAGTGCTAGGTTGAAACATTACAGCTGAGCATGAAATTTTCTCTGCTGATAAATATAAAAATGTCAACTAATTTTGGCAGTATCATATTCATAAGCAGAGAAAATGTCATGCTCAGCTAAACTGAGCAAGAAAAACCTATACTATTCAGAAATTTGCTACGTATTAGCAGGTAAAATTTCATGCTCATCTAAGTTGATGAAAAAAGTTTGAAATGACCCTTTGTCAAATTTGTGAAAAAATAAGGAGGTATATCCTTGTGCCTTAGTTGATTTCAAACACTTAAAGATAATATCTGCACATTTTCATCACTCAAATAGTTGACATTTGCATGAAATTGTATTATTGGCAAGTCAACATAACATTATTTGGGGTGGGGGGGGGGGGGAATTTATACAGTAGTTAAAATCTAGAGTTGCGACATAAGAGTTTGCTTGGGAAATTGTATTATTTGCAAGTCAACATAACATTATTTGGGGGGGTGGGGGGTAGGATTTATACAGTAGTTAAAATCTTGAGTTGCGACATAAGAGCAAGACACTCTTGCTCCGGTGTCACCTATATTATCCTGAGGCATCGGTTTTGAACTTTACAAAAATCTGTGCTCATGATCATATTCCTTGTTTTATTGTTTTATGAAAATTGTAATTCTTATTTGTAGGAGGTGGGGCGATGGTGCTGTGTGTAACTTCCAGTGCCGGGGCGTCCTACTGATTTGGATCATTGTAGGGCGCCGGGCCGGGTAGCGCAATCGGTAGAGCACCTGATTCGTAAGTCAGAGGTCCTGGGTTCGAATCCCGGTCTGGCCACATACTTTCGTTTCTCCTTCCGCTGATTCAAGAAGGGCAGTTGTCAGTTACTGGCGAAAGTATGTGCACTCAGTACTGGTTAACCGCTTAGGAGGTCTAAGCCTGCCCAGGAATAGTGTGGTTAGGTTAGCTGACCGTCCCGACATGACCTTTGTTGTTTACCGTGGACGCTAAGCATCAAATCAACCAACCAAAATCATTGTAGGGCAAGGGCCTGCTGTGCTTGCAGTAGGTGCGGGTGGGGGTTGTTTGGACTTTTTTTTTCTCTCGCCTATCATTTCTCTTTTCTTTCTCCCTGTCTCTGGGAGACGGCCCGATTAGAATGAAACGTTGTCTCAAAGGGCCGTTAAACCCAAATCAGTCTAATTTGTAAGTGCTTATGGCCAGTTCAGTGCACTGATATCTACTCACGTTTCTTGGTTGGCTTCTATTTCTTCTCCTTTCAGGGTTAATCTGTAACAAGCAACTAAAATGAATGTACTTTGATATTTAAGCATAAACTGGTCATTACAAAGTACATGGAAATGAACATTATTACAATACTTCAGATGAAGCATATTCTTAATATATACTTTGACCAAGATGGTGTATCAAATGGTCGAAGAGAAGTGACTAAATTTGAAAAAAGTCATTTGTCTAAAATATAATCAAACTGAACAAGCCGGGCCGGGTAGCGCAATCGGTAGGGCCCCTGATTCGTAAGTCAGAGGTCCTGGGTTCGAATCCCGGTCTGGCCACATACTTTCGTTTCTCCTTCCGCTGATTCAAGAAGGGCAGTTGTCAGTTACTGGCGAAAGTATGTGCACTTAGTACTGGTTAACCGCTTAGGAGGTCTAAGCCTGCCCAGGAATAGTGTGGTTAGGTTAGCTGACCGTCCCGACATGACCTTTGTTGTTTACCGTGGACGTTAAGCATCAAATCAACCAACCAACCAAACTGAACAAAAAAAAAAAAAGAAACAAGAGCTTAGCCAGTGGTTCAGAATATGCCGGTTTGAGCATATAGCTAACTAGGAGCCCAAATGATGCGCCGTAAAACCCATATCACTCACTCACTCACAGACTTAAGGTACATAGACAAAGGGTCTCCATGAAACCGAGTTACCGATATTCTCACCTGTATGTGCTCATTGTTTTCAAACGCAACGTTTATTGATATAATTCCACTAGAATGTTGTTTAAATTATCTTTGAGCGGATCTTTCGATATGGCCAGGGAAGCATACCTCTAACAGTGGCAGTATGGAACCATACTGACTCAGCAATTTACAATGGCTGTAATCGATTAAAAGTGTCGCTGTACATGTGAGCCGCGACACGACAAAACCCAACAATGTGGTTGTGCGCCCAGCGCAGACACAGATCAGCCTAGGCATCCGCCCAGTCTGCTCAGACTCTTCTCTGTCCGCATGAAGGTAGCTTAGACACTTAGGTACCCTTAAAGCGCTTAGGGAAGACTCTGATCAGACTGGGTGGATTCCCAGACTGATCTGAGTCTGCGCTGGGCGCACAACTTTGTTGGTTTTCTCATGTCGCTGTACATGTATTTAACGTAATAACGGAATAGTAGAAATTAAAACACTTTATTCACTTGTGTGTGTATCCTATTATTTAATTGGCTTTACGATTATCACTAAATCTGATCAGTTAACTACTATCTTCTTCCGTCAGTCTTCGGATGTAATTAGCCAGTACTTATAGTTCGGGCTACCCACCTTTAGTTCTGTATATTTGAGCTGCGATGCGAGAAAAACAACAAAGTGGTTGTACGCCCAGCGCACTCAGATTAGCCTGAGCATCCGCCCAGGCTCATCAGAACCTCTGCTAAGCGGTTAAAAAGAAGCTAAGGGTCAAAGCAACCTCTGTGTGGACTGCGACTACACAGGGCGGATACCCAGGCTGATCTGAATATGCGCTAGGCGCACATCTCTGGACTTCTATGATTAAGGCGAGGATTTTCCCCATTAGACCGGCGCGACAGGTCCGAATTTTCAAAAGTATAATTTAAGTGTGCAAATTTTTCTTAGCAGAGCTTCCACAAATATGTAAACCGTAGGAAATCAGATCATTTGTGATTCAGACCCAAAGACATGGGGAGATAATCCATTCTGACCCTACCTACCCTAAATTCAAGGTTTTCGCATACCTCATCTTTTGAGGTAATAAAAGTATTGAAACCAGTCATTCATTCCGTACAGTTTTGTCATAAATGCATGCTAAATACACGCATATCACAATACAAAGCAATGATTTTCTTCTTGTTACGCCTGACTGGCATTTAAACATGCAAAACCATAGTTACACTTCCGGTCAAAACGGCCAAAATAGAACGCTTTACTATAATTAAGGTACAAGTACTTCCCCCCCCCCCCCCCCCCCCCCCGTGACCCAGCATTTCCTTCATGCAGCGGACTTATGTGATCCAAGTACGCAATATGTATGAGTGGGAAGCTGGGTCACGGGGGAAAACGATACTCAGTAAGCCAAAGAAGAAGAATGGTCAACAGTATCACTGTGATCTTCAAGGATTATATTGTGTACCATGACCTTGAAATGAGGTCAAGGTCACATAATATATAGTAAAACTATCCAGTGTTGTCTGTTATGTAAGTAATGTAAGTCAAAAAAGGGTGAAATGTATACAATAATTCATTATTTCAATTATCAGTTTGAGGATATTTATACGTTTTATCTCAACAATGACGTCAACGTCAATGTATGTTTAACGTACTTTACATAGACACAAACAGTTGAAAATTCATTTGTCATGCAAGTTACATGTCATAGTCAAAAATGCAAAGCAGAAGTCAGTGATCCGTATAACTTTTCTATCATGGGGAAAATTCACGCCTTAACCATAGAAGCCCTTTGTTGTGTTTCTCCTATAGCGGCTCAATTATTGTTTTCACGGTTGCTTATAAAAGCAACCATACGGCGTGTGTAGTGATAGAGGACTCATAACAGACAGCACAGTGTGAGCCGTTTGTCAAAACCCACGTAGAATCGAAAAACTGAAGTCAAAAATTGAATAATATAGCGTACAGACGCACAGTCTGGGTTCGAGGTTATAAAACTTGAGAATAATCTCAAACTCAAAATAAAGCACACTGATTGGCTGCTTGCGAGCGCATGCTCGGAAGCAGCTAATCAGTGTACTTTATTTTGAGTTTGAGAATTTACTCCAGTTTTATAACCTCTAGGCCTGGTTTGTGCGTAAGCGGCTTTTCCGTGTCGCATTCTCTCGCATTGAAGCGCAAAATGTCAGTCTGGAAACACTTACCGAACTTTTTCGGTAATAAGACTTTTTTCCCTCCCCAAACATCACAGAATTTTAAATCTTATCTTTGAGATGTGTTTCTGAGGACAAAAACCCATTTGTATAGCTAAATTACACAAAGCTGTTTTGTATTTGTGGTAGTTTTGGAAGGGTAAACTCCCGTGTTATAACCGAATAAATCCGGGACATGTAAACAGGACGTCCTCAGGATGAGGATGATCCAACCGGCTATAACAAGTGATAAGAAGTATCCCTGCATTAGGCGCAGCATTCATTGTTGGACAGGATTGCTTCAGCACACTACACCAAGGCCGTGTCGTCACTGAGATTTAGTTGAGTAATTTGTTATTATTGTTGTACATAGCAGTTCTTGTATTAGCACCAATCTATTTTTTTTTTATTATTTATTCATTCATTTATTTATTTATTATGTTTTTTTTGTAATTATAATTAGTACCATAGTGACCATTAAAAATCGGACACCCCAAAGTCAGACAATGTTTGTTGAAAAAAATCTTAGAAAGTTGATTTTACACACATAAAGGCATCCAACTGATGCTTAGTGATGCTTCAGGAGCAGTTTGATCTTGGTCTACAGTGTTTTCTCAGCCCTGTTCGTCCGAATATTTAGGGTCATTACGGTATTATAATAATTATTATTTTTGATAAGGTGTTTGATCTTTGATATGAGGCTTAATGACTGTTTCTTTATGATTCGACTGCCATCAATATGAACAATATTATGCGGCGCCTGTACGAAAGTATAAAGAGCTATTGTTGTCACACTGACGTTTGCGTTGACGTGGGCTTCACACGTTAAAATTTGACGACATTTTTTTTTGATAATCCAAGAAAAAGCAAGGCCCTGTCAGGCGAGCTAACCTGTACGCAGACAGATCTTGTTAAAGAGGTCGTTACATATATCGCCGATCATCAATATTTGTTTTATCTTAGTACACTTAGGCCCAGTTTCACGTCGCCCATAAGCCGAGAATTAAGGCTGTTGGGTGCTTATTTACATAGATAATCTTCGGAATGAATTTCACGTTCAAAGATTATTTTTACTTGTGAATAAGACTACGGATAATTTTGAGCGTCGAAAAATGGAAGATTAAGGCTGACAAACCATGATTCTATGCGAAAAATGGATGACTGTGATGATTTTATCAACGTAAATTATATTCGTGATGCACAATGAGCGGCGACATACCAAAACTAAAATGAATGTGCACCCAGCGAAGACTCAGATCAGCCTGGGCATTCTCCAGTCTGCTCAGTCTTCGCTGTCCACATAGAACTAGCTTAGATCTTTAGATACCCTTTAAGCTCACAGCCAAGACTCTGATCACTTCGTTGGTTTTGTCATGTCACGGCTTATTTATATTCGAAAGAGCCTAAGAAATCGCTTTCAAAGACTTGACCCATTTGAATATTACGATGGTGAAGAATTTGTAAAACAGTTTTGTTTCACAAAGACAGAAAACTGCGAAGTTTCGAGTGTCTCATAAGACACCGTGTTGTGACACGACATTGAGACACAAATTGACCGCTGACACGATTGTGACCTAGATCTTGGGCGTAGGGACCTAAGTCTTGTGCGCGACACACCTTCTCATTATGCTTTATCTTTCTGTGAAGTTTCATCAAATTTGCTTCAGTACTTTTTAAGTTATCGCGGAGACATTATTTGTAACGGACGGACGGACGGACAGACGGACGTTTCGATTTTAATATATCACCCGAAGTTCCTTCGAAGGCAAAAGAAAAACAACCTTCAGTAGCGAAGCGGAACAAGCGCAAGTTAAGAAGACACCAACTCTCAGGGGTTTTTTTTTCGGGTTTAACGGCTCTTTGAAACAGTATTTCAGTCTATATCGAGTCGTCTCCCAGAGAGGAGAGGGAGAAAGAAAAGAGATACGATAGGGGAGAGAAAAAACGTCCAAACAATCCCCACCCGCACCTACTGAAAGCACAGTAGGCCCTTGCCCTACTATAATCCAATTGATTAACAGACACTTCGGCCCCAAACCATCTCGGCCCCAGTCACTTCGGCCCCAGTCACCTCGGCCCCAGTCACCTCGGCCCCAGTCATCTAGGCCCCACGGACACTTCGGCCTCTAGTCATCTCGGCCTCTGAGACATTTCGGTCCCAAACAGTATATTTGAGTATAGATTTTGTAATATTATCAGAAACGTTTTTTATAGACACAGTGGCTGCAGACACCAAGTAAGAGATGCCTACGTATTAAATAGCGAGCGCAGGCGGCCTTCACCGAGCCTCTTTAACCCGGTTAAAGGGGCCCGAGCCTCTTTAACCCGGTTAAAGAGGCTCGGTGAAGGCCGCCTGCGCTCGCTATTTAATGCGTCCCGAGATGGGCGAGAGACAAAAGCACTAAAGGATGATGTCTTCATAACGGCGCTAGTTACCCTGCGCTACCAAAGAAAAGTATCTTCTTTGACAACCCTTGTTCTGCGCGATATATTGCTGCGCTATTAAAGAGGCGTGTCTTTTGAAGTTTCTCTTATTCCTTTTCGCATACCAGATCCTGGGTGAGTCAATTTACATGATTTCTTACATGAAAGAACCACCAGCTTTGCAAAACCATGCTTTTGCTGAATTAGGTAGATATTGCACACGTGAAATCGATTTAAACCGTGGTTTTAAAGGCAGTTTAGCGAAGTCGCCACCGTAGTTTAAATCACCAAGAAATAGTTCGTCGACGTGAAATTGGGCCTTAGTACACTTATAATACAGCCATTAGCCAACGCGGTAAATTTTCGAATCATTTGTGATTTGTGATCGTTTTCATGGTTCATTATAATAAGGGTTGTAAAAATGCTAAACAAATAGATTAAAATGAATGCATGCATTTGCAAATGTTGAGAATAAATGTCTCGCATCGAAGTTTTTAAAAACAAAAGATAAAAAAGAAAAAAAAAAGAAACTCGATGGCCCAACAGGTTGTTTCTGTCTAGATCTTATCAAGCTAAACAAATAATCCAACAAAAAGGAAGGTTATATACTCATGCCGTGGTAAAGATGAATAGATACACCTGAAGGAGAGAAGCAACTCTGCAATTAACGTTTTTGTCTCCCTTCTCAGTAGCGGTCAGTTCTTAAAGGTAAGAATTTGCTTCGTATGAGCTTTTGTCCTGGGAAGCAGCAAACATAAAATCAGAAAAAATAATCCCTTTACAATTTTACCAAAAAAAAAAACAACATGTACCCATTCCACCAATTAACATATTTACAGGTTTCCGTCATGGCTTCTGCAGTTCAGCTGGTCATCTTGTTCCTCAGTGTCAGTGTAGCTCTGGGAGGATCACTCCAGTGGGACATAACAGGTAAGATCCTATTGCTCCTGAACTCTCCTACTTTGTACTTCGGCCCGTTTCTGATACAAAGGTGGTTTATTTTTATTTTAGCACTAATGCCAAGCATCCCAAAAAACAAAAATAGGACTAAAGCAAACAGTGCAGACCCAGATTTGACGCCGCAATACGCGGCGTCTGATCAGGGTCTACACTATTTGCAAAAGACAAATGTGTATTTCTTACGAAAATGAAACAAAATTGATGAACACAAACTAAACCAGACACCCCTGAAATGACAAATTAACTCATCCATTAGATGCATATAGAAGAGTCAAGTGGGCATTAATTGGTTAATTTAATGCATTCGCGGTTGGTTGATTTGATGCTGAACGTCCACGGTAAACAACTAAGGTCATGTCGGGACGGTCAGTTAACCTAACCACAGTATTCCTGGGCAGGCTCAGACTTCCTAAGCGGTTAACCAGTACTAAGTGCACATACTTTCGCCAGTAACTGACAACTGCCCTTCTTGAATCAGCGGGCGCTCATCCCATTTTGTTGGTTTTCTCGTGGCATTATAGTGCATACTGTTTCATAATCATCTTTACCATATCCTGACAAGACTGAGCTGCTCCTGAAAGGACATAAAACCGGAGTCATTTAGTGAAAACTGCATACGGTACCTCACAAATTGCACGTCGTAAAGAAATTGCTAACTTAAATTCATCAAAGAAAAACAATGATTGAAAGTCTCCATACTCCTACCAGTGGCATAAATCATTATGAAAAGCAGTTCAACTTGCACGTATGGCAATAAAATATGGATTGGCGTACATTACTAGATAATAAAACTTGCAAATGAGTGATTCATTGATTGATTGATTTTGGTTTAATGGTCCTTTGAGACAGTATTTCAGTCTATATCGGGCCGTCTCCCAGAGAGAGGGAGAAAGAGGAGAAATGATAGACGAGAGAAAAAATGCCCACACAACCCCACTCGCACCTGCTGAAAGCACAGTAAGCTCTTGCCCTTCAATGTTCCAAATCAGTATTTCGCCCCGTCACTGGAATTTACACACAGCACCACCCGACAACCCCCATAACTTGAAAAAAGTAGGGAGATCTTGTTTATAAAAGGGGGTGGATGGGTGGTGCCGGGGCGTCCTACTGAATTGGATGAAAGTAGGGCAAGGGCCTATGGTGCTTGCAGTAGGTGCGGGTGGGGTTGTTTGTACATTTTTTCTCTCGTCTGTCATTGCTCTTCTTTCTCCCTCTCTTTGGGAGACGGCCCGATATAGACTCAATGCTGTCTCAAAGGGCCGTTAAGTCCAAAACAACCAACCAACCAATTTCTTATTAAAAAATTACGGATTGCTCAACAAAACTTCATTGTCTGGTTCTCCGTCGAACGGCTAGAAAACGAATGTGTCCCACGCCTGCACATTGAATTTTTATCATTTTATTCAAAGTAACGATTTCGAAAGTAGGCTATTCTATTTGTCATCTGAAATGACCAAATCGTTCATAATGCAGAATCTTTCGTGTGAAACTCAAAGATGTTTTATTTAAGATAGCGCACCACGGTTCCTTTCATGAATTCATACCACTGACAGAGCAGTTGGGCCTTTATTATCTCTACTATCTTTAATATCAAACTTATATAACAGGAAGGGCGTAACTACCTATACGCAAATACGCAGGTGCGTAATGAAATTTACGCAAATTGACAAAATGTCAACACGCACCTGCATATTTGATGATACTGAAATTTTGTAAGTTGGGCAAGGTTTCAATTATAGTAACTGCAAACAGAAGCGACTACATAAAATATCTTATGGGCTAAACTGTAATTCTTGTCCTCAAGGGGTATAAAACATAATTGTGCGTAATATGAAATCACCCCTAGTTAAGCCCCTTATCAGATTTTTTGTTCCGTCAGTGGTAAAAAATGATGAAATGTTTTATCGTTTGATACCGCTGCAAGCCTTTCACTACAGTTTCATCATTGTAAATGACTCTAATCAAATAAATTCTCTGAGTTTCGCTTAAAAAGGTTTTTAGCTCGCCTGAACGAAAGTTCAGGAAGAGCTATTGTTGTCACCCTGGCGTCGGCGTCCGCGTCGACGTCCGGATTGGATGTTTTGGTTAAAGTTTTTTTAAAGACCTATATCTCCTTAACCCATGGATGGATTCTTTTGATACTTGCACTGTAGTTAGATATTGGTCCAAGGTTTAACCGGGTACCACCCCCACCCCACTCCGTGACCTTGCTGTCAAGGTCATGGACTTAGAAAATTGGGAGTTTTTTGTACTGGATGTTTTGATTAAAGTTTTATAATGCCCAATATCTCCTTAACCCATTGATGAATTCCTTTGATACTTGCATTGTAGCTAGATATTGTCCAAAGTTTTCCAAGGTACTACCCCTACCCCCCCCCCCCCCCTCAGTGACCTTGATGTCAAGGTCATGGACTTAGAGAATTGTCTTTTTATTGATTGGATGTTTTGGTTAAAGTTTTTTAAAGACACATATCTCCTGAACCCAAAGATGAATTCTTTTTATATTTGCACTGTACCTAGATATTAGTCCAAAGTTTTACAGAGTACTACCCCAACCCCGCTCAGTGACCTTGATGTCAAGGTCAGGGACTTAGGAAATTTGGTCTTTATTAAAGTTTTCTAATTGCATACCGATTCATAATGCCTGGCAGAGATTTAGTTTACACTTGAACTGATGTTAGACACTTTTTTGAGCTTTTACAAAACACTATATACTTACCCCACTGGATGAACTTGAAGTCAAGGTCATTGACTTTTAATTTTGTCCTAAAGATTTTGGTTAAAGTTTTATATTTATGAGGACATAATTTCACAGAGCCCCGTTGGACTCGGTTGATACTAATATTTGGACTGATGTTAGATAATGGTTCAAAGTTTTGATACATCATAGAACCCCCCCCCCTTACTTCTTTGAGCTCTAGCTCGTGGACTTTGAAGTTTCATGTGGATTTTTTTTTATCTTAATTTCATTTCAATACTCATTTCTGAGATAGCTTTTGTTTATAAATGTATTGTCATTATGGACATGCTTGCCTGAAGTTTTATGCATAGCAGTCCACACCACCATAACGACTGTGTGATGGGCAAGCACCTATTCAGGCGAGCTATGCTGTCAGTCGACAGCTCTTGTTAAGAATGAATTCTCACTAAGTTCGCAACTTTCGATATAAACTTGAATAAAATGGTAAAAATATAATATAATAATATAGACCGATGGCCTTGAAACCTGGTATGTAGCATTTTGTCATAAAATGTTAAACGCTGTCACTCGTGAAAGTATCATAAGCCAGCAATTGAAAAAGAGGAACCGTCTTACTTCCCGCGCCTGGGCGCCCACAAATTGGCGTTTTGTGTATAAAGAAAATATATTTTTTATTCAGATTTAATTCATTTTATATGGGTATTTTGTAATAACAGATAACCAGAATATCGAAGAAATGTCGGACGACCTGGATCTGAAGCAGCTCATGTCTGGACTACTCGACCTGTCGGAAAATGACTACAAGATGCTCCTGGAGGAAGTTTGGCAGGTTGTTGTTCGCCACCAGCACGGATCGCTCTGCGAGGAGGACACTTGCAAACTCTGCCTAAAACACTTGCCTTTAATTGGAAAAAGTAAGTTCAACTCCAGTATGTTAACCCCGATATGTTTTTTTCGTGTTGTTCCTACACAGAAAAAGCAAATCAAAAAAAGAAGGAAATAGAACATATATTGAATCTGATTAATCATGACTTAGCTTTTGGTGAATCATTCTCGTCAATCTCTTGTGCAAAGGCTGAAATAATGAATACTTCATTTTTACTCAGACACACGAAACCAATTTTCATTATAAATAAAGTAGTTCTTAGTGATATACCGTATCAGAAATATCTTTTTCTGTTTATCCAAGGTGATGCACAGGTTAATACGTTATCCTACCAATTCGAATCACACATGAGGGCTGTTCCAGAAAGAATACGATTTTAAATTGGTATTCCCTTAAGAGTTTTACGCGACGTCTGCTTGGATAACATCAAACATTTGCGACAGGATACCCTGTGATACACTGGCGGAAACACCGACGTCGTTTTAAACGGCACTAATCATTGGCTGTCGTTTTGGTTTTAAGTTAAATGAGAGTTTAGTTGACTTCTGAATCAAGGAACTATATGCAAATGTATTAATGTTTTCTGTTTTCAGTTTGCTTTGAGCTCGAATACGTCAAGTCTCCCGCCGGTATTCACCTGATGCTCACAAGAGGTGGAAAAGAGCTCATTTGCATTACATTCCGTATGTAAACTCCTTATTGTCGCATGTTACTTATCAAACGTGCATAAGTGGCCTCAAACTATGTGTAGGTCACTTTGACCTATACAGTTAACTCTCAGAGTCAAAGTTCAACCCAAACTACATGTACTAATATCTCAAAGTAAATTTTCTGGTCCCAGAAAGTTTACTTTGAGATATCAGTAGTTTGAGATAACAAGAGCTGATATGTAAATAAAAACAGGAAATTAGTCAAAACCATATTCTTTGATATAAGAGGGTATGTTTAATATCACTATTCGAGATATTGAGAGTTCACTGTATATCGTGGCTCATTGGTTCTATCTTAGCTGAAGCACAAATTATTGTATCATACTTAAGATAAAGAAACACTCTGACACTTCGATTATTCTCATGCTAATTTAGATAATTAGTTAAGATTTTAATTTAGATCAGTTTGGCCTATATTTCGTATATCAGGGATCTTGTCCAGTATCTGAAACATACAATTAGCTTGCGCCATACTTCAAAGTGGGTGGTCATTTCGGGCAGTGGTGCTGGGTAAGTTTGAGTGCGGTGGCGTCTAATAATTTGGATAATTGTAGGGTAAAGACCTATTGTAGTTGCAGTAGGTGTGAGTGGCTGATGTCTGTCTGGCTGATGTTTGGCTGCTTTTCGCCTATCATACCCCCTTTTTTCTCCCTCTCTCAGGGAGACGGCTCGATATAGACAAATAATGAGTCGCTCCGTCTGACAACTCTGGCACCGTGAATGCTCGAGTCCGCATCATTAAAGACAAATATTCTTTACTATATAGAGCACACTCTCAGTCTTTATTGGTTATATGACCCTGTAATGTCATTATCTATGTGAGAAAGGGTATTTTCTTTGATGAAATAGCATGGTCACTGGACTGTTGCATAATAGGATATTAACCCCCCCCCCCCGCCATCCCCCCAATTAACAAGAATATTTGTGTTAAATGCTCGGACAAGGCACACGTCGGGATCTTCTGTGTACGTTTGGCTACATTTTAGTTTCTCTATTTTTCAGCTAACGAGACGCCAAAGATCTGCCTGTTTCACCATATCTGTGCCCAGGTCGTGGATATCAACATCCACAAAGGGGAAGTGTGCGCCTCATTCGAGTTCAACGGCGTCACCGTGATCAGAGATCATTGTATCAATGTATAAGCAGATGTCAGAAAGAAAATGTATCCAACTTATCTTCTATTTTTGTATCAATGTATGTATGGTATACGCATTAAGTATGTAAATGACGCATTGCGTAAAGATGTAAATATATATTGTAAAATTAAAGGCTTTACTGCTGTTCTTGTGTTTAGTTGTGTTCGGTCTGCTACCAATGTGGCCACCTGTATAGCTGCCCACTTTGCTTCATGGTTACATCCCCGACATGCGAAGTATATCAAGGCTATAAAGTTTTCGTCTTTCCGTCCGTCTGTCCGTCCATGCCAAGTTCGTTCGTCAGATAAATTTTGCGTTGAAGTTTCGCGTTAAGTTTATATGCTTCGCTTATATTTCCAATATCCTTTGCTGGAACGTTTTGTGACTTTTCGGTACTGTATGTGACGAGGATAACTTCTAGGTTCATGCAGAATAGTTTGCATCATTATGATCTGAGGTCAGGTCACAGACTTAAACATTTGCATTCAAGTTTTGCGTTAAGTATATATTTTTCTTTTACATTTCAAGTATCCTATGATGGAACCTTTTGATATTTGACTAGGTTTATTTTTAGGTCCATACAGAGTAGTAAACATCAACTGAATGCTGCTGCTTACCAAAGGTCAAGGTCGCAGACTTGCATATTTGTGTTAAAGTTTTGCGTAAAGTTTATGTTCTTTACTTATATTTCCAATATACTTTGATGAAACTTATTGGACTATAATTAAGTTACTTCTATGTTCATGCAGATTAGTTAATAACATCTGAATGCTGCCGCTGACCATATGTCAAGGTCACAGACTTAAACATTTGCGTTAGAATTTGTGTTAAGTTTATATTCTTAGCTTACATTTCCAATATACTTTAATGGAAAGTAAAAAGTATGCAAAGACCAGGAACTGAAACAATCAAAATCCAAATCCAGCCCTCAAACCATAGTTGGAAACAACTAAGATTACAAATAATCAAGATACAGAGAACATATGGCCAACCGAGTGAGCAGCTTGTTCCCAAAAGGTGGCCACTCAGCAACCCAAAGAACCTTTTGATATATGACTAGGTTTACTTCGTCCATGCAGATTTGTTGGCATCATCTGGCTGCTGCTGCTGACCACGGTCATGAACACAGACTTATACTTTTGCATTAATTTTTTGTGTTATGTTTGTACTCTTTGCTCATGCGTGCATTTGTAATATACTTTGATAGAATCTTTTGACAGGGACTAGGTTCACGTCCTTGTTCTTACCATGTATCAAGACTGATTTCATTAGGCGGTGGTTTCATAAGTCAGTGGCGCTGGTTGGGGGTATACATGAGCCCCTAATTGTTCTGGTTGGTTTGAACCCTCACAGAAGCTAAGGGCGAGGGTTTGGACCCAGTAAAACTAGTTTGTCGTTCCCTGTCCCACATTTATATTTTACTGGCCGTTTCCAAGGTGGTAATTCTGTCTTCTGTTGTGATTCCTCAATGTTATATATTCTTATGTCCGCTTGTCTATGGTCGTCTTGCAATATGATCACTTGTATAAGCGCCCATTTTGCTTTCTGTTTTGTTTCGTAACTTAAAATAGAAAAAAAGGTAAAATTAATTATTACTGCTGTTTTTAATTAGGGTAGCTGAATTACCACCTATATGGGCACGATCTGTTCATTCGGTTTTCCGGGCGAACATTTGATGAACATTTGTAAATCGACACTATTTCAATATACTTCTTTCCCTTATTGGTTTGAGGGCGGGATATGAAATCTTATTGTATGAGCTACTTCAGGATCATTTCTATCTTTTTTCTTTATAAGGAAAGGGAACACGAACTTGTGTGACGACATAACAATTAACGAACAAACACATGGAACTATATACAAAAATTTAAAGGCAACACAAAGTGTAAAACTACGATGCGAAAATGTGACAACTTTTACGGAAATGTGTAAATAGCCATTTTGTAAGCTCTGACGGCTTACAATGATGAGTGAAAAGATATGCAATGGCCAGGAAATAAACAAACAGATCCTACAATTGCCCCTCAAAACAAAAGGGAAAGTAATATATGCACAAACAGACAAAGGCTCACGAAAGACAAGCACGGTAAAGCGAATGAACAGCTAGAAAATGCACACAGAAATGAAATTCTCTTTTAAGAGTTGTCTACACTTAAACGGACGAATTTGCTTATAGACAATTCTTTCCTTTAAGAGTTGACCCCCATTGAACAGAAAAGCATTATTGTAGAGGGCACATTAATTTGCTATCCCTGAAAAAAGACCTCATCTTAAAATAATATTGTTCCTGTGTGGAGCAATATGAGCAGCAGTAGCTAACAGAAAATGAGCTCGGTAGCTATAGATAATATCCTGGTCTGTTAAGCTAGCGCTCCTGGTTCGATTTCTGCCGGAAGCGGAATTTTTTCATCCCAAGTAGATTTTTTTTGTTCAACCATAAACAGAGTTTAGTTTAGTTGAGACAGCCTTTCATTATTACCATCTGATCATCTTGATATGGCTGAAATACTGTTGAACTTACGTAAAATCTACAGTCACAGTATTCTTCCATCCGTCCAACTACAAGAAAAACTAATAATAACAGTCGATTTCTTTAATGCAACATAATAAGTCACATAATTTTTTTACATTCATATTTCTTGAAGTAGGTCGGTTCCCCTTAGGCACACAACATCGAATAAACATTAAATCAGCGTTGATTCAACGTCATGACGTTGTCTCAACGTTGATCCAATGTTGATTCAACGGTGTATGCCTGCTTGGCTGTTTCTTTCCACATTTCTCTGTCCTCAGTTCACATACCCTGACGGTGAACCTTGTATTTATATGCTGTGAAAAAAAAATATACGGTAAAAATTCAAATAACTGAGACGCCTAAAATAGTATCTGCAATTGTCCTTAGCCCTATTTAGACTGGCAACCCTTTTTGGGGGACATTTGCAAACAGTGCAGATCTAAGTCAGACGCCGAAGACCGTCTAATCAGGGTCAACAGTGTTTACTTGCGTGAATTTCTGTGCAAAAACGCCGGGCCGGGTAGCGCAATCGGTAGGGCACCTGACTGGTAAGTCAGAGGTCCTGGGTTCGAATCCCGGTCTGGCCACATACTTTCGTTTCTCCTTCCGCTGATTCAAGAAGGGCAGTTGTCAGTTACTGGCGAAAGTATGTGCACTTAGTACTGGTTAACCGCTTAGGAGGTCTAAGCCTGCCCAGGAATAGTGTGGTTAGGTTAACTGACCGTCCCGACATGACCTTAGTTGTTTACCGTGGACGTTAAGCATCAAATCAACCAACCAACTGTGCAAAAACACAATAACTGTGAAAACACCAGAGACCCCTAAACCTAGAAATGGACTCATCTCAGTAATAAGGATGGACAAATCCACTGGTTAAAATTAAGCAGTATGGGCCGATTGCCCAAAGCAAGTTTAAGCTAACTTTGAGTTTAGTCCATACAAATTGTATGGCTAGCCTTGGGGTTAACTTTAAACCAGCATTATGCAATCGGCCCCTTGAGTTTTCAGTGCAGTAATGCCTTCAAAAGATGCAGATGGAATGGCAAAAAGTCTAGAACTCACCAAGAGCTGCCTGGTCTGTTTCTGCACTGTTTGTTCCGACCTGTCTGTCCCAGTTTTTTGAAGTTTTACGATAATATTGGAGCTTACACTTAGCCGCGACACGACAATACATACTAAGTGGCATGTGCGCCCATCGATGACTCAGATGAGACTGGGCGGGCATCCGCCCAGTCTGATCAGTCTTCGCTGTGCGCTTAAAGGGTATCTAAGTGTCTAAGCTAGCTCCATGTGGACAGCTAAGACTTTGATCAGTCTTGGCGGATGCCCAGGCTGTTATGAGTCTTCACTGGTCGCATATGCCACTTTGTTGGTTTTGTCTTATCGCGGCTTAATAAGTATGTCAGTATATGTTTGTAATCCTGAGATTATTTCTAACAAAGGCCCATAACTTATACACCGAGAAATCTCGATAGAATCGTCTCTTTTAGGCGGCTTTAATGCATTTTTATTGGTGAATAATGAGCTCCAAGTGAGATGGGGTTCTCAGAATAATTCCAAATTATTTTTTCTTATTTCTGAACGAAAACGTATGTTGTTACCCTTCATTAGAACCGTCTCAGCGAGACGATTCTAATGAGGGGTACAACATATGCTTTTATGGAGAATTATTAAAAATTTTCCCTGAATTATCCTTTTTAGCTCGCCTGAACGAAGTTCAGGAAGAGCTATTGCACTACCCCCGGCGTCAGCGGCGGCGTTGGCGTATGCGGCGGCGTCGGCGTTAGCAAAATAAAGTTTTACGTTAAAGTTTTTTATGTGATAGGCAAGGCGCTGTCAGGCGAGCTATCCTGTCCCTGTGACAGGTCTTGTAACCCTTTCTTATCTGGTGCTCTGTCGGAATTTAAAAACACACCAAAATCTACTTTTAATATTCACCTTGGCTGGAAATAGATATATAGACCGGTCGCCGCAGATTGAAAATTCATTTAAAGTAGGCGGGGCTTCGAGAAGGTGAATTTCACTCAAAAAAAATATAAATAAATAAAATAGAATCATACAGTGTATAATACTTACTGCCTTTGACCCATTTAGCGTTTTTGAATTCCTGTTTGTCTATCTTCCCGTCGCCTGAAGTCGATAAAAGTAATTTAACATTATACAATTGCAGTCTTTGCAGTTTTATTGACCTGCAAGCTACATGCTACGCATTGGTCAATATGCTAAGTTTGCAGGTCAGTAGAACTGCTTATTATATGACCACGATGTAACACACAATTTCATTGACTGGGTCGATGTCAAGTGCCGGTCAATATTTTGCAATATTAGCCGGTCAGTCAGTGAATATTACTTTTAATTTTGGCCGGTCGGTGACTCGCTAGCCGGTCAGTGTCGCAGTGCCCCCCCCCCCCCTTTATAACTGAAAGCTACTCTCAAAGGAGAGAGCCTACTCTCTTAAAAAGTCTGTCCTACATTTAAAACAAGTCCCCATCCCAGCAAACACGTGAAGTCGTAATGGCGACGCACTGACTTCGATGCGACGTCATTACGTTGCATCGACGTCATTTTGACGTCATGTACCTGTTGAGATGACCTTAGCTAACATACTTAAGAAATTTAAGAATAACTCCATCAACGAATTTCGTTCCCAAAATATATCGTTGAAAATTATTTCTGGCCAGAAACACAAGCTGGTATTTTTTTCTGGAATCGCAGGAAACATTAGTTTTGCTGAACGTCTTGGTTTAAACAATATTTTATTCAAATAAATACATATATGTAATACAATGCATAACGGTACAGGATCTGGCAGTAAGCAAAGTGCTTATATATAAGCCATCTGCTGAACGTCTTGAACATACTTTTCAAAGTTGAAAAGCTTAACAAGATGTTTAGACAGCGAGAGAATTCCATGATTTCGATCCTTTCGGCCACTCCGTCACATAGGTATCATATATAAACCAGTCCGCCTATTTTCGCTTCCTGCAGAGACTGTCCATCATATTTGGCTTCCACCGAGACTGTCCGCGAGCTCTTGCTTCCTGCAGGGACTACAGTCCTCGATAAATGGCTTCCTGTCGAGACTGTCCGCGTGATTCTGCTTCCTGCAGAGGCTCTCGGCAGGAAGCAGAATCACGCGGACAGTCTGTGCAGGAAGCCATTTATCATGTACAGAAATCTCAGCAGGAAGCAAGAGATCGCGGACAGTCTCGGTGGAAGCCAAATATGACGGTCAGTCTCTGCAGGAAGCGCAAATTGGCGAACTAGTTTCTACCCAGTGGGTATGCGCAGGAATTTTTACTTACCGTTTGTGTCAGCGTTATTGAACACGCCTCTCAACTCATTTGGTCTAGCCATCTTGAATCTTGCCAAGAAGTCAAACGCGAACTCTTCATAGTCAATTTCATCATCATTGTTCTGATCGTACTCATCCCAGTCGTCAGAGATAGGATAGTAAACAATTCCTGGAGGCGGAGCCTGGAATAAGAGTATCACAACAGGATTTCCAAAAGAATACAAATTCATGTGTGTATTCATCTTTTCACAATTTCATAACAAGAGAGCCCTGGAAGTTAAGTGTGTTAAGCGCTGGCCTCCTGATCTAGCGATCCGCTAGTTTGATTCCCGGAGGCGGAAATCTTTTCAATCGTAAACGGGGTTCCATTGCACACAACATTTCATTGTCAACTTTTCAATGTCCTGATATGACTGAAATACGTGTACTGTTCAAAAGTACCTAAAATTGCAAGACATCCATCCATCCAGTGCATGTCAATATATGAGCCGCGACACGAGAAAATCAACAAAGTGGTTGTGCGCAAAGCGCAGGCTCAGGTCAGCCCGGGCAGCCGCCCAGTCTGATCAGACTCTTTCCTAGGCGCTCAAAGGGTAGCTAAGGGTCTAAGCTACCTCCATGTGGACAGCGAAGACTCTGATCAGACTGGGCGGATGCCCAGGCTGATCAGAGTCTGCGCTGGCTGCACAACCACTTTGTTGGTTTTCTCGTGTCGCGGCTCAAAATGCATAAACGAACATATATGTAAATGGGTCAGTGGGTTGATAAAACTTTGGCGGTATTTAAACAAACAGTTTCAAATTTGAAAGTTACATGGAAACTTTTTAAATTATCTTAAAACTTATAATTTTCTAACCATAATTGTCTACAGAATTTAGGAAACACGCTTTAGATTTCGGACATTGTAACTAATGCCGTGAGAACTTGTGTTGCCCCCACTGCTATGTCATATAGGCAATAAGATATGTTAAAACTAAGCATAATATAGTAAAATGTTGGTCGGTCTTAAGGTACGTTCGGCATAATTACTATGCCGAACATGTCCCATGATTATTAACTCTACTTTAAGGAAGATTATCAACTAATGCCACTATCAGAGTGGACGATAACGTGGTATCACGTCACACAAAAGGGCAGGTGCGTCCCAGAGACATTTCCTGCTCTCCATACTCTAGTGGGTAGTTTAAGGTGGCATTTTTTATCCGAGAATTTAAAGCACTTTTCATTTCCGATCTTCCTCCAATTTCGAAGCAACCGGGAGATTTATAACGCCGAGGTCAATTTTCAGATTCGTTTATCGGGGGAGAATCAAATACAAAACTCTGAAACCTTCCATAAAATCACGAATATGGTCATAAAGTACTGACGATTTTGCACTGTCTGGACTTTACGTTAGTAAATGACGCCAGAAAAACATGTGATCAGCCACTCTGACAATACTCACCCCTCTTTTGCATTTTGTGCTGGCAATATAGCAGCCTGTCACTCCTGCAGTGCCACCGACAATTGCCGCTGGGGCTGCTGATCCTGCCGTCAGGGCGATCGCGGAAGTTGCAGTTAGCGCCACAGCTGTTGGGCATGCTATTTTAGTTCCAATCTGAAATACGAATACAGCATCTGATTCTGAGTCTAATGAGCCGCGACATGACTTAGACCCTAAGCAACCCTTTAAGCGCACAGCAAAACTCTGATCAGACTGGGCGGATGCCTAGGCTGAACTGAGTCTTTGCTCATCGTACGTGTAATGTTGATGAGGCCGAAAAATATTGCCCAAATATTTTCGTATTTTGTGTAGCATTGTGGTTGAATTAAAATCTAAAAGAGTTCCTTCGAGACAATATGCAATAGTAATTATCAAACATGGCTTTCCATTGCATTAACATTTGCCATGTCCGTCCGGGGAGGGGGGGGGGGGGCTGGATTTTCAACAGCTCCCTCGGGACCTAGCAGATGTTAATGCATGAAAAACTAGCCGGTTTGATCTCTGTATTATTATAAATTTTTACATGATTTGCATATTATTTCGCGGAATATAACGCATTTATTGCTTCGCTTGTCGATCTTATAAATCAACAATGCAATTTATTCCGTAAAATATCTGTTCTTTTCCTTTCTGCAAAATACCAATAGCCTAACAATGCCACCGAGGATTTTTTCCCATTCCTTATTATTCTTATTGTTTCCGCCCCTTGTACTCATGATAGGGATTTTTTCTTGCGTTTCGTTTAAAATAAATGTTTGATTTTAAATGCAGAACTCGTACCTTGCAATTTTAGCGTTTGAAACTAAACTAACGTACAGTCAACTCTCGATCCATCGAAGTCTAATTCAGCCAAAACTACTGATATCTCAAAGTACCAGAAAATTTACTTTGAGATATCAGTAGTTTGAGATAACAGGAGTTGAAATGTAAATAGAAATAAGAAATATATTCTTTGATATAAGAAGATATTTTGAGATATCAATGTTCAAGATATCGGGAGTTGACTGTATAGGAAATTGAAATCAGAAACGACGGCCTGTTATAACCTACTGTGAAAAGCTCAAGAAGAGAAGAAAGAATTACTACTTACTTTACAAATTTCTTTTGCATTGTCTTTGACTGTTTTTACTATAGTTTCACCAGCTTTTCTGAACCATCTTCCAACGCTACGAATGAAGGCTCCCTCGGTAGGTGTTAGAAGACTGACACACAAAGTGCCCACTAGCAAGTACACAAGAATCTTCATTCTAAAAAAAAATATATACCACAAAGTGTTTTTTTTTTTTTTTTTTGGGGGGGGGGGGGATTTTTTTTCTTCTGGCTTGCGTCTAGCAGAAGCCAGAGATAGGTATTACTTTTCCGGTGTCGTCGTCGTCGGCAGCGGCGTAATCATGGCTTTACGTCATGTTTTCCGGTTTAGCTCTGTTTTGTGACAATGTGTAGGCAGACGAGACATCACATCCGAGGAATTCTTGTTTAATAGTGCTTACCTCAGCAATGCGCCGAAAAGATGCAGCTGGAAGGGCAAGCGGTGTAGACTGATCAGACTGCTCCTGATGGAGCAGTCTGATCTAGGTCTGCACAGTTTGCTCAGACCTATCTGAACCAACATTTAGATTTTTAAGGTGTCACATGCCCTCAAACAATGCTTATGTCCTTTGAGTTAAACGGCCTAATTGAAGGGGAGACACAATTGGAAATGGCAGAGTTTCTGCCCCTGAAAGTGTACCAATTCACCGAAAAGTATGGATGGATGGATGACTTACAATTTTACGTCCTTTTAATAGTATTTCAGTCATATCAGGACGATGGGTGGCTGATAATGAGAGGCTGGGTGCAATGGAACCCCGTTTACAATTGAAAAGATTCGTGCCTTCACCGGGGCTCAAACCAGCATAAAGTTTGTTATGGGAAAGCATTTCAATAAGCTGGATATAATGTGACGGGGAAAAAGGATGATAGTTCACGGATTTTTATTCTAATTGAGAATCACAACATAGGTTTTTTTTTATTATTTTTTCTTCTTCTTCTTCTTTTTTTTTTTTTTTTTTTTTCTTATTTTGAAAAAATAAGAAATGATCTCAAATAATCCGATATCCGCTTATTTTCAGCTCTCACAATAATCGGAAGACTTGTAATACATGTAATACTCATTTTAAAATACTAATACTAATGTAATAATAATATATGTAATAATAAAAATAATTACACTCATAAAAACTAATGTTGATAATAATAATGATAATATTTACATTATCCTTGCATTTATTGAAAAGACCTATGGTAAACCATTAGAACGTAATGTAGTTAATACTTCAATAACTACATCGGTTCACGCGACGTTACGTGCCATCAAAATAAACCTCGGTTATCCAATCTGACTGGGCGTATGCGACGTTATGACGTTGTTGTTACGTCGTTGAAGCTGTTCCGCTTTCAGTAGAAAAACTGCGTATAAATGTTTCTCCTGCTTCAACTGTTGCCCCTAACGGAAATTTGTTGTCAAATGATATATAAAAAAAATATGTAACTTAATTTTTCTGATGTTTATCGAAGTTTAAACTACATACATGTAGTCGCTAGCAAAGTTTACATGAGTCCCTTCGGGGTGCACTTACTTTGCACGCGACCCAATGCAGTTTATACTTCGATAAACATCAGAAAAATGAAATTCATTCCTTAAATAATTACAATAATAATAATAATAATATTTTACTTTGACCATGACTATAATAATGTTTTGAACTAAAAGATACATACCTGAATTTGTGAGGCAAAGAGAATCTTCAGAAGGGGAGGAATCAGTATGCCCAGAAAACACTCGTCCCGGCTTTTATATACATGAGTACAGATCTTCTGTTGTTGTGGCATATTATCAGCCGTCGGCAAAAGCGAAGCACAGATTGGACATTTTTTTCTAATGTCTGTTTGGCTATTTGTATCCTGTATATAGCCTACCAAGCTGAAACATATGGAGTACCCAATGACGCTTGGCTAAGTAAAGCAATATGTGGGACGTTAAATTTCTACGTATTACAAACGGCGTCGTGGTGAATTTTGCGACCATACGCCGTTCATAACATATTCGGTTCTCCCACGCCAAACGTTAAGCAATGTTTAACGAATGAATTTCATTTTTCTGAGGTTTATCGAAGTGTTAACTACATTGGGTCACGTGCAAAGTGAATGAACGTTGCTTGTGACCCAATGTAGTTTACACTTCGATAAACATAAAAAAAAATTAAGTTCATTGCTTATATTTACATTCGTTTCAATCCAAACCTTGATGAAAAATCTTATAAAAGCGCCAAAATTGAAGACATGTACACGCAGTTTTTCTGCAAACAGCGCAACCAAGTGAATGACGTCATCGTGTCGCCGACGTCCATTCAGATTGTAGAAATCTATTGTTTATTTTGACGTCATTGACGTCGCTTAGCTCAATGAAATTATTGAAAGAAAACACAACCATGATGATAAGCATATTTGTACACAAAATTGGTTTTGAGTTTAAAGAACTGGTGTTGTTATCACAAAACTCCTAAAAGTGACCAAACCGAAATTTCGGTTTGGTCGCTTTAAGGAGATCTGTGATAACTCGACCAGCTTATCTTTTTCTAAGCTGAAATTTACGTAAAAATATGGCTTACCAGCCCCGGATCCAGGGGGTGGGCTTTGGGGCTTCAGCCCCGCCATCTGGGCCCCTGCCTTAGATGTAGGCCTCCAGATAATAAGAGTATGTGATGACAGTTTGAGATAACTTATCCATGTGGTTAGACTAAAATATATCTTGTGACGTCATTAGAATCGCCTCAGCGAGGCGATCCTAATGAGATGTAACGAGATATATTTCAATACAAAAAAGACATTATCAAAATTTTTATCAAATTGATCCTTAATTATGTCATATTTTCAAGTCCCCCCCCCTCCCCACCTCCTACCCTTACACACACACACACACATCTCAGTGCCTCCCAGCCCCACCAGTTATCCAGAGCCCCACCAGTACGCGGTGGTCTGGATCCGGGCCTGCTTACGTTAATATGTGTCGAGCTTACGTTAATATGTGTCGAATATCATTGTTATATTTTGACAATTCTTTTGCAGAACTTTGATTTTTCTTTTCATTTCCATTCGGGAATGGAATTGCGCATTTGCCAGGCGTGTTGTAGTACAAGCAGGTACCCGTCGTCCGTCAACATTTTCAAACTTCTTTTCCAGAAAAACCGATGTGCCAATGAAAACAAAATTTCATCTGAATGCTCCAACCGATTGGGGGAGGGGAAGCGGGAACGAAAGTCATGCCCATATGTGGTATTTGTACCATGCATAATCATTTTTTCTACAACCAGGCTTAGAATATGTTACATGTAAAATGACTGGGCACACACTCTCAGGGGAAGCAACTCCATTGTTTTCAGTACCTCCCTTCTCATTGGGGGTCAATACTAAAGTAAAGAATTTGCTCCTCTTGGAGCAAATTCTTATCTTTTAGTATAGGCCCATTTTTGGAATGGTTTCGCCCTTTATAAAAGTGAAACGGAATCCACAAAACTTGTTCTCCATTGTAAAAATGGCGGGAAAATAAGGAGGCATACCCAGTCACCTTACACGTAAATGATTAGTGTCAACTAGTTTATTACTTGTGAGTAGTATATTCAAATGAACCACAACACGAAAAAAAAAAAAAAAAAAAAGTGGCATGTGCGCCCCGCGAAGACTCAGATCAGCCTGGGCATCCGCCCAGTCGGATCAGAGTTTTCGTTGTGCCCTTAAAGGGTACCTAAACTGTATGCCGAAGCAAAGACTATGATCAGACTGGGCACGTGCCCAGGTTGATCTGAGTCTTTGCTGGATACACATGCCACTTTGCTGGTTTTGTTCAGTCGTGGCTCAAATAGTTTACCTCAAAGTAATTGCGATTTTTTTTCTTGATTCTTATTTTTTTACCATATTCCTCAGGAGGCTCAAGGGAACGGATCCATAAGAATCTTAGATGTACGTCCTGGCACCAGATCTGTCCGTGTTCGTGTTCGAAGAAGAGTGTCGTAAAGGATGAGTATATTTTTTAATCTCTTAGACCGTTCAATAACCTAATTTGCATAGTAGGTTATCAGGATGTCGGGCAATATTGGCGAAGGTTACAGTGCGTTACATTAGCCTACATATAGCAGGGGAGGGCGTGGAGTGTTGTACTTTGTTTCTGGTCATCTTTTGGCAAATGCCTAAATATGCTACTTGAAAAATCATCTAAGCTGAGAACTATACAGTCAATTAAACAAACCGCGGTGGTAAGAACTTTGAGGTGAATGGGTATATTTTATCTATATCAACTATTTTGTAAGCCATTTTCATCCATCTTTTTCAGCCAATTTTCTAAAACGGCACACTTTTGTGACTTCCTGCTTGCTCCCCCTGGACGAAGTCGTCCTTCCAAAGTGGACCATAATCTTAAAGGAAATAATTTGCTCCTCAAGGAGCAAATTCTTTCATCCTCAAGGAGCAAATTCTTTCATTTAAGAATTGACTCCCATTGAGCAGGGAAGGAAAAATGAAGATGGCAGAGTTGCTCTCTCTGAAATTTTGTCCAATCACCTGAAGAAGTTTGTATCTTTTTTGCACTACAAAGTACATGTACGTGGCCCTACATGGTCAATTAAGTATGTTTCTTGCCCATGGATGTTTTGTAGCAAACAATGAATAAATAAATCATTAATTAAATAAACGCCCATATATTTGCCTGAGTCGCAATACAGCAGGTAACACAGTTCAGTTTTAGACGCCTGAAAACTTTAGCCAGTCGACATTGCTGTTAACCTTTGCAACACCTTGTCAGAAAATATTTATAACAATATGAACGACTTCCTTTGGGGCTATAGCGTCTATGGTAGCTGTTACTTTAACTGGCATCTTCCCCCTCGTGTAAAGAACTGACCAATCAGATTCAATTCTGGTTGTCGGTTATTACGCGCTTCGATAAGCAACCGGAAACCAGCTAGAACTAAAGTTAACCGCGACTCGAGGACTGTTGACTTTAGCACGGTCAAGTGATTGTACTTTAGTCCATACTGCTGGTAGGAAGAGCAATACAATACATGCGCACCAATCATTGGCGCAGAAGTGCGTTTGTACTGATCACCAAGGGAGACAATCTGTACCTTCCGATTGCTTTCCTGGACAACAAAACCCTGCCAAAAAGGGCTCTTAGAGCATTTTTCTTTATTTTTTTTTAGAGTTGGCCCACATTGAGAAAGAAGGCAAATATAACAATGGCAGAAATGCTTCACCTTAAAGTGTACCTATTCATTCTAGAGTAAAGTCGGGTAAATTCGGACAGCGGGTGAATTCGGACAGTGACATTGTTATTTTATAAGTCAGTTGTTTTAAATTAAAACAAAAATAACTGGACAGTGAAAATCCTGATGTCTCATCTGGATTTTCACTGTTTGCAATAATATGTCCGAATTTACCCGCTGTCCGAAGTTATCCGACTCGACCCAAAGAATCCATCGTTAGTTCCAGCGACTGGGAAGAATATAGCGAATTCAAAGTATCAAACTTGATGAAATTGACAATGCTGTTTCATAGTACATTTATCTTCACACTGAAAGTTAGAATTATGTTTTGTTATAATTTCTAAATCTTGTTGCATTTATTTTGAATTTATTCTGAACTTTTGGCGTGGGCGAACCGATTATGTTACGAATGGAGTATGGTCGCAAATAGGTTGAGACAGGGCCATGCGTTTTCGAAACATTCTATAGTTTAACAAAGGGGTCGTAACTCTTATATCACAATAAAGTTTTGATTATAAAAGTCACTTTTAAGTAGTAGATAGAAGCCCAAAAGTTTGATTACAATATTATTCGAAATGTGTTTGGTTTAAACACTATTTTAGTCGTATAATAATCATATAATGCACAACAAATACAAGTACAAACAATGCAAAAATCATACAAATGGGATTCAAAAAGTGTTTGAAAAGGGTATTTCCGCAAAGGAAAAACTGGCCAATCAGAATTTTTGTTAAGTGTATACATGCTACAAGCAAATTGTCCGAAAATAATAGCCAAACAGACATTAGAAAAACTCGTACAATCTGTGCTCCGGTTTTGCCGACGGCTGAGATAACACGACACAGCAACAGAATGTCTGACACATGTATATATATATAAGCCGGCACGAATCATTTCAAGACATACTGGTCCTGCCGTCTGAAGATTTCTTTGTCTCTCAAACTCAGGTATGTACACTTCAGGTCAAAAATATGATTACTTTTATCATCTTTGTAAAATATATCTTTCTTCTTCTTTGTTCTTCTTCTTACTATGGTTGAGTTTGGTAAATTCGGACTGCGGGTAATTTAGCAAACCATTGCAAACAGTGAAAATCCAGATTAAACGGCTCATCGAGCCGTCTCATCAGGACTTTCACTGTTTGCCCAGTTAATTTTGTTTTAATTCCAAACAACTGACATACATATATACGTATAAAGGAAACAATGCCACTGTCCAGATTTACCTGCTGCCGGATTTACCTGACTTAACCCTATTATTAATATTATGACCGTTTTTAGAACTTGTAGTCCGACCAGTTGTTTGTATTGTTTGCAATAAAGTATTTTTTTTAAAATTAAGTTATTCGTCCTCACCTTGATATAGCCACGCAAGCACTTTACTGAAAATTCATTTTTGGATGTAGGATAGCATTAAGCTTGTAAAAAATGACCGTACAAATATTTCTTTGATTTTCCTACAAAATATATCAAAACATTCGTAAGAGTGTATAGAATACTAGGATAACACAACATTTTTTACTTTAGACCTACGTTTTAAGAAAAACGAAGAAAAAACTATGTAACCTTTTGCTCATTTTCTCTATTTTCCCTATCTATTATTAGAAAATGACGGTCAAGTAAATCAGAGCAAAAATGACCGCATTAAGTGTAGACTTAAAAGTTGAAAAAAAAAATAGTTAAGTGTAACCAAAAAAGTGCACTATATGTACCTTACACAACATATTTCAGTTTTTATTCAAGGAAGTCCATACTAAGAGAAATATATATTATGTAATCATGGTAATGCTATTTCAAGCGCACCCGATATCGTCGTTTACAGGTAGATTATAGGGGCTGAGGAAAAACGTTGAATTATTATTGTTATTACTATAATTATCATTATACATATATAATTATTATCATTTCAAGTATTATTATTATGAGCATAATTATTATTCATGCATGTATTATATTTATTTGTTGAGGGCAAAATAATATTACTTCTGCACGTGACTATGAACAACTCTTGTTTTACGACTAGAAGCGTAACTATAGCTGCAGTCAAAATGAAAGTTCTATGTTTCTGCTGGGAAGCCATGTCCAGTTCGAACAAAAACATGATAGAAGATCAAAGAGCAGGACTTCACTCAGCAAGACAGGGTATGAACCAGTCCGCCAACTTTCGCTTCCTGCAGTGACTGTCCGTCATATTTGACTTCCGCTGAGATTGTCCGCGATCTCTTGCTTCCTGCTGAGAAATGGCTTCCTGCAGAGAAAGTCCGCGTGATTCTGCTTCCTGCCGGGAGCCTCGGCAGGAAGCAGAGTCACGCGGACAGTAGTCTCAGCAGGAAGCAAGAGATCGCAGACAGTCTCGGCGGAAGCCAAATATGATGGACAGTCTCTGCAGGAAGCGAAAATTGGCGGACTGGTTTATAACCTGTGAGCAAGCACATGGCATTTATGCAACGTCTCATCAACGTCAATCCAACGTCATGACGTTGCATTGCCTTTGATGCGACGTTGCCTAATATAAATGATGCAAATTCTCGTAGACTTAGGACACCATTATTCTTTTACTTTCGGAATTATCTTTCTTTTTTTAAATATATTTCTTGTTATTGTTATTGTTTTGTCTTTTATTACTTTTATCAGACCTGGAAATGATAAGGGTTAATCTTATAATAACAAGTTTAGCTTTTGAAAAACCTTGAGAGGTTATCCCTTGGCACTGAATCTATAGGATGCAAGTGGTAAAGTAGAAAGTTGGCAGCAATACAAGTTAATTCTATTGTATTCTGGGACTTTTGCGAGTTTGACAACTGTTTCCTTTTATCTAGTGATTGCTTGTAACAGTTACGGATGAGCTTCAGTGCTAATCGAAAGTAGATATACTCTGGAAAAAAAAAAAGTTTTGAATATCTGCGTCTGTTTGCGATAAAAATTTCCATTATAAATTAACAACCAAGAGAAACATTTTGAATTAACATCGGGCAGGGGTTAGTATTCACGCAGTGCAGTGCAACGAGAAAAACCCGAATATTAAATATTCATTGACCTTTGATATAACTGGCTAAATTTTTGACATACGCGTGATTCGACCAATGAAATCTTGTGAAATGTGGAACAAAAGTGAAATTACACTCGGCTGCGCAGAAAGAAAAAACATCCCAGAACTACCACCAGTTAATCCTCTCATACATGTAACGTACGTGGCCCTAAGGTCGTCACCTCAGTACATTTAAACGAATACCTCATGCATATGGTGATAGCTATTTACAGTTGCGTTATGGTACCGGCAAGACAAGCCATTCAGAAGGGATGTTCAATAAAGAAACTGGTCAATTTAATGCAGAAAACATCGAAAAACAGACTGTTTACAGAGGAAGGGTCAGCCTGACGATCTTAGGACCTATGGGACCTTGAGTCGTCATCAGTGCGGCCCAAGTGTCGTCATGGGGTCGTATTATCTTTTTTCATGTTTCTAAAGAAAAAGTTCATGTCAAGAAACAAATTAACAAACATTTATTAATTTTGCCGTTAAATGATCATCAAACAGAAAGAGTCTTATAATAATGTTGCTTTAAAAACCGGATTGGCCTACGCAAACACAGAGTCTGGTCCGAAACCTGGTCAGATCGTTTTCCTGTAGCAATGGTGGTATATAGGTATATGTTTTAAGATGTCAAAAATATCATCATTGAAGATCCCAACAAGACTGCACACGCTTTCTTTTATTTTGGGTTACCGTCTTGTCAAAAGTTCTTCATCATTTGACAGATAACATTGTTGTCGGCGGAAATGGAATATAAAATAATTGGGATGTGGCTGACCAATTGAATTAATTTAGGTCTCATGGCATCGAAGATTCTTATATTTTCTTTACTTTTCTATTTTAATTAACAAAATACTTGAGTTGCACAAAGAGAAAATATGTTTTTGTATTTCTATATAAGGTTAAAAAGTTTTCAGTTAACGGGTAAATGCTGTATTTCTGGAACATTTACTAATTGCTGTATTTCTGGAACATTTACTAATGGATGATTCCTTTTTCACACCAAATCCGGCAAAACTGAAACTGTGCCTGTTTTTATAGACGACTTTGCTACATTCTCTGCCTTTAAATGTAAATCATTTTTGTTTCATTTGCCTATATAAAGACAAATCAACAAAAAATGTTAATATATACGGAAATAATCACAATATATGCTTGTCAAACAGGAGAGAAAGAAGAGTATATAGGAAATGGAGAAATGAAATTTTTGTTGCCTAGTAGTATGTGCCCTAGAGTCGTCAGGTATGACCTAAAGTCGTCATCACTGTTCTTTAATGTCTGTTTCGTTTAATTTCCATTCTGACTGCCAAAGGTAAGAAAATCTTTATGGTTTAATGTATAATGCGTTTGGGCAAATGCAAAAATACATCTGAAACTTGAATCTAGCGTGCCAATCTTGGTTTGCCAGACCGATATCAAAACCAGCTTGCTCCGTCGACAGACTTGGAATTTTATGTATAAATGGGTTACCTTGTTTCCTCTTCGATAGTTGGAAGAACATTTAAAACCAACTTTAAATGTAAACTGCATAACAAAATTAAGATATTTATCTTCTGAATTTCGCCCGCTTCTAGACATTTCTGTGACACAGATGGAAAAGAATGAAGCAAAAAGACTGATGACGACCTTAGGACCCTGACGACTTTAGGGCCACGTACGTTACTATATCAATTTTATTGTAATCATAACTGTCAGTAGTTTTCAGTTTACATACTTTACGGTGAATTGGTACAGTTCCAGGGGCAGTAACTCTGCCATTTTCATTTTTGTCTCCCTGCTCCAGGGGGTTCAACGCAAAGGTAATTATATATAAAAAATGATAATGTTATAAATATCTTTTTAGAATGAAGATTTTTGTGTACATGCTAGTGGGCACTTTGTGTGTCAGTCTACTAACACCTACCGAGGGAGCCTTCATTCGTAGTGTTGGAAGATGGTTCAGAAAAGCTGGTGAAACTATAGTAAAAACGGTCAAAGACAATGCTAAAGCAATTTGTAAAGTAAGTAGTTTTTTCGTGTTGAGCTGTGTACAGTTGGTTTTAATCGACAAAACAACAACAACATTATGGTACCTTTTCAGAAACAAATGGTGCTCAAGTCAATGCGGGGCCGCGTCGCCGTAAAACGAAATTTCCGACCGTAAAACCTACGATTTACCTCCCCAAATGGCAATTTTGAGTACAGTTATCCCGTATATGTTCAACAATTTAGGTCGCTAGATTTGTCCCGATTATCGAAAGATCCAGCACCTGCACGGCACTGCTGAGACAACCAGCTTGGATTAAAAGCATCCGATGGTATTTCAGCTCAGCTGTCCCCAGAAGCGGAAATCTGCCGGAGTTGATAATATACCAGCAGAACTTGTTCAAGCTGGCGGGGAGACCATGATCGATGTTTGAACAATTTGTAACAGGATCTGGAGAACAGGAGAATGGCCTACCCCATGGACTCAGTCGCTGATTATTACGCTCCCTAAAAAAGGCAACCTACAGCTCTGCCAGAACTACAGAACCATCAGCCTCATCAGTCATTCAAGCAAAGTCATGATGAAAGTCATCTTGAACAGGCTTAAACCACAAGCCGAGGAGATAATCGCTGAGGAACAGGCTGGGTTCCGAGCAGGAAGGAGCACCACAGAACAAATCTTCAACCTTAGAATCCTGTGTGAAAATACCTCCAACATCAGCAGAATCTCTACCATGTCTTCATTGATTTCAAAAAGCCTTTGACAGGGTATGGCATGCAGCCTTATGGGCCACCATGCGGAAGTACAACATCAGTGCAAATCTAGTTCGCACAATTGAGCAGCTATACGACAAGGCTACAAGTGCAGTCCTGATAAATGGCAACACAAGAGAATGGTTCAAAACAACAGTTGGAGTAAGACAAGGGTGTCTTCTGTCACCCACCCTCTTCAACATTTTTCTCGAACGGATCATGTCTGATGCTCTGGAAGAACATGAAGGAAAGGTAGCATAGGCGGCAGAAACATTACCAATCTGCGGTTTGCCGATGACATAGATGCTCTAGCTGAGGAAGAGCAGGAACTGGAAGCTCTAGTTTAAAGTCTCGACCAAACCTGCACAAGGTATAAGATGGAGATCAGTGCTGAGAAGACCAAACTGATGACGGCATCCAGAGGGAGATCAAGGTAAAAGGGCAGAAGCTGGGTACCGTAAGCAGCTTCAAATACCTTGGAGCAATTGTCTCAGATGATGGCTCAAAACAGGAGGTTCTCTCAAGGATTGCACAAGCCACTTCAGCTCTTACTAAGCTGAAACCAATTTGGAGAGATAACAACATATTTCTTGGATGAAAGATGACACTTATGCGCTCCCTTGTCATTTCAATATTTCTGTATGCCTGTGAATCATAGACCTTGACAGCAGAGTTAGAGAAAAGAACGCAGGCCTTTGAGATGAGATGCTACCGAAGGTTACTGAACATTTCGTACAAGGACCATATAACCAATGAGGAGGTTCGCAGGAAGATCCAAGCAGCCATTGAAGAATATGATGAACTCCTTACGCTGGTCAAGAAACGGAAACTAAGGTGGTTTGGCCACGTCTCAAGGTCTTCTGGTTTAGCAAAAACAATTCTTCAGGGCACAGTGAATGGAAAAAGAAGAAGAGGTAGACAGAAGAAGAGATGGGAAGACAATATCAAGGAGTGGACAGGAATGGATTTTGCCAACTCAACTAGGGCAGCTGAAGACAGGACAAGGTGGAAAGGGATTGTTTTGAAGTCATCTGTGGTGCCCCAACGACCTAGTAAGGTTATGGGATAGAATAGAATAGTCCCCAGAAACCTCTTGGCCCGGGAGAAGCCGGGGTTTTAAATGACTTTATCTTATTACGTCGCTATTATTCAGTGGATAACGTCGTGTCATAAAAATCGTATGAACACACGTGTAATAACACTTTGGCGCATATATGTAACGTCACTGACAACGTCCATGTCAACAATGCGTTTCTTATTGAAATAGTGTTCAGTTTGAAAGCTTTAAAATCCCATTTTGAAGGGTCATATGATAAACAGAATCTTACACTCGTGGTCATTTCATATGAAATTTATGAAACTCGCCAAAGGCTCGCTTCATAAATTCCATATGAAATGACCACTCGGGTAAGATCCTCTATGTAGAATAGATGCTGTATTTCTATTTCAGATTGGAACTAAAGTTGCATGCCCAACTGCTGTGGCGCTAACTGCAACGTCGGCGATTGCCCTGACGGCGGGGTCCGCAGCACCAGCGGCAATTGTCGGTGGCGCAGCCGGAGTGACAGGCTGCTATATTGCCAGCACTAAATGTAAAAGAGGGGTGAGTATATACTTAGTTGTTGCTCACTTGTTTTCTTACGGCCCTTTCCTACTGGAAGTGAATGAGAAAATCCCGAAAAGATCTTCTAGTTTTAGTTTCTGTAGGCATTCTTATGAAGTAAAGCGCAAATAGCGCGTATTCACCCCTAACAACTTAACTTCGTTGCTAAGGCTAAATTTCTATGAAGGGGATTACCTACAACTATGAAATTTGCTCTGGAGGGACAGTCTTTCCCAGACTGTTCCTCCAGAGCAAATTTCATAGTTGTAGCGAATCTCCTTCATAGAAAATTTGCCTTAGCAACAGCATAGCAACAACGTAAGTCATTTTATAAATATGGCCCTAGTACTTCATGAAGATATTCGTGATTTAATTTAGGGTTTATGTGTTGTTGTTTTTTTGTTTTTTGTTTTTTTTGTTTTTTTTTGTATTTAAAAGTCTCACATATCAGACGAATAAATTCATGAAATATTTCGTCGTGCGATATCGCTGCAAGTTCCTTTTTACAGTTTCGTCATTGTATATAATCGTGGTTGGACGATTTATGCAAATAGGACATCCTTGATTTACTCATAAAAAAAGATTTCGAAAATGATTTGGGTAATTTAAGTTGGCAACTAAATGACCTACTTTCGATATCATAAACTTGAATAAAAACGGTAAAAATACAACGTACATGCGTTGGACCATATTCGTTGTTTCGCTTATGTTTATATTGAATCGCGCGACGGTGAACCAGGAATAGAACAGTTGTATTTGGTGGGGCAATTTGTCTTTTTTTTTTCTTTCAAAAAAACACATTCTTCTTATTTTTCCCCAATTATATGACAAAGTGTATGTACATCAACTCACACTTTATCATTAAACGATAAGGCTGAACCGCTTTTCATAATGATTTAAGTTTAAAGGTTTTAACCACTGGTAGGACAATGGACATAGTCCTATGATTAATAAAAGCGTCTAAACGCAAAACGGTATGAAAGGCGCTTCAACCGTCATATTTGGTGATAAAATATTGGTTGATTTGCAAGTGTTTAGCCATATACCTGGCAAAAGTGCGGGGAATGTAAATCGTCCCACAAAATACAGTTTTCCTTTCCTTGTTCCCTGTAAAGCGATGCAACATAAACAAAAATCGGGACAGTGAATGGGACTCCACGCCTGTCTATTGTATTTTTACCATTCATTCATTGTTTATGAAATCAAAGGTCGGTCATTTTAGTTGGCACTTAAAATGGCCAAGACCAATCTTTTGAACCCCTTTTTTGAAAATCAGGGATGTTTTATAATTTTTAAAGCTGACTGATCGCGATCATTTACAATGACAAAACCATGTATAGAAGTTTTCTGCGATACATCACCTCACATGCTGAAAGAGAATCGGGCCTCTCTCAGCGCCAGGTTTATGTAGAAATGTACTTTCCTGCACCAAAATTATTTCACATGCTTGAGCGTTTATGGTCAGTAAAACCCTTGGCAGTCTCTAAATATAAAAAAAAACAGCCATATTTTAATTTTTTATCGCAAAAAGGGGAAAACACTTTTGTTTGCCATAATCTGGTCGTAGACTTTTGATTTATTTTCCTTGGCAATGTCGTAAAATGAAAATATTTAACGGGACTGTGCCGGTCGCATTAATGCTACAATGGCGCTCTGCTTAGCAGTCGCATCTGGTCGGCAATGGCGCCGAAAGAGTCGTCCTCCGATAACCGAAATTGAATAACTGCGGACTGCATGCAAACCATCACTCAAGCCTAGTTTCTAAACGCGCCTTTGATCCATTTTATGCCTCATGCCCAAACAAGGGACAACAGACAGACAATGCAGACACAATTAAGAAGCCGCAAATCGCGGCGTCTGATCAGGGCCTGCATTATTTGCATAGGACAAATGGATATTTCTCCTAAAAAGAAAAAAAGTAATAAAAGTAAACGGAAAACACTCACTAAAATACATGTTGAACTCAAATTAAAGATTTTCATAAAACATGAAATTTGCCGAAAATTTCATGAAAATTGGACTTAAGATAAGAAAGATATGACAGTTTAAAGATATTAAAATGTTGAGCTGGGAACCAGCAAATCTGTGAGTTAATGACGTCATAAACTCACAGTCAAAAATGAAAATCCTAAATAAGTTAAGTTTGAAACAAACTATAGATAAATGAAATGTATAATTCTATATTTTACTTCGTAAAGAAACAATTAAATCTAAATAATACTGTAAAATGAAACCACTTTATGCTCTTATTCTAGACACCCCTTAACTGACAAATGAACTCGTCCAATTTATAACACAAAAGAGTCCACCAGGCGTGAATGAGCCGCCACGCGAGAAAACCAACAAAGAGATTGTGCGCTCACACAGCCTAGACTCAGATCAGCATGGGCGTGCACACAGTCTGATGAGACTCTTGACTTAGCACTTAAAGGGTAGCTAAGGGTCTGAGCTACCTCTATGCGGACGCTTATCTTCCCTAAAGCACACAGTTAAGTTGAATGCCCAGGCTGACCTGAGTCTTCGCTGGTCGCACATGCCACTTTGTTTGCTCAAATGGATTAGCCCTGACCTCTGGCTATATTGGATGAAATCAGTATTAGGCCCGCTGAGCACACAATTCCATTGGCACATCTATGTATTTTTATGTATATGCTCCCATGAGATTGTGAATATAGAAATCAAACCTTGATTTTTTGCATACTCTGCAGTAATGCTCTATATTCCAGGCTCCTCCGCCAGGAATTGTTTACTATCCTATCTCTGACGACTGGGATGAGTACGATCAGAACGATGATGATGAAATTGACTATGAAGAGTTCGCGTTTGACTTCTTGGCAAGATTCAAGATGGCTAGACCAAATGAGTTGAGAGGCGTGTTCAATGCAGCTGACACAAACGGTAAGTAAACGCCCCCTTTTTCTGAAGCTACAACAACTTATTAGACTATTATTCTGATTAACAATGTCGGGGCGTCGCTAACATCAATTGTTACTATCTCATTGCTAATATAGGTCACGCCATAGCTCAGTTACCATAGCAGCAGGATGGTTCAGGCTTGAAGGGTCTTTGCTACATTCTAAGGTGAATGGCACACCTCTGTTTGTCCTATCATATTTTACAAATAGACTTTTGTGACTGCTTGGTTGCTTCTATGGACGACAAATCTTCGAAACCTACACTTACAGGAACGAATTTGCCCCTAGAGGGTCAAAATTGAGCCGCGACACAAGGAAACTAACAAAGTGGTTGCGTGCCCAACGCAGACTTAGATCAGCCTGGGCATCCGCCCAGTCTGATCAGACTCTTTGCTCAGCGCTTAAAGGGTAGCTTAGGGTCCATGCCACCTCCATGCGGACAGCGAAGGCTGATCAGACTGGGCGGATGCAGGTCTGAATTGTAATCAGGGCCCAGTTGTTCAAAGCATCGTTGGCCTGAGGAGCTCGTAAGGAGGTGATTTTTGACTTTATAACGGATCAAAGCACCGATATATATGACGACAGAAAGTGAAAAGCTTTTGCAGTGCAAAAGCTTGTCACATTTTTCAACAACAAAAAAAAAAACTGTGATACTAACGTTTGAAATTTAACGACACGTTAACCAACGACATCATTAGTTTTGAACAAACACCCCCGATCTTTAAAATACACCCAACTCTCGCTATCTCAACGTCGAAGTATGTCTCAAACTACTGATATCTCAAAATAAATTTTCTGGTCCAAGAAAGTTTACTTTGAGATTCCAGCAGTTTGAGACAATATGAGTTGAAATGTAAAGAAATGTAGGAATGTGTCCAAACTATTTTCTCTGATATAAGAGGAACTTTGAAATATCAGTTTTTGAGATAATGTGAGTCAGCTGTTTAAGGAAGTCAGCCACCTAGCCATTCAAATGACTGGAATCAGCTTACGTAATTGCCAGTAAAAGGGCCTTGTAACGGAAAAAACGAAGTCGAGGTAGATTACAATTTTTTTAATCGCTTCAACGGCTCTAAAAGGCTTTGAATCATGATAATTAGTTGTAGCCAATAGTAGTTTCAGCCATCCAGGATTAATTATGCGTAAAATGATCTGTAGAGGTCATGTCAATTGTTCCAGCCAAACAAGGTTAATGAAATATTAGAGTTCGAGCCATCGAGGTTCTACTAAATTATTTCAGCTCTCATTTTTCTCAGAGTCAGCAAATTCTTTCCTATGAGCCGCGACACGACAAAAGAGACAAAGTGGGATGTGCGCCCAGCGAAGACTCAGATCAGCCTTGGCATTCAACTTAACTGTGTGCTTTAGGGAAGATAAGCGTCTAAGCTACACGTAACTCCATGCGGAAAGCCGCAAGACTGACCAGACTGGGCGGTTGGCCAGGCTGATATGAGTCTTCACTGAGTGCACATGCCATTTTGTTGGTTTTGTCGTGTCGCTTTATATTATTCGGTTGAAGTTGTCATCGTTGTAAAATGGCAGCTGAAACATGGAAGTATATATCCACATATACTGGACAAAACAATATAGGGGTCAAACCTTTGAGTTGACATTCTGGGTCTACTGGTAATTATCCAAGTTTTGGTTTACATGTTGAGTTAGCATTTTTACAGCCAATTCTTATGCCATCAATTTCAGCATTTTTTAAGCATAGCAGTCCTTCAAATCACAGTACCCTAAAAATCAAAGAGGTAATTAGTCCATAAGGAGCAAAATCACCAAAATTTCGATTTTGTCAATTCATGTAATTTTTGCAAAACTGCTCGATAGTCATCGAATTTAATTATTTCTATGGTCAGCAAGCTGCATAAAGTTTAAAACTCCTTACCAATTTAAAAGTTATACCCGAACAAATCCGAGACACTATCATGGGAACTCCATGCCACTTTCATTTTATGGGGTAGTCTGACGTAAAGCCTGGTCTTAGTCAAGACAATGACTATAGGTTCAAACTTCACGCGTACAAAACTTGCATAATGCATAAAGTTGAAGGTAAAAATAATTTATTTTACCAAATGTTTGAAATGTTCTAGAAACCGCAGGGTAAAAGTTTGATCCCTAAATATTTTGTCCAGTATAATATTCAATAATTCTTATCCACTTCAGGCGATGGGAAGATCGATAAAAAGGAATTTGCAAACGCTACCTGGGTCAAAGCAAGTAAGTATGGTATTATTCAAGGGCGTAGCTACCTATACGGCAAATACGCAGGTGCATATTGAAATTTTTGCAAAATTGGCAAAATTTTAAAAACGCACCTGCATATTTGCATGCTGAAACTTTATAAATTTGACAAGATTTCAACGCCGTTACGAGAATTGAAACAGAATAGAACTGAATACCAACTGGCAAAATGGCCGAAATACTGCCTTCCCGTCAAGGAGTAGAGTATAAAAAATTATTGTGCGTATCACGAAACTGCTCATAATTACGCTCCTGTTAGTCTGTTATTTGCATTCTCGTTCTCTCAAGTACTAGGATTGATAATTACGTGGATTTTCACGTCATAGGAAATACCGGGAATTCGTTATTTCTTTACAAGACACCTTAGGAGCCCCGGTAGCTCAGTGGGTTTAGCGCTGGCCTACTGATCTAGTGAACCTGGTTCGCGCCCCGCTTGAGGCGAGAATCTTTCCTACCGTAAACGGGGTTCCATTATTATTCCATTGCAAACAGCCTTTCTTTATAATCGTTCCATCGTCCTGATATAACTGAAATACTGTAAAAAGAGGACGGTAAAACGCGTCATTTATCCATCCATCCAGCTCCTATCTTAATATTGCGACAGGTAGCCCTGAAAAAAAACTCCTATCTTAATATTACGACAGGTAGCCCTGAAAAAAAACCCAGCTCCTATCTGATTATTACGACAGGTAGCCCTGAAAAAAAACCCAGCTCCTATCTTAATATTGCGACAGGTAGCCCTGAAAAAAAAAACAGCTCCTATCTTAATATTGCGACAGGTAGCCCTGAAAAAAACCCAGCTCCTATCTTAATATTACGACAGGTAGCCCTGAAAAAAACCCAGCTCCTATCTTAATATTGCGACAGGTAGCCCTGAAAAAAACCCAGCTCCTATCTTAATATTACGACAGGTAGCCCTGAAAAAAAACCAGCTCCTATCTTAATATTGCGACAGGTAGCCCTGAAAAAAAACCCAGCTCCTATCTTAATATTGCGACAGGTAGCCCTGAAAAAAACAGCTCCTATCTTAATATTACGGCACGTAGCCCTGAAAAAAACCCAGCTCCTATCTTAATATTGCGACAGGTAGCCCTGAAAAAAAACCCAGCTCCTATCTTAATATTGCGACAGGTAGCCTTGAAAAAAAACCCAGCTCCTATCTTAATATTACGACAGGTAGCCCTGAAAAAAACAGCTACTATCTTAATATTACGACAGGTAGCCCTGAAAAAATAACAGCTACTATCTTAATATTACGACAGGTAGCCCTGAAAAAAAAACAGCTCCTATCTTAATATTACGACAGGTAGCCCTGAAAAAAAACAGCTCCTATCTTAATATTGCGACAGGTAGCCCTGAAAAAACAGCTCCTATCTTAATATTACGAAGGTAACCCTGAAAAAAAACCCAGCTCCTATCTTACATTTAAAATTACGACAGGTAGCCCTGAAAAAACAGCTCCTATCTTAATATTACGACAGGTAGCCCTGAAAAAAAAACAGCCCGTAACTTAATATTACGACAGGTAGCCCTGAAAAAAAGCAGCTCCTATCTTATTATTACGACAGGTAGCCCTGAAAAAAACAGCTCCTATCTTAATATTACGACAGGTAGCCCTAAGAAAAACAGCTACTATCTTAATATTACGACAGGTAGCCCTGAAAAAAACAGCTCCTATCTTAATATTACGACAGGTAGCCCGCAAAAAACAGCTCCTATCTTAATATTGCGACAGGTAGCCCTAAAAAAAAACAGCCCCTAACTTAATTTTACGACAGGTAGCCCTGAAAAAACAGCTCCTATCTTAATATTACGACAGGTAGCCCTGAAAAAAAACAGCTCCTATCTTAATATTACGACAGGTAGCCCTGAAAAAAAACAGCTCCTATCTTAATATTACGACAGGTAGCCCTGAAAAAAACAGCTCCTATCTTAATATTACGACAGGTAGCCCTAAAAAAACCCAGCTCCTATCTTAATATTACGACAGGTAGCCCTGAAAAAAAAAACAGCTCCTATCTTAATATTACGACAGGTAGCCCTGAAAAAAAACAGCTCCTATCTTAATATTACGACAGGTAGCCCTGAAAAAAACAGCTACTATCTTAATATTACGACAGGTAGCCCTGAAAAAATAACAGCTCCTATCTTAATATTGCGACAGGTAGCCCTGAAAAAAAAACAGCTCCTATCTTAATATTACGACAGGTAGCCCTAAAAAAACAGCTACTATCTTAATATTACGACAGGTAGCCCTGAAAAAAAACAGCTCCTATCTTAATATTACGACAGGTAGCCCTGAAAAAAACAGCTACTATCTTAATATTACGACAGGTAGCCCTGAAAAAAACAGCTACTATCTTAATATTACGACAGGTAGCCCTGAAAAAATAACAGCTCCTATCTTAATATTACGACAGGTAGCCCTGAAAAAAACAGCTACTATCTTAATATTACGACAGGTAGCCCTGAAAAAAACAGCTCCTATCTTAATATTACGACAGGTAGCCCTGAAAAAAACAGCTACTATCTTAATATTACGACAGGTAGCCCTGAAAAAAACAGCTACTATCTTAATATTACGACAGGTAGCCCTGAAAAAAACAGCTCCTATCTTAATATTACGACAGGTAGCCCTGAAAAAAAACAGCTCCTATCTTAATATTACGACAGGTAGCCCTGAAAAAAACAGCTACTATCTTAATATTACGACAGGTAGCCCTGAAAAAATAACAGCTCCTATCTTAATATTACGATAGGTAGCCCGGAAAAAACAGCTCCTATCTTAATATTACGACAGGTAGCCCTAAAAAAACAGCTCCTATCTTAATATTACGACAGGTAGCCCGGAAAAACCAGCTCCTATCTTAATATTACGACAGATAGCCCTGAAAAAAAAAACAGCTCCTATCTTAATATTACGACAGGTAGCCCTGAAAAAAAACCCAGCTACTATCTTAATATTACGACAGGTAGCCCTGAAAAAACAGCTCCTATCTTGATATTACGACAGGTAGCCCTGAAAAAACAGCTCCTATCTTAATATTACGACAGGTAGCCCCGAAAAAAACAGCTCCTATCTTAATATTGCAACAGGTAGCCCTGAAAAAAACCCAGCTCCTATCTTAATATTACGACAGGTAGCCCTGAAAAAAACAGCTACTATCTTAATATTACGACAGGTAGCCCTGAAAAAACAGCTCCTATCTTAATATTACGACAGGTAGCCCCGAAAAAAACAGCTCCTATCTTAATATTGCGACAGGTAACCCTGAAAAAAATAGCTCCTATCTTTATATAACGACAGGTAGCCCTGAAAAAAAAACAGCTCCTATCTTAATATTACGACAGGTAACCCTGAAAAAAAACAGCTACTATCTTAATATTACGACAGGTAGCCCTGAAAAAATAACAGCTCCTATCTTAATATTACGACAGGTAGCCCTGAAAAAAAAAAGAAAAAAAAAAAAAAAAAAAAAAACAGCGCAGAACCAGATCCCACCACACTTGGCACACAAGGCTAAATTAAGCTTGAATCGACCTTGATTCAACGTCAGAACGTTGAATCGATGTTGATTCAAGGTTGATTCCACTTTGTGTGCCTGCTGGGACTGCTCTTGGACAGGGTCGACACTTTTAGACGCTTGAATATCCAAACTGTTTTAGACAATTTAGATAATTACCGTAATGTGCATATATATTGGGACACCTGAAAATAATGAATTTTCCATTTGGGACAAATGGGAAATTAATTATTTAAGGTGTCCCAATACTTAAGCACATTATGGTATTTTAGGTGTTCCAATTTTTAGAATTTTTGCGGTAAACTTTAAACATTTTTTTTTCTTTTCACAGCATATAGATATAAGGTTCACCGTCAGAGTATGGACTGATGAAACAGAGAAATATGGAAGAAACAGCGGAGCTACATCAAGAACTATGAATTTATTAAAACTACATCAATGTATGTGACTATGCGTGTTGCATTAAAAGAAACAACCGTTGATATTATAGTTTTATAGTTTTTATGGCTCAAAGGATTGATGACATGAGATTTTACATACTTTTCAACAGTATTTCAGCTATATCAAGACGATGATATGGTGATAATGAAATACTGTGTGCTGTAGAATCAAGTTTGCGTTCGAAAATATTTCTGTTTGCGTTGAAAAGATTTCCGCTTCCGGCAGGCATTGAACCCGGACCTGCAGGTTAGCAAGCCAGGCTTAACCCACTATACTACAGGGGCTCCGTTTCTTCTAATTAGCATATTATTGCCTACATGTACCGTCCAATACCTGTGACGTAGGAAAACACTGCAGTCCCATATAATACGCGGCGTCTGATCAGGGTCTAAACTATTTGTATAAGAAATGTGTATTTCTCCTTAAAATAAAACTAAACTAAACTAGATACCCTGGAACTGACAAATAGGCCCATCCATTTCCACTGAGCATTTATGAGTTATTGCTGCTCCTGTTGCTCTAAATGGGGAAATTTATTTATTTATTTATTTATTTATTTATTTATTTATTTATTTATACAATATTTCATGAGGGTGACACATTTAGCTATAAAGCCATTCTACCATGTGGCCCTCCAAACAAACTATTCAACATAAAAGTATAAAACAACAAGAGCTGTCACCTGACAGCATAGCTCGCCTGAATTGGTGCTTGCCCATCACACAGCCGCTATGGTGGTGTGGACTGCTATGCATAAAACTTCATGCAAGCATGTCCATAATGAAAACACATTTATAAACAAAAGCTATCTCAGAAATAAGTCTTAAAATAAAATTAAAATAAAAAAAAATGAAATGAAATTTCAAAGTCCATGAGCTTGAGGTAAAAAAAAAAAAGTGACGGGTGGGGGGTGGGGGTGGGGGGTGGGAGGGGGCTATGTGGACTGCTATGCATAGAACTTCATGCAAGCATGTCCATAATGAAAACACAAAAGCTATCTCAGAAATAAGTCTTCAAATAAAATTAAAATAAAAAAAAATGAAATGAAATTTCAAAGTCCATGAGCTTGAGGTAAAAAAACTGATGGGTAGGGGGGAGATGGGGGGGGGGGGGGGGGGGGGGGGGTTGGGGGGGGGGCTAGTATGTATCAAAACCCTGAACCATTATCTAACATTAGCCCAAGTATTAGTATCAACTGAGTCCATCATCGTGGCACTGTGAAATTATGTCTTCATAAATATAAAACTTTAACCAAAATCTTTAAAACAAAATTCTGAGTTGATGACCTTGACTTCAAGGTCACCCAGTGGGGTAAGTATAAGGTGTTTTGTAAAAACTCAAAAAAGAGTCTAACATCAATTCAAGTATAAACTAAATCTCTGCAAAGCATTATGAATCAGTATGCGATTACAAAACTTTAAAAAAGACAAAAATTTCCTGAGTCCCTGACCTTGACATCAAGATCACTGAGCGGGGTTGGGGTAGAACTATGTAGATCTAACTACAGTGCAAATATAAAAAGAATTCATCTCTGGGTTCAGGAGATATGTGTCTTTAAAAAACTTTAACCAAAACATCCAATCAATAAAAAGACAATATTCTAAGTCCATGACCTTGACTTCAAGGTCACAGAGGGGGGTGGGGGTAGTACCTTCGAAAACTTTAGACCAATATCTAACTTTAGTGCAAGTATCAAAGGAATCCATCCATGGGTTCAGGAGATATTGGGCTTTATAAAACTTTAACCAAAACATCCAGTCCAAAAAACAACACACCAATTTTCTAAGTCCATGACCTTGACATCAAGGTCACAAAGTGGGGTGGAGTGGTACCCTGTTAAACCTTAGACCAATATCTAGCTACAGTGCAAGTATCAAAAGAATCCATCCATGGGTTAAGGAGATATAGGTCTTTAAAAAACTTTAACCAAAACATCCAATTCGAACGCCGACGCGGACGCGGACGCTGACGCGGACGCGGACGCTGACGCTGACGCGGACGCCGACGCCGTGGTGACAACAATAGCTCTTCCTGAACTTTCGTTCAGGCGAGCTAAAAACTACGCTCATGCAATATATACAATATGTACACAAATTTTAAAATCGTGGTAAAACAGCGAACGAAAATACCTGTTTCATGTTTGCTAAGATTAAAAAGAGTACATGCGTACTTGGGAAATCACAGCGATGTATGGCTAGGCTAATATGAGAAATTAGTGCCCATCACATAAAAATGAAGTGCCGTCAACCCCCAACAAAGGGGTGCGAGACCGTGTGGCGGAAACCAATGTCCAAACAGCACGCCTCGCACTCCTAGGGTGGAGGTCGACAGGTTAAACACTTAAAACTTTTGTCAGTGAAAAAAAAAATCCTGTTTCATATTAAAGAACCGATCACACAAGTTATATTGCACTAAGTTCAATATTTGAGAAAATATTTGAGCGTCGACACGAGAAAACCAACAAAATGGCATGTGCGCCCAGTGCAGACTCAGATCAGCCTGGACATCCGCCCAGTCTGATCAGAGTCTTCGCTGTCCGCATGGAGCTAGCTGGGACCCTAAGCTAGCCTTTAAGCACACAGCGAATATTCTGGTTAGACTGGGCGAATGCCAAGGCTGATCTGAGCCTTCGCTGGGCGCACATGCCACTTTGTTGGTTTTGTCGTGTCGCGGCTCAAATTTTATGTTATGTTATGGGTACACTTTCAGGTGAAGCACCATTTATAATTTTGCCTTTCTACTCAATTGGGGTGAACCCTTAAATAAAAGAGTTTGCTCCTCGAGGAGCAAATATTGTTTCCCTTTGTGAAAGGACAGAAAAAAACATGGAGATATACCTTTACACCTTAAGATAGAACTGATTGCGCATGTCATGTCGCCCAACATATATGCGCATGCAGAATGTAAATGAGGCCACCAAACCCATTGGAACAGTCTATCATCCTTGTTGTTACAGCTCATCGGCACCATTGTTACAGCTAGTCATCCCAAAAATTAACAATCCGCCATCCTCAATGTTACAGCTCATCATCCCATTGTTATCGCTGATCATCCCGTCGTTACTGCTCACTATCGCCGTTTTTTAGCTCGCTATCCTCTTCGTAACAGGTCTGCACCCACATTATTACAGCTTATCATTTACATTGTTACAGCTTATATTTTGTCTCGTTACAGTTCATAATTTCCATGATGGCGTATGCCATTTTAAATGATCTGAGTCAACTCTCTCATTTAACTTACTACTTCTGCAGTCTGAAGATGGCATGCACAGCTTGTCTGGTTACAGCTCGTCTTCCCAATTGTTACCACTCATCATCCCCAGTGTTAAAGCTTATTATCCTCATCATCATCCTCGTTGTAGCCGCTCGATCAAAAGTTAGGCTCAACCCAAACATAACTATTTACACGCTGTGTAATCACGTGACCTATCTGTACAGCGACAACTCCTTTCTTGGTCACCAAAACTGCTTTCATGGGACGATTTCAGGAGAAGGGCTTTTGCACCTTGTGAGTATTTTGAAGAATTCCTTCTCTAATACAGCTAGAGAGATGAAAGTTCTTTCGTCAATAAACACACCATATATGTCGTTTTTAACAGCATAGGTGTCATTTTGAATGGATGGAAAAGAAATGAGAATATGGCAATCAAACGGGTTTGAATTAGCCATTTACCACGATTGTAGTACGAAAATAATTATATTTTACCTATAAATACGAGGAAAAAAAAGGCAGAGAAAAGTTTGTGTATGGTGCGAAAAAAGAGCATTTTCCAAATTATATACAATTTAACTTGACTAGCTTAATATTATATGAGAAAAATGGCATTTACCGTCGGCTGAAATGATCTGCTTTCTTAGCATAAAGAATCAATCTGACCTGCTTTTTGGTTGAAAGGGGTCTGACACTTCGACTACAGGATGACCAAAAGGAATGGAAATAAAACAAAATAAATTGCAAAATACCTGAAATTTACAGATTACTAAGTATTGCTCTAAGTGTACTTATTATAGTACACCATGACGTGCGATGATGCGCATGTCAGTGCATATGTCTATAGATCTTTAGTCCATACTTTAAGGCTAAAGTCGAGGCGAGTTGCAGTTACTTTGACTTTTCTTAATATTCTCAGGACGATACAGTAGTCTGAAGTCCTACGCTGTGACACATCGTTTCACGAAAAGCAGTACATTTAACTGACTGTAATACCTAAAAAGCAGTTCATCACAACAGAATGCAGTACATGAAACAAAAAAAGCAAAACGGCCTCCTCTTCTTTTCATGTGATAGAGAACATTATTTTTACACAACATCAGTATAAATAATGTACAATACATATGTGACCATCAAATATAGCATAATAAATCGAGAGAAAACGCAAATATTAGAGATGACAACATGCAGGAGCACATGACCCATGCAGTTTTCTTCCGATCGTCGTTTAAATACCGTATGCAACGACTGTCAAAGTACAAAACAGATTAGTCATTGTAACCACTTGCTCCATGTAAATCATTTCAATTTGAAATATTTAGACAAGAAATTAATCAACTTACCGTTACAACGAAGAATGTGGTCATTTTCCTTTCCAGGGAAGTTTGGTTTGGTTACCAAGATAGCAATTGTCGCTGTACAATGAGGTCACGTGGTTACATAGCGTGTATTTGGGCAGAAATGAAGTGGTCCCACGTGCAGACCCTCTTACATGTTACCGTAAAATTCTAACGTCTGTGCAAACAGTTCATCCCAGATCGGACTGCTTCTAGAGAAGCAGTCTGATCAGGGCCTACACTGTTTGCCATTCCTCTGCATCTTTAAGACAGATTACTTCCTTGTAAAACCAACTGCTCCATTTTAGGGAAACTACGGTAATCATTCTAGGTGTCCCAAATTTTAGAATTTTGCGGTATATATTTATAGCCAAATACCCATTTCAGATGGTTTCAAGGGCATGCCCTGAATTCTATCCTTCTAACAACTTGGCTAGCAACATGTTTTCAAGTTATCATTACACAGTCTGCTCTGTGTCTGCTCTTCACATTTGCTCTCAGGTCTTTTTTCCGCGAGCCTAGGCTATGAAACATCGAAGAGACTAATGGTATGGATTCGTTTAATTCTTGTATCTACATGTATTATGACAATGCCGAACGTACAATTATGACCACAGACATTTTTGTAGGAGTATAAACACGCGCACGTGCGAACTCTGTAAGTATACAATGTATATTTATTTTTTATGCGTAGGTAAACACACAACTACATGTATATGTATATTTATATATTACTTGGACGAGAAGTTAACAAGAATATACCTATACATGTGAACTGCGGTAAGAAGTATATCCCCACTGGGCACACAACCTCGAATCAACCTTGAATCAACCTTGATTAAAACGTCATGACGTTGAATCAAAGATTGATTCAATGTTGGATCGAGGTTGTGTGTCTGCTGGGTAGTATTTCCAGCTTGAGGAAGTAAACTGTGGTGGAAACTAGTGTGCATTCCATGCGTGGGTCCTATATATTCCAATGTCGTATGCGCATAAATCTCAATATTTACTTTTTTTAAAAGGGGGGGTGGGGGGGGGACTCGAAATTTCGACTTCGTATCTCGAAGTTTCCACTTAATATCTTGAAATTTCGACTAAAGAGCTTGAATTAGTATCTAGAAAGTTCGACTTAGAATCTCAAAATTTCGACTTAGAATTTCGAAAATAAGAGATTCTAAGTCGAAATTTCTAGATAATAACAATAGGATGATTGCTTGATGACTTACGATGTTACGTTCTGTTTAGCAGTATTTCAGTCATATCTGGACGATGGTTGGGTAATAATGAAAAGTTGTGTGCAATGGAATCACGTTTACGATTGAAAAGAGTCTCGCCTACAGTGGGGCTCGAACCTGGGACCGCTAGATCAGCAGGTTAGCGCTTAACCTACTGAGCTACCGGGGCTCCCTTAACTCGTATTACAACCAGATAGGACTCACCTGCACAGTCTGGCCTTGTAGTGGAGCAAATATGTTGGGCTATCTTTCAAGGGGGTGATCTACGGAGTGTAGCATTTGTTTTTGTATATCAAAATGATTGCCTGGGTCTATAGATATCAAATTTAGCGTTTGCTACTTTGGCAAACCTTGCATTACTCTGCAGTGGCCAGTTATTAACGTTACCCCGTTAGATTTTAAATATCATACATATTTATTGAGGTCAATAAAGAATGTATTTAAACAATATAAATGTATCAATTATCAATATTTTCTGCAAGAATGATTAATATGCTATAAATAAGGCTGCTTAGAAAACAGTTCAGAGCTTCTGTGTTGTAAATTCGTTACAATATATTATGTAGCCCCCCAAAATTTAAAATTTTACTAAGGTTGTTGCATTTACAACCAATTTGTGATAAAATAGCCCAAACTTTTTCAATTTTCTAATTGTCCCGTTTAAAAACCTTTCTAATAAAACAATTTTGAGACCTCTAGCTTCTTTACTTTGTCAAATATGTACCGTTGAACATGATAACACCTATTCGCTGTTGGTGGCTGCAAAGTCGTTTTCCCACAGTTGTTCGTACAAAAATGGTTAATAAGTTATATTAAACTGACAAATTGGCTCTGTTGTAATAAGACCATGTAATACATGATATAAAACAACAGCTAACATATTTGTTCTGACCTAACAATACATATTTTTACCATAGTAACGTACTTAACAGATTAAAATGTTTGAGTAAAGCAAAGATCATTCCCACCACGAATATACCTTTTGAAATTCTGACTTTTAAACAACACAGTTGTGATGACAATACTATAGTTGTTATTTATTGTAAAATGAGAGTTTCATCGCCTACTTAGACAGAAAACAGTGTTATTTACATGACTCGCAAAGCTGAGATTGTCCTGATGCTCAAATGAAGCATTTGTGAATTAATCTGTACATGGAATATGAATTTTTATTAATTAGCCTAATGAATTTTAAACAAAACCAAAAGTGTCAAACTAGCTAATCATAATTTACAGTATTGTACTCAGAAAGGTAACGATAATAACTTTTATCTTTAAACAGACCCCGAGATTTAATATTACTACTGCCAAATATGTGTAAGCTTTATTGCTTTGAGCTGAGAAATAAAAACCTTTATAAAGGCACATTAGACCGGTTTAAGGCTACCCAATGTAACTCATTATTGACAGCTCCACGGTGGAGCATCAGTTTTAGTGTATCGATGTTATAGTTTGTGTTGTCCTCTTATCTGTAATCTTCAAAAATCAGTTTATTTCATTGACATACTTGCCATCATTCTGCCATATATAGTCATATATAGAAAAGGACAGAAATGGATGAAAATAGGCGTTTGTGTGACTAATTATGTTTATTTAAGGCTATCTTTGTGATCATTTCAATGGGCTGGATGTTTACTTGGCTAGTATCGTCTAACTACTTGTCTTAAAACTCTATGCTGCTATCTTTAATTTGGTATCGCGAGTAGAGTGTTTCACAGCAAGAATCAATTCCTGATCGCTGCATTTTTACACTACTTTCTTTGTTTTGACCTTTTCCTTAAAAAAGCAATATATAAAACCAACGTTTAATTTTTTTGCCTAAAAGCATACAGTTTTATCAAAGTAACGTATATAACAGGTTAAAAAGTATGAGCTATTTTATTCTACTGCAGCAAGCGTAAAGTTCCGCGTACTTGCCATGAAAAGTTCCGTCATACCTCATCTTATTGAAAATTATGTTTGGGAAAATCTAGGCACATTCTGAAAAACGGAATTTAGCCAAGCTGGTGCTAGGGGGCATTGGCATTGTTGCAACATTACATTGCTGGACACACACTCAGCTTAACCAAGGGTTCTATTTTTCCCTTATTCATTCCTGGCTTCCAGAGAATCTCCCTTCAGAATGTTGTTAAGCTTTTATCATTCCAGTAGACTTTAAGATGAATGGATATTGTATGAAATGAAATAACTATGGCTATCTTGGCCTCCCTGTCGGATGGGGGTAACCTTATTACTTTGAAATCATCATCAAAATGACTTTTTATTCAAGTCAATGATAATTCACTAACTTCGACTCCTTGGTTAGGCGGTCAAAAAGGTAACGTATACAGCAGTCAACAGTAAACACGTTGTCAGATTACTCTTTTACTGTTAAGAAGTTGTTCATATTAATGGTAGAATAACAAGGTGCAGAAAGTAACCGCCCTCAAGTATAACGCATATGTTGAAAGCAAACATTGAGGTGCCAAAGGTTAACTTAACAGCAGTATCGCCATACATCTCTGAAGGGATTTAAATATTCGATGCAATTGTTTTAAATAAGTATAGCCCCAAAGAAAGGGCTAAGACAGTAACATTATTACCCACAACATTTTTCTATATAATGCACAGTTTGTATTAGTATTTTGCCTGTTTTAGATGTTTACTGAAAGGCGGTTATTTTCTGCACCCGGTCACCCAAACATTAATTTGAAACTTGTTCACAGTAAAAGGGTCCGTCCCAAGAACTGGAGAAATTTCAATGCTTCATCCTACTGCATCACATCAAAAAGAAGAAATCTGACAAATCATTTACATTTGAATGGTGTATACGTTACCTTTTAAATACCAAAAAAGGAATCAAAGTAAGTGAATTATCATTGATTGAAAGTTCATTTTGATAATGATTTTAAAATAATAACATTATGTTATAATCAGATTATCCGTGCCAGATCTTGAAAGGAATCAAGTAACCGAGTCTGCTATTTTCTTTCTCGTGTGTGTTCCTTGCTTCCACATGATCTTGCAGTATATTTTGGAAACAATACTGTATAATTTTGATTGGACACACCTCAAATTGTTATGCTTTTATAGATGCTTCCTATTTACTTCTGTGGGTGATGTAACCCTTCCAAAAATTGTCAACTCTTAAAGGAAACACTTTTCTCTACAGTAGCCAATTCTTTACCTATGGAGTTTACTTCCATTAAGAAGAAGGGCTAAAGTAGAATTTGCAGAATTATTTTACGTAATCGTGTATCGAAACACCATAATTTCTTGGAATGATTATTTAAATTAAGGAAGAAAGATTTCCTGGAAACAAGAAATGGATCACGAAAGTAAATAATACTTAATTTCCATTTAAATGAAGTACACAATTTACACTAGGAGCAGTGGAGTAAAATAACTCTTACTTTTTAACCTGTTATACACGTTACTTTGGTTTGAATATATGCTGTAGGGCCAAAATATTTTAACTACGTTTTGTATATTGCTTTTATATACGTTTGTATATAGGAAACGGTCAAAACAGATAACCAGTGTAAAAGGGTTCCGATCAGGAATTGATTCAACTAGTGCCACAATTCTTCCACAACACCAAACTTAAAATAGTAACATAAAATAATAAGACATGTACTCAAACGAATCTGTCGTGTGGCCAGATAAACAGCCACTTCATTCCATGCAGATGACCAGAAAGCTAGCCTCAATCAAACATACCCTGGAACACAAATTCTCTATTTTCACCGATTTTCTATTTGTTTCTATATACATCAGGCCGACGGCCAATGAACAGACAAAACAAATCAATTTTTTGAAGGCGAATGGTAAGTGGACAACACAAACTATAACATCAACAGACCAAAACGGATGCACCGCCGTGGAAATGCCACTGATAAATAACACGGGGTGGGTTTAAACCAGTTGAACGTGCCGTTTTGAAAATATTTAACTCAAATTAATCAGGCTTAGGCACATTTGGCTGTAGCAACAGTTAATCTCAGGGATAGTTTTCAGATAACAGTTACAAACGTTACCTTTCTGAATACAAGACTCTATGTTATAATCAGTTATTTTGCTATTGTGGATGTTTTAAATGTGTTTCGGATATTACTGGAAAAATAATAGTGTTCCATGTACAGGTTAATTCTCGAAGGCTTATTTCTAATTGTAGGACAATCTCACCTTCGCATGTCATGTAAATAACACTCATCTGTTTGCTGCCCAAGTAGCCAACTTCACCACGCAAAAAATATTTAACGATAAATGAAACACATAGTTATCACAATTTGGCTGTTTAAAAGTCAGAATTTCAAAACAGTGTCAACAGGTCAAAAATAATTTTTAAACATTTGATTTAAATCATGTTTAACATTATCTTATTTCAACAGCTCCAATTTGTCAGCTCTAAATAGTTTTAAATAGCTTATCAGCCATCTTTTGTACGACTAATTGTTTGAAAATGACTTTTCAGCCGTTTTTAGGGAAAAGTTGTAACCACGTTCTACAGTATATGGTTGACAAAGTAAAAAAGCTAGAGGTCTCAAATTTATTTTGCTAGAAAGGTATTGAAATTTGCTAGTTAGACAATTAGAAAAATTGAACAGTTTGGGCTATTTTGTCCCAGAGTTTTCGTAAAATGCAACAATTTAAGTTAGTATTTTAAATTTTCAAGGGGTACATTATATATTGTCACGAAAATAACAGCATAAAAGTTCGAAATTGTCTCCGAAGTAACTTAACTTATAGTAAATAAATCAGTCCTTCAAAAAAAAAAATGGACATTTGATACATTTATAATGTTAAAGCATACTATTGCTGTTTGCACACACCATGTATGGACCATTAGGAATTAACAGGTACGAAATGAATGGTTTAGCTAGACTTGACGGACTCACAGACTGGCTTGAGATGGCTTCGCTTTACCGTATAATGGGAATACTGTCCAGGGAATAAACTCTTGCCATTTTCAATTTTGCTCTGAAAGGGATAGATAGATGGATGACTTGCAGTTTTACGTCGTTTCAACAGTATTTCAGTCATATAAGGATGATAAGATAAGATAAGATAAGATAAGATAAGATTTATTTAAAGTCGGCAAGTTCATAACAATACAACATAAGCTCTTGATGAGCTTTTGAACCGACTGCGAATGATGAGTGTATGATAATGAAAGGCTGTGTGCCATGGAACCCCGCTTACGACTGGAAAGATCATCGCCTCCAGCGAGTTTCGATCCCTGAACGGCTAGATCAGCAGACCATGTTATGGAAGCACATCATCCAGAGATGCAAACAGAAAGCCACAAAATGTGTTTCCATTTGAAAAAAGGCAGAAACATGGAGGTTTATCCAGTAACCGCCTTGTTTAGTGTAATGCGGTTAATTTTCGCTATTGGGTTTGACGATTGCAAGAAGGAAAATATGTTTTTTCTTCTTTTCAGCTTGATGTTACCATGGTGACATTGTGATATTACTAAACCACTATGATCCGTCAGATAAAGGCGAGCATACAGAATACAGTATATACGTCTCGTCGCTCAGGACAGTCACTATTTTTCTGCCTACTCTGTAAGTATGTAGCATGATTTGAGCCGCGACACGAGAAAACCAACAAAGTGTTTGTGCGCCCAGCGCAGACTCAGATCAGCCTGGGCATCCGCCCAGTCTGATCGGAGTCTTCGTTGTTCCCATGAGGCTAGCTTAGAGTCTTAGCTACTCGTTAAGCGCAAAGCGAAGACTCTGAGCAGACTTGGCGGATGCCAAGGCTGATCTTAGTCTGCGCTGGGCGCACATGCCACTTTGTTGGTTTGCTTGTGTCGCGGCTAAATTATGTAAATCTAGTTTTCCTACTTCTCCTTCTTTCTTCAACTTTTTAGACGTCCTCCCACTTTTTCCCTTTTTACTGAAAATTCCACTGTTCCTACATTTAAAACTGCTGCTACAGAGACAGCATTTATTTGCTTAAAGTTTCTGGGGCTGCCTTGAATCGGTTTTGCAAAAAAAGCCTAATAGCTGTAGGGACAGTGGGAATTAGAGACCCACTGTATCCAGGGCAGAGCAGATAAAAGGCGGAGCCCATCCCCCTCCTTTCGCTGCCTTATCCTTTCCTAATTCGAAAAAGGTACCCGTTACTGAGTGGTTGACAGCGAGAGAGAGAGAGTTTATCAGTTGTCGGATGGTGGAATCTGGACGCGATATCACGACCCTCCAGAGACTTTCTGCACCATAATCGAGTCACTCTTACCACTCGGCCACGGCACCTCTCAATGAAAAAAACAAACCAAAAAAAAAAAAAAAAAAAAAAGAAAATGATCAGGAACTTATGTAATCAGATCCTATATTTCGCCCCCAAAACCCAAAAGGAAAACCCAAGGTGTTTAGGTTTAAGACCTAAGTCTGAAGCTCAAACCAAGGTTTGAAAACTTGCCGTACACTGTAAAAAATCCGTAGATTTTACGGTAAAATAACTGGCAACCAGCTGCCGGTCCTTTTACCGTTATTTTTACGGGCGCCCGTAAAAGTTGCAGGAATCATGAAGCAGAGTAGGACAGAATAGAGCAGGTGTCGTTTAGGTCAGATAGCCTTTCAACAATATTTTCGAGTGCGCCAAGTTACATGTAGCATTAAACTTCCATATCGTGATTTCCAACAATGTCTTACAGGCAAATGCCCGTAAAAATAACGACAAAAGTACTGGCAGCAGGTTTCCAGTTATTCTACCGTAAAATCTACTGTTTCTTTTTTTACAGTGTACATTTGGCTTGTCATAGTCCCTTGCTTTCGGATAAATATCCTATGTATCTAGAGGAATATACATATATAATGCGAATAGCAAAGACTTAAATCAGATTGAGCACCCGCGCCTGATCTGAGTCTTTGCTGTAAGACATCTGTTAAGACGAGGAGTCTCAATATAATTGAGCCGCGACACAAAACCAACAAAGTTGCATGTGCATCAAGCAAAGACTCGGATCAGCCTGGGAATCTGCCCAGTCTGATTAGAGTCTTTACTGTCGGCTTGTAGGTAGCTTTGACCCTTAGCAACCCTTAAGGTGGAAGTATACGGAACTCTGTTCTTACTTTTTAAAAACACAAAACAGAGTTAGTGTTCATGATGAAATCGATCAACAATTGAGTATCTACATTACAATGTCTACGATAAAGATCCTAAGTTTTCGGGCACATAGGTCTGTACAAACAGTGGAAACCGAGATCAGACTGTTCCTTAGGAACCAGAATTATCAAGATTTTCACAGTTGCCATTCCATCTGCGCATTTTTGTCAACATTACTCTATGGTAGAGCCAAATAACCAGCTGTGCTTGCAGCAGGTGCAGAATTTGGGCAGTCTGTTTTGGGGATATTTTTTAACTTAAACATTGTTTTTCTAGGAAACGAAACGGTATTTTTTTTTTTTTTTTTTATTCTTTAACATACAATGTGAGTTTTACTAAAATAATGCGCATAAGCATGCTCCATCGACTGAATATATATTTTTCATGACGTTTTTCATGAAATTCAATTTTCTTGCATTTTTTAAAGAATGCAAAAATATACTTATTAACAAGATAACTGCAATTTTTGTTGCCATTTTGTTTCAAATATCCTGTATTACAGATTATATGATTTGCTGAAATGAAAGTGCATTGATGTGCTAGAGATATGAATTTTAATGGAAACTCTGTAAAAAAGTATGTAGAAATACAAAATATTGTTTTATAGGAAAACAAAACGGTGAATTTTTTTTTTCTTATCCAGATGTTTTGTAGCTCTTTTGGGTTATTTAGACGGTATAATGGTTTGAATGCCCCGCCCATATTTCTATTCAGTATTCGTCTACCTTAAAGCACAAAGCGAAGATTCTGGTCAGACTGGGCGGATGCACAGGCTGATCTGAGTCTTCGCTGGGCGCACATGCCACTTTGTTGATTTTATCGTGTCGCGGCTCATTTGAACTTCTGTTTCAGTTGTGACGTACATGTACAGTAGCTGGATTTCAGAAGAATCAAGGATATCAAGGGTAGTGTATTATAAGAAATACAACCACCTCAAGCTGGAAGATGTGTCGCTTGGAAATAGCAAAAATGGTCAGTATGAAACAGAAAATATTACTGACAGCGGGGTGGGGTGGGCGGGTTCGGTGTTTGACAGTTGGTTGGTTGGGTGTTGTGGGTTTAACAGTTCTTTGAGAAAGTATTTCAGTCTATATTGAGCCGTCTCCCAGAGAGAGAGGAAAGAAGAGATACGAGAGGGGAGAGAAAAATGTCCAACCAACCCCCACCGGCGTCTACTGCAAGCACAGTAGATACTTGCCCTACTATTTTCCAAATAAGTAAGACGCCCCGGCACTGTGGCTACCCAGCACCATCGCCCGATTGCGACCATCCCTATCAGTGTAAGTTACACGAAGCTCGAGATCAAATGTGGGAACGGGGTAGTGGTGGTGAAAAAATACCCTTTTTTATATATAATTCTACCGTTTTGTGTAATTCTACTTATTTCTTCATAAGTAACATGTCGGTTGTTTTCCCGTTTTAGAACAGTTACAAATGAAGAAACCTCGATAGCTCAGTGTGGGTTTATCGCTGGCTGCTGACCTAGCGGCCTCGGGTTCGATTCGCGCTGGAGACAGAAATCCTTTCAATCGTAGACGGGGTTTCATTGCACGCAGCTTTTCATTATCACTCTCCCATAGAAAATTCAGTTCAAATGAACGTAAAATCTTCCGGACCAATACAGCTGACCTCGGACCTTTAACTTGGCCAATATAATAACTTTATAGGAACTATTGCAGTTTCCTACGGCGTTGGTGGTATCAATGCTTTTCAAAAGCTTGTTGTTCTGCACTGTTATTAACACTTAAACCGATGCCTTTTTTTTATAAAGTATGACAATGCATCGTGATTTTGCTTTTAAAATGGATGGATGGATTTGCTTTTAAAATGGATGGATGGATGACATGCGAGTTTACGTCCTTTCAACACTATGCCAGTTATGTCAGGACGATGTGTGGCTGATACATGTAAAAAAAAGGCTGTGTGCAATGGAACCCCATTCACGACTGAAAAGATTCCCGCCTACAGCAAGGCTCGAACTCGGGGCCGCTAGATCAGCAATCCAGCGCTTAACCAACTCAGCTACCGGGGCTCCGCTTTCAAAGTTACAGACTTAGGAGCGCTGTTGGCAAAATTTTCTGTTTAACTTTATTAAAGACTCGTGGTTTTACAATCCTATGATAGATTTAATAATTATTAATTTCATCTCGATCGATGGATGGATGGCTTGTGATTTTTTGGTCCTTTTCAACGGTATTTCAGTTATAGCAGGACGATGGGAGGATGATAATGAAAGGTTGTGTGCAATGGAACCCCGTTTACGGTAGGAAAGATTCTCGCCTGAAGCGGGATTCGAATCCTGTCCGCTAGATCAGTAGACCAGCGCTTAACCCACCGAGGCTCTATTTTATTTTGAGGTCAAACTTTAAGACTAAGGCCTGATTTCACGTCGGACTTAGTACACGGATGAGTTTCGGAACACCAATATTTTACATTACACCTTGCGGTAAAATAGACCACGAACTTGTTAATCTGAGTACTAACTGTGACGTGAAATCGGGCCTAAGGCCCGGCCGATTTCACGTCACAGTTATTACTCGTATTAACTAGTCCGTGGTCTATTTTACCGTAAGGCTCTACTAACTGTGACGTGAAATCGGGCCTAGGGCGAGCCCGATTTCACGTCACAGTTATTACTCGTATTAAATAGTCCGTGGTCTATTTTACCGTAAGGCATAATGTAAACTTTTGGGGTTCCGAATGCTAATCCGTGTACTAAGTTCGACGTGAAATCGGGCCTTAGAGCTTTGTTTTATGAGGACAAATACCAGTTCGGCTCTTTTGTTTTCATGTTTCAAAACGCCAGATAGCTCAGAGGGCCCTCCAAGTCAAGTCCACGTTTTACTCAATGCCTACATGAGAAGTGGTTCATATTTCGTTGGTAAACTCCTCACCGGTATACCGGGAACCTTCCCCTACATGGAACCACTGTGGAGACTGTCTATCTTTGGTTACTTCACGAGCGACAAGAAACTCTGCGATACAAGATGGCCGTCATGCAAGTACGATTTTACTGAAAACTGTTGGATTAAAATGTTTACTGAAACGAAAAAAATCTAAATCTTGAGACAGATTGGTCTAAGCAAACAATACAGACCCAGTAGTAGGAGCAGTCTGATCAGGATCTAAACTGTTTTCAATTTTGGACGCTAACACTAACATACTAATAAATCCAAATAATACCCGAAAAGGGGTTGTGGATCATGTCAAGATAGATAGATAGATAGATAGATATTCGAACATTTTGAAGCATATCGATATAATTGAGCCGAGACACGAGAAAACCAACAATGTGGTTGTGCGCCCAATGAAGACTCAGATCAGCCTGCGTATCAACCCAGTCTGATCAGAGTCCTCGGTTTGCGCTTGAAGGGTAGCTAAGGGTCTAAGCTACCTCTCCATGCGGACAGCGAAGACTCTGATCAGACTGGGCGGATGCCCAGGCTAATCTGTGTCTGCGCTGGGCGCATAACCACTTTGTTGGTTTTCTCGTGTCGCGGCTCATATTTGGAAATAATTTGGCTCAAGGATGTGATGCGCATAAGACGTTAAATCAATAGTTCTGTAAGGTGACGATCGCTCATTTTAGAAAGGTAAAGGTAAAGGTTTCCCATAGCCTAATAGCTGTAAGGGCAGTTGGGGATAGAGACCCTCTGTATCTTTGGCAGAGCTGGTGAAAGGCGGAACCCATCTCTCTCCTTTCGCTGCCTTATCCTTCCCTGATTCAAAAAACGTACCCATTTTGCTAATATTGAAATAAAACTGATAGTCGATCATGTGCAATACATGTGCAAATGTTGGTGTCCCTGTTTTGATGGCAAATGATAACAATTGAGCCGCGACGCGAGAAAACCAACAAAGTGGTTGTGCGCCCAGCACAGACTCAGATCAGCCTGGGCATCTGCTGTCCGCACGGAGGTAGCTTAGACACTTAGCTACCTTTTTAGCCCTTAAGGAAGACGTTGATCAGACTAGGCGGATGCCCAGGCTGTTCTGAGTGTGCGCTGGGCGCACAACCACTTTGTTGATTTTCTCGTGTCGCGACTCACATGCTCTTGCTACGTGCACAAATTATTTCTTTTCAGGAGAACCCAACATTTACAGAAAGCTTATGGAATCTTACAGAATATTTATAATTGCCAACTAGATGATATTAGGTCTTTAATAGACACGCAGATACGCCTACCTAATCATTCAAATATCGGTAAGCAAGTTTTACCCTTAATGCGCCAAAAAGCAGACGACTAAATTTACGTCTGCATATTTTCAAAAAAATGTTTCGTCCAAGCGATATCATAATGAGAATTCGAACACTGGAGGGCAAACAGTGTACATTCAGATGAGGTGGCTCTTAATGAGCCGCCTCATCTGGATCTACACTGTCTGGCATTTCAACAATTTTAATTTTTGGCGCTTTAAGGGTTAATCTCTCTCTATCAGGTTAACTTGTATTGGTCAGTTATAAACTGTCAGGTGACTTCCGAATGACATTCTGGGTCTGCCTCGGAAAGGTGTATTCTGAGATAACATCCGGTTCAAAAAATGATGTAATGAATAGGTAGAATTCACAACCAGGGTGGTTCCCTCAACTGGGTCGATTCCCACAATCATACCGATTATAAGCGGTTTCTATTTAAATGGAAAATAAAAGAAATGTTTGGTGAACTTCTGTACATTGGTAAACGGATTATCTTTTGTCGACCAATCATTCCTTCTCAGAGACAACATCTTGGCCGGTTATCTGCTGTAACCTATCGTGTTACGATAATGGCCCACTTCGACTCGAACTAAAGTTCCTACCTTAGTAGTATTTTTGGGCATATGCACTCGCATTACCAGTCGAACGCCAAAGTTGCTATAATAGTAGATTGTCATGGAAACGGAAATAAATACTGTGCATTTCATTGCCTTTTCCATGCATGTCGTCTTTAAAAACGATAATTTATAGATTAAATGATAAAATGTGCCCTAAAATAATGGAAAAGAAACAACTCACTAAAACAAATACTTGTTGTACACCCACAAAACGCGAGAGTCTTCAGTGGCCGCCATCTTGCAACTAGAGTAACTGCGGTCCAGACATCGGTTGATCTTTAGTAAGTTCACGACGTCATTTTCGTAGCTACCATCGCATATTGATTGGAACTTTAGTTAATATAGTAGCTACTACAGTTCGAGTCGAAGTGGGCCCTTATACTTCATACACATTCTTTTTTCGTTGTCTTTTATACTTTTCAATGCATTGTAGAGATTTCTCGGTAAAATCGAAACTGATAGTCTCGTTGTTTAATCATAATGGCATTTTCTATTTTCACCGTTTGGGTCTACATTTTTCTTCTAATGTATTATCCATTGAAAGGCACATGTAGAAAAAGAAATGTGTGGTTTTTTTTTCTTTCTTTCTGATTAAGCCAGTTTGATTAATGTTGAGGAATTAATTAAACTGAAAACAAATCTATTTCAGCCCTTTATGACGTTTAAATGGTTGCTACCTGTGGTAACAGAGAACTATTTGAGCCGCGACACGACAAAACCTGGGCATCTGATCAGAGTGTTCGCTGTCCACACGGAGGTAGCTTAGACCCTTAGCTACACTTGAAGCACTTCGAGAAGACTCCGACCAGACTGAGCGGATGTCCAGGCTGATCTGAGTCTGCGCTGGGCGCACAACCACTTTGTTGGTTTTCTCGTGACGCGGCTCATTTTTCTTCCAATGACGCCATCCATTATCTTGAGCGGGATATGTCTTGCGAGCAAATATTGGGGCATCCAGGGGTCGTATTTATGAAACGACTTAAGTGGTTGCTATGCTGTTGCTAATGCTAAATTTCTTTGAAGGGAAATCTCCTTCATAGTAATTAAGCCTTAGCTACAGCATAGCAACGACTTAAGTGCTTTTATAAATACGACCCCAGCACACGGAATTAAATGATTACTTGAAAATAATTGTTTCAAGAAATGAAGTTTCTATAGAAAGAATGTGTTATATCATTGAAGAATTGGCGGTTTACCATGCGCTGATACCAATGAAGTCATGGATCTGTTACCATAGTAACTTAGAGTTCATATTGATGTCCAAACGACGTCATCGAAACGTCATTCAGCCAAGATGCTGAGCACAACAGTTGGTAACTCCATAGTTGCTATGATTACAAATTTATGACGTCATTGGTATCGGAGCATGGCAAGCAGTGAATGCTATTTCTATACTTTCAGCTAAGGTATGGATAACTTACGCTCGCTGCAATGAAACCAGATCACCTTGCTTTTCTTCATTCAAACAGAACTGTACCGGAAGCCGCGTTCGAGTAACCAAGGTAGTCCGAATGAGTCTTGCTGCCACCCGGTCTCTGTTAGAAATTGACAAATCTCTGAAAATTATACAACTTGTACGGGATCCAAGAGGAATAATTTGTTCTCGTCTGTTAAAGACTGCCTGGTACCCTTTACAACTGTCGCCAGAAAACTACACGTCCGTTATAAGCAATACTCGTGCACTTTGCAAAAGAATGATTGACGATTATACTGCTGGGAAACAGCTAATGACGACATTCCCTACCAGAGTTAAATTCATACGCTATGATGATATAATATATAAATTTCGCCAGGCAGTGTGGGTTAATATCACTAGCTTTCTAGGCGTACAGAACACAATTATCAGAAGAGGTTTTATTCATATAGACAACTTGTTTGATTGGAGACAGCTGTTGAACAATGATGTGTTGGACATAGTTGATCAGGAGTGTTCACTTGTTTATAAAGCAATGGGGTACGTTCCACTTCGTCATGAAGAATTGGGAAATACATCCTTATTAAGCTTTAGGCCATACTTTGAGATCGGATGAAATTCCTGTTTACCCTTAGAAAATGTATCAGAAAACAGGAACATGAATAGGGTGTATTAACTTTTACTTTACAGAACCTTCACCTGCGCGATGCAACCGGCACCATTGCGATTTGATTTAACAGTGTGGTTATGCGTATGATTTTAATGACAGATTCTATCTGTCATATAAGGCTGTCACAAGGGAATTTTGAAACGTGGCCATCATAATTGTGTTCTTCCGCTCTGCAACGAAGAGATCGTAAGATGATTTCGCCGAAAATGTCTGAATTTACGAGCCACTTTTGTATGAAGTTAAATGAGAAATTTTATAACGCATACATGTACTTGTGCATTTAATACCCTTTCGAAGGCCAGAAACTCGCCGGAAAAGGTGGTGGGGTAGAATATTTGACCCTAAATTTTGACTGTTTGAGGAGTGATATCGAAGGAGAAATATTTACCTACACACTATCTGACGATGATTTTTCTCATGACGTCAGAGGTCACGGCACAGGGATCACCCTGTCAAGAAAGATGCGCTCGGACTTGTTTTTTTTTATTATTAATATTATTATTCTGCTACAGAATTTTCCCTCTTTTCTTCTTTTTTCTCTCTCTTCTTATTTTTCTTTTAATTTCGCGTTTATCCCATATTTTTCTTTTGGCCCTGCTGGTTTGGTAAGATTGGTAGGGCGGTTACAAATTCTGTTTCTAGCAGGATTCGAATCCGGGACTGCTAGATCAGCAGGCCAGTACCCACTGACCTACCGGGTTTCTTCCACTTTGGAATTGATCTATTATTTTTAGCGGTGTACTGACCTTGTAATACTTTTCAATGCTGATACAGAACTCCAGATAAGAATGGGTAACTGGGATAATGTAGAGATAATTCTACATATACAGTCAACTCTCGATATCTCGAAATTTCAACCCAAACTACTGATATATCAAAGTAAACCAGAAAATTTATTTTGAGATATCTGTAGTTTGAGATAACAGGAGTTGTAAAATGTAAATAAAAATCGAAAATATATTCTTTGATTTGGGAAGATATATTGAGATATCAATGTTCGAGATATCGGAAGTTGACTGTGCTCGGTCAAAAAGTAACGATACCAACTATTGGCCTGCATGTTTTCAAGGAACCCAGTGCATATTGGAGTTAATTGAAGCTCATGTATGTTTGGGGAGACTCCAAGGAACACAATGGTTAGACAGTTGTCGATCCATACTTGTCAACATAAGAGTTATCTGCCTATATTCGATAGGAGTTAATTAGAATCCGCTTCATTGGTGCATGCGCAGTAACAAATTTTGCATTGCACAGAAACGTCCACAATATAAGAGCCTCGAAAAACACTTAAAATGTACGATAATCTTGTACTCAGTCTTTACACGTAAGGTCTTAACTATTCAAACTTTCAAATTATCTCCCTTTGAATTAAACATATAGCGAATTTCAAAGCAGCATCATTACAAAGTAACTGTATTTGTCCATCTGTTTTAGAAGTGTCTCGTAAACAGTTTTGTAATGTGATTGTTTTCGCAGCATAGTAACCATGGTAACAAAATTAGAAGAAACTTTACGCGCACGCTGGACATTCCGATGTCGAATTCCTATGGAAATATCACTGAAAGTGGCCCACTGGGCACTCAAGGTTAAATTAACCTTGAATCAACCTTGATTCAACGTCATGACATTGAATCAAGGTTGATTTAAGGTTGATTTAAACTGCTGGGGGCATTTAAGACATTCTTGAAGGAATCACAGTACCTTGCATTGTGGTTCAATACTCGCACCAGAAGGAGTCAAATTACAATTTCTTTTGCAGGCAGCCATACCTAAGGCTGCTCTAGTGTGTGTAGCACAGCATCTTGGAAATCTTTATTTACAAACCAACTTTAAATGACTCTGCAAAAATGAAGAATTACCTCATGCCCCTTGTAGCATGTTTTGTCTAAAAAAAAAAGAACAAATCTGTTCAATTTGCAAATGAATGCTCTTTTGAGATAAGAAAAACCTATATGTTCCTAACTTCTGCAGTTGTCATAGCAACACAGGGAATCTTTACGAACACAGTATATGTCTTTATAAAACATATATTGTGACCTCTCATTAGAACTATCTCGCGGGAACGAGACGGTTCTAATGAGGGTGACAACTAATTTTTTGTTGAGAAATAAGAAAAATTATCTCAGAAGCAACCTCACAACACCTTGGGCCGTATTCATAAAGCGACTTAAGTGGTTGCTATGCTGTTGCTAAGGCTGAATCTCTATGAAGGAGATTCCCTACAACTATGAAATTTGCTCTGGAGGAACAGTCTTTTTCAGACTGTTCCTCCAGAGCAAACTTCATAGTTGCAGGGAAGCTCCTTCATAGAAATTTGGCCTTAGCAACAGCTTAGCAACGACTTAAGTCGCTTTATGAATACGGCCCCTTACCTCTTGGTCTGATGATACCAGTTACGAGGAGAGCTATTCGTTTATGATCTACATGTACATTTTATGGTTCAATGCTTTCTTGATACTTCTTTCGGAGAAACAAGCTTTTTGTGAAAGCTATACTTGTTTTGTTAATCTCAATAATTCAGCCGCAACACGACAAAACCAACAAAGTGGCGTGTGCGCCCAACAAAGACTCACAGATCAGTCTTTTTGTGCGCTTTAAAGGTAGCTATGGGTTCAAGCTACATCCATGCCGACGATCGAACTAGGTGGATGTTCAGGCTAGTCCACGCGTGGAGCACATACCTTTTTGTTGGTTTTGTCGTGTTGCGGCTCATTTATATGCAGATTTTTTTTTTCTAGACTGTCCTAGAACCATTTGACGTGGTAGGTTACTAGGCTATCAAGCACCATAGTTCAAGATCAGCCTATATAAGGCCAGATTGTCTAGCCTCTAAGATCATGGCTGGATGACTTGCGGTTTTACGTCCTTTTCAACAGAATTTCAGTCATATCAGGACGATGGGCGGGTGATACTGAAGGGCTGTGTGTAATGGAACCCCGTTTACGAATGAAAGAACTCCGCCTCCGGTGGGGCTCCAACCCCCGATTGCTAGATCAGTAAGCCAGCGCTGAACCCACTGAGCTACCGTGGCTCCTATCTAGGCCCTCGGAGATTTTAATTGGTGATCTGGTACATGTACATGTCTAAACCTAAATATCGGTGTAATAAACTTTGGTTAAAACTTGGAGTCTTCTTTTAACTGTGACAAACATTATATTAGAGCCGCGACACGAGAAAGCCAACAATGTGGTTGTGCGCCCAACGCAGACTCAGATCAGCCTGGAGATCCGCCCAGCTTGATCAAACTCTTTGTTAAGTGCTCAAATGGGAGCTAAGAGTCTAAGCTACCTGCATGCGGACAGCGAAGACTCTGATCAGACTGGGCGGATGCCCAAGCTAATCTGAGTCTGCGCTGGGCGCACAATCACATTGTTGGTTTTATCGTGTCGCGGCTTATAAAACCGAGTGGCCTTACATGACTTAAGGTGGAATAGGACAAAACCCAAATTTTCAGGTTTCGTGTGAAAAGAACAATGATCAAGAAGTTCAGAACTTTCTAAATGACAAAATGACTTTCTTTTAAGTGTGAAACAAATAAATCTTTTTCTATGACGTCGTGAAAATGTGAGGGTTTGACGTGTTTATATGCCAAATTAAAACTTAATAAAAGCGCTTGTTTATATATCATTTTCGAATTTGTTTTGCTGTCCGTGAAGATAATGCAATAGATTTTATACCAAAGTGCGAGCCGTCAAGAGGCCTTTAAAGATATGTTATTACTTCATCCAATTATTTCCGCATTTTGTGTTGATTTAGGCAAATTTAACCTTTCATTAGCTATCGAATATTGAATTAATTTTACATAAACGCTTAAATAGAGAAAAACGTCTCCGAAAAATAAATCTGAATTTTGATATGTTCTAATGAAATATGTTGACATGTATTTTTTTAAATAATTAAACGTTTTCACCGTGCAAATTTTTCACAAAGTAGATTTGTTTAACTATACCCTCTGTTCCGATGATGTCGTTTCTTTCAACGTCAAAGGGAGATTATTCCGAATAATGTTTTCCAGTAAACGTTTTGTTTATAGTGAAACATTTATGGTCTCTTCTAGAGAATATAATTTTACGAAAAACGAAAACTCTGAATTAATATCTTATTCCGTCTTCCAGGGAGGAAGATTTCAATGCATCAGGGGTTCATTTTTATCATGACATTTATTTTGCGTAACGTGACGTCCCGTTTATTGAACTCTTACGAACCGCGTATTTTCCAACGTCAATTACTTCCGAAAACAGCAAAACCTGGAAAATGAACCCCTGACCTGTTCGAACTCTTCTGTCTAGAAAACGGAATGAGATATTTCTTCGATTTTTTCGTTTTTCATTTTCAGAGATTTTGTAGAATAATTCGACCTTGCTTTATTGGACTTAAAAGATATGTCGGAAACCGCTCATAGCGCCCAATTGGTTGGACGCTAAAAAACGACATCTGAACAGGGGGTATGGTTTGAAAATTCTACTTTGAGAAATATTTACACGGTAAAATTTCAATATTATTTTCTCAATATTTTAACTTCACATTTCATTAAAACATATCAAAATTTGAGATATATTTTTCGGAGACGTTTTTCTCTATTTCAGTTTTAACGTAAAAAAAGCAAAATTTCAACAGCTTGTGAAAATTAATGTTTGCATCAATTTATTCGTAATGCGTAGAGATTGTGCGAAAAGTGTAGCACATGTTTATGGAACTCTTGATGGCACGTACTTTGGTATGGAATTTATTTCATTACCTCAAAGGACTGCAGAGCAATGTCGATTAATGCGGATATCTGAGAGCTATAAATTTTGCGTAAAAAAACGTCAAACCATCACATTTTCATGACGTCATTGAAATAGGAATCGTTCATTTCACGTTCAAAAGAAAGTCATTTAGTGAGTCCCAAATGTCTGAAGTTTTTTATGATAAATTGTTTGACTAGAAAACTGAAAACTTTGGTTTTGTCCTATTCCACCTTAACTAGTTATATGTATTGCCAGTGGCTGTATTTGAAATAAGCAGTGAATAAATAACCCATTAATTAAATAAATGCACATGTGTTTCGCCTAAGTCTAACAGAGTTCAGATTTGCGAGCTTGAAAACTACACAATATGTGAGATTGCTCTAGACCATTTCCGCCACATAATGAGAATGCATTAAGGTGACTAGATAGACTTTCATGGGCAGAAACACTGCCATTTTCAGTTTAGCCTCCTATCACAATGGACGTCAACTCTTGATTCATTGATGAGTTAGGAAACCTTCATGCGGACCAAACAGCTAACTTAATGCTTCAAACCACTGCAGAGGCAGAGGGCGAGGTTTGGGCCAGTAAAACTAGTTTAAGCTCTCCCTCAATAATCTTTTGTTGACCGTTCCAAGGCGGTACTTCTGTTGCGGTTCCTTGCTTTTATATTGTGCTGTGTCCGCCTGTCTATGGTCTCTGGCGATTTGGTTACCTGTAATGCTACCCAATCTGCCTTCTGTTTTGTTTTGTTTTGTAATTGAAATAAAAAGTAAGTAAAAATAGATGTTGACGCTGTTATTTGGTTAGCTGAATGAACATCTGTTCGGGAAAGAGCTGCTCATTCGGTTTACTGTGCGTGTCTTTCGTAAACTTGTGTCAATTTCCGTGTGTGTGTGTGTGTTTCTTTCCCTATTGGTTTTGAGAGCGGAATGTGGAATATGTTTGTATTAATTCCTGATCATTGCCCATCTTTTTACTTCTTACAGGAATGAATTTACTCAACCAGTGGCAAATTCTTTCCTTTAAAAGCTGAGTTTATTGTGGAAGAGCTCTGTTGCCCAGGAAGGCAAACAGGGACTCACAAATGTTGTTTCCCTTTGTTAAAATGCCGGGCAAACATGGAGTTAAAGTATTATATGAACTGATATTATTGCATAAAAAGCAGTGCCGAGAGGTATTAACAGCCGTGCATCAACCGGCAAAAAGCCGTGTTTCAACAAGGGTTTTCACGCGCTGCTGATGCATGATTACAGAACTTTCATTATGCTTGTGCCGGGCCAATAAAAAAGTCCGCCATGCAACTTTGTCTCTCCCGTTTCAGTCGAATTAAAAAATGGTGGTGCGCTACCTATGTATGCCTATATGACGTCCTTATGCCTTTGTAATCTGACGTCATCGTCGTGACTCATGTTTAAGGCGATGTTGTTTGTACATTCTTACGATGCCAAATGGATAGTAAATAAGTCTAACAGAAAACATGCATCTAAAGCTTTCAGCAATCAAGAACTGCAGGATGGTATATGAATGGATCAGGCTTGTTCTGCGTGCAAATTATTGATCAAGGTATCTGCTATCTGTTGATTAATTTGCAATCTATTTTGCATCAACTACAACCATCTTGGACAATTTTGCGAAATATTGAGATTGAATAGGATGATTGCAGCCATTTTGAATAGCTGAAGGCTCTCGGGTCCGGAAGACGAATAGTAGTTAAAAGATGCACCAGCGCGTTGGCTGTCAAACGGTGACAAAATATAGTGCCAAGTTTTTTTCTCAAATTTTAACGAATAATTCGTTGAATTTATGCATTAACAGCGATCAAACATTTGTGTCCAATGCATTAACATTTGCCAGGTCCCTCGGCAAATGTTGAAAACCTCAGCCTTCGGCCTCGGTTTCCAACATCTTCCTCGGGACCTGGCAAACGTTAATACATGAAAAACCATGTTTGATCCCTATAATGTCAATGACCGACTGAGCAGGCAGATTTGGTATGCGCGTTTCGATAAAACACGTACTTATTGCGCGTGCGATCGCGCATGCCTAATCACCTTTATTGCTGCTGTATGACTTTACTTTGATGGATGGGTGGATTGATGGATGACTTGCGATTTACGTCCTTTTTAACAGTATTTTAGTCGTATCGGGACGATGGGTGGGTGATAATGGAGGGCTATATGCAATGGAACCCCGTTTACGATTGAAAATATTCTCGCCTAGATCGGGGCTCGAGCCCGGGACCGCTAGATCAGCAGGCAAGCGCTTAACCTACTGAGCTACCGGGTTCCTGACTTTCTTTTGTAAGAAAATATGAACTCTACTGATGACAAATGCGAGATGGCTCCGCTGTTCGTTGTTTGCGTTCAAGTTCAAAATAAGTCCCCCATGAAAAGAATAGACTCCCCTTTGCTATCTACATCAACGAAGTATAGCCACACACAATGGTCGTGCTGGATACCATTTGGCCTCAAAATCTGGGTCCGAGGTTATAAAACTTTAGTATAATCTCAAACTCAAAACCTCTCTGGTATGTTGCTGGTTTCCCTGGTATTCTTCTACACAGGTGATTTAAACTGCTTAAACATTGAATTTCTCAAAAAGTTTTTAAGAACGAAGATATTATACTTGGTATGTATATGGTTAACTAATGCGCAGACGAAGACATCGTGTTACCTAACGTCAAGGACGTTCTTTCACCATATAAAGAAAAGTCACTGAGATTTCAATATTAAAATAAGCTACACCCTCTACAGTCACTTTGCCCTCTGAAGCCATACATCGTATAGAACCTGCATGGGCAATGAAAATGAAACAATTCATGAAATAATTTTGGTTACATGACGAAGACTTTTAAAGGGTATCTAATGTGGGCATGACACCCATATACATATATGGTAAAAAAAACTCTAAAGTTTTCTTCTATAGCTACACCCTCTACAGTCACTTTGCCCTCTGAAGCCATATATCGTATAGAACCTGCATGGGAAATGTTTAACAAAGGGGCTGATGACCTCGAGGCTTAGTATGTAGCATCAGGGACCCGTGGGGGGATTTTACTATGAAAAATGAAAAAAAATCATAACCTTTTTTTAAGAGGGGAAAACAAATAGGTGGAGAGAGGGCGGGAGAAGCTACGCCCATACAGTATCCAATACGCCTTAAGAGCTAATCAGGGTCAAAATAAAGCACACTGATTGGCTGCTTTCGAGCATGTGCTCGGAAGCAGCCAATCAGTGTGCTTTATTTTGAGTTTGAGAATGTACCCAAGTTTTATAACCTCTGTGCCTGGATCCATATGCTCAAGGACTACACTCGAATATTTGTAGGTGATTGAATTTATATTGTGAAATATTCGGCACGAATTCATATGCTGGAGGATACAATTAATAGCTTGTTACACCAACGTAAAGTGATGGATGGATGGATGACTTGCGATTTTACGTCCTTTCTAACAGTATTTTAGTCATATCAGAACGATGAACAGGTGAAAATAAAATGCTGTGTGCCATGGAACCCCGTTTACGACTGAAAAGATTCCCGCCTCCAGAGGGGCTCGAACCCGGGAACGTTAGATCAGCAGGCCATCGCTTAACCTACTAAGCTACCGGGGCTCCTCAATGTACAGTAAATGGAGATTAAAGGTATATAATAATAAGAGCTATTTCGGTAGCACCGATATTTTCTGAATCTCCTGAAAGCACGGCAACCGTAAAGAATTATTTCTAGCATGGACCATCATTGCATTGTGCGTATTTTCAACCTAGTTTTAGTCTTGCGCGGTAAGGGATCATTTTACGCGAAGACACTTGAGCCGCAACATGACAAAACAAACAAAGTGGCATGTGCGCCCAGCGAACATCAGGATCAGCCTGGGCATCCGCCCAGTCTGGTCAGAGTCTTTGCTGTGCGCTTCGAGGGTAGCTAAGAGTCTAAGTTATCTTCACGTCGACAGCGAAGGCTGGTGAGACTGGGTTGTTGCCCAGGCTGATCATAATCTTCGCTGTCGTGTCGCGGCTCACTTTATTGTAGGCCAATTTGTACAGATTATCACCCTGGGATGGATGGATGGATGGATGGATGACTTGTGATTTTACGTCCTTTTCAACAGTATTTCAGTCATACCAGGACGATGGGCGGGTGATAATAAAAGGCTGTGTGCAATGGAATCCCATTTCTAATGGAAAGAGCTCCGGGACCGCTAGATCAGCAGACCAGCGCTGATCGATGGGTGATAATGAAAGGCTGTGTGCAATGATGTCCCGTTTATAATGGAAGGAACTCCGCCTCCGGCGGGGCACGAACCCGCGACGGCTAGATCAGTAGGCCAGCGCTTAACCCACTGAGCTACCGGGGCTCCGGATCACCCTGGGGAAACCTCATAACAACCTGGTAAAGTTATTTATTTCTAGGCTGTTACGAGTCTTCGCTGTTTGCATATTCCCTTATGTACCTTTTCGCGCGTTTCAAATTTTGCCGGGAGTCCCGTTAGCTCAATTGGCCTACAGGTCAGTAACGGTTCCGGTTCGATCTCCGCTGGAGGTGGAAATCTTTCCAACCGTAAACGAGGTTCAATTGGACTCTGCCGTTCAATATCACCCTACCATCGTCCTGATATGACTGAAATACTGTTGAAAAGGACTTTAAATCGCAAGTCATCCATCCATCCATCCTGAAATGACTGAAACACTGTTGAAGAGGACGTAAAATCACAAGTCATCCATCCATCATGTACGTTATAATACCGTAAACATTAAAAAAATGGACACCTGAAATAATAACCAGAGTTGCACTAAAATCGAGCAGTTTGTTATAGATGCAGTATAATGCGTCCGCAAAACGCAGATGGAATGACAAACAGTGCAAATCCAGATCAGACTGCTCCTATGAGCAGTCTGATCTGGGTCAGCACTGTTTGCCCAGACCTATTGGGACAGATCACAGTACATGTATTTACAATTTTTACGGAATACGTGTGTAGCTCTGACCTGCTGACTACATGTACAGAAATATTGTCAAATGACATGTTTGGAGAATCATAGACCCACAAGTGCTGACTACATGCGAAAGATGTAAGTATAGTTTTCTTTCGAAAGTGCACATGTAGTTTCTAGATGAAAGTAGTCCACATCAGGCGCATGCCATATGCGAAATTTCACCCGTGGGGTCGCCCCTCCGCTCCCCCTTTAGGTAAAAAACAAAAACGTCAGTGACGATAGGTACGTAAACAATATGTAGATTTTTTGGACATCTGTCGCAAGGAACAGAACTGGCCCTGAAGTGAGTTGTTTATAATAACTGGTTAAGGTGTCTTTGTGCACTTCTATGTTTATTCGCCAGTTTTTCTGACTTCCTGTGTCAATGTTTGCTTCCCTTAAAAACGAGGAGGAGCAAATACTTTTTTTAAGCATTGCTCACCCCCCCCCCCCCCCCCCCCCCCAGCCTCCCATCGAGAAGGGAGGTAAATATGATATGAAAAGGCAGATTCATGGGAGTCGCTTCCCTTGAACGTGTAGTCATTGATGTTAAGGTGGTGATTTATGGTAAATGTAAAAATCTGCATAAAACCATAAAAAAGTAACGTATCTCCCTGAGAGTTAGCAGACTTCTTATTTTCGTTGTTCTTTACAGTTTAGAATACAAAATAGATGTACATGCTGCTTAAAAAAGTGTTTTTATAAGGAAAGATCAAAGGGTAATTTTCTGCGAATAAATCTGAAAAAATAATATCGTTCTTGAAAATTTACGTAGTGCTGAAGGTGCATTATTGCATAATGAAGAGCGTCCTAGCAATTATTTATTCCAAGTCTTTCTCAAATTGTAATGTAGACCAGATGAAAACGGTAGCTTTTTCTCAATGCTCAACCATGTACAAAGTAAATGTACACTGGACGCATTTATTAAATATAGGGTAGGCAAGCATACCTATGTTAACACCTACAATATAAATAATACATTACTGACATGATCAGTGGTGTGTAGATGAAATTGTTCAACCTTGTTAAAATAGTATCACCTGTCTCACCTGTGTGTTTTGACAAAAAAATTCGGACACAGACTGCATCTTTTTTCATCTGCTCAGCCTGATAATGTGTGAAAGAGTTTGAAAAAATAATTGCTAGGACGCTCTCCATTATGCAACAAGGTACTCTAAGCACTAAGTATATTTTCAATAATGATATTATTTTTTCAGATTTATTCGCAGAAAATTACCCTTTGATCTTCTCTTATAAACACACTTTTTAACATTTACAAATGCTGCATTTTGGGATTCTAAATTATGAGAAACAACATAAAGAAGGCAGCTGCTAAGTTTTGGAAAGATCAGTGTTATTTTGAGTATTTTATGCAGATTTTTGTCTTTGTCCCAAATCAGTGATTATCACCACCTTAAGGTGGATAGATGACTTTCGATTTTACGTCCATTTTAACAGTATAATGAGTATTTCGGTCATATCAGGAAGGTGGGTGGGTGATAATGAAAGGCTGTGTGCAATACAGCCCCGTTTTCGATTAAAAAGATTCCCGTCTCCAGCGGGTTTTGATCCACTGAGGTACGGGAGCTCCTCATAAATATCAAGTATAGTATACTTACATGCACATGTAGTACACTGTAAAAAAAATCTGTAGATTTTACGGTAAAATAACTGGCAACCAGCTGCCAGTCATTTTACCATTATTTTTACGGGCCGCCCGTAAAACTGCAGGAATCGTCAAGCAGAGTGGGACAGAATAGAGCAGGTGTCGTTTTGGTCAGATAGCCCTTCAACAATACAAAGTTATTGTCGAGTGCGGCCAGTTAATATAAAACTTCCATTTCGTGATTTTCAACAATGTCTTACAGGCAAACGCCCGTAAAAATAGCGGGAAAAGGACTGGCAGCTGGTTTCCAGTTATTCTACCGTAAAATCTACAATTATTTTTTACAATGTACATATGGATAGCTTGCGATTTTACGCCCTTTTTAACAGTATTTCAGTCATAACAGGAAGATGGGAGGGTGATAATGAAAGACTGTCTGCAATGATTGATTGATTGATTTGATGCTTAACGTCCACGGTAAACAACTATGGTCATGTCGGGACGGTCAGTCACCCTAACCATACTATTCCTGGGCAGGCTTAGACCTCCTATATAAGCGGTTAACCAGTACTAAGTGCACATACTTTCGCCAGTAACTGACAACTGCCCTTCTTGAATCAGCGGAGGGGGAAACGAAAGTATGTGGCCAGACCGGGGTTCGAACCCAGGACCTCTGACTTATGAGTCAGGTGCCCTACCGATTGCGCTACGCGGCCCGGCTGTGTGCGATGAAACCCCGTTTAGTTTAAGTTTAAACATATTTTATTCTCAAAAACATATCGTATACATATCTACATACACAAAATTACAAAAGTGAATAGGATCTGAACGAAAGCTATAAGCTTATTGAGTTCATCTCCAAAAAATGCATAATATTAAAGATGCCAAGGTGGGTTATTAAGTATGTATCATAATGTTATGTTGATGGACATTTAACATGTAAACTATTCTGAAATATTGTAATCATTAGAATAGTAAAATGAGAGAGAGAGAGTGATAGAAAATAATTATACTAATAAAAAAAAAACAAAAAAACAACATAAAATGGAACATAAAAAGGAAGTGGCGGAAGCGACAACGGACAGGGAAGGACACATTGCCAACTGATCACATATATATTTAATAGGTATAACGACACAGCAAATTGTAAATGTCTCTTTCCTAAGGTTGTAAGTAATGTCAAATTCTAAAAATTTAATCTAAAATCGTTTGGTTGTCTCTATATATTTCTGCACAGATGAAAATATAAGAATGTTTATGTCATGGCTCAATGATTCGTCACCACGAAGAAGAATTTTAGTATTGATATGTGGTATATCCGACAATACTTGAAACATTTCATCACGTTGTAAATTATACCTGTTACATACAAAGAGGAAATGGTAGGCATTCTCGATAGCCGCCCCACAAGCACAAGATGGTGACTCTGAGATGTTCTTTAAATAAAGGTCATTGCTCAAAGAACTGCAACCTGTACGAAGTCGAGTATGCAGAACCTGACTTTTCCTTTTACCATGATTGAAGTATTTTGGTATGGCAGTTCTGTCTTGATTTAAGAAAGATTTAAATGAATGCAATGTACTGATTTGCTTTGCTGCTCCGGGTAAGCTGTTCCATTCTCTAATTGCAGTGGGTACAAAGGAAGTATAATATAATTGGGTTCTACAGTTAACCATGGTATAATCATCCGCATTTCTTAAGTTATATCTAGAAGTTTCACTAGCAGATGGGGGAACAAGAGAGCTTAAGTATAGAGGGGTCAGATCATGCTGCATTTTGAAAAATAAACTTAATTTATGCTTCAGACGTCTATCTTGTAGAGATTCCCAACCTACTTCTTGATATAACGATTGTAGTGAAACTAAAATAGTTGCCCCAGTGACAATACGTGCTGCCTCGTTTTTATTTTGTCTAACTCCAGGACCTGCTTTTCATATTGTGTACAATTATCCCATATTGTGTCTCCATATTCCAAAATAGGGCGAATGAATGATAAATAAATAATTTCCAAAGATTTCCTATCAAGTATGAACTTTAATCTGCGCATGATATTAATTCTTTGCCAAGCTTTTTCTTTTATGTATTCTATATGAGCATGCCAAGAGCAATCGTGAGAAAGTATTATTCCTAAATGTTTGTGTGCATTGACTTCTACAATTTGTGTGTTTCCCATGTAAACCGGAGGATGAAATGGCTTGTTAAACTTTCTAGACACTATAAGAGATTCAGATTTCAATGGATTAAATTTCACTAACCACATGTCAGCCCATGAATCAATTTTTTGCAAATCAGCGTTTAGTACTATTGCAGCGATTTGCGGGTTTTCTACAATAATATATAAAGTTGTATCGTCGGCAAATAGCCGTATGTTTGAGTTGATATCTGATACTATATCGTTAATAAATACTAAAAACAACAACGGTCCGAGTATCGAACCTTGTGGGACCCCAGCTTTAATAGACTTCCAATCCGAAAACACACCTGGCAAGACGACTTTCTGCTTACGATTACTAAGGTAAGATTGGAACCAATTCAGGGCAGTGCCTGTGACACCAGCTGCTTTCAATTTACATAACAGACCTCTGTGCCAAACTCGATCGAATGCTTTGCTGATGTCACAGAACACTACCCTGATTTCCTTTCCATCATCTAATGCTTCACAAAAAGTGTCATATAGAAATGTCATCTGATTAATTGTCGAGTCGCCAGGAGTGAAACCAGATTGATGAGGCGTAAGTATACTGTTTTCATGTAGGTGATTATACAAATGTTTAAAGACCGTACGTTCAAACACTTTATCTATATTACTTAATAATGCAATAGGTCTGTAGTTTGAGACCAGCGAAAGGTCTCCTGATTTAGGAACCGGAGTAATATGAGATCGTTTCCATGATTCAGGAACTTCTCCTTGCGCTAATGACTGGTTAAAAAGATCACATAAAGGTAAAGATAGTACATCTGCAAGTTCTTTTAAAATCCTATTGCTGACACCATCGGGACCTGCTGCTTTACCAAGGGGAAGTGATTTAAGGACAATATTTACCTCATCTGGTGTCAAACTTATGCTGTTTAAACGAGATTCAAGATTATAGTCATTAATAACAGGTACTTCTACATTGTCATCGTTTATAATGGTTTGATCCCTAAAATAATCGTTTAATAAATTAGCTTTATCTTCATCGTCAGTCAACACATTATCATTTACCTGAAGCGGGGGAATGGTTGATGTCGTTGTAGGATTTATGAACTTTTTGAGCGTAGACCACCAATTTTTTGTACATTGCTTTTCAGATTTTAATTTGTCCGCTAACTTTTGTGTGTGCAATCGTTTAGCTTTGCGAATAGTATCAAATGTTTCATTTCTTAATTTCTTAAATTTACGCCACAGATCAGGATCATTTGTACCTTTTGCTCTTTTATACAACCTTTTGCGCTTACGAATTTGTCTTTTTATGTCATTTGTTATCCATGAAGGTTCCGTAGGGTGTATCTTAATCAGTCTATTTGGTATACACTTTTTGGAAATTTCGATTATGTGTTCAGTAACAGTTTCAGTATACCTATTAATGTTTTCAGTTTTCAAACTATCCCAGTCGGTCTCTAATATTTTCTGTCTCAGTAAATCATAGTTTCCTTGGTCATAGAGCCAAACATGACGAGTAAACACTTTACATTTCGGTTTTGAAAATTTCAATATTCCGAACACTGGACAGTGGTACCGAATATTTTGTGATAAGAAAGGATCGCCAACTCCACTACAAAGGACGCTATTTTTATTACTAACTAAGATAATATCAATTAATGATGACGAGTTTTCAGAATAATGGGTCGGTTCAGATATGCACTGATGTAACGAAAATTGTTGACATAATGACGAAATTTTCCGGTTTGTTTGATCGGATAACAAATTATAATTGAAATCACCCGTTATTACTACATCTGGAATTCCTGTATCAAGTGCTAAGTGGATAGAATCTTCAATTATTGAGTGGTACATAACTGACGAATTTGGTGGTCTATAAAACACACCAAATAAGATATGCTTATTTCTCAGAATAATTTCAGTCCAAATACATTCAATGCCTGCTGGTTCAAGGTCTAAACGACGTTTGTAATGGATGGTGTCTTTAATATATATCAGTACGCCACCATGAGGGTCATTCACTCGGTCCTTTCGTTCAGGTTTGCTATATGATGGAATTTGTAATTCTTCATCTGAAATATTTGGATGCAGCCAAGATTCTGTAAACGCTAATATATCAAAATCAGTCAGTTCTGCGGTTAGTATATCAAGTTTGTTGTGTATACTTTGTACATTATAATGTATAAATGATAAATGATGAAACTGACACAATACAGAAGTGACAGAGGAGTCTGTTGTACTGCTACTTGTTGATGAAGCTATCGAGGGTCCAGGGTTCGGCTGCACATCACCAGACAGTAAAAGAAGACTGAGCAACCAAGTAACAAATACCATTGCAAATAGATATTTGGATAAAAGGATACTAAATTTCGTATTTTCTCTGAATGTGTTGCTTAAGGGGTGTTTACGTTGTGGGTAGTTCATGGCGATATTTTTCCCGGCAATCGATAGTTCCTGAATGGTGTATGAGACAGACACTAAATGTTCAGTATTATAAATGATTGAAAGAGACATCATAAAATGAATGAACATGACAAAATTAAAACTGCAGCGATACGTCCCCATAATAGCGGCCCGACTATCTAAACTTGTTATCACGTAATACCTAGTAAACTGAACAGAAAAACAAAGGCCGCCATCAGGAAGGCACAGCCGCAGTAATAACTGAGAATTAGTTCATGAATAACATGATGATAGCACTTGTATTTCCCGCCCGAAGTCGCTTCCATGTAATGAAAAAACAAAGTAACCAATGAAAATACAAAGAGCATATTGACATGATAATTTGCACTAAATGGGATTCAAATTTCAATGCTACTTATATCCCAGCTTCGAAACATGAAATAACCCAAATCTGACTAACATTTGCGTATCCATAAACCCGTTTAATTTCCACCGGCGATCTCTTGCAGAATTCTTATGCACAAAATATCTGTAAAACATCCAGTCCACATACTATAAAATACAGTCAAAACCCGCTCAAGTGGCCACCTCCTTTTAGAGATCACCTGTCTTAAGCAACAATATTTTCTGGGTCCCTTTAACCAAATTACAGTGCAAGTAAACCTGTGGTAAGGGTTCACTTGTCTTAAGCAACCAATTTTTGTCCTTCCTGTTGGTGACCCCCTAAGACAGGCCTGACTGTACAATATAATATAATAAGGTGCCATGAAAAGAAAACAGGTTAATGGATTTTTCAACAACTCGACTTTTCTAATATTGTGGCATCACACAACCAATCAGAGAGAGAGAGAGAGAGAGAGAGAGAGAGAGAGAGAGCGATTTGAAATGAATCTCATGAAGAAAATCATTAATTTTTGTTATTCGATGAGAAGAAAAAAAAAAGACAGCAGATTTTATGCGTGGTACAAAATGGTTTGAAGAAGGATTCTGTGTACAGTGGTACACAGAGATAAGGCAATTCCAAACAAGCACATGACGTCGTCCTGACGTCGATGCGACGTAATGACATCGCACCGGTGTCAGAACGACGTGACTCTGACATCTTATGCGCGCTATGATGATAACATGATTTACATATATGCATATTTATATACAGATATAAGTATTATACAATAAAAAAGAGAAAAAAGAACGCACATTCCATATGTAATGTTAGATATACAACTGTCTTTATACCAAATCCTTTTGAACCTTCTATCAAGTTGGCTCACAACGTTGATAAAACCCGAATCAACGCTAAATCAACGTCATGCGTCGAATCAGCGTTGATTCAACGTCATTCCAACGTTGTGTACCCACTGGGAATATATTGTCGCTGCAGTGCATTTCTTGTGAAATACACGAGAAGAACATTTGTTTAAGATGCAATACAATCATCCCTGTTTGCATAAGCAGGCAAGATATATTTGATACAACTGTTGGAGTAGAATTTTCATGTTAGCTACAATATCGTAATGTAATGGTACCATGTTGTATGTGTGCGCCTTTATATGTCCAATATGTCAAAAAAAAAAGAAAGAAAAAGTGCGCACTTAAATGCAATAAAACACTCTCAGGGCCCTATCTAGTGTTGGTAAACAGTAAATATAATTTTTGATAAAGAAATGCAACTGTTTTGATCAAATATACACAAAGATAAAGCACTTCCCAAAGGCATATGACGTCGTCCTAACGTCGATGCGACATAATAACATCGCATCGGCGTCAGAACGACGTGACTCTTTCATCTTACCCACGCTGTTGCCCATAACGGATCGGAACGCTTCGTTGAAGTCCGTACATGACGAACTTTCAGATCGTGACCGTTTATGTATTGCATTGTTCTCTACCAGTTTGAAATTACACGTACTTTGTAAACAGACTTCTCTGAAACCGGTTCTAGGTTATGGAAGTATTACGTAACTGATCTTTTAAATGGACTAAAAACGTTGACTGAAATAAATGAACCTTACCGTAAGTGGACAAAGAACGCTAGGTACTTCCTAAAACAATTGCATTTAGGCAGTTGATAGCCTCAATCCACCATTATCGTAGATGCATGTACGCACCCAACTTCTCGACAACACACGGACACAACGTTTAAACGGCGCCGAATAACCGCTGATTCAACGTCGTTGACGTTGGATCAAACGCCACCTCAGCGCCGATTCAACGCTGTTTTCCCAAAAAGAGTGCTTGTTTAAATACAATTACAGGCTGATGAAAACACCCCTATTTGGTATGAAGAGCATTTGATAAAAAGCATTTTATAAAAAAATGAAACTGCCCTGGGTCAAATCAGACATAGAGATAAAACACTTTCCAGCAGGCACAACACGTCCTCCTGTCGTCGATGCGAATCGATGACGTCGCATCGGCGTCAGGACGACGCCACTTTAATGTCCTGTTCGAATTGTGCTTGCCCAGGACGGATCAGAAAGCTTCGTTAAAGTCCGTACGTGACGAACTTAAGTCGTGACTGCACGTATTTTATTGATCTCTACTTTGACCTTTACGTTTATTGGACAAGGAAAGCATCTGAGCAGTACCCCATCACGTTGAGCGTTTCCCTTGCACAATAGTAATTAGGCAACTGGTAGCTTTAATCTACCATTATAGTAGGTGCATATGAATGCACACCCAACTTCTCAACAAACTCACGGGCACAGCGTCGAAACGGCGCTGAAAACGCTGGTTCAACGTCACGACGCTGGATCAGCGTTGACTCAGCGCCGATTCAACGCTATAAGCCTAATGAGGTTAATCTGTATTATAATTACGATATACTTAAGTGTTTGTACACACAAGAAACATATAACACAAGCGCATCTTGATCAGTTCAAGGGTCATTTTCTTTTGACACAACACAAAACTCAGTTTGTAAAAGATAACCTGGTCATTCAATGCAATCGAGCACAATAGTAATTAGAATGGAATGTGAGCGACTTCATACTCCGTACATAGTAAACTAGTCTGAAAAAGAAACGTCACTATCGCGAACACGTACTGTTTCTATTAATGTATTAGTCAACTGAGGGCTCCGCCTGTGGATGTATCACAGGCCGATGTTCAGCATCCAAAAAAGGCGACAAGTCAGTTTCCTTCATAATTCTGTGAACAACCTCGTTATTGTCCTTCAATAGAACAGTTCCATTTGATGACCAAGCACCAAGAATGCGTTTTTCTTTTACTAACTTCCTAGACTTGAATAGAAGCGTGCTCCTGAACTTAGTCAAGTCCTCATTTATGAAGACACCGTCATATCCGTTATCTTTAAGCTTCTTACGTGCATCATACAGCTTTCTACGAGCTCGAAATGTGGACAATTTAACAATAATGTCACGTGGTTTCGTGTCCCTCGGTCTTCCTACTCGATGACTTCTGTCGATCTCATTTATGTCCAAATTAATATTCAACTTGCTCGTGATGTCAAGAACAATGTTGTCTGTGTTTTCGTTATGTTCCTCCCGATAACCAGAGATCCTTAGACAATTGCGGCGACTGTACTGCTTCGCGGCTTCTGCTGCTGTTTCGAGTTTACTGACTCTGGATTTCAGGGCTTCGTTATCCCTCTTCAAATACTTGTTTTCTGTTTTCAACGAGTCAATTTTGACGTTAAGCGCGTCGATCTTCTCAGTTAGGCCCACCAATACGCCATCAACAATACCTTTTATCATTACACCCATCTCGACCCGCATTTCATCTCTTAGTTCACCACGGAAGGATTCCTTCAAGAGTAGAGAGATTCCTTTCAAATCGCCCTCTTTTAAAGTAATGTTCAGATTTGGTTGTTGTGACCCTTGTTGCACATGCAGCTGCTTGTCCCCTGAGGAAACAAGGCCCGCTCCCCCACCAGCCGCACCATCAGTATCCATCCAAACTTCTTCCCCAGAAGTGTCCTTTGACTTATGACTCATCCCAGATTCTGTTTCAGTAGCAGACACCGGTGATGAATAAAATTTATTTTTCTTTAGGTCTGGAGGAGAATCCGGTGACGTCAGTTCACGCTTTTTATTCGATGTCACAACTGACGTAGATATTGAAGAGTTGTCGCTCATATCAGAATATCGGGTTAAAGTTTATCGCCCGCCTTGTTTTGATAGCATTGATGGAAAACACGTTTCTTTTGTTGTGGAGTATACTTTTACAAAACTTTAGCGTAGCCTTAGGGTGGCGAATTTCATCTCATTATAATCTGATTATAATATGAATAGAGAGTTGGATATATACGGGTGGGGTACTTCAAGAAAAAATAGTCATTAGATAGATAAATTAATTGTCTCTCACCCAGAATACTCCACAACACGATAGTTTATATCATATTTATCCCAAATCAGCACAAACTCGTCCAAAAATACAAGGCGATCACATATTTTGAAAGTAAATCGTCCCACTAGACATAAACACGTCCCCACCAAATTTCACGCATGCGCACTTCCCGTTTGGAAACCCCGTTTAGGGTTGGAAAGATTTTCACCTGGAGCGGGACTCGAACGCCGGACCGCTAGCTAAGTAGGCTAGTGTTTAACCAATCAGTAGTACGGAATTACAGTATTATAATTACTGTATACGCGCAATTCCAGAATTCCAGTCTCCTCTTTAAATTAAAATGTCAATCTTCCGCAAATATTTATCGAAAAATATAGCACAACTTTTCGACTCATATGTATATAAAAGTATAGACGTACACGCGTATATATGAACAATTTTGCTTTGAAGTAAGCTATTTGTTGAGTCAACACAAAACTCCTGAAAGTGGACATACCGAAAGTTCGGTTTCATCGCCTTCAGAAGTTTTGTTGGAACTTCCTCGTGTATCTTCTATATATACTGTTCACAAAAAGTAGGGGATACTTGTAGCATCTACAACAAATGTGATATCCATATGAAACGGTAAGTATAGATAAGAAAAAAACAACACTTTTTATGAAAGTTTGGACGATATAATATGAGCCGCGACACGTGAAACCAACAATGTGGTTGTGCGCCAGTCTGATCAGAGCCTTCGCTGTTCGCATGAAGGTAGCTTAGACCTTTAGCTACCATTTAAGCGCTTAGCGAAGTGTCTGGTTGAAAGCCCAGGCTGATCTGAGTCTGCGCTTGGCGCACAACCATATACATGTAGTTGGTTTGGTCGCGTCGCGGCTCAGTTGTTTCAGACACAGGAGCCACGACATGAGAAAACCAACAAAGTGGTTGTGTGCCCAGCGCAGACCCAGATCAACTTTGGCATTCGTCCAGTCCGATCAGACTCTTCGCTAAGCGCTTAAACGGTAGCTTAGGGTCTTAGCTACCTCCATCCGGACAGATCTGAGTCTGCGATGGGCGCACAAGCACTTTGTTTGTTTTGTCATGTCGCGGCTCACAGGACCATGACTAAAACGTGGCAAATTCGAACAAAACTTCATTCGAATTCTTCAACTAGGACAATTTTTAATGCATATTTAAATTTTGTATGATAAAAGACTTTTCCTTCTTAAAGTCGTACAGGTACATCGAGTTACCGACAACTTTAGATGTTTATGGCATGTACTTTTTATTTTGAGAAACAGTGTGTAGAACCAATTTCAGGCTTGTTAAATGAATCATGACGAGTGTTTCTGTGTAAATCTTAAACGCATTGCATGCAGGTCACATAATAGGATATATCATCTAAAATTGAAATGCAAAATCTCATATAGAATATTTGTCTGCTGGACACATGCCGTTTCAGATGGATTTGATTAATTTTCCTATTTATACAATTTTTAATGTCGACTAGCATTGATATAGAATTGAATACTGCTTATTTGAGAAGGAGCAGTCTGATCAGGGGCTACACAATCCGCTAGCAAATGTCTTGACACATCGCTTGATAGCAAAATTTAACCCATTTATAAAGTATAATGGGCTCGTCTAGTTATCAGTCTGGATAGGTGCATTTCTAATATAAGGGGTGTGTAATTGATATGTATTCCTTTTCTTTCTTCAGGAATTCGCGTATTTAACGCAAAAGAGTAGGCCCTGATCAGACTAATCCACTAACCCCAGGGACCTTGCCAAGCAGAGCAGGCCCAGATCGTCTGAACAGGGCCTGTGTTGTTTGCCAAGTCTCTGGCTTAACTGGGTCAACTTGTTTAGACTCTAGGACTCTTGCTCATACTGCATCTCTTTTCCAGCTTGATGCTGCATCGTATATTTGTTGACAGACTACAGGCGGTTGTACAGAGTACTGCTGGTCATCAAAGCCTCAGATCTCGCTCGACTATCACTATTCTTAGTCTACTCTGTAAGTAATATTCCAAAGGCCTGGAAGGCCTGTGGTTGTAGTGCTTGACTCTGGAGACGGATCGGCTTGGGCTGAAACTAGGAATTTTTCTGACCCATCCTGCGTCGGTGGTGCATGGTAACAGGTAGCGGATCCAAGAAAGCTATTCTCCACATACACACACCCTTTAGGTAAAAGCGGAGGTTCTTCGAACGCTGGTCTTGTTGCGACAAGAGCGACTGAACAAATAGCAGGTATGAGTAACTCCATGAGAAGTCTGAAGCAAACAACAATAAAGTAAATGGTCGAAAATTGAGGTTTCGAATTAAAGCAGTTACCCAGCGGGCACATGACGTCAAAACGACGCCTTACTTACTTCAACGATGGGTATCTTCCCTGATTGAATTCTATATTCATGGACACGTTCCCTGAAGGACGCCATTATCCATGGTTACTTTTCCTTAAAATCTGTGCATCTTTTAAATGGGCTTGCTACTTATTTGATCTCTTGAGGTCGGGGGTAGGATGAGTCTGCCGAATGAGGACCCAAGAGGTACCATAATGATTTTATTAACTTGGGGTCTGTATGTGCACTTCTGCTTTAAGCTGAATGTTGAGAATACTACACATGAACATAGATCCACAATTCGTTTTGAATGACTTAATCTGTTCCTTATTCATTCACACTTCTTAAAAGTTAGTTTCAGAGTTATTTTATTTTCTAAGTGCTATAAAGGAGCAACATCTACCATGGAGGGTCCACTAAGGTTAACGTTCGAAGGTGAGGTTAACACATGTTTCTTTTTCAATATTGCTGCTTATCAATGGGGGTGGGGCTGGGGGTTGGGGTGATCGGAGTGGACATCAAAAACATTGAACTCTGAGAGACAAAACGAAATTTGCAATCAAAGACCAATGATTTACCACCACAAAGGACAGTTTTCCCCTGATTCAAACAGTCTAATCGTTCAACTTAAAGAATTTCAATAGGAATGTATATAAACAGAAGAATATTAAAATATAAATTATGCATGTAAATAATATCTGTTTCAGTTGTGACATACATGTATTTGAGTTGGAGTTTTGAAGAATCTAGGATAGTGTATATAAAGAGAAACAATGGGCTTGGTCTTGAAGCTGTGCCGCTCGGAAATAGTGAAAGAGGTTAGTATGAAACATGGGTGTCTGGGTGGGGAAGTGGGAGAAATGTGGTGGTGTCGTTGTGGATCATACATTTCTGTTTAAGAACAAGTTTTTTTAGCCACTTGGTAGTTTCGCTGGGGTATGCTTTTACTCCTGTGATCAGACACTGCGGATGCGCAGGCTGATGTTCGACGCCATTTCAACAGTACTTATTTATATCAGGTCGAGATTATGAGCCAAATAGCTCGAGGAATCACGACCCAATCCAGACTCGTACTCGAATCTGCCTTTAAACCACCTTATTGCATAAATATCGGTGTCACACACTATTAATAGGCTTGTTTTAACAAACACAAAAACATGTATTAACAAGGCTTTTCACGTGCTATAATGACCGCCTTTGCGAACTTTCGTATGCAAGTTGCAGGGCAATAATACTCCGTCAGTACAGAAACAAGCGGCAAGATTGAATTTGCAGTCATCCGGAAGAGTTATACAATTCGGATATTGTTAAAATGGACGTACAGACGACATCGAGTGAAAAAAATCATAACATGATTATGACTTGTGAACTGGTTGGACAAAAATTCACGATAGCTGACCATGGCCTTAAACAAGGATTTTTATAGACATGCATATTGCATGTAGGAATCAGCAAGGTATTGGCGATGAGGCAAAAAAATAGTGTCCAACCATGTTTGTTATTTTTGTAGGATTGTAGTTAAATTTATGCACTGTTCTTTTCCAATGCATTAACGTTTGCAAGGTCCCTCGGCTGACGTTGAAAACCTCGGCCTTCCGCCAGTTTTCAACATCTCCTTCGGGACGTTGCAAACGTTAATTCACGAAAAACCATGTTTAATCCCTATGATCCAACACGACTGTTTGAATGCTCATGCCTTATACGTTTTAACTGGCAACTTTTTCCATGTAATACCGGTGGTTATGTTGCGGCCCAATTTTGAAAGCATACATATGAAGGTCAAACCAGTTTGCACATTAAAAAAAGACAAGCAGTACGCATTACTGTTTAAGAAGTAGATCATCTGTGACTTGGATTAAATGAATACTAAATCATTGTTTGGACGTCATATGTAATGTAGATTATATACTGAACAAAAGTGAAAACGCTACACGTGATTTTTCTTCTAATTTTCTGTTTTTATGAAGCCAGAAAAATGAATGAATAAGAATGCATTTTAAAGCTACATGCATGTGGAAGGCCAAGATACTAGAGTAAAACTGTAAAAGCCATTTCAGATCAAACAAACACATTTCAAAGTAGACAGGGGTCCAGTATTTTTCGGTGCAAATAAAGGAAGTCGATCTGTCATTTTACACTTGATTAAAAACACAGAGTACACCGTACAGTTATCCTTATTTTGGCTTAGGCACACAATCAGTGTTCCAGAAATGTCTAAAACGAAAGCACACAACAGTATGCGCTTTCATGTCTTTGAAAACCAGTGTTGAAATATCGCTATTTCTTCGAAAACACAATAAGAAACCTTGATACATGGAAATTCCCATCAGAAATTAACTTGAGGTTCACTCAAATATTGTCTCATTTGTCATTGAAACTAATGATGGGTAAAATGCATGATGTACTGTACTACAACAACGCGAAATAAGTTACTCAAAAAAAGTGATAAACAAAGGAATAATCGAAAATTAAAAATCACTATATTTTTAATGCAAAGGGAGATAATTTGTAATTTTGAAAAATAAAGCTTTTATTTCCTACTTTTCTGGGTAACAATTATGAGTAATTTTTTGCTTTTTCTACCACTCTGGACGCAACGCTTTAGAGCAACAATGAAATGTGCATTTGCGCTTGCGCATAATTGATGTATGATAAACTAGGCTAAAATCGAATAAGGAAGGGTAACTCTGTTACGAAAAGTATCAGATGCATTATTTAAAGACATTCTTTTGCTTACTGCCTCGCACGTCCAAAAATATATATACAGGCATTAAAAGTAGCATTGTGTTAGTTTCAAACTGTCATCTATAATGTAGCGTTTTCACTTTTGCTCAGTATATAATGAACGCGGAGCGCGAGTGATATATTTACATACATGCAGAATTGACTAGAAAAAAGGCGGTTTATTACTCAGAGCTGGACTATTTCGGTTCTTCCATTCTTCTAGCGCCAGCAGTGTTCTCCTAATTTTCTGACACGCCTGCTGTAAGAGCCCTGGTAGTTCAATGGGTTGGCCTGCTGGTCTAGCGGCCTGGGGTTGAATCAGGCCAGAGACAGAATTCTTCCCAACTGTAATCGAGGTTCCATTGCACACAGCTTTTCATTATTACCCCCATTGTCCTGATATGACTGAAATACTGTTAAAAAGGACGTAAAATTGCAAGTCATCCATCCATCTGATATGCCTGCTGTCTTTCTAAACGGCTTTGATGTTTTATTGGCTTTCAGGTTTCTGCAAAACAGATGTTCAGGACGACACTTCTGCTCAAGTCCATGTTTTACTTAATGCCTACATGAGAAGTGGTTCATATTTCGTTGGTCAACTCCTCACCGATATACCGGACACCTTCCCCTACATGGAGCCACTGTGGAGACTGTCAGTCTTTGGTTACTTCACAATGGATAGTAAACTCTGTAATACAGTATGGCCGACATGCAGGTAAACTGTCGAGCCGCGAAACGACATAACCATCAAAGTGGCATGTGCGCCACGCGAAGACTCAAATCAGCTAGGCTGGTCATAGACTTCACTTTGCGCTAAAAGAATAGCTAAGGGTCTAAGTTAGCTCTATGCGGACCGCGAAGATTCTGATCAGACTAGGCAGATGCCCAGGCTGATCTGAGTCTTCGCTGGGCGCTAAAAGCCACTTTGTTGGTTTTGTCGTGTCACGGCTCATATATACACACAGAGACACGGTTTCTCTTAATTTTAACTTCTGATATCATGATGATTGTCATTGTAGGTCTCTCTCTGTCTCTCTCACCGTTGTCGAGAGTTCGTTCATTAGTTCATTATGCAAGTTGTACAACCGCCGTTTCCCTGAAGACACCGGGAAACAGCTCCATTAGAGGCATATCCTTTGGAGTTGGTGTTGCCGAGAGTTTCCGAATCACATTTAGTGGCGTGAACAGATCACCAAAGACTAGGGGTGAAGTCGGGTAACTTCGGACAGCGGGTAAATTCGGACATACCATTGCAAACAGTGAAAATCCAGATGAGACGGCTCATGAGGAGCCGTCTCATCAGGATGTTCACTGTTTGATCTGTTAATTTTGTTTTAATTCCAAACAACTGACATATAAAGGAAACAATGTCACTGTCCGAATTTACCCGCTGCCCGAATTTACCCGACTTTACCCTAAAGGACAAACAGTGTATATCCAGCCTCATTTGGATCCTCTGTTTGCACATTCAATCCTTTAAATTTTTTTGGTGTTTCGTATGTTCAACTATTTCAGGACTGCGGTACCAGACCTACGGAAGGCTTATAGGATCTTACAGAACATTTATAATTGCCAACTGGATAAAATTAGGTCGCTGATAGACGCACAGATCCGTCATCCCGTTCCTTTGCAAGTTGGTAAGAATCTCTGTTGCTCTGTGTATCTGCCCCCCTCCCCCTCTCTCTCCCGTAATGAGCACTTTTGCCAGCGTATTCACTGTTTTCAAATCACTTATTTCTTGCATAACACCATTTTCGATCATTAAGTGGCCGACTGATTGCAAATACAAAGGATAAAAGGATTTTCCTACACGTTTGTTCCGTCATTTCTTTTAGCCGGGCCGCGTAGCGCAGTCGGTAGGTCGCCTGACTCATAAGTCAGAGGTTCTGGGTTCGATATCCGGTTTGGCCATATACTTTCGTTTCTCCTTCCGCTGATTCAAGAGGGACAGTTGCCAGTTACTGGCGAAGTATGTGCACTTAGTACTGGTTAACCGCTTAGGAGGTCTAAGCCTGTCCAGGAACAGTGTGGTTAGGTTAACTGACCGTCCCGACATGATCATAGCTGTTTACAGTGGACGAAAAGCAATAAATCAATCAATCAATTAAAATCCGTCATCTGTTACAAAGAATACACTTGTTCCGACTTCCTATAATAATAAAAAAATGGCTTATAAGGTGACAAACACTTTTCTTTCAAAACTGACCTCCACCGAGAATGATGACAAATGGCATAAAATCAAGATAATTACATGTACTAAGATGAATACTAGAATGAAGTAATATCTTTAAGATATTACTTCATTCTAGTATTCATCTTAGTATCATACTATTTAAATTTGATATACTCCTAGATTCCTGGTGATTCTATAGAATTACAAAAGAAGTCGCTGATAAGGGGCTGATTTGTGTATTTTCAAGTCGCGTGTGGCTGTAAGCTGTCTTTTCACGTGACACTGCGCCTTTCTATTCTTTCAGCTGAGGTGTGGAGAACTTACGCTCGCTGTAATGCAACCGAATCATCTTGCTTTTCTTCCCTGATTCAGAATTGTACAGGAAGCCGAATTCGAGTCACCAAGATAATCCGAATGAGTCTCGCTGCCACCCGGCATATGCTAGAAACTGACAAAGCCTTGAAGATTCTACAACTTGTACGAGACCCAAGAGGAATAATCTGTTCTCGTCTGTTAAAGACTGACTGGTATCCTTTAAAACTGTCGCCAGGAAATTACACACCTGTAGTTATCAATGCTCGAGCACTTTGCAAGAGGGTAGCTGACGATTATGCCGCGGGAAAACAGCTCAGGAAATCATTTCCCAATCGGGTAAAATTTATCCGTTATGATGATCTTATATATAGCTTTCGCCAGGCTGTGTGGAATAATGTCACAAGATTTCTTGGAGTACATGGCAGGACTGTAAGAAATGAACTTAAAGACACGCCGTTTGATTGGAGAAAACTTCTGAACAGGGATGTGTTAAACATTGTAGACCAGGAGTGTTCGTATGTCTATAAAGTTCTGGGATATATTCTGCTGCGTCATGAAGAATTAGGAAATATGTCTTTATTAAGCTTTAGACCATATTATGAAGTCGGATGAAACCCGAAAAACCTACAAATTGGGATGAACACCGGCAAACAGTTTAAACCTAGGTCATCTAGCGGGGCTACCCCCCCCCCCTCCCCACACCCCCTCGTTAGCTTATCAAAGGCATCAGTCAAAGATTCGTTGTCTTCTAGTGAACTCGTATGAAATCAACTAGAATGTACTTTTTTGTGCTGATGTGTGAATAATAATCTCACATTTTCTCAGCAAAAAGTAACATTGATTTTGGTACAGTACAGTCTGATCAGACTTTTCGGTAAGCGCTTCAAGGGTAGCTAAGGGTCTAAGCTACCGGTATGCGGACAGCAAAGACTCAGATCAGACTGGGCGCATGCCCAGGCTGATCTGAGTCTGCGGTGGGCGCACAACCATCTTGTTTTTTTTCACGTGTCGCGGCTCATATGTTCTACGTACTGTCTGCTTTGGGCACACAACCACTTTGTTGGTTTTCTCGTGTTGCTGCTCATATTATGACTTGTTAACCAATGACGCCATTAGTGTTTAACAACAGGACCCAGCTTTTTAACATCTCCCGCTTATAAAAAGTTGACTTCTCCAGACATTAAACACTACTGGCAAGCACTGTATATGGAAAGCCTTAGACTTCCCTCATGTGTACGTTTTTGCAAAGATATAAAACAATTTTGGGTTATTACATGTATTGCTTTTTTTACCAGAAGCAGGTGCAGTTTTTAGCTCACCTGAGCCAGAGGCTCCGGGAGAGCTTATAGGATAGGCAGGCTCCGTTGTCTGTCGTCGTCGTCCGTCCGTCCGTCCATAATTTCAAATGACTTCTCCTCTGAAACCCCGGGGCCGATTGTAAAACCACATTTCATGAAATCTGCGCCGGGCGAACAACCACTTTGTTTTGTCTTGTCGCGTCTCAAATGAAGATTGGAACGGCTGAATGCGTTCTTTGCCGACGACTAACGATGTGCGACGGAAAATAAAATAGTACCACATATAACGCTGAAATGGAAAATGAGTAATTACCCGGCGGGCACATGACGTCGAAATGACGTCGTGCTAATGTCAATGCGACGTAAGTGCGACGTCATTTCAACAACTCTTGACTGCTGGGTACAAACAAACGTTGATCTGAGTCTTCACCATAAGGTCCGTTGTGTTCCTGGTAGGGTTCGTATGTTAGTGAACCCGGTACAATTTATTTCTTAAATGCTTATAATCTCGGGCTTTATCTCAAGACTGAATGCTAACTGACGGCACGACAAATTCGTTTCGAATTGGGTAAATAAAGGTGCTTTTTACGGGCACCTTCTTATCACACATAAAAACTAAATATGGTATTTTGCCGAAAATATTTGGACATTAGAACCATTTGAGCCGCGACATGACAAAACAACATAGGGACATGTGCGCCCACCGACTTAAACCAGCCTAGGCAGCTGCTCATTCTGATAAGCCTCCGACGTGCACCTATAGGCTACCTTACAGTCAATTCTAGCTACATACGAACAGCACAGACTCTGTTCAGACTGCGCGGATGTCCAGGCTGATCTGAGTCTCCGCTGGGCGCTCATGCCGCTTTGTTCGTTTTGTTGTGTCGCGACTCAAATGTACTGAACCGTATATTAGTTAAAAAGCCCACAGTCAGCGGGAACCTTGGTTGCTCAATAGGTTAAGCGCTGGCCTGCTGATCTAGCGGTCTTGGATTCGCCTGAGGCGAGAATCATTTGAATCGTACAATTCCGTTGCACAAAGCCTTTCATTATCACCCACCCATCGTCCTGATATGACTGAAATACTGTTGAAAAGGACGTAAAATTGCAAGCCATTCATTCATCTACGTTTATGAGGATATACATGGACATGCTTGAGGTATTTGGGTACACTTTCAAGGGAAGCAACTCAACCATTTTCCTTTCAAGGGAGGTCAGCTGATAAGGAAAAGAATTTGATTCTTTCCTTCATGAGTAGACCCCCAGCAGGCAAATGACGTCGAAATGACGCTGTATTGCGTCATCACGTCGCATCGACGTCAGTGTGATGCCATGTTTGACGTTGTGTGCCCGCTGGGCCCCATTTTGCAAGGACTTTATCGCCCAGGGAAGCAAACAAGCAAACAAGTCACAGAAATGGCGGAAATAACATAAAGGTGTACCAATACGGCATCTTTAAAAGTGGCCAACATCTCTAGACCACCAATTAAGCGCCGGCCCACCTCGCCTCACACTGGTCCGGCTTTCAACTCAGGCAACGAAGGCAACATACTTCAACACAGGCAACGAAAGCACCGTACATGCCTACGAAAATTTCTGATCTTGAAAATTTGTTGTTGGTTTTTTGCATCTTCTTTATTCCGTTTCAATTTATCAGTCATATGGACTACTCGACAGTTTGTTACGCTAATGAGGCCAGATTTTTTTTTCGAATAAATTCCGTTATGGCATTGTACAACGACCATGACAAAGAATTGGTGATGCATGTTATACTAGGCTGCATTGGTTTAAAAATTGTTTACTTTGATGTCGAACAATCTGTTGGGTCCATACTAGTAAGAATGATAATTCGAATTTAGATTAAGAAGTAGATCTATGTGGGAAAAAATCGAGTTTTTTATGGTCAGAAGTTTTCGTTAGCATGTACGTTGCCTTCGTTGCCTATGTTGAATGCCAGGCTGTCAATGGGGTTAAATGAAGCTTGCAACGGCAGGATGGAATGTTTGTCGACGACTGACGATGTTCGAAGGAACAGAAGACAGTGCCGCATAGAACGCTGAAATAGAAATCTTGAGATATTACAAACAAACGTTGATCTGAGTCTTCACTGTAAGGCCCTTTGTGTTCATGGTAGGTGTCGTATGTTAGTGAAACAGGTACAATTTATTTCTTGAATAAATACTTGAGCCGCGACACGAGAAAGCCAACAAAGTGGTTGTGCTCCTAGCGCAAGCTCAGATCAGCCAGGGCATCCGCCCGGACTGATCAGAGTCTTCGCTGTCCGCATGGAGCTAGCTTAGACCCTTAGCTACCCTTAAAGCGCTTAGGGAAAAGTCTGATCAGACTGGGTGGATGCCCAAGCTGATCCGAGTCTGCGCTGGACGCACAACCACTCTGTTAGTTTTCTCGTGTCGCGGCTCAGTCTTATAATCTTGGGCTTTCTCTGAAAACTGAATGCTATCTGACAGCACGACAAATGCATTTCGAATTGGGTAAATAAAGTTGCCTTTTACGGGCACCTTCTTTTCAAAAATGAAAGCTAAATATGTAATTTTACCATAGATATTTGGGCACCGGTGCCATTTATGTGATTCTTCCATCTCTGAATTTATACAAGTCGGTTTCTGTCTTGGAATGTATTTAAATGTTGACAAACAATATAGACCCTGATCAGGCTGCTCCTCCATAGAGTTGTCTGAACAGGGTCTATGATGTTTGCTGTTTAGGAATAATATTGTAAAATAAAGATCGAAGACGCTACTAGTATTATTCAAAAGGTGTGAAAAATGGGTGCCTTGAAACAAACGAGATATATTTGTGTTTTATTTGTGATATATTTACATATTAGGTGACTAAACTTTTAATCAATCTTAACAGTTGTAGCCAAACAGATTCTGCAAAAAAAAAAAAAAAAAAAAAAAGACTTGTTGTTCATTTTATCAAAGATACATAGATATTTTATGCCGAGTTGGATACTAATAGGAGCCCTGGTAGCTCAGTGGCCTACTGAACTAGCGGACCGGGTTCGAGCCCCGCTTGAGGCGAGAATCTTTCCTACCGTAAACGGGGTTCCATTACACAAAGCCTTTCATTATCACGTTCACATTGTCCTGATATGACTGAAATACTGTTGAAAAGGACGTAAAATCGCGTCATCCATCTATCTATATGGATACTTATAAAATTTTACCAAAACATTTCAATTTCTTCAATTTCATATACGCTGATCTCATTCAGAGCATATCTCTGTATAAAAGGTGTATGAACCCACCTTAACGGACTTTTCTGCCCTTTTTGAAGGTGAAAAACTTTTGTGACTTCCTGTTTGCTTCACCAGATGGCGCGGTGCTTTCAAAACGGGGTTCACTCTTAAAGATAAGAATTTGCTCCCGAGGAGCAATTTTTTTCCTTTTAAGGGTAGCCCCACTAAGGGATGCAAACAAGGGAGGCAAATTTAGCGGAATAGGGTATTACACCAGTCTTTTCATGGTCAGAAAACAGAGCTAATCGATTTAACTCGACCCAAATTTTACGCTGCCGACGCCGACACCATGCAGATAAGTAATAAATATGCCATCTTGATCTAGATGGTCTAGATCTTGATTCTGCTAGTCGCAGGAGACTCAGAAATAAAAATGCCAGAGCTTGCTTCCTCTTAAAGTGCACGCATATTTAGTAACAACAACAACAAAAAGTTTGATCAATTTAATTGGTGGCTGGGAGTCTCAAGAGCTACGAGTTTTGAACTTAAAAAAGAACCCCCGTATTTAAATGCTGGAGCATACGCGAGATGCACATCACCTTCAAGTAATAATCATTACTGTATCCATGTGCGGAAAAAAGAGGGAGCAAGGCAAAAACTCCATCAGTTATTACTAGAAAATGAATAAAAGGTAAAAAAATGTAAAACAAGAAATTTAAAAGTAACGAATAAACAAATAACAAGAAATAAATAATAAAAAGTAAAGAAAAATAAATAGAATAAATGAACTAGAATAAATACATAAACGAATAAAGTAAGACTGACAATGTCAATAATTTAGATATTTGGTTTGTTTAAAATTTGTTATGGTTTCAGTGATGGTTTAGTATGCTATGCGTGTACCCAGTGTAATGATCCTTTCGTTCCTGATCCGACCCTTGCAGAGAACTGCACAGGATCCTGTGTGAAGAAAAAGGTTGAATGGAAAGGAGGACAAGGTAAAGCATTTCAAGGTGTATTTGGGTATACCTCCATATTTTCCCGTCATTTTTTCAAAGGGAGAAAACATTCATGACTTCCATTTGGCTTCCATCGACGATGTAGTCCTCCAAATATGGGGTCTCCTCTTTAAGGAAAGAATTGCTCCTAGAGGAGCAATTCTTTCCTTAAAGAGAAAACCCAATTCAGAAGGGAGAACAAAAAAGAACATGACACAGTTGCTTCCCTTAAAATGTATGCGTTCACCTTGAGATCAAAAGTCAGGTTTGGATTTTTTTTCTGCATAGACCATAATGACAATACTTTCCACTAAAAGCCGGACTGATGTGATATGATTGCCCAACTAAAATCCGGCGAATGTTATTCAGAAAGATCTACCGCAAGCCCATGGTAAGATAGGAGTCCTAGAAGGTCAGGAAAAATAAGCGCTGGCCTGCTGATCTAGCGGTGCCGGGTCCAATCCCTGCTAGAGGCGAGAATCTTTTTAAACATAAACGAGGTTCAGTAGCGCACAGCTTTTCATTATAACCCTCCAATCGTCCTGAAATGACAGAAATACTGTTGAAAAGGACGCAAAACTGCAAGCCATCCATCCATCCATTAACAAGAAGGATCTACTTTTAAAGGTAGGTTCCTGGCCTTGCGATAACAATTGTGTTCACAAAATAATTTTGTCTTTTTCTGGGTGGTATTGAATTCTCTTATTTTTCTGAAACTGTTACTACTGAGACAATCGTCAGATGTTGTAGAAAATAGTCGTCTTCCCTTTGGTCTATTTTCTTTTGTTGGAATTCCAGTTCTAAAAACAAATATGTATATATGTCTACAAGTCCGCAGTTTCTGATGTCATTTACAAACGGTTAATTTTCTCTTGCCGTGAGCTCTTCCAGAGGTCCTGGCATGGCGGATGGATTAAAACTATCCCGAAATGCAATGCAGCATGAAGTCAGCTATGTTATCTATTTTTGGCGCGAACTAAAAATAGCGCTAACTAGTGTGCGAAGCAGAGTTAGGATATCCCTTGCAAACCGACTTTACTACAGTTTTTTTTATTTACACTTTCTAGTGAAACTTATTCATTTCTTCTTTATAAGGGCTTTCCAACAGCTTGGATAAAAAAATCATCAAAATTATGATGCATTCCAAAGTACAGGAACCTACCTTTAAACCAGCAAGCTCATAGTAGGCTCCTACATCTCCTGGGCAGAGCCTGCAATTTTACACTTATTTTGGTGACATTTTCCTCTGTTTTCAAACAAACATCTAAGTTACAAGCACGTGCATTATGCGACATATGTTCTCTCTATACCCCTCCCAAAAAAAGCAAAAAAAAAAAAAAAAAAAAAAAGCAACCTTTTTTTCACTCTGTAACCTCATGTAGCTCCCTTTTCCGGATGAATTATGGTTGAATAATGGGTTTGTTAGGGGTCAAGTTTGAATGGACGTTACGAAAATATAATATTTAGTCAAAGTCATTTTCAGTGATCTATTTGTTCTCGATTTCTAGGTATAACCAGGACTTGCTCAATCTTCCATGTGAAAGACTTCTGTCACTATGGCAACGTAAGGAAGGAATACGTGACAATGTGTGCTTGTAACGGAGACTTGTGTAATACTGCAGCACAACTGGCTTCCCCCATGATGGCAGCAGTGACGTCTGTGACTCTAGCAATCTTACTGAAACAGATAATCTAACACAAGATACTACACTTCATAAAAAGACAATGTACATTTGAGCCGCGACACGACAAAAACAACAAAGTGGAATGTGTGCCCAGCGAAGACACAGATCAGCCTGGAGACTTTGCTGGGCGCACATGCCACTTTGTTGATTTTGTTGTGTCGCGGCTGAGTTGTCATTCTGTGACTATATGTGCTTGTAACGGAGACGTACTGTATGTAATACCGCAGCTTAATTGGTAACCTCCGTAATGACAGTATTAACTTTGTGTAGTAACACAAGATACTACACTTGATAAAAACACATGCTTTCTTTTACACTTTTTCTGTGACCATATGTGCTTGTAACGGAGACGTACTATATGTAATACCGCAGCTAAATCGGTCAGTATTGACTTTTGTGACTGTAGTAACACATATACTACACTTGATGAAAAGACAGACTGTCTTTTACATTTCTTTCTGTCACCACACGTGCTTAAAACGGAGATGTAGTGTATGTTATACCGCAGCTGTATTGGTAACCTAAGTAATGGCAGTATTAACTTTGGTGACTGTAGTTATACAAGATACTTCACTTGATAAAAAAGACAGATTTTTTTTTTACATTTCTTTCTGTGACCACATGTGCTTGTAACGGAGACGTACTGTGTGTAATACCGCAGCTGAATTGGTAGCCTCCGTAATGGCAGTATTAGCTTTGGTGACTGTAGTAACCTTACTGTAATACACATGCACATTTGATACTTTAAAAAATCTATTTGACGTGAATGGTAAACTTCTAGGAAAAGCAACTCAATCACACTCGTTTTGCCTCTCTTCACAATGAGGATTTACTCTTAAAGAAACGAATTTCCCAGGGGAGCAAATTCTTTCCTTTTAAGAGTAGATCCCATTTCGGAAGGGCTTTTTCATCCAGGATCGAAGTCCCAAAATGTGTATCCCTTTGTAAAACTGGTGGAAAACACCTAAAATTTCTCATCATGTGACCATGTACTTGAAAGCAAGCTTGTGTACATGTAATACTATAATGGAACTGATATTTTCAGTAATAATGGACTGTGGTTGTCCTATTGTATCATACAAAACTAATATGGGGTTCTTCATTTAATTTGAACAGTGTAGATATGTGAGAGAGGCGCCGTAGTCGAGTGGTTAGAGTGACTCAGATATGGTGCAGAAAGTCGCCGGAAGGTCGTGAGTTCGCGGTTCACAGTCGCCATCCGACGACTGGAAAACTCTCTCTGGCAATCCAGCAGTAAATGGGTACTTTTTTCGAATCAGGGAAGGATAAGGCAGCGAAAAGAGAGAGATAGGCTCCGCCTTTCATCAGCTGTGCCCAAGGTACAGTGTGTTTCTAACCCCCGCTGCCCCTACGGCTATTGGGCTATGGGAAACCTTTACCTAGACATGTGATGAGCAATCTAGAAACGTGAGACTGCATTACATTTGAACATCTTGGCATGTGGGTAAACGTTTCTAGCAGTGTAGATATGTAACTCTAATCGAGAAGTGTGCTGATACATCAGTCTACATCTACATCTATTTTGAGCAGAGCAGATGCATGTATGGGTGCCTGCATTTTCTTAGCCATGAATCTCTGAGTCTGAATTTTATTTTGAGCAGTTTAAATATGTGTTGTTGATTTTCTCCGACCACACTTTTTGAGCAGTGTCTGATCATATGTGTCTCTAATAATTGAGCCGCGACACGAGAAAACCAACAATGTGGCATGTGCGCCCAGGGAAGACTCAGATCGGCCTTGGCATCCATTCAGTCTGAGCAGAATCTCCGCTATGCGCTTAAGGTGTAGCTAAGGGTCTAAGCTAGCTCCGTGCGCACAGCAACGACTCTGATGAGACTGGGCGGATGCCCAGGCTGAGTCTTGGCTGGGCGCACATACCACTTTGTTGGATTTCTCGCGTCGCGGCTCAATTATTTCTTTTGAGCGTTGGCTTTGTCTAGTGTATAGTTTAAGCATATTTTATTGCTATAAGTGACAAGCAATGGGGTTGGGCCACAAGTTCTCACAACATTAGTTACGGCCCGCCCCCTACATCATACATTAACAGATATAAATAAGCATAATGACAGCAAGCGAATATATTCGTAACATAACTATAAACAGTACCAAATAAGAAAAAAAAACTAGATACACAAAGGAGTCTTGTTAGGTGATCCGGGCCAAATCTTGGTGGAAATTGAAAACGATGGTGGCAAAGTGAATACATAATGTATGTATATACCAGCCGACTATAGCTGTAACTAGTCTTAAAACCGCTTTGGTTGGTTGATTTGATTTGATGCTTAACGTCCACGGTAAACAACTAAGGTCATGTCGGGACGGTCAGTTAACCTAACCACACTATTCCTGAGCAGGCTTAGACCTCCTAAGCGGTTAACCAGTACTAAGTGTACATACTTTCGCCAGTAACTGACAACTGCCCTTCTTGACTCAGCGGAAGGAGAAACGAAAGTATTTGGCCAGACCGGGATTCGAACCCAAGACCTCTGACTTACGAGTCAGGTGCCCTACCGATTGCGCTACCCGGCCCGGCAAAACCGCTTTGAAGATTTAATAAAATTATGGATAGCCTTAAAAAGAATTATGTTGTTTTCAGTACCCAGTTCTTTTTTACCAAATAATACCGTGTCAGTACTGAGAGGGTGAAAATTTCTTGGAAGAAGTAATGTTCAGTATCTTCTATTTCATTTGAACAGGAACAGGTAGGGTCAAGTGTTAGGTAGTTTGTAAAGAGATCGAAATTTAGATTGCTACATTTGTTACTAGTCTAGCATGCAATACAGGTATGTATCTACAGCCATACGAATAATAACTTGGAGTCGCAGACACATTCGTATATATTTTCTTAGTATTCAATTTAAAACGTTTGTGTTTATTCCTCTCAGATTGTTGTCGATCGAGTTCCATTATGAAATTGACGAGGGAATACATGATTTTTGTGAGGTTGTCTATATTGCTTCTGAGTCTGCATTTTTTTGGAGGTGCAGATTTTGAGAGGTGCAGATATGTGTCTGTATTCTGATTTGAGCAGTGTCGATATTAATCTACATTTCTTTTGAGCAGTGTAGATATGTCTGCCTGCATTTCTGTCAGTCGTGTATATATGTCTACATTTCTTTTGAGAAGATACGGGAGTCTGCATTTATTTAGGGCAGTGTAGATAAGTGTATAAGGAGTTGCTCTAATTATTGTAAACACCCCTGGTTAACTATGTACATACAAGGGCTGTTACAAAACGCAAAAGAGCTGTTATGAAAGCAAAAAGAGTCATAGTTCCCAAACATCTTGGTCATCGTGGCTAAACAATTTTGTTTAGCAACGACGACCAAGTAGTTTTGAAACTTAGACTCTTCTTCGTTTCGTAACAGCCTAGAAAACAGAGTTAACCAGGTGTGTGTAAAAGAGCAGTCTGATCAGAGCCTGCTCTTTATGTCTTTCACAGAGTACTTACCTGACATATATCACCCAATGGAAAAGTCAATTGCTTCTAATTTTAGGGCAATAAACGATTATGGTTCCCGACTATTTATGGTGTGATCTGAGTTTGTTTTATGAAATCTACAAAACCAGGCTGATCTGAGTCTTCGCTGGGCGCACATGCCACTTTGTAGGTTATCTCGTGAGGCGGCTCATGATTTCATGTAGTTATCCTTCAGTCTTTCTCACAGGTAAAATGACTGAACAAAAACAACCACTATGGTCAAAACAGCTGTTTATTCAAATAACATATATTGAGACCCAACTAATTAGACAAATAAAATGTATTCAAATGAATTATACAGAAGTGGATACATTAACAACTCAACAGATATAGTGCTACCTCAGGCAGGCAGGCAGTTCTAGGTCTGTCTTAATAAGGTAGAACTGCCTAACTGACGTAGAACTGCCTCACTGAGGTAAAACAGTCTCAAACAGAAGAACTGCTCACAAAAGTAGAACTGCCTTCTTGAGGTAGGACTCTTTCTGAGATACAAGTGCAGAACAGTTTCAATGAGTACGAATGAAGGCAGTTCTATCTCAACAAGGTAGTTCTACCTTAGTAAGTCCTACCTCAGTATGGCAGTTCTACCTCAGTGAGGCAGCTCTAACTCTGTAAGACAGTTCTACCTCAGTATGACAGTTCTACCTCAATAAGAAAATTCTACCTCAGTAAGGCAGTCCTACATCATAGGGAAGTTCTACCACAGTACTGAAGTTCTACCTCAATAATAATACAGTTATACATTTTTGAGGGCCTTATGGAAGATTAGCTTTATTTTCATGCTAAATGTTGAAACCCTCCTTAAATAAAGTCTTTACTTACTTACCTCAGTAAGACAGTTCTACATCAGTGAGGCAATTCTACCAGAGTGAGACAGTTCTACCTCAAAAAGACAGATTTGCCTCAGTGAGGCACTTCTACCTCAGCAAGACAGTCCTACCTCAGTGAGCAGTTCTACCTTTGTAAGACAATTCTACCTCAGTATGGAAGTTCTACCTCAAAAATACAGTTGCCTCAGTAAGGCACTTCTACCTCAGCAAGGCAGTCCTACCTCAGTGAAGCAGTTCTATCTCAGTATGGAAGTTCTACCTCAAAAATACAGTTCTGTCTCAGTAAGGCAGTTCTACATGAGCGAGACAGTTCCATCTTAGTGAGCAGCTTTACCTTTGTAAGACAATCCTACTCAGTGAGGCAGTTTTACAATAGTGTTGCAGCTCTTCCTCAGAACTTTAGCAAGACAAGAATAATTTTTCTTTCTGCTTAAACCACCATTTACTTCATTAGAACTGCTCTGATTAGACAGCATGGATGCAACACTTAGTTTCATATGCATGAAGCCTCAATATTTTGTGTCGCTGCCCATTTGGTTAGCCGAAAAACGAGTATCAGATTCATAGTTACATGCTTGCATAATTCTTTAAAATACCTGATTACGATATATTATTTCAGTTCCTGATTACAAGTATAAATAGTTAAATAGTCTTCAAAGAAAAACAGATGTCCCCCACCAGCCCATTCCCACCCCCTCGAACTCCCAGCAGTGCATTTGCACCTGCTTGTATCATTATTTTAAAACTTTGACATGTTGATATAATCTGTTAAGTTTGGTCTAATGATGTAAATATGTTAAAGAGCATTTAAAGTCCTTCTAACCAAAACCTAATCATCTCTTTGGCTTGCCATAATCACAGTATCCGAACGCACTCCCAATGTCTCCCAATTTTCATAGCATCTAATCGAGGGTACAAACATTCGCTTATAACCAGTAGTCGGAATCATTATGTTTTGAGATTTTATCCGGAATCTGCTGTGTCATTTGTAGTCATTCAGCTTTGAAAATGTAAAGAGGTAAGTTTAATATAATTTGCTCTTCGGTCTTTTACTTTATTGCCCTGTACAATGTCGTGTAATAGGTGGATAGTAATGAGTACAGTATTCAAATCGCTCTGGGCATGATTCTAAAACCATTTTGAGTCATTTCTTACAGTTTTTTTTTTAAATCTTTAAAATAAACGGAAGGCGTTATCAATCTACAGTTTTGATAGTATGACGATAGCTAGGTTTTGAACGACACAAACTCGTGTTAAATTAGCTGTTCGGAATAAAATTTCTGTGACGGCCATGATGTTCTCATTGTACAGGGCAATAAAGTAAAAGACCGAAGAGCAAACTATATTAAACTTACTTCTTTACATTTTCAAAGCTGAATAACAATAAATGACGCAGCAGATTCCGGATGAAATCTCAAAACATAATGATTTCCGACTACTGGTTATAAGCAAATTTTGTACTCTCGATTCAACGCTATGAAAACCGGAAGAGATGGTACAGTGCGTTCGGATGCAGTGATAATTATATATCCATACAAGTCTGATTAATTTCTCCCACTGGTCCAAGAAATATATGAGGCTCTAGATAAGAAGGGATAATTTAAGGATACTTTTTCAAGTTTCTCCATAAAAATATATGTTGTCACCCCTCATTGGAACTGTCTCACTGAAACAGTTCTAACGAGGGTCACAACATACATGTGTGTGTTGCTGAGACATATTAGAAAAGGTATCTTTAAATTATCCCTATTACCCCTACTTATCTATAGCACTGATATACTCTAGGCGAAAATTGCAAAGAGCTCAAATAACCTTGAAAATGGGGACAAGGTCAACAAGCTTTATAGTGATATCACCTCTTAACATTGTTTCTTTAATATATCTATGCAACTTTGAGAAAAATCCATAGTCTTGTTCAAAAGATATCCTGCATACAAGACTATGGCCTCTTGAATATAGGATTCCATGTAACAAGATTATGAAAGTAACTGATAACAGAGTCAACTCTCGATATCTCAAGAGACGAAGTTCATCTCAAGCTAGTGATATCTTAAAGTAAATTTTCTGGAACCAGAAAATTTACTTTGAGATATCAGTAGTTTGAGATAACAGGGGACAAATGTAAAGAAAAATAAGAAATGTGTCCGAACTATATACTTTGATATAAGAGGGTTCTTTGAGATATCAATGTTTGAGATAAAGAGAGTCAACTGGAGTTCTTATATCTGTACTGATTTACTATTTCAGGTGAACAACTACACTATCAGGGGAAGCGACTCAACAAGTTCTCTTTCTGTCCTGCCTGTCTCTGGGCTTCAGCTCTTAAAGGAAAGAATTTGCTCCCTTGGAGTGGGGTCTACTCTTAAAAGAAATAATTTGCTCCAAAATTCTTTTCTTTTGCTCCTTTGGAGTGGGGTCTACTCTTAAAAGAAAGAGGGAGCAAATTCTTTCCTTTTGCTCCTTTGGAATGGGGTCAACTCTTAAAAGAAAGAGGGAGCAAATTCTTTCCTTTTGCTCCTTTGGAGTGGTCAACTCTTAAAAGAAAGAGGGAGCAAATTCTTTCCTTTTGCTCCTTTGGAATGGGGTCAACTCTTAAAAGAAAGAGGGAGCAAGTTCTTTCCTTTTGATCCTTTGGAATGGGGTCTACTCTTAAAAGAAAGAGGGAGCAAGTTCTTTCCTTTTGCTCCTTTGGAGTGGGGTCAACTCTTAAAAGAAAGAGGGAGCAAATTCTTTCCTTTTGCTCCTTTGGAATGGGGTCAACTCTTAAAAGAAAGAGGGAGCAAGTTCTTTCCTTTTGCTCCTTTGGAATGGGGTCAACTCTTAAAAGAAAGAGGGAGCAAGTTCTTTCCTTTTGCTCCTTTGGAATGGGGTCAACTCTTAAAAGAAAGAGGGAGCAAATTCTTTCCTTTTGCTCCCTTGGAGTGGGGTCTACTCTTTAAAGAAAGAATTTGATCCAAGGGAGCAAATTCTGTCCTTTAAGAGTAGACACCACATTTGGAAGGGCTTTGAAGTGATGCAAACAGATTCATTGTTGCCACTTATCCTCCAATCATGTGGAGCCCAAATAGCTCAAACCCTGGCCTGCTGATATAGCGGTCTCAGGTGGTTCGAGCCCTGCTGTAGGCGGGAATCTTTTCAATCGCAAACAGGGTCCCATTGCACACCTTTCATTATCACCCATTCATTGTCCTGATATGACTGTAATATTCAATGCCAAAACCAACAAAGTGGCATGTGCGCACAGCTAACACTCAGATTAGCCTGGGTAGCCGCCTAGTCTGATCAGAGGCTCTGCCTGCTTCTTTAAGGGTAGCTAAGGATCAAAATATCTCCATGTGGACAGCAAAGACAGATCAGACTGGGTGGATGCCCAGGCTGATCTGAGTCTTCCCTGGGCCCACATGCCACATTGTTGGTTTGTCATGTCGTGGCTCATATATCATTTCATAAAATCCTCAATAAAATGAAGCACTTTGATGCTTTACACATAAAACTATATTATATACATTCCATACAATCAACAATTGAACTGCGACACTACAAAACCAACAAGGAGACATGTGCACCCAGCAAAGACTCAGATCAGCCTAGGCATCTGCCCAGTCCGATCAGAGTCTTTGCTGTCTGCATAGTTGTAGCTTAGACCCTTCCCTCAGATCAGCCTGGGTACCAACAGTTTTAAGCACACAGTAAAAACTCTGATCAGACTGGGTGGATACCCAGGCTGATCTGAGTCTTCCCTGGCCACTTTGTTGGTTCTGTCGTGTCACAGCTCTTATTATATACATGTACATTCCAAACAACCACCAATAAACTATAAAACATTCAATGTCAGAGGAGTTCTTCCCATTTACTGCTTAACACTCAGTCAGTTAAAAAACAGTGAAACATTTTAAGTGACATATTCTACTGTTTGATTGACGTTCCAATATAAAATACATGACTGTGTACATGTATTCTGCATTTTGATTGACACTCCTTAGATTAAGAAGGCACCATGGGTGAGTGTTCAGATATGTTTGGTTATTATAGTGCAGAGGGTCATGACTTCGAATCCAGGATCTGCCAGCTGTACATAACTTACTCTGCATTATACATGTATTATGAACTGTGCCAGTTAAAAACATGTTTTATACATGAAAAAATTGTTCCTGCCACGACCAACTTGTGCACATGCACGTCTTGACATTCCCTGTGCAGTTTTGGTTTTATAATTTATGTAGATCAAATATTGCACTGATGAATTTCTGATGCTCTGAATAGATGTTGCAAGTAGGCAGACTTCTCTAGCTATGCTACAGCTTTCATATTATCTTTATTTAGCTACAATATTCCTCCCTCTAGAATAATCCAAAATATCTAAATCAATCTTATATAATTCTGCTGGGGTTGATTTGGAGAGTAGTACCTCCATCTTACAGCTGAAAAAATACAGTAAGTTTTGTGCAAAGTTGATCCCAGTGTAAATGTCATAAAAATAGAAATGATTTTTCATAAGCCGTAATGCTGCCCTCACACCTAGCCGAATATCCTTGCGAATGGGCTTACGAATGTTATTCGCCACCAATTCCCAATAATTGCAAGACATTTATTGGCATTCGTAAGCATTCCCGGGTGTTCTCAGAAACATGCTCCTAAAATTCGCAAGGAAAGCTCGCTCGCATTCACAAGAAACTGTAAAAGAAATCGTAACCCATTCCCTTTATTCATAATGGATTCGCAACTGTTTGTTCACATTCGTAAGGCCCTACTTTTTTTCAGTATTTCTCTCGGCAAATTGTATCATTTTCGGTGAATTGGCCACAAATTTCAAAATTTCATATTCGCAAGGATATTCGGCTAGGTGTGATAGCAGCATAATAAAATGAAGCACATTACTGCTATTATAAATAAAACATAATTATGAGCCAGGACATGACAAAACCAACAAAGTGGCATGTGCACTCAGCAAAGACTCAGATCAGCCTGGGCATTGCTTAGTCTGAGCAGAGTCGTCCCTGTCTGCATGGCAAAGTTTATACCCTTTGCTACCCTTTAAGTGCACAACGAGCGGGCGGACGCCCAGGCTGATCTGAGTCTTTGCTGGGTGCACATTCCACTTTGTTGGTTTTGTCTTGTTGAGGCTATATAATATTCAGATTACATTCTGACAATTAGTTCCATCACTTATTATAAAACACAAATGTACAAATTATAATAAGAATTCTATGGAAGTTGGTGTCTGGCCTCCATGTGCTAAATATCACAAAACAGAGACAAACCACATAACTCAAAGTTTATACCAACACCAGAAACTGGTGAAAAAAACAATACCTATATCTCACTATCTGCAAAATGCAGGCGAGACAAAAACATCAGTGCTTCACATATACAGAGAGTTTGTATGTTGACCAGGCTGTTTGAAAAAAACACACACACAAAACCTGAGATTTTTTCAGGCACTTGCAACAGAGGGTAATAGATCACAGGGTATAATCGATTCCGCCAATTTTCGCTTCCTGCAGAGACTGTACATCATATTTGGCTTCCGCCGAGACTGTCCGCGAGTGCTTGCTTCCTGCCGAGACTTCTGTACATGATAAATTGCTTCCTGCCGAGACTGTCCGCGTGATTCTGCTTCCTGCCGAGGCTCTCGGCCGGAAGCAGAGTCGCGCGGACAGTCTCGGCAGGAAGCAATTTGTCGAGGACAGTAGTCTCTGCAGGAAGCAAGAGTTCGCGGACAGTCTCGGCGGAAGCCAAATATGACGGACAGTCTCTGCAGGAAGCGAAAATTGGTGGAATCGATTATACCCTGTGTAGATTATAAGAATCATTTCATTGGTGTGAGGCACAGATAGCAAAACCTGTCTAGAGGGTAACTGTTTGAAACCAGGACCTAATGATGATGAATGCATTCAGCTTCCATCTTTTAGATGTAAATCCGAATCAAGTTTTAAGACTTTAGCCATTATAATTCCAGTGGTACAGAGAGTAAACAGAAAACTCAATATGGAGTTGCAGAGTCAGTGAGGCACAGAATATAAGTCATGATCTAAAAGAGATGTTTGCTTTGCCTCCCTCTACTAGGTGTTAACATGTACAGTGTACCAAGTACCATGACTATAGCCTTAAAAAATTTATAGTTTCTGAGAAATAGTGCTTTTAAAACTATAAAACTTTTCAAAAGTTTACGATGCCACTGCTCTTGCCACAAAAGCAATTCTGCTATCACAGGCCTGGCAATAAGATTTTCCAGTACTGGTTAATATCAAGGAAAACTTTGTTAAGTATGCAAGAAATGCTACATCAAAACATTTATAGTTCAGGATGAGAATTGATACTGATGAAGTGTATCTATGTACCTACATGTTTTTTTCTGCTATTTCTGTGAAGGGAAACAACTTTTTGTGACTTCCCATTTGGCTCCCCAGGATGATGTAGCTCATCAAAAATGGGGTCTACTCTTAAAGGTAAGAATTTACTCCTTTTTTCAGAGTTGACCCCCATTAAGAAGGTAGGCAAAACTGAAATGGAAGATTTGCTTCCCCCTGAAAGTGTAACCATTCAAGTAATGCAACAGTCATTGGCAACCACGGCCCCTATGGGGCCGGGGATGGCTGGGGCATAACAGGGCTTAAGTACAGTGTTTTTACCTAAGAGGTATCCTGGCAGTGCCATGGATACGCCAGGCTTTTGATTCCTGCCAAAACAGTGGAGTGTTTTAAATAAATTAACTGCGACACATCATTGTCAGAATATCAGAATATTGATTTTTATACTTGGGAGGGGGGGGGGGGGGGGGGGGGGGGAGGAGGAGGAGGGTGGAGACCTTTACCAGGGATTTGACATAAAAAAAAATGTCCCTACAGTGCAGGGCATATACCAGGGCTTTGCAGAGTGAAAAGTCAATATCCCTGCTATTCCCCGGCCCCAAGGGGTCCATGGTTGCAAATGACTGGTGCATAAACTTCTGATAATTCTAAGTAAAATGTATAATCTGCCCCCTTTTTCCAACTGCTTTGACAAGGTGGTTCGAATTAGGGGCATAAAAATAAAGTGTTATAAAAATTATCACCTTATCATATAATTATCGCAAAATTCTTACCAGAAAAGTTCTGAAAAATTTGGGACACCTAAAATGATAATTGAAATCATCCTAATAATGGAAAGTTTGGTTTAACAATGCAGTAATGTGACAAGGACACGAAGATGGAATGACAAACAGTGTAGACCATGATCAGACTCTCCTACAGGAGCAGTCTGATCTGGGTCTGCACTTTTTGCACAGACCTATCTTTCTCATTATTTCGAATTTTTGCAGTGGCTATTCAGTTGTCACAGAGTTACCATATTAATCCTTTTTATCCCCCGACCGAAAGGTTCGGGGGATATAGCGATGAGCCTGGCGTCCGTCCGTCCGTCCGTCTGTCCGTCCGTCCGTCCGTAAACATTTTCTTGTCCGCTCCATATCTTGACTACCGTTTGGAATATTTTCATAATACTTCACAGTTATGTAGAACAGGTCATGACGACGTGTCGCGTGCAAGAATGGTAACTCTTGCTTTTGTAATTTTTGAGTTATCTCCCCTTTGGTGAATTTTTGGCAGATTCGTGTCCGCTCTGTAACTTGAATACCCTTTGGAATATTTTCATGATACTTCACAGATATGTAGAACAGGTCATGACGATGTGTCGCGAACAAGAAAGACAACTCTTGCTTTCTTACTTTTTGAGTTATTTCCCCTTCATGGTTTTAGGTGTAAATTCGTGTCCGCTCTATAACTTGAATACCTTTTGAAATATTTTCATGATACTTCACAGGTATGTAGAACAGGTCATGACGTTGTGTCGCGAACAAGAAAGACAACTCTTGCTTTCTTACTTTTTGAGTTATTTCCCCTTGATGGTTTAAGGTGTAATTTCGTGCCCGCTCAATAACTTGAATACCCTTTGGAATATTTTCATGATACTTCATAGTTACGTAGAACAGGTCATGCTGATGTGTCGCGAACAAGAATGACAACTCTTGCTTTCTAAGTTTTTGAGTTATTTCCCCTTGATAGTTTTAGGTGTGATTTCGTGTCCGCTCCATAACATGAATACCCTTTGAAATATTTTTATGATACTTCACAGATATGGAGATTAGATCATGACAGTTTGTCTTATACAAGAATGACAACTCTTGCTTTCATACTTTTCCGAGTCCCCCCCCCCCCCCCCCCCCAAAAAAAAAAAATTTTTTTTTTTTTTTCAGATTTGGATTCTTTGTCCAAATTCACTTACTAGAGAGATCAAAATTAGATTTGTAGGGCTTGTACTTTAGAAGTTATTCACACATTTTGAAATGTTGAATGTATCATATGCAATACATTGTCTACATGGTTGCTATTTGAGATTTTACCTCTTTTTAGCAATCTGGCATACTGTTTTGGTCTGAGTTTTAGATAATCATGCTTCTGTTAAACAGATATTGTCAATAAGGAGCATAAAAGAATGACAGTATACTATTTATATGTGTTTTGAAGGGCACTCTGTTTACCAAAGCGCAAGGGGCCTTCGGTCGGGGGATTTGCCATCTCCTCTGATGGCTATTTTTAACACCCTGAGGGCATTTGCGAGAGGGGACATTATTTAGAGCTTTTAAAAGTGTACTAGTAATCCAGCCACTGCTAATATACCCCTAATAAGCTAATAAGCAACATAAAGGTGATGGGTATATTTTCAGGGGAAGTAACTGCTATTTTTGCCTTCCTTCTCAGTAGCCTGAGTAGGGTCAACCCTTAAAGGAAAGAATTTGCTCCTCTAGGAGCAAATTCTTTCCTTTAAGAGTATACCCCATTTCAAAAGCTACCTCATCCAAAGAAGCATACAGGACTTTGTGCGAGTTAATACAACATTATTTTCGGAAAAAAGGCAGGAGGCGTTTATTAGAGCAGGGGCATTTATTTGTTTTAATAGGGTATGCCATATATTTCAGTCGAAATCTTGTGTCCCCTGAGTACTCATTGTTTCCTGTGTGCTCTGTGTCTCCTGGCTGTATTCTGTGTCCTGGCTACTCTCGATACTCTGCTGACTGTCTGGTGTGTCCGCAGCAGCAAACTGCAAATTCTGTTTTTCACGGGTAATATTATTTCTGTCGGCGTGCGTCTTATGCCTAAGATAAACAGGTGTCTTTGGCTCAAACCTGAGTAACATTGGAAGCTGTATTCTGTAGCCAAATGCCATGATGAGTGTCAACATTAACATAATAACCATGATCACTAACATTACTGGTTGCCATGGAGCTGGTATCTCGCTAAAGAATAATCTGAATGCTCGACCAAGTCCACCAAACAGAACTTCTACTGGGTATACGATACAGTGGGAAAAGGCAGATGATAGGACCTGCAAAAGAGAAATTACCTGTTAAAGCACTAAAAGCTGTATTTATAAAACAATTCAAGTTGTTACTATGCTGTTGCTAGGGCTAAATATGTATCATCCAGACTATATCATAAATATTGAGAATTCAAAAACTTGATGACAAACAGTGTAGATCCAAATAAGGTGGCTCATCATGAGCCACCTCATCTGGATCTATGCTGTTTGCAAATCCAGCTATTTCAGGTGCTTTAAATGTTAAATTATGTCAGCACACTCAGTTTTGTTTCATTTTTGATAACATGTAGTTCTGTGAAAACATAAAGAACTTTATTACGAGTCCCTCCAAAAAGACAGTTCATGAAATTTGACCGCAGTTTTGTTATAATTTTTTTTATAAATATTCCATCAGGGGTTTCATAAAGAGCCTCATCGGCTGATAGCAGACTTTTTATGGGCCTTGGATTGTCGGGATCAGTCATATGCCACGTTATCTTAGTTACACAAAAGATTTGGTGCAAATGGGTGGCCGGTAGGATGTTTAAAAGAATCCCGCTTTTTTCATGATTGCAACTATAATTACCGACTCGGTAAATCACCGAGAAAACGCTCATGTGATTTACCGATACGGAGGATGCACTTGCTTACTTCCCCTTAATGCGGTTACTTCCCTTTGCAGTTAATGATATGCATGACGTCACAGTTGCACGCGCGGGAGTTTCTGTCAGCATCAATGGCGGTATAGAAACGAGTTTTCCGTGTTATTTTAAATAAATCTGGAATAATCTGTGCCTTTTTTTGGTGAAAATGGTGCTGTGTGCTGCTTTTGGTTGCAATTCGCGGTCAGACACAGACAAAATAAGTTTCTTTCAGTTTCCAAAAGACGAAAAACTTCGCAAAAGATGGATAGACAAATTGAACAGGGGCACAACTTCAACAAAAAAATTCGTACCAACGCATCATAAACTCTGTGCGAAACATTTCGAAGACAGTGATTTTCTTATAAGTCAATCCTTCGCAGAAAGTATTGGATTTAGTGAAAAAGTTAGACCCCGCCTGAAAGACGACGCAGTGCCGACCATATTTCAGTACCCACAGCCGAGAAAGCGCACGTGTGAGCGACAGTCGGCGTCAAGGATCAAAGAAAAAAAGGTTAAACATGAGGTAAGTGCACCGGGTGTATTTTATAAGGAAGGACCTACTACGGGACGAGTTATTTATTATCAGGGGGGGGGGGGGGGGGGGGGTGCGGGGATGATAAACTTTTTTGTCACCAATCTGGTGGGACTGGGGGGTCGGAAAATGTTTTTTTTTGGGGTGGGGGGGACTACATTTTCATATGATTCCCAAAACATTTTCCGACCCCCCAGTCCCACCAGAATTTTTTTCTGACCCCCCAGATTGGTGACAAAAAAGTTTATCATCCCCCCCCCCCCCCACACACACACATCCCAGCTACACTTCACACACACCATATTACCTATTTTATGTCAGACTGATCTCAATCAAAATCTGTATAGAAGATGCGATTTCTGGCCATATTCGAGGTTTCTGTGTATTCCTGAGACCCCAAAAACGTCAAATGCCTGTGATTCAAGACAAAGAACATCTTATTCTGATGTGTTAATTAATTATGCAGATTCATGGCCTGTTTAAATTTTGTCTGCAATTTTTGCACTTGCTGTTTGCTTAGTTGTTCTAGGACTAGAACTGATATTTGACTGCATATCAGTTCTAGGTCATTTGGGCTGAAAAATGAACAAAATGCCAGAGTGGCATTTTTGCAAAATTGCCACTAAACTACAAACCTGACTTCATTTAGACATTTTTCTTGTGGTTCAAGAATAATTTTTCTTTCGGAGCATAAATATTAGACCACCTCCTCTCATTTCAGATGTGTTTTATAAAGTTTTTTTTCTTCATTTCCTGATTTCAAAACAGATTTGACAAACTCGGGCTTTCCATGGGGGAATTAGTTGGGTAAAATCCCATACCAGAGCAGAACTGGTCATACTAAATACCACAAGGCGGGGTACAGGTCTACCTTGTGCTATCATAGCACAAGGTGGCAGTTACATATGATGACCACAATGTATAATAAAATAATTAAGCGCTAAATTAAATATATATGTGCAAACAGCTGAAAACAGACAGAGGTTTATCTATCTATCTATCTATCTATCTATCTATCTATCTATCTATCTATCTATCTATCTATCATGTTGTTGTGTGCAGGTGTTAAATTTATAATCTAGCATAGAAAAAGATATGACAAGAAGCAAATCCCAGATATGCTCAAACACATACCTCTGGTATGGCCGGGTAGTATGGAGCCCTGCAGTACATTCCACTGTACTGTAGTACAGAGGTCTGCCTGCACTTCTTCTTCTCCTCTGGCATTTGACTTTGGAACCAGCTTTCAGAGTTCCCTGCCATGTCAGAGACCCATGAGGGCTTCAGGAGAGATGTATCACAATACTTCACTGAGGAGCTGTCTATAGAGCTTTTCACTTGGGGTAGGGGGAGGGCATGCAGAGAGGAGGGGGTAAATACTTGGACGTCAGCATATGAACCAAATAAAGCTCTAATTCCAACCGATACCTACTGATGCTAATCTGACTTGGTGGGAGAATCCAAAAGCAGGAATGCCCGCCAGACTGTTAGTGATGCGGTATACCATCACTATGGATTCTTCTCAGTTGTTAGAGTGTTTGCCAGCTGATGACCTCTATAATTTGGGAGGTTCTATTTGCTATGTGATAGTTGAGATCGATGAGATGCAGTGTGGCTTCATGCCTGGCCGTGGCACTACTGATGCAATTTTTATTGTACGTCAGCTACAGGAGAAGCTCTTGGCTACTAACAAGCTGCTCTACATGGCCTTTGTGGACCTGTAGAAAGCATTCGATCGTGTGCCACGGGATGTCATCTGGTGGGCAATGCGCAAACTAGGAATTGACGAGTGGCTCGTGCGCTTGGTCCAGTCCATGTACCAGGATGTGAGAAGCAGGGTAAGAGTTGGCGATGGGTACAGCGAGGAGTTTGGTGTTGGAGTGGGTGTTCATCAGGGCTCTGTACTTAGCCCGCTACTCTTCATCATTGTGTTAGAGGCTCTATCCAGGGAGTTTCGCACAGGCTGTCCATGGGAGCTGTTGTATGCAGACGACCTGATGATCAGTGCTGAGTCTATGGAGGAACTGCTAGTAAAGGTGCAGACATGGAAGTCAGAGATGGAGAAAAAGAGCCTACGTGTTAACATGGGGAAGACAAAGATTCTGGTGTCTGGCATTAATCTGGACGTGCTGAAGAAATCTGGAAAGGACCCTTGTGGTGTCTGTCAGACAGGAGTAGGTAGCAATGCAATCTTCTGTGGTGGCTGCAAGCGCTGGGTGCATAAGAAATGCAGTGGCATTCAGGGACCCTTGCGCCCTGACCCTGAGTTCAGGTGCGCCCGATGCCTTGGGACTGCTCGGGCCATTGATGAAAGAGAAAATACAGAGGTTGAGGTTGGAAACGAAAAGCTTGAAGTTGTCCCAGAGTTCTGCTACCTTGGAGACATGCTGTCTGCAGGAGGTGGTGGCGAGCTAGCTGTGATCACACGCTGCAAATGTGCATGGGGCAAGTTCCGGCAATTGCTTCCCCTTCTCACAATCTGCCACTTCTGACCATGGTCAGGTGTACGCAACATGCGTGAGGAGTGTGATGCTGCATGCAGCAGAGACTTGGGCCATGAAGATGGATACACTGAACCGTCTCCGGCGTAATGACCGTGCCATGATCCGTTGGATCTGCAATGTCAAGGCAAAGGACGAAGTTAGCTCAGACTCCCTTCTCACAAAGCTTGGCATCCAGGACTTAGATGTGGTGCTCCGAACCAGTGGGATGAGATGGTTTGGACATGTAGAGCGCAGCACAGGCTGGATTGCAGAAGTACGCAAGCTGAATGTGGTTGCACAGAAAAGACCGGGCAGGCCAAGAAAAACATGGGATGAAGTGCTTATGAACGACAGAAAGAAGCTATGTATGGATTCCGCTGACCCTCAGAATCGTTCTGAGTGGAGAGGACGCCTTCGAAGAAACTTGTCAAACAAGCCCAACCCTCGGTAGAGGAAAACAGGGCTTAAAAATGGATATGATGATGATGATGATGATAGTCACCTTAGACAAATCTGGCTGCTCTAGGTTGTACTACCTCAAACTGTTGGATACATGATGTGGTATAGGTATCGTGCTGAAGTGGCATACTCGATGATGGGTCTGTCTACAGCCTTGTGGCTCTTCCTCCTATACCTCAAGATCTCAAGTCTAGCTGACACATCAACGCTGCAGAGGGACTTGGAGTGGGAACAGGACTGACAGATGTCATTCAACCCCAGCAAATGCGAATTGGTCAGGGTGACCAAAAAGAGAAATCCAATTGAAGCCGCTTACAAGATCCATGGCCATGACCTAACAATCTCCGAGACTGGGAAGTATTTGGGCGTTGCCATTTCGGAGGATCTCTCATGGAAGGCTCATGTGGATTCTACCACTAAGAAAGTGAACAACAGCCTAGCCTTCCTGAGAAGAAACCTTTCCAGTTGTCCCCAGGATGTAAAAGCCCAGTGCTACAAGACATTGGTCCGGCCTGTCATTGACTACGCCACATCAGCATGGGATCCACACACCACATCATGCAGACAGCAGTTGGAGGCGGTACAACGACGAGCTGCCCGGTTTGTAAATGGAGACTACCCTACCACAAGTAGCACCTCCCAGATGATACAGAACCTTGGCTGGCAACCGCTCCAACAGAGGCGCCAAGATGCCAAGCTCATCATGATGTACCGCATCACCTATGGACTAGTGGACATCCCTGCCTCCAGATTCTTACATCCAACTGGGACATGTACAAGAGGGTAGGCCCTTCGATATCTGGTACCGTGCTGCATGACAGACGTCTTCCTGCACTCCTTCTTTCCCGCGGGCATTAAACTTTTGAACAGCCTACCAGAGTATATCCCCATGTCAGAGACCCTTGAGGGCTTCAAGAGGGGTCTGGCAAGTCTCCATTAGCCCGTACAGAACTGTTTTTACAGATTTTAATCAGCAACAGTTGTTTTATCGTCACTTGTTCGTGCCTCACCTCAGCCTTGTACATAGTTCAAGTAGACAATGCTCCAGAGTGGGCCCTGTACGGGTCCGTGGAAACACCCCAAACCACCCCAAACCTGTACCAAACCACCCCAAACCAGCCTCCCCAGATTCACATCTGCCCCTGTCCCCTCCACACACACACCAACACTGCTCCCACCCATCCCAAACAGTATCTATATAGATTCAAAATGAAAAGAACACTTCAATAAGTGATTGCCCATGTACGTATGTATCTCTTTTAATAACTTCTTAAATATTAACAAAAAAATTATAATCTCAGTATAATAAAGCAAATTGTGCGGGGGGGGGGGGGGGGGGGGGGGGGGGGGGGAGGTGGCGACCATTTATACCACCCTCAACCAGCCACCCTGGGTACAAACTAGAACCCCAGCCCTCGCGCAGTGACATGCTTATTTAAAGTAAGAAGGGTGCGGATGGAAGGAAAAAACTAATTGACCTCAAATGTTGGTGTCTTGGTGGGGGGAGGGGGGTGGGGTTCTAGTTTGTATCCAGGGAGGCTGGTTTGGGGTAGTATGAAAGTGGTTTGGGGTATTTTGGGGTGGTTTGGGGTGTTTCCACGGACCGGCCCTGTACTGTACAGCTGTACGGGAAGAAGGAGAAGATTGTTGAGACTCCACATTCTAAGTAAATAAGTTAAATTTATTATCAATTTTACGATCAAAAGACTCATTAAAATACTCTTAGTCATCTAAAAATATGAAATAGTATGCTACAAATGATTCCCCCTCCCTCCTCCTCGACTCCCCCGGTAACACCACCAACCCTCCCACATCCACTGTCTGTTTATGTAATTCCAGGTGCCCTTGCATTTAGTAATATTTCTTAGTACTGGAAATGTAATACAGGTATTTCTTTAGATGTCTTTGTGGTGTTTCAGCAGTGTTTAGTAGGACCCAAGTTGGGTACTGGATTTTACCTAGCACGGATTTTTCGAGCGTATTTCCTACTCAACCAGGGCCCAATTTAATGGAGAATAAACAAACAGCTGTCAGAAGCATATATCTTTTTACTTTGACTGCATACTGCTTTGTGGTGTATTGATGCTTTGATATTTTATAATGAATGCAAAATATAGAGGAATAGCTTAATGGTGAACTAAAATTTGTATGGAAAAAAACTTCAGAAAAAGGTAAAATTTTGTCGCGACTTTTGTCTGCCCATATTGTTAAAAATCTGAACGGTTAAACTTACAGCTCTAAAGGGTCCATCAGAGTATAAAAATCCCTTTAGAGCTGTAATTTACATCTATTTGCTTAGGAGCCTCGGTAGCCCAGTAGGTTAAGCGCTGGCCTGCTGAACTAGCGGATGGGGTTTGAATCCCGCTTGAGGCGAGACTCTTTCCTACCATAAACGGGTTCCATTGCACACAACCTTTCATTATCATCCGCCCATCGTCCTGATATAACTGAAATACCGTTGAAAAGGACGTAAAATCACAAGCCATCCATCTTTTTGCTTATGACTATCTTGAAATCTGCTTGTCGAATGCCCAATGAAACTGTTAACAATATTAATGGGGAGGGCGGGGGTATGGGGGCAAAAATGAAGACTGATGGAAAATTCTGACCCCTCCAGTATGCCTAATAAAATATATGACCCCCTCTGCTCCAAGGCTGTTTTATTTCCGACAGACCCCCCACCACCACATCACTAAAAAGAATTCCGACCGACTCCCCCTAAATGTACCAGGCACCACCCCACACCTGATAAGAAATGACTCGTTCCTAATTAACCATAGATCTACTTTAAAAAAAGTAGATAAATAAAACAAGAATTTACAAACCTTTAATATCAGTACCAGTACCAAGCCAGAGCAATTGGATGGATGGATGACTTTCGATTTTACGTCCTTTTCAACAGTATTTCAGTCATATCTGGACGATGTGAGGATGATAATGAAAGGCTGTGTGCAATGGATCTCCGTTTACTGTAGGAAAGATTCTCGCCTCAAGTGGGACTCAAATGCGGTCCGCTAGATCAGATGCCAGCGCTTAACCCACTGAGCTACTGGGGCTCTTGTACCAAGCCAGAGTTGCCGGGCCGCGTTGCGCAATCGGTAGGGCACCTGACTCATAAGTCAGAGGTCCTGGGTTCGAAACCCGGTCTGGCCACATACTTTCGTTTCTCCTTCCGCTGATTCAAGAAGGGCAGTTGTCAGTTACTGGCTAAAGTATGTGCACTTAGTACTGGTTAACCGCTCAGGAGGTCTAAGCCTGCCCAGGAATAGTCATTAGTGTGGTTAGGTTAACTGACCGTCCGGACATGACCTTAGCTGTTTACCGTGGACGTTAAGCAAGAAAACAATCAATGTAGCAATCCTTTGAATACCATTCTGGTGATCTTGGATTTTGCACAAAATAATGGATGATAGATGACTTGCAATTAACATTGAATCCTTTAGTAAGACCTGCAATTTATGGGTTTTCCATAGCCTAGTGGCCATAGCAGTGGAGATTAGAGTCCCAAGGTATCTCGGGCACAGCATAGGCTGAGCCTGCCCATCCCCTTCTGTATGCTACATGTACCTTATCCTTCCCTGATTCAGATGGTAGGCGATGATGAAAGCATGCCTGTTGAAATAGAAAAATCTCTTATTTGTCAAGAGACAAAAGTCAAACTCCACTTGTCTGGCGAAAATTTACTTGTCCAACACCACAAATATGAGGCTTCCCTCATTTTAAGGATTATTCAGTGTATCTCATTATTTTCACAAATCTCAACTCTCATTTTAAATAGCCTCAAAGGATTAAAGGCATCTTTTCTATGATAAATGTCCGAAAACATTCAGACATCTTATTCCTTACATATAAAACTTTTTCCAGGTAACTAGACAAATTGAAATGGCAAACAGTGTGGACCCTGAGCAGGAGCAGTCTGATCTGGGTCCACACTGTTTGCCTAAGTATTTTTCTAAAACAAAAATCCAGTGTTGTAATTGAAAAGGCACCATACACATGTATACTGTCTTCAAAGTTGTCCCTGGGCAAGTACATTAAATTTTTTCACTTCTCCTGAGTGAAATGGCACAAGTAAGGACACAGTATTTCCGCTGCTCTGGATGAAAGGCTGTGTGCAATGGAAAGACGTGTTTATGGTTGGAAAGACTTCTTCCTCAAGCCGGACTGGAACCCAAGAATCCTAGATCAGCAGGCCAGCAATTAACCATGATTTTGCAATTTGGCACAGTCCGGTGTAACGGTCAGTTTTTTCCCCGGCCCAGTCTTTCCCCGGGGAAGAACTGGGCCGGCCCATTGCTTCCCCGGGGAAAAAACTGACTAGTCAGTTCTTTCCCCCGGGGAAGAAACTGACCAGTCAGTTTTTTCCCCACCCAGTCAGTTTTTTCCCCACCTTAAATTTTTCTGATAGTATATTGTTTTATCATTTTTGTGGGGAAATCAGCGAATTCATATCAGAGAGACAAGTTGGTGAGAAAATCTTGCTTCACTCTTTACCATAGGGGTTGGTTATTTTGCAGTGGGGAAAAACTGGGCCGGCCCAGTCTTTCCCCACCCTGAAAAAAGTGATAATATTGGAAAAATGTAGTTGGATTAAGAAATGGGGTTAATGCCTGTTCTTATGCATACTAATGAAATTTGATATGTTTCAGCATGTATGAACTCTGGTATGACTATGTTATACTATAAGTTCTATTTCATGGGGGTGGGGAAAAACTGGGCCGGCCCAGTCTTTCCCCACCCTGAAATCAATAGTCTCATTATTTTAGATAAAATGATTTGAGAATGACTGGTATGTGAAGAAATCAGCTAATTCATATCAGAGAGACAAGCTGGTGAGAAATTCTTGCTTCACTGTTTGCCATAGGGGTTGATTATTCTGCACTGGGGGTGGGGAAAAACTGGGCCGGCCCATTCTTTCCCCACCCTGAAAAAAGTGATAATATTGGAAAAACGTAGTTGGATTAAGAAATGGGGTTAATTCCTGTTTTTATGCAAACTAATGAAATTTGATATGTTCCAGCATGTATGAACATTGGTATGACTATATAAACTATAAGCTCTATTTTATGGGGGTGGGGAAAAACTGGGCCGGCCCAGTCTTTCCCCACCCTGAAATCAAAAGTCTCATTATTTCAAATAAAATGATTTGAGAATGACTGGTATGTGGAGAAATCAGCTAATTTATTATCAGAGAGACAAGCTGGTGAGAAAATCTTGCTTCACTTTTTACCAGAGGGGTTGGTTATTCTGAACTGGGGGTGGGGAAAAACTGGGCGGCCCAGTTTTTCCCCACCCTGAAATCAAAGAACTCATTATTTGAAATAAAATGATTTGAGAATGACTGGTGTGTAGAGAAATCAGCTAATTTATATCAGAGAGACAAGCTGGTGAGAAAATCTTGCTTCACTGTTTACCATAGGGGTTGGTTATTCTGCACTGGGGGTGGGGAAAAACTAGGCCAGCCCAGTCTTTCCCCACCCTGAGAACAAAGAACTCATTATTTGAAGTAATATGATTTGAGAACAACTGATATGTGGAGAAATTGGTTACTTAATATCACAGAAACAAGTAGCCCAAAGGGCAACAATTGCTCACCTGAGAGACATTGTAAACCTATAGGGATATTTAAGATGCTCAAGGGCAGCTAACTCCACAGTCAGTGGTCCAATCAGGCTGAAAATTAAACTCATCCAAAACATTATGTATGCCCTCATTTAATATATGCAAGTTTAAAAAGTATCCGATCAAGAGCACAATAGACAGAGCTGTCAAGGGCAGCTAACTTCGTAGTGGTTGGCCTGATCTGGCCAAAATTTGAACTTGTTTAAGATATTATGCATTTCTTCATTACCTGCAAGTTTGAAAAGGATCGGATCAGTAAAAACCAAGAAAAAGTGGCGACATTGATTTTTTGGATGCTCAGGGCAGGTACTCCATAGTCAGTGGTGGGATCTAGCCAAAATGCTAACTAATCCAAGCTTTTATGCATATCCTCATAACCTGCAAGTATGAAGAGGATCTGATGAAAAATGAAAATGTGATGACGTTGTTTTCTCCATTATAAGACTATGGGATTTTTTTCAAACGCTTAAGGGCTGCTAACTCCGTAGTCTGTGCTCGAATCCGGCCAAATTTCGAACTCATCCAAGCTCTTATGTATGTCATCATTACCTGCAAGTATGATAAGGATCTTATCAAAAACCTTGATTGCAGCACCCTGAAAGTCAAACTTGCTCGAGATATTGTCATGCCCTATATTTGTGTGAATTTATTTTAAAATCCGTTGAGAAATGTAGGTGCTAGAGCGATGACAAAGTTTTTCTAAAAATAGCCACAGTGACCTTGACCTTGGGCACAGCATCTTAAAAGTCGAACTTGCTTGAGATATTGTCATACCCTACATTTGTGTCACGTTATTTCAAAATCCATGGAGAAATGAAGGTGCTAGGGCAATGACAAAGTTTTTCTAAAAATAGCCACAGTGACCTTGACCTTGGGCACAGCACCTTGAAAGTCAAACTTGCTTGAGATATTGTCATGCCCTACATTTGTGTCAAGTTATTTCAAAATCCACGGAGAAATGAAGGTGCTAGGGCAATGACAAAGTTTTTCTAAAAATAGCCACAGTGACCTTGACCTTGGGCACAGCACCTTGAAAGTCAAACTTGCTTGAGATATTGTCATGCCCTACATTTGTGTGAATTTATTTTAAAATCTGTTGAGAAATGTAGGTGCTAGAACGCTGACAAAGTTTTTCTAAAAATAGCCAAAGTGACCTTGACCTTGGGCGCAGCACCCTGGAAGTCAAAATTGTTTGAGATATTGTCATGCCCTACATTTGTGTGAAATTGATTTAAAATCTGTTGAGAAATGTAGGCGCTAGAGCGATGACCAAGTTTTTCTAAAAATAGCCACAGTGACCTTGACCTTGCACGCAGCATCCTGAAAGTCAAACTTGCTCGAGATATTGTCATGCCCTACATTTGTGTGAAGTTATTTTAAAATCTGCTGAGAAATGTAGGTGCTAGAGCGCTGCCAATGTTTTTCTAAAAAGGCGATCGCTATTGACAACCGGTTGTCAATAGCGAACGTTCGCTATTGACAACCGGCTGGAATATTGCCTATCAAATTAAGATGGGCCAGTTAAGATCTACTGAAATTTGAAGAAATAATTAGTTAACATGAAATTTTATAATATAATTTCACAAGAAAATGTGAATATGGAGATGTCAAGATACGAAATTAACAAGTTTTTGTTTCATGCTTTTTGGAACTTTTATTTGAGCAGATATCAAGTTAGTATATGAACAGCAAAGGCATAAATGATGTTTTCTTCTATAGATAGTAAGGAGTACCAGCCTATTCCAATTTGGATTTTTACAGCCTTTTCAACAGGGTTTTACTTTTAGTCATAGCATACTCTTCACCCAACATGAATATTTGAAACTAGAAAATGTGTTGATGAAACACTATGCCCCAACAGTATGCTTGCCTCTAAAAAAGGTTCATCCCATAATGTTTATGTCAGAAAGGGGTTATAATTGGTTCATCTACAGCTTAGTCGGTAACTGTATGCTAAATATAAGGAACATAGCTTAGCGGTTCTTCAGATATTTTGTTCACAAAGTTATTCATATAGCTTCTTCGTATACAAAATGCCTATGTCCGAAAATGAGAAAAATTCTACCAAAAATTTACGAAACAGGTTTAAAAGCTAACCGGGTCATCTACACCTCGGTCCAAACCTGCATGCTGAATATAGGGATCCTAGCTTATGACATTCCTCAGACATTTTGTTCACATGCTTGTTCCTTTATAAATTCTTATGTTGGAAAAAAGGGGATTAACTGAAACCAAAAATTTACAATATATGCTCAAAAGTTAATCAGTTCAACTACACCTTGGTCCAAACTTGTATGCCACATATAAGGATCCTAGCTCATGCGGTTATTCAGATTTTTTTCACAAGCTTGTGCCCATAGTATATGCCTATGTCTGAAAAAGGGGAATAACTAAACCGAAAATGTACAAAACATGCTCAAAAGTTGCTTAGGTCATCTACACATTTGTCTGTAACTGTATGCCAAGTATCAGGATCCCAGCTTGAGCAGTTCTTCAGGTATTTTGTTCACTTATCCCAAGCTTGTTCCCATATAAAATGACAAAGTTGAACAAGAGCTGTCACCTGATAGCATGGCTTGCCTGAACTGGTGCTTGCCCATCTCACAGGCATTTGTCGGTATGGCTTGTACTACATAAAACTTCATGCAAGCATGTCAAAGTATTGTCAACATGTTTATAAAAACAATAACCTTGGCGTAAGAGTCACCCAGTGGGAGGGGGGTAGTATTTTGTGAAAACTCAAGCCAATATCTACCACCAGTACAAGTATAAGCAAGAAAAATCTTAAAAAAAAAAAGATAATCGGCGCAGATTAAATGGAAGTGTTTTTTGTTATATGTCTCTAGTTGAAGATTTGCCAATAACTTTCATGAATAAGTAAGATATGTCGGTAGGCACCCACAACCGTAATTTTGACACGGGGTAGCGACAACGACCTATCTCAAAACTGAGCTGTCCAATTTGGAATTCCAAAATGGACCGCGGTCAATCTTGAAATTGACCTGATTTCAAAATAATTATCAACATTATGCACTATTTATTTGTTTATGTGTATTAAACTGAAAGTAGAAATCGCAAGTAGATCAACGACGAAAAAAAAGAAAGTTTTGAATATCTGTGTAAACTGAAAGTAGAAATCGCAAGTAGATCAACGACGAAAAAAAGAAAGTTTTGAATATCTGTGTCTGTTTTCGATAACATTTCTATTGTAAAATTACAAACAAGAGAAACATTTTGAATTAATATAACACAGAGTGCTAGTATTCACAGTGCAGTATGACAGGAAAAAAAAAGAAAATTAAATATTCATTGACCTTTGATATTATTGGCTAAATTTTGACATATGCATTATTTGACCAATGGAATCTTGTGAAATGTGGAACAATATTGAAATTATAAGAGGTTGTGCCTCGAATTAAATCCATCCTAAGCACTATGGAACAGCATGCTATCAGAATACTTTGACAGAAACCCAAATTTCTAAGCCCATGACCTTGACCTCAAGGTCACTGAGTGGGGTGGGGGTGGTATTCTGTAAAACTTTGAATCAATATCTAACTACAGTGCAAATATCAAAAGAAGAAGCCAATCATGAGTAAAGGAGATATTATATTAATTAAAAACTTTAAAGTGAGTGTGACCTAATTTTTTTACCCCTAAGCCCCACCCAGGGTCTGACTCTGAGATATAGTGTTATGTTATGAAAGGTTATGCTATGATATAATGATGTTTCAAATATGAAAGGTTTCTTGCCAGTGGCTGCTGAGATATGATTGTTTGAAAAACTTTGTCACAATAAAAAAGTGAGTGTAACCTAATTTTGGCCCCTAAGCCCCACCCCACGGTCAGACCCTGACGTATAGTGTTATGTAATGAAAGGTTATACTATGATATGATTATGTTCCAAATATGGAAGGGTTCTTTCCAGTGGTTGCTGAGATATGAAAGTTTAAACAAGAGGGCCATGAGGCCCTGAATCGCTCACCTGAGTATGGTGGCCATGTACATGTAGGTCATGTGACCTAGACAGCTTGAATAAATTTTCATTCCCTCAGCCCCTGGAGGCTGTGTATAAAATTTGGTTACAGTTAGCCCAGTGGCTTTTGAGGAGATGTCTGCAGTTGTCAAAATATGAGAGACATGGGTCAGAGGTGAAAGAATGATCATAACCGCTTGTACCGGCAAATTTTCCATGAACCAATTAAGACGACTGTACATGTATATACCAACTTTATGGCTAAAATCTTCTGAACTTGCCATGAAATCTTATGTTCTAGCATTTTCCCAAACTTGACCTAGCCTGAAAAAAATGTCAAGGTCAGTCCTAGGTCATCATTTGATAGTACTCAAGTACCTGATGCTATATACCAAGTTTCAAGGCCATCGATCATTTGGTTCTGGAGAAGAAGATTTGTAAAGGTTTTTGCCATATATGGGCATGGCGGCCATGTTGGTCATGTGACCCAGACCGTTTTAACAAATTTTTGTTCCCTCAGTCCCTAGAGGCTCTTTATGAAATTTGGTTACAATTGGCCCAATGGCTTTTGAGGAGATGTGAGAAATTGTCAAAATATGAGAGACCCGGGTCAAAGGTCAAAGAATGACCTAGACCTCTTGTACACTGATGCTACATACCATGGATGGACAGACAGACAGGCCCAAACCAATATGCCCCCTCAACTTCTCCAAAGTTGGGGGCATAAAAATGGAATTGATGACTATCAAAACTTGTCTATCAGATTCTGGAGTTTTGAAGCAATATCTATAGCAGAAAACATCATTTAAGCCTTTACTGTTCAAATACTATGTTGATATCTGCTCAAATAAAAGTTAAAAAAAAAGCATGAAATAAATACATGTTCAATGTTGAAATAGAATCATGACATCTCCATATTCACATTTTCTTGTCGAAGATACTATAAAATTTTCATATTACCAAATTATTTCTTCAATATTCCATAGATCTTAACTGGCCCATCTTAATTTGATAGGGAATATGCCAGCCGGTTGTCAATAGCGAACGTTCGCTATTGACAACCGGTTGTCAATAGCGAACATTCGCTATTGACAACCGGTTGTCAATAGCCACTTCCTTCTAAAAATAGCCACAGTGACCTTGACCTTGGGCGCAGCATCCTGAAAGTCGAACTTGCTCGAGATATTGTCATGCCCTACATTTGTGTTAAGTTATTTTAACATCCGTTGAGAAATGTAGGCAATAGAGCGATGACAAAGTTTTTCTAAAAATATGTGATGATGTTGTTTTCTCCATTATAACACTATGGGATTTTTTTTCAAACGCTCAAGGGCAGCTAACTCCGTAGTCTGTGCTCAAATCCGGCCAAATTTTGAACTCATCCAAGCTCTTATGTATGTCATCATTACCTGCAAGTATGATAAGGATCTAAGCAAAAACAGTTGAGAAAACGTGATGACGCCATTTTCCCCATTATAACCCTATGGGATTTTTTTCAAACGCTCAAGGGCAGCTAACTCCGTAGTCTGTACTCGAATCCGGCCAAATTTCGAACTCATCCAAGCTCTTGTGTATGTCATCATTACCTGCAAGTATGATATGGATCTAATCAAAAACAGTCGAGAAAACGTGATGACGCCATTTTCCCCATTATAACCCTATGGGGGCTATCTGTTGCCATGGAAACCAGAGTTCTGAGCTGATCGGCACCAAAACCTAATGCAGCCTTTCCCCCGCCCAAATGATGCTTCAGATAAAATTTGATTGCGATCGGCCCACTGGTCTCTGAGATATTTATGTTTGAAAGTGTTGACGCACCCACGGACCCACGGACGGACGACGGCTCGACTCCCATCCTATAAGCTCACCTCTGAGCCTTCGGCTCAGGTGAGCTAACAAGCAGGCGAGCAAATTTCGTTTCACTGTTTACAATAGGGGATGGTTATTTTGCGCTGGGGGTGGGAAAAAACTGGGCCGGCCCATTCTTTCCCCACCCTGAAAAAGTGATAATTGTGGAAATTCATAGTTGGATTTAGAAATGGGGCTGTGAAAGAAACATTTTTGCTTTATACTGTTTTTTTAGGATTGACTTGGAGAGCTTTTTCCTACCTTCATTGAATGTGTTTTGCTAATTAGAATTAGTGGTATAACTTTATCAGGGTGGGGAAAGAATGGGCCGGCCCAGGTTTTCCCCACCCGTCCATAACACCATTTTGTAAATAGTGAAAGATTCTTCTTTAACTAATTCAAGGTTGGGGAGAATGTGGCCACCCAATTTTTCCATTGAATATTCATTGTTCATGCATACAGTCAGTATTTTTTTTCAAGGTGGGGAAAGAACATGCCGGCCCAGTTTTTCCCCACCCCCCAAGCAGCATTTTTTAACATGATAATTAACTGTATAAGATAAGTTTTTACTTATTCTGGTTTTTAGAATTGACTTGAGCTTTTCCATACCCTCCATTGAATGTGTTTCGCCTATAAGAATTAGTGGTATAATCAGGGTGGGGAAAGAATGGGCCGGCCCAGTTTCTCCCCACCCCTCTGGCAGTTCTTCCATAACTCCATTTAGTAAAAAGTGAAACATTCATCTTTAGTTAATTCAAGTTGGGGGAAATGGTAATCACCCAGTATTTCCATTGAATATTATTATTCTTGCATACAGTCAGTATTTTTTCTCTGGGTGGGGAAAGAATGGGCCGGCCCAGTTTTTCCCCACCCCTAAGCAGTTTTCTTCGACCCCATAATAAACTGTGGAAGATAAGTTTTAGCTTATAGGTACTGTGTGCAAGAATTGACTTGGCAAGATTTCCCCAGTATCAATGAATGTTGTTTGCTTATTAGAATTTGTTGTATATTTTTATCAGGGTAGGGAAAGAATGGGCCGGCTCGGTTCTTCCCCGCCCCAATCAGGACACAAATTTTATGTAAATGTCAGTATATATTGAGACAAAAATAATATAACCAGGTTTTACCCAATCCCCCAACACTGATGAAAACATTTATAAAAAAAATCAAGGTGGGGAAAAAACTGACTGGGTGGGGAAAAAACTGACTAGTCAGTTTCTTCCCCGGGGAAGAAACAGGCCGGCCCAGTTCTTCCCCGGGGAAAAAACTGACTAGGGGGAAAAACTGGCCTGTTACACCGGGTCAGGGGTCAGCCTAGGATTCTCAGAAGGAATAAATTTTGCCACTTTTTCTGAATTTCAGGGAGCGGTCAGCAGTCTCATCCTAGTCCCATATATGACACTGCAGTCAAATTTCTGTGTTTATGTTGTTATTGTCATTTACTTTTTTTAGTTCACAGTCACTAAAAATAGAAATGAAAAATAACAACATGCAAAAAGGAATACAGACATTTTACCGTTGAAGTTCATATTATGGGACTAGTTTTATCCCAAATTTTAGATTTTTCTGTATTATGTTTTTTTTTACATTTCAATTTTTCCCTCAGCTCAAAATAGGGAGAAGTCAGTCAGCATTAAGAAACTACTTCTCCCACTCCTCCCTGCATATGTCATAATTTTTGTACATGAAAAAATATTGCTGCCTGTGGCAAAACAACCTAGCTGTCATTTTGTCTCCAGTGACTGCATATTTTGCCATTTGACCCAGGTCAAGCAGAAGGCCGCTTAACGCATAACACATGCAATCATGGCTGTTTATCTCCACAATCACAATAATTTCAATATGTGAAAGCCCAGAAATATATCCCCCTCAGCCCCCACTCCCTCACACATACACACAAAAAATAAATCAAGTTCGACCCTGTTCACCCTAATGATTTTTTTACACCCACACTTAGCACAGTCTACTGCAATACAATCTACAATGTTCAGGGTTATCTCCACAATCACCACATTTATGAAGAACCTGAAATCTGGCCTAATTATGCTCAGATCACCCTACAGCTTTAGAAATTCAGCAATGAAATATGCTTTTCCCTTTTGAAATAGTCCCAAGGTCTACATGAAGATCCATCTTATAAGATGTATAATTAGGTTTTCAGGATGTTTCTTGAAGGGAAAGCAACCTTTCCCGTATCCGAAGAAAATGCAGTAAAATAAATCTGCTTGTGCTGTTTAATCAGTGCTACAGATAAGACGGGGTAACAGAGATAGTTTAAGATAACTTTCCATTAACGCATACATGTATATTGAGACCCCTTATTAGAACCGTCTTGCCGAAAACTGTTCTAATGAGGGGTCACTGTGTGAGGGGTCACAACATATGTTTTCTTGAATTTGTTGATTTTCATTCTAGGTGAAGACTTCAATCTCCAGAGCAAGAAGCATTGTTAGACCTATAGTAGAGCCTGACAGTTTTTTGGATAGTGACTCCTTCACAGCAGTTCCTTTGCTGTCTTCAAATATCACTGCATCAACATCAACTACATCAAGCTGTGCCTTTTCCATGAACTTTCCGCAGACTACCCACACAGCACCAACTATTTCTGTAACAACCAGCTCTGCTACATCAACCAACACCTGCCAGACTGTTCAGAGTCACTGTTCTTTGACATGGTTTGCTGATATTACCTTACAGTCTTCTGCCAAAAATGCAAACTTCAGCATCCACTCTCGGACACCGACAGCCAAGAACTCAGAAACCCGCTTCCCACCTCAGACAGTGGAATCCTCAGAAACCAGCTTCTCCTCCCAGAAAGCTAGTTCATTTAATGTGTGCGATAGAAGTGAAACAGTATCCTACTCAGTGCAGTGCCAGACACCATATAACCTTATTGTAAGTATGATTTTGATGACAAAATTTGCCATTGACATTAGACTGTCCAAATAATACCAGATTTTGCTTAAATTCTAAAGCCAGTCTTTGTGGAGTTTAGGACACAATTTTCACAGCAAAAGTAAATTTGGGTGATGGAGGGGCAGGGGATCAGAGAAGAGGAGCATCTTGGTCTTTTATGCGACTAGCTGAATCAAGATGGGTATTGCTTTTCTGGTGTCACAGCAGTATCTTTTTAAAAACTGGATTGGAAAAGCTGGTTCAATTGCGTTAGTGGTATAAAGAATGATTTATGACAGTGACTTAGCACGTTAGCCTTGAAGACATTCTTGTTCCTTGTAAGGTTTTTTATATAAGAATTCTTTAAGAAGAGAACAGAGCAACTCAGGTCATCACATTATTTTTAGGTGGCTATAGGTCTGGCGTTTATATTTCCAAAATTTAAGCAGATATCATTGCTCCAGATAAGAAGGGGTAACAGAAATAATTTGCGGAAAACCTTTTCATATGTCGCCATAAAAACTTACGTTGTGAACCCTCATTAGAACCATCTCACTGAGACAGTTCTAGTAAGAGGTGACAACTTATGTTTTCATTGAGAAATAAGAAAAAACAATCTCATTCTCAAAGATCTGTTTATAAAAAGTCCTAAAGATCCAGATCTATCCATCTTACAAGATGGATCGAGCTAGATCTTTTTGAGATTGAACTAGATTCATCATAAAGAATAGATCAGTCTTACAAGATTGATTTAGATATTTGAGATTGTTTTGGAAGAGAAAAACCCCTGTCTTATAATCAAAGAAACAGGGTAAAAATTCATGACCTTGGAAGCTGCTGATCTCTACAGTCTGGCTGCTTCCAGCCTATTTCAGATTTCATGGCCACAGCTGAAACGAGCCTCTTGAATTCTTCTTACTAAACTTGCAGACCTAGGGAATACAGTTGTTGGCCAGCACTTAGTTCAGGGCTTTTCCTTGTTCAGTTCTCAGATGAAGTCTCATTCAGGATACTTGAAGCCACAATACTCCTGCGATGGAAATGCTTCCCGTATCTTTATAACAGCACAAGATGGTATCACTTTTCTGTGTCTTTTTCCTAGAAGACCATATACCCAGCGAGTGAATCTTCGATAGGCAATGTATCTGTACACCCTGAAATAAAACATCTTGAATGTGTACATTGAACGTGTATAATCTCATTTCCCATCATTTTACCACAGGCATACTAAGTATGCCAGGGTATATGAGCTGCGACACAACAAAACCATCAAAATGGCATGATGTGCTCCCAGCCAAGACTCAGATCAGCCTCGGCATCCGCCCAGTCTGATCAGAGTCTTTGTTGTGTGCTTATAGGGTAACTAAGGGTCTAAGCTCCATGCTGACAGCAAGATCTAAGCTAGCTCCATGCAGACAGCAAAGACCTTGATCAGACTGCGCAACTGCCCAGGCTAATCTGAGTCTTAGCTGGGCTTGCACACCACATAGCGTATTTGTCTTGTCGAGGCTCAATTACAGTTTTCGTCATTCTGTCTGTTCATGTATTTGTTCAAATGTCTGTCCATTTCTCAGATCAAAGCTTTGCGTAAATTGTCACTTCTCTAACTACATATCAGATTTCTTTCATACTTGGTACATTACATTTGATATAGTATGTATAAGCCCCTGGGTCAGGCCATGGGCCAATTACATCAAAGTTTTGCATTAAACCTTATTGATTGCTCAGTTATCTTCTTTATTAGCTCACCTGAGCCATAGGCTCAGGGTGAGCTATTGTGATCACCCAGTGTCCGTCGTCCGTCGTGCGTTGTGCGTCGTGCGTCGTCCGTCGTCAACAATTTGCTTTAAATGACATCTTCTCTGAAACCACTAGGCCTAGGGCTTTGATATTTGGTATGAAGCATTGTCAAGTGGACTTCTACCAAGTTTGTTCAAATGGTGGCCCCAGGGTCCAAGATGGCCCTGGGGCAGGGGGTCTTGGGTTCGAAACCAAAAAATACTTAAAAATCTTCTTCTCCAGAACTGCTTGCCTCAGATGCTTGAAATTTGGTATGTAGCATTGCCTAGTGGTCCTCTACCAAGTTTGTTCAAATGATGGCCCCAGGGTCCAAAATGGCCCTGGGGCAGGGGGTCTTGGGTCCGAAACTAAAAAATACTTAAAAATCTTCTTCTCCAGAACTGCTTGCCTCAGATGCTTGAAATTTGGTATGTTAAATTGCCTAGTGGTCCTCTACCAAATTTGTTCAAATGGTGGCCCCAGGGTCCGAAATGGCCCTGGGGCAGGGGGTCTTGGGTTCGAAACTAAAAAATACATTAAAATCTTCTACTCCAGAACTGCTTGGCTCAGATGCTTGAAATTTGGTATGATGCATTGCCTAGTGGTCCTCTACCAGGTTTGTTCAAAAGGTGGCCCCAGGCACCAAAATGGCCCTGGGGCAGGGGGTCTTGGGTTCGAAACTAAAAAATACTTAAAAATCTTCTTCTCCAGAACTGCTTGGCTCAGATGCTTGAAATTTGGTTTGTAGCATTGCCTTGTGTTCCTCTACCAAGTTTGTTCAAATGGTGGCCCCAGGGTCCAAAATGGCCCTGGGGCAGGGGTCTTGGGTTCGAAACTAAAAAATACTTAAAAATCTTCTACTCCAGAACTACTTGCCTCAGATGCTTGAAATTTGGTATGTATCATTGCCTAGTGGTCCTCTACCAAGTTTGTTCAAATGGTGGCACCAGGGTCCAAAATGGCCCAGGGGCAGGGAGTCCCAGGTTTGAACCATAGAAATACATGGAAAAATATTAAATAATCTTCTACTTCAGAACCACAAGGCTCAGATGCTTGAAATTTGGTATGTAGCATTGCCTAGTAGTTTTTTACCAAGTTTGTTCAAATGGTGGCCCCAGGATCCAAAATGGCCCCGCGACACAGAGTCCTAGGTTTGAACCATAGAAATATATAGAAAAATATTTAGAAAATCTTCTTCTTTAGAACCACTTGGCTCAGATGCTTGAAATTTTGTATGATGCGTTGCCTAGTGGTCCCTTACCAAGTTTGTTCAAATGAAGGTGCCAGGGTTAAAAGTGGCCCGCCCCAGGAGATCCTGGGTTTGAACCATAGAACTACATAGAAAAAAATTGAAAAATCTTCTTCACCAGAACTGCTTGCCTCAGATGCTTGAAATTTGGTATGTAGCATTGCCTAGTGGGCCTCTACCAAGTTTGTTCAAATGATGGCCCCAGGGTCCAAAATGGCGCTACGGCAGGGAGTCCTGAGTTTGAGCCATAGAAATACATAGGAAACTATTAAAAATCTTCTTCTTCAGAACCACTTGGCTCAGATGCTTGAAATTTGGTATGATGCATTGGCTGGTGGACTCCTACAAAGTTTGTGTAAATGGTGGCTCTGGGATCCAAAATGGCCATGGGGCAGGGAGTCTTGGGTTTGAAATTAATATATACTTAAAAACCTTCTTCTCCAGAACCCCTTAGTGCAGATGCTTGAAATTTTGTATGATGCATTTCCTAGTGGTCCCATATCAAGTTTGTTCAAATGAAGGTGCCGGGGTCAAAAATGGCCGCCCCAGAGGGTCCTGGGTTTGAACCATAGAAAGACATAGAAAAATATTCAGAAATTTTCTTCTTCAGAGCCACTTGGCTTTGAGGCTTGAAATTTAGCTTTTAGCAATGCCTAGTAGCCCTTTACCAAGATTATTCAAATGATGGCCCCAGGGTCCAAAATGGCGCTGCCCCAGGGGGTCCAGGGTTTGAACAATAGCAATACATAGAAAAACATTAAAAAATCTTCTTCTTCAGAACCATTTGGAAATGGTTGCAAACTATGAGGTTTGTTCAAATTTTGACCCTAGTTTGACCTTTAACATTTTTGCTCAGGTGAGCGATTTAGGGCCTCTTGGCCCTCTTGTTATGAGCTCTAAGGTATATGGTACACATCCATGTGTTCGGCCATTTTTACAAAGGGGGATAGCTTATGACTTCCTGTTTGTTTCCCTAAGAAACATAACCACAAAAAATCTAATGACTTCTTGTTTGTTTCCCTAAGAAACATAACCACAAAAAATCTAGACCTGTCTCGCAAGATGGACTTAGATTTTTTGGGATTATTTTGATAGAGGAAACACATCATCTTATACCATATACTAGAATAATTCAAAAATGATTTTCTTTTCGAGTCCGTGCTCCAAAGAAGAAGGGCTGTTGTTCTTCCTACAATTTCACAGTCAGGTCTCCTATTCAGTATTATTACTCTACTTATTAGGCCATTGGAAGGGGGATGATGAGCTAGAGCTCCAAATAATGCTTTGTTTTTGTTTTTTGATAATTTTTCTTATTTCACAACAAAAGACATGTTGTGACCACTCATGGGTAACAAATCGTTTCCTTGTAGAGTTGAAATGTCAGCTATTATGAGGCTGTTAGCAATAGCCCTTACTGTTTATTAGCAATATGTTATACTTACTCATGTACTAGTTGGTTCTCTTCAAGAGGGCCATTCTGAATTCTGTAGTCATAGTACGAGGTCTCCAAAACATATCTGTTTAGGCAGTTCACAATGAAGCCCTCATGCTCGGTAATGCATCCTAGACCTTCACTCTCGATTTTGCCATCCACAATGTTTGTTGTCTGGCAGCATTTGGACTCTTTCAAGGTTGGCATTTTTCTGCAGTTGTTACACATGCACCTGCAAGTAAATTGTACATGTATACACCAACAGTCATACAAACCAGTTTTATAACTGATTCATTGATAGACATACCACAAATTGTGCAACTAGGAGACTTTCCATATAAGGCCCAGCATTCCAGATTTAAAAGAGATTTGATTGTGTTGATTATGTTTTTCCTTATGTCTAAAGAGGAAACTACATGTATAACAGTAATTGACTGTTGTGATTTTCCAGCAATTCTAATGAGGGGCCATTAGAGCGACCTCAAGAAAGCTGGTCTAAAAGGTCTGATAAGGATCCAAGGCCATATTTGAAAATTATTCTGTTTGCCCTCTCCCTACCCAGTCTTAGAAGTTTGGGTAGGTCGGTAGGTATTTCTTTTTTTAATTATCTAGAGATGTTGATATATCTCTCCCCTGGTAAACTATGTATATATACCAGGGCTGTTACCAAACAAAAAAGAAAAAGAGACCTTTGTTCTAAAATGACCTGGTCATCTTGGCTAAACAAATTTGTTTAGCCACGATGACCAAGCAGTTTTGCAACTATGACTTTTTTCATTTTGTAACAGCCTCTTTTTCGTTTTGTAACAGCCTTAGAAACATAGTTAACTAGATGTGTATCTGAAGGTCTTGGAAATGGTACAAAAAACTGAACTTTGAAAAACTGGATGCAATTACTAATTCAGGGCCCTAGAAAAGAGGGAGTATTTGGTGATAGAGATAATTTTTATTAACGATGCATAAAAATGTATGTTGTGACCCCCTCATCTGAACCGTCTCAACGAGACGGTTCAGATGAGGGGTCATAACACATGGTTTCAATTAGCAATAAGAAAACTTGTCGTCAAACACTCGCTTTTATCTAGAGCTCTGTAATTTCAAACAGCTATATGGTATAACTGGAACTGTATTTCAAGTTAGCTTATTACTTGAGAATTTTAGAAACCTGAAGAAAAATACATGTTAGGAAAATCTTGCAGTCTAAAATGTTAATAAAATTTTTTTAGCAGGCTGGATTTTTCAGGGTAGGTAGGGAGAGGGCAAACAAACAATATTTTCTTTTTGGCCCAAAACAACTATTTTATGGACCAGTACACCTTCAGCCAAGCCAAGAGAGGCGCGGTAGTCGAGTGGTTAGAGCGGCTCGGCTATTGTGCAGAAAGTCACCGTAAGGTCGTGAGTTCGCGGCTCACTGTCGCCATACGATGACTGGAAAACTCTCTCTGTCAACCCAGCAGTAAATGGGTACCTTTTTCGAATCAGGGAAGGATAAGGCAGCGAAAGGAGAGGGATGGGCTCCGCCTTTCATCAGCTGTGCCCAAGATACAGTGGGTCTCTAACCCCCGCTGCCCCTACGGCTATTAGGCTATGGGAAACCTTTACCTTTACCTTTTTACACCTTCAGGGGGAAACAACATTAGATTTTCAGTTCAGCCTGAACATGCCATTTGCATTTTAGCTTTTTCATGGTAAGGAGGAATTTTTTCCTTTAAGAAGGAAAAGCTGTGTCACACAGGGAAGCAAATAAGAAGTCACTATAGTTTTCCCTTCGGAAAAATGGCCAAAAAACATTTGAGCCGCGACGCGACAAAATCAACAATGTGGTTGTGCGCCCAGCGCAAACTCAGATCAGCCTGGACATCCGCCCAGTCTGATCAGAATCTTTGCTGTCCGCATGAAGGTAGCTTAGACCCTTAGCTACCCTTTGAGCGTCAAGCGGAGAGTCTGATAAGACTGGGCGGATGCCCGGGCTGATCTGAGTCTGCTCTGGGCGCACGACCACATTGTTGGTTTTGTCATGTCGCGGCTCATTTGAGGTGTGCCCACAAAGTTGAAACCTTACAGAGAATTAACTATTCTATCCAAGAATTATATGAAAATCCTCCAGTATGAGTTTTAAGGTATATGGGTACACCCCCATGTGTCCAGCCATTTTTACAATGGGGGTAACTTGTGACTTGCTGTTTGTTTCCTTAAAAAACATAGCCTTTTCAAAATGGGTCTACTCTTAATAAGGAAAGAACTTGCTCCAAGGGAGTAAGTTCTTTAAGGGTTTACCCCCACTGTGAAGAGAGGCAGAACGGCTTAGCCAAGATAATGTGGACAATTTAAGTTTTCCCATGTTATGCGATGATCCTGAGCATCACAGACATCTCATCTCCTTAAAATATGTGTAAATGAATAGTACTTCAAATGAGCTTTCCTGTGATATATGGTTTTATATATCTGCATGGTAAAGTTTACAAAATATTTGGTCTGAAAGGCCCAAAAATGACCATTTTTTGCATGTTATGCTGTTGCAAGAAAAAGAAAGCATTTTTTAAATGTATGACCCAAATAGGGACTGGATCAGATATTGTAAAATTGATGTTCTTTTAAAGTAGACCCCATTCTAATTAACATTACTTTTTACGGAATGAAAATCAAATAAAAACTGCCAAAGATATGTGGAAAAATGTAAATGTATACACTTGTTATGCATTTCCAGTTTTTCACCTATGGTTATTCCACATTTAGAAAGTTTACTTTTCAATGCTAAATAAACTAAGAAATCATCAGTAGTTTACCAAATAGATGCAATCACACATGAATACCACACACATTTTTATGAAATGCTCTCCACCTAGGTCTACTAGCCTAGCCAAAATCATGTTAATTTTGTATAGTCCGTAGCCCCATATTTCAGCATGTGCTATAAAAGTCAAATCATTGGCTATCTACATGATAAGCTGTTTTATAGTTTCAGCCAATGACAGAACAGCTACACAAAAAGTGATTAGTGTCTAGTTGCCGGCAACAAAATTCTACAGCCAATAACATGTTGTCCGTAGCCCTGTATAGTCCGTAGCCCCCCTCAAAATTCATACCTTATGATGATGTCATATGCAAACTAGAGCTGTGGTTTTAGTAAGAATAAATCAGGATTGTGCAGGGCAAGCAGATAAAGCTTTTGTGACATTTAAATGATGGAGTATCTGCTTTATTCCAAGAAAATGAAATGTGGATGAACTAATAACTGTACAGTACACGCAACGTGAAGACTTGATCTGACACGCACTCGCGTGACACTTAAAATCGCGAGGAAGGGATTAAAATCCACGAGATTCTCTCGCAACTCTCACGCATTTCCCACTAAACTTCCTCGCGTGTTTGAAAATCGCCACGTTCCACGCAAGAAATTCCTCGCATCTCGCGTGAAATTCATAGAGTGGTGTATGCGAGAAACTTTCTCGCATCACGCGTGGAATTTTGTCCAGGTAGGTACATGTACAGTAAATGAGTACATATACCTTTACAGACAAGGCACATGATTCGCAATGCATTTTTTTTTTCGGCGCTGATAACGGTTCAATTAATACATTGTAAGCGTGCGTGAAAAACCTAATTGATCGCATCCTCAACGCAAGTATTGTTTGACCGTACGGTATTTACATTTACGAAACAATCATGATCAGCGTAATTTTGTTGCAGTTACGCGGCGAGTTAATTAGAGAGGCCTATGTTTGAAAGAATATTGTTAATAGGTTAGTTAGTAGCAAACGGAGTTCTTTCAAATTCTAGAATGATGACACAGACAAAAATTTCGCTCAGCCGATAATAGCCCAATCCATGTCAAAACAGTCACAAAGATCAAAGCGTTTCGATCAGCTTTTGAACTCAAAGATATAGCCGCAAGTGGCACGTGCCGAAAGACCAATATAAACTGTCTGATGTAAGAGCTGTCAAGTTTCCATTAAAAGCGCACGCGACAACAATGACTTGATTAGCAAATGGGCTGTCTCAGCGGTGATTGACGTCCACTTGTCCACTCTCTGAAATATGCAAATTTGTAAACCTGTTGGTTAACGTCACAGCTGCATCCTCTTAATCAGTTCATTCATGAAATATGGAAAATATGATTTTGCGTCGTGGATCAATAGTAAAAGTGTTTGGATTTTAAAATGCATCAAATGAAGGAAAATAAGAGGTGAGAAGTTTGTTTTTTTATTCCGATCTCCGCGTGGCAAAATCACATTATCTATATGAAAAACGAAACTGATTCTGCTGCGCGGAAAAAATCTCAAAGTATTCGGACAAATAAACATAAAATCTATATTCACATTTAGAGGTGACGGAACGGATTCAGGGCCTTCGCCATAATAAAATGTGAAGACGGTAGCATTTGTTGAAATACGTAAACACAGCACGTTTATAGGTCAGTCTCGTGCCTTGACTTCAAAGGGCGCCGCTCAGAGCACAAAATGGTGAAAGGAATCTTATTCCATACGCTGATAGTAAATATTAGGATCAGCCTGCGCAGTATTAAATACAATGCGTCAAACTGGTATGCTTTACGCGTCATAGCGTGAGCGGTTTACGCTGTCTATTTGTTCGGCACTTTCGGTTATTTCCGGAATGGCGGAAATTGCCGATCGTAATTTTTGCCGCAAAAAATTTTTGAGTCGGCGCCAAAAAAGACCAGTCGGTTGGAAACCGGAATCACACAACTTTTTTTTAGGCCCAATATAAAAATATAAATGAATTACCTGTACAACATATAATGACCTGTGAAATTGACAAGAATCGTTAATCCTTTCCACTCGAAAACACGCGTCACGCGTGATTAAGTTTGGCGCCGATGACTCACCTGAGCATACATGGAGTTAATCCTTTCTCTCGAAAGTTGCGTGTCTCGCGTGAAAAGAAATTGTTTTCTCGCGAGTTTAACGTCACGCATCTCGCGAGTGTCTCGCATCTCCCACGCATTTCACACGCAAAAACCCCACTAAACTTTCGTGGAAAAGATTAAAATTTCTCGCGAGAGCGTGTCTGATCAAGGCTTCACGTTGCGTGTACTGTAGGTGTTAGATTATATATTTATGTACAACATACACATAATGCAATAGTATAGCGTTAAATTGCATTTTGAAATGAAGTTTCATACTGTCAGACTGATTTAATACAACTTTTGGGCTGTTTTATAATGCTTTCTTGTTGACTTGTTTCAAGACATAAAAGGTTGACAAAGGGGCTACGGACTATACAAGTTTTTTATGTACGTCTCTATATTCAGATATGTGACTACTCATTCCAGATAAGTTAAGAAATTAGTAGTTAACAATGAAACTTGTCCCTAGAAAAAGAAATTTGGAAGACAAAGACAGATAAACACTTGATATCATGCCCAAAGTCACAGTAGTACATCACAGGGAGATGGCTCGATATAGACAGAATTCCTGTCTGGAAGAGGCGTTAAAACCCGAAACAACCAAGCAACAAAATCACAGTAGTGCAAATAGTACTTGTTCAAGGACCTGGTTTAAAATGTGTCTTCCTATTACACTGTTGTGCAATTTACAGTGATTGAAAAATGGCCAGGTAATTTGAAAATATTTAAACACAGTTTACAGTTGTGTGTGTTTCCAAGGGAAGTGGTACAGTTACATACAGTAGTTCTGAGAGTAATTAAGGTTTTCCTGTTGTTTCAAGTTGAAATTTGTTTAACAGTTATCACCATTTTGTCTGTCATGAGATGAGTTGCATTATGTTGTGGCATTGTCCATCTGTCTGTCTGTGTGCCTGTCTGTCTTTTTTAAAAAACAACAACAAAACTTAAGTAAAATGTATGTCTCATTGAGACAATATGCAGAACCTATTTTAACAACATCTGACAAAGTTTAAGGTCTACCAGCGGCTGAAATTCAAACGCTAACATTTTGTTACCGTTCCATATCTGTAAAACATTCAAGATTTCTGCATGAAAAATTGTACAAATATAAAGCACCATCAGATGATGTGCATAGAAAAAGAACCATTACCATACTTTCAGTTTTGATGGAATTGTTCCCCTTTGTATTTTTGGTATATAATTTTATATTTAGCATCACGTCCACTCCATATTTTATGAAGTGTTTTTAAAAGATTTCTTCATGATAGTTTGTACAAATATAAAGCTTTAGCAGACAATGCACAGAGAAAAAGAACTAGCCCTACTTTCAGTTTTGACAGAATTATGCCCCTTTGTATATTTCTTGTAGTGATTTCATGTCTGCTCCCTAGTAACATTAACACTGTATAAGATTTTGATTTGAAACTTTGTACAAATATAAAACATCAGTAGCAGGACAAATTATACTGTGGTGTTCATCTGTCTGTCTTCTGTCCATTAACTTTTCCCACTCAATATCTCCAAAACCCTGTAAAAGATTTGCTTAAACTTGGACCAAATGTTCATCTTACTAAGATGCTGTGCAGATTTGTTTAAACCTGGACCAAATGTTCGTCTTATTTAGATGATGTGCAGAACATCACATTTTAACAATGTCTGAAAAAGGTCAAGGTCTTACACAGAGGTCAAAGTTCTAAAGGATATATATTATGTCTGCCCCAAATCTTTACATCTGTTTAGGATTTCGTCATGAAAGTTTGTAAAAGTATAGTGCTATTAGACAATATGCAGAGTAAAAGAACCATTTAGCTTAATTCTGATTTTGACAGAATTATATTTTATATTTCTTATAATGACTTTGTGTCTGCTCCCTAACTTTAAAACTCTATCAGACTTTTCTTTGAGTTTTGTACAAACATTAGGCACTAGCAGACAATGCAAAGAGACTGCTTGTTGTTTTGACAGAATCATGAACGTTTTGTATAACTTTTACACTGATTTCATATCTGCCTCACAACTGAAGATTTCAGTTACTGGCAAAGTTCTGATCAATTGTTTCCTTTCTTGTATAAACCCCAGTGGGCAATTATAATTGCCCCTGTCAGCGGAGCTAAATTGTTAACTTGGTGTTATAGTCTCTAGACCATCTTCATGGCTTCTTTTTTATGGTATACTGCAAACAGATTACAAATTATACTTCAGCATATTTCTATAGACTTGGCTAAACATATACTGTTTGAATATGCTTGAGGTAAGGACTACCATGGACTGATGGTACAAATTGCTTATAGTTTGTATAGTCCGTAGCCCCTGGACAATGTCAATAAGAAGTTGATAATATGTTGTTTACTCCTATTATACAACCATAACAACTATTTAATTTTTTTTCTGAAATATTTGCAATTAAATTGTAAAACATTTAAGTTAAAAGTAAGGTCTGAAAGCCCTTTTGAAGAAGCTATGTCAGAAAGTGACTAACAATTTGCTATGCTCTTATTAGTTTCAAAATAAAAGTATTCTGTTTATTCTAATGCAAATGTCATTGTAAAGTAACACTAAATGGTAAATTTAGACTGTATTTTTAGAGTTTACTGTGAAAATATTTCTTCCAAGTGCAGTTTTAGACGTTCAGTATTTTTGTATAGTCCGTAGCCCTGCTGTGACCAAAATTTGCAACTCAAGCCATAAAGACATAAAAGTAGTAATTACAACAATACTTTCTATGTCAACCATAGACAGCGCTATATTTCATGTGAGAGAACTTTTAAACACATTCAGCTAATGTCTAAACAATACTGCTAAATGCAAACTTTACTTCTTTTCTGCTTTCAGTGGTACTTGCAATCTAACTTAATAAAAATATTTTTTTCCTAAAAGCAGTTAATTCTTTGGCTCAAAATTTTGATGTTGACAGATTGTCATTACTTAATGAGCAGTAAAGATTGTCTGAAAACAATGTTTTCTATCTTAAAACAGTATGTTATGCTTGGATATGTATAGTCCGTAGCCCCACAACGGTACTAGAATATATCGGCCTCTAACATTTTTATCGGGCCTACACCATAAAAATCGCTTTGGAATATTACACACAAATGTCACAGCTTACAAATTTTTATGGAAGTTTAAAGATTAAAATGATTCTAAAAATTGACCTTTGTGCAACACAAGTGTCCACTTTATCTTGGCTAAGCCGAGAAATGAAATTATAGCAAAGTTGCTTCCCCTGAAATGTGTTCCCATTCACCTTATTAACACTTGTACATAGATTTTAACAAAAAGCTATACTGTTTGTTATGACTTGTGTAATTAGCTTCTTGTACATCAAATTTGTACATGTATGTTTAGTAGATAGCATTAGATTATATTTACACTCTTGGTGTATTTACTGAAAAACCCTATAGTAAACCATTGGAATGTAATGTAGTTTACATTCCAATAATTACATTGAGACATGCGATGTGAATGACATAAAAATAAACAATGGCTTTCTACAATCTAATTGTACATCAGCGACATAATGCATGCTGTTCTGCTGTTAGCCGAAAAACTGCATGTACATGATTCAGTCTGTTTTAATTTGAGCACTTATATAATATTTTTCATGAAAGATTTGAATGAAATGTATGTAAAGATAAGCAATGAACTTACTTTTTCTGTTGTTTATCAAAGTGTAAACTACATTGGGTCCCCTTCGGGGTTCATTCACTTTGTGGGGACCCAATGTAGTTTACACTTCGATAAACCTCAGAAAAATGAAATTCATTCCTTAAGTAAACTTGTGTTTCAGGGGGTCCAACTTTTGGGTTTTGTAGTCCACTTTTTTTGTTGTTGTTTTGTTGGATTTGTTATTATATCAAACTTGTTTGCATACAGGCATATTTTCAAACACATATATAGCTTGGCCGGGAGTACTAGCGGTGGAGACTATATTATATTCTGCCTTCTGAACCACCCAGGCCCGTCTACTAAACGTTGGAAATGCTTGTGCATTTTCAGACATCTTACACCTTCTTTGAATGGTTTTAAGAAGCCTAGTGAAGGTGTAAGATGCCTGAAAATGCACAATGCGTGGACATTTATAGGGGCTATTCTAAGTCTCAACTGCATTTTCATTATTTTCTGATAACTCAGACAGTCTGAGTTGTCAAAAAATAGAGATCAGCAGGCTTGGATTGGCATTCACCACACCCGTAAAAGCTTGTATGTGGTCTCATTGTGAAAAAATGTTCAGTTGGTTACTTGGTACATGTATATACAGTATGCACATTCCAAAGAATAAATCTCTTGATTCACTTTTGAATAGCTTTTTATTTCTGTGTTTTGCTGCTGTAGTGTAGTGATAGTAAAGAAATAAGAAAAAAAAATACAAGTTTGTTTGGGCATAGGAAGGATTAGTACTGCCTGCTGTTAAAGAGTCCTAACACTAATTAATTTTCAAGCTAGTGGAAATCTTCAGTCCCACATCTCATGACCTGTATGAAACTGTAGACAGGGCTATTATTTTTATTACAATGAGAACCTGCATAATTCATGGTGAAATTTAGGGGTAACAAGACACAGTATTTTAACATCATATAACAGCCTCTGTACTATGGTAATAGTCATGAGTACATAAATATTGGTGTCACATGCCAGTAACAGGCAGGTTTAACAAACACAAAACCATGTCAGAGCTACTGGTAAAAATGATTTTGAGGATAAGGTGATAATTTTTCTTATTTCTCAACAAAAACGTAGGCAGTGACCCCTCATTAGAACTGTCTCGGTGAGACAGTTCTAATGATGGGTCACAATATATGTTTTTATTGAAAAATATGGAAAATTATCTCTAAATCATCCCTGTTACTCCTTCTTATCTGGAATTATGCATGTAAATGTATTTACATGGCAATTCATATACTGTTAATAACCTGCTTTGCAACTTCCCCATATACTTCATTTGGCACACAGAATTATTCCCCCATGCACAGCTGATCAGCTAAGCACTGTAACATATTGCTTGGCCTAGATGGAGGCTGGACTCGTGCATTGGTTGTCAGACAGTGACAAAATATAGTGCCATGTCTTGTTTTTCTTTTGCAAATTTTAATGAACATTGTGTTCAATTGATGCAATAATAGCAATCAAACATCTTTTTCAATACATTACTTATAAGGTTGGCCTGTTTCCTCTGGAACTATTGAAAACATTGGGTTTTACCCTCAGTTGTCAATATCTCCCTTGGGAAATGGCCAATGTTAGTCCATGAAAAGCCCAGTTTGTTCCCTATATCAAGCGATATCTTCTGTATTTGTACTCAGCTAGGTATTGCCAGCAAGTGAGCATAATATGAAAACTCGTGATTCTGTGATCATACTGATTGGGTGAATTTTATTCCCTTATTCAAGGAAAAACAAAAACAAAAAAACATTACAAATGAATAAGGCACCAATAAGTGCTGGAATTTCCTTTACTAGTTGATCAAAGTATTTTTCTACCAGACCTACATGCCATACACTGTGTTCACAACACAGTTCAGAGCTCCAGATAATGTGGGGTTCTCCAAGATAATTCTGAGAATTTTTTTTATTTCTAAAAGAACACATGTTGTGGCTCCTCATTAGAGCTGTCCCACTGAGATGGTTCTATTGAAGGGTCAGTACATCTGAGAAAAATATAAACTTATCCCTGTTCACAGGGTATATTTGATTCCGCTAATTTTCGCTTCCTGCAGAGACTCCGTCATATTTGGCCTCGGCCGAGACTGTCCACCATCTCTTGCTTCCATCCGAGACTTCTGTACATGATAAATGGCTTCCTGCAGAGACTGTCCGCGTGATTCTGCTTCCTGTCAAGGCTCTCGACAGGAAACCGAGTCACGCGGACAGTCTCGGCAGGAAGCCATTTCTCGAGGACAGTAGTCCCTGCAGGAAGCAAGAGTTCGCGGACAGTCTCGGCAGAAGCCAAATATGACGGACAGTCTCTGCAGGAAGCGAAATTGGTGGACTGGTTTATACCCTGTGCTGTTACGTTATCTAAAACATGGACTATATTACTATGAAATAGAACTGTCAGGAACCTCAACCAATGATCTGTATGTTTCACTAGCTTTGCCTCATAATGCCTACACTGAATTCTTGGGGAACACAACTGGCCCTTCTGTCATGTTGCTGTCACATTTCAAAGAGCTAAGTATAATGTAGTTTGGGCTTCAGTGCATGAAATATGCAACTGACTGATTTTGCAAGTTGTAAAGTCTTTAAAAATACAGTCATAAGAGGCTGAAATCTCTTATCATGGTAAATTGGCCTGTATCGAGCAAGAACTGGCTTTCCCTTCCTCTAGGTGTCTGCTCATGACAGGGTTGACAGTATTATACATGGGGTCAGCCAAGAGGGAAAAGTGGGAGAAATTGTCTCCCGAAGCTGACTTCTCCCAATTTTGAGTTGAGAGAGAGGTAAAAAATGTGTAAAAAAAAAGTAGAAAATCAAAAATTTGTGATAAAACCTCTAAGTTCATATGTTTTGATATAACCGAAAAGCACTGAAAAAAATGCTGAGGATCATTAGCGCCCTGTTCTGATACAATTCTATTATAGTATGACACCCAAGCTAGTAGAAGTCTTACAAATAACACGACAAATAATTTCTAACCAAGAAAAGCCTAACTGAAAAGCCTAACTGAAATGTTGAACTGATTTTTGACTTTGCTTTTTGGTTATTCATGTGCTTTCAGGTATTTCTATGCTTTTCGGTTATTCTATGAACCCCCTCGAGACTGCCTCTGCCAAAAACCCAACATAAATTTTTGCCCTAAAGCATTCAAAGACTGCCCTTTGTAATGGCGCTTGACTGGCCACAAACACCCTAAACCTCAGGAAGTTTTCAAAGCACTGGTTCTTCTTTCACATTGAAAAGACAGACACTGATGGCTATGCTCGATGCTCTTCGAGACCTGTGTATAGTTGGATAAATATTAAACCCCACAATATTTCAATATATTTGATGGTAATTTTTTTTCTTTTCTTCTTTTTTTAGGGTGTCATGTCCACGTTCTTGTAATAGCAATTCTCCTTTTGCACAATGACATGTAGGGGTCACTAAAGGGTGAGCCTAACAAGGCTGAAATATAATTTGCAAAATCTGTATACAGCCTAGGTTATGTGCTGTCCGAAGTCATGTTCTCTGTTCTCTGCATATGATAGACCTGACGTTGTGTCAGGCTCTGATGGCCTTTTTTCAGATTACCTAGCAAAAAAAGATTTGAAGGGAAACGAGAGCAGCTTTGAAAACATGTTTTCGGAATTCGCTGTCTGTATCGTAATAATAAAAAAAGGTATTGCCGATACAGGTGGGTGGGGTAGGATATTTTATTCGAGGATAGTCTGAAAAAACAACACAGTAAAAACCAAAACTAAGAGAAATGAAAAACAGATAAAATAAACACGATTTCTCACCATGAGGAAACATCAGGGATAATGTCAGCGTCGTCTTCGTCATCCGAAGAGGAAAGCGAATCTGAATCATTGTCTTCCCGATCGCTCTCGGAGCTACTTCCAGAAGCTGATCTTCTCATCGGTTCGAACATGTAAGGTCTTATTTCTCCCTCTTGGCTTATTTCAAATTCAGGCACCCCTTCTAAATCGCTGTCGTATTCTATATCCATTTTGAAATTTCCGCGTTGTGTCACAGGTGAAGTCGAATGTAAACAATATGGCGAGCCACCGAAGCGTGTGCGAGTGTGACGTCATAGCAAAGGGAGATAAGTCATGCAACATTTTCACCCCGGTTAATTAATTAGGTGGAATTATTAATTAACGAACCACTGTAAAATGTCTCGGAATACGTAAAACATTTTCCATTCGTATATTCTAAACAAAAATAACCCGAGAAACATCGTGGAATTTGACCTTTAAGGAAAATCATTGTAAAGGCATTGTAAAGGCATGATGCAGGTTCCTTAGGCCAGTAAATTTTTTTATTGCAACAAACCTTGACCCTTTCAAAAAACAAAATGGCAGTCAAAACAATTCAAATTTCATGTACTCTTTTGCACTATTGTGTACAAGCTCTTGTAAGGGCCCTGGAAAACATAAAAACAGATGGAAATATTCTTTAAATGTAAGACCTAGGAATGTAATATACAGCCTATTGAATCGGTTCTTTATCGGATCTTTAAACCTCCCTTAGTTTGAAAATTACATATCTTAAATGGGACAATTAAATCAACTCTATTTAAAGTGTATATGTAATATATATTATAACTAGAGCAAGTGAGCAGGGGCTCATGTATACCCCTGGCCAGAGCCACCCCCTAATAACACATTTAATACAAAGCTCTTTGCCAAATGTTAACAAACAGACAGACAGGTGGACAATTTATAACAAACCCAGTGAAAGGCCTATAGACAAAAGCCCAAAGATTCCATCTGAAATTTGCTGATCAAAAAAAAACATACAAATTTTTAAAATAAAGTTTCAACAAGATTTTCTATGTCTGTGGCCTTGACCTTAAGTCAGCAGCAGCATCCAGATAATGTAAACAAATCAGTTTCAACCTAAAAGTAAACCTACAAGCATAATAAAAGGTTTCATTGAAGTAAATAAAACTATAAGCAAAAAATATGAATAAATGTACAACTTAACACAAAACTTTAACACAAGAGGTATACAAATTTCTAAATTTGTGACCTTGACCTTACATAAGCAGCAGCATCAAGATGATGCAAACTAATATGTATCTCTCTTGTACTAATACTAAGCATATATGAACAAGTTACAACTAAGTCTTTCAGAAAAACAGAGCAAAAACAGAAACTTAACGTAAAAGATTTACGCAGCTATTGTACAAATTTCAAAGTCTGTGACCTTGACCTTAGGCCAGCAGCCGCATCTAGATGATGCAAATTTATCAGTTTCCATCCTCTACTAAAATAATAAGCATCTATGAACAAGTTCCGGTTAACAGAAGCAAAACAAGAGGCCCACGGGCCACAAAGCTCACCAGATCTCTAGCTCAAAATTGCTTTCAAATTTGTATAGGCTCAAAATTGCTGTCACATTTGTACAGGCTAATACAAAATATGCAACTACAAAGTCTCAGTCTGACAGTCTGTTGATTTAATAACAAAATATTTAACTATTTTCCATATATTGATTGCAGTAAATGCCATTTTTTAATTTTCCCCATTACAAGTCAGTGCAACTCTAAGTTGCCATTATAAAAAAACAAACAAATTTTCAATCCCCCAGCCTAAGGATACTACAGATAAAATCTGGGTCTTATCAGCCCAATGGCATCTGAGAAGATAAATTTTTTGAAGTATCTCTTTTTATCCATTTTTTGCATTTTGGTTTCCATGGCAACCAATAAAAAGAGCAGTGGGCAAAAAAAAAAACATAGCTAATAAGAGACTTCTCAAGGAACAATCTATAAAAGTTTTGTCAACATATCTGCAATGACTTGGCAGTAAATGCCATTTTTCAATTTTCCCCATTATAAGTCAATGCAAATCTGCCATAGCAACCAAACTAAAGGGCTGATTTTCATAAAAAAAACACAAACTTTGAATTCCCCAGCCCAAGAATGCCACAGATGAAATCTGGGCCTTATCCGCCAAGTGGCTTCAGAGGAGATAATTTTTTAAGTATTTTTTTCCATTTCTTTTACATTTCGGTTTCCATGACAACCAATAAAAGGAGCAGTGGGCAAAAAAACATATAGCTGATAGAAGACATCTCAAGGAACATTTCTATAAAAGTTTTATCAACATATCTGCAATGGCTTGGCAGAAAATGCCATTTTTCAATTTTCCCCATTATAAGTCAATGGGGATTCTAAGTTGCCATAGCAACCAAACTAAAGGGCCGATGATCATAAAAAAAACACAACTTTCAATCCCCCAGCCCAAAGATGCCACAGATGAAATCTGGGCCTTATTGGCCAAGTGGCTTCGGAGGAGATAATTTTTTAAGTATTTTTTTTCATTTTTTTTGCATTTTGGTTTCCATGGCAACCCATAATAGGAGCAGTGGGGCAAAAAACATATAGCTGATAGAAGACATCTCAAGGAACATTTCTATAGAAGTTTTATCAACATATCTGCAATGGCTTAGCAGAAAATGCCATTTTTCAATTTTCCCCATTATAAGTCAATGGGAACTCTAAGTTGCCATAGCAACCAAACTAAATGGCCAATTTTCATAAAAAACACAAACTTTCAATCCCCCTATCCAAGGATCCCACAGATGAAATTTGGGCCCAATCGGCCTAGCGGCTTCAGAGGAGATGTTGTTTAAAAGTGTTGACGGACGACGACGACAGACGACGACGACGACGGACCACTGCCTATCCTATAAGCTCCCCCGGAGCCTTCGGCTCTGGTGAGCTAATAAAAAACTTAATGCAAAACTTAAACGCAAATGTTAATTAATGTACGGACAGACAGACTAATGGATGGACAGACAGAAAGATGGGTGAACGGACAGAAAGAGGAAAACTATATACACCTCGACATACTTTGTATACAGGGGGTATAATTAAAAGGGACATCATAAATGGGAACAACTTTTGTGACATCCTGTGTGCTTCTCTGGATGACAAAGCCCTTCCAGCTTGGGATCAAACTGCTTTAGAGCAGTCTCATCTCGACCTACACTGTTTGTTAAACTTACCATCAGTGGTGGCACTTGCCACATGGGATCCACAATCAGGGCCTTGTGGTAGACGAGACAAGGGTCCTGACCCCAGGAGAGGTACCACCGTACCCAGGCCTTCATACTCTGTACAACGGTGTGGTCAGGCAGACATTCAGCTGGTATGCCCTACAAAAGAGAAGTTAAAGAATTGAGATAAAAACATGTTGGCATTTTCATATTCATAAGCAGAGAAATTTCATACTAAGCTAAACTGAGCAAAAAAACACTGTTCTCACCAGTTATTTGTTATTTATAAGCAGATAAAATTTCATGCTCAGCTGAGTTGAGCATGGAAAATGTTTTATGACCTTGGGGCCTGATCTTCTTGTTTTGTTTCTCAAACAAGAGCAATGAGCAGGGGCTCATGTATACCCCCTGTAAGTGTCACCACCTAATGAGGCTAAAGTTAATTCAAAATGGTCACTGCTTATTAAAGAATGATTGTTAGATGGCTGGACAGTCTATATCAAACACCTCAGCAGACTTAGTGAAAGGGCATCACTAAAGAATAGAGACAACAAACTTAACATGAAATTTTCATGTAAATGTTACATACATATGAGTCTGTGACCTTGACTTACAGCAGCATCCAGGCCATGATGACTAATACCTATGACCAAGACCAATATGGATCAACAGGTTCCACCCAAAAACATTGGAAGTATAAAGAAAGTCATCAAACATAATTCAAAACTTTTATGCAACTGTAATAAAAATGTCCAAGTTTGTGACCTGGGGCCGTATTTATAAAATGACTTCGGTGGTTGCTATGCTGTTGCCAAGGCTAATTTTCTATGAAGGAGATTCCATACAACTATGAAATTTGCTCTGGAGGAACAGTCTAAATGACTGTTCCTCCAGAGCAAATTTCATAGTTGTACGGAATCTCCTTCTTAGAAATTCGGACTTAGCAACACCATAGCAACCACTAAAGTCGTTTTATAAATACGGCCCCTGGACCTCTGGTCAGCAGTGGCATTCAGATAATGTCTTCTAAGCTGTATTTATTTCAGCTGAACATTGCTCTATTTCAAAAGGTTCCATTCAAGAATGTCCAAAATATCTGTGAAAAAATACACATTTAACAATTAACACTTGAACGACACCAATTACACATTTCTAAGTAGTAACTTTGATCTTAAGTCAGCAGCAGCATCCAGATCTATGCAAACTAATCTCTATCAATCTAGTCACATACTAACCTAATGATTAATCATTTTATACATTTTTCAGTCCATGAAGCCAATATAAAAATAACCAGTTTGATTAGAGAATGTGCTTTTTTTTTCAACCCCACATGATCAGGGTGATCAAGCTGCATATGAAGTGACCTGAGTCACCTGACTGCCCATTTGTACAAAGTTGGCCCAGTTGTTCAAAACTAATGACACTGTTAGATAGCAGGACATTACATTTTCAAAAGTAAACTGCAGACAAAACTGCTTTTTTTCTTTTGCCGACAAAATCTGAGTAGCGTTTGCAGAGCAAGAGCTTTTCACATTTTTCAGGAAAAACTATTAGCACCCTTGGTTTATGTGTACCATACACTTAATGATGCCCTGACTTTATTAAGATAATGATGCTTTGAATAACTGGTCCCTGAATGTTACAAAGACATTCACATGTACTGAAAGCATTAATGTGGATTTGACCAGCCTTATTCTTTGGACGAGTCTATTTCTTGTAGTAGGGTCTCTGGTATAGACTGGTATAGACATTTTGCGGCATCTGATCTGAGTCTGCACTGTTTCACTATGTCCCCAAAACAGGTTTCCAGTCTAAAAGGTTTAAGTACTTACCGCCTGCATCTTAGAGACTTTTTCTGCCACTATCGACTGGTACATGCGAACAAACTCCCAGGGGATACTGAGCAACATCGCAAGAAATACGATCAATGTCGTCCATTTCCACCACAGCTGAAAATTGAACAAAACACTTTCTTGATTGACCTAAAAAAATGCTAAAATTTGGGGCAACTAAAGCAATAAATGGAACTGTCCTTAAAATAGAATAGACTGGTTTTACAAGGTAGTTATGCATTCAAAAGATGCAGCTGGAATGGCCAACAGTGTAGACCCTGATCAGACTGCTCCTTTGATCTGGGTCTACACTGTTTGCTCATACCTATATGTATTTGTCCAAATACTTAGAATTTTGACGGCATAAGGGAAAAAGTGGGGGTAACTGGTAAGAAAAGTTATCACATTTGAGCCGCAACACAACAAAACCAACAAAGAGGTTGTGTGCCCAGTGCAGACTCAGATCAGCCTGGGCATCAGCCCAGTCTGATCAGAGTCTTCGGTGTTTGCATGGAGGTAGCTTAGAAGCCTTAGACCCTTAGCTACCCTTTAAGAACTTAGTGAAGAGTCTGATCAGACTGGGCAGATGCCTAGGCTGATCTGAGACTGTGCATGGCGCACAACCACTTTGTTTGTTTTGTTGTGTCGCAGCTCATATCGTTCTCAGTTTAAAGTGTCTGGATATGCTTTCAATAGAAGAAAAATTTCTACCATTTTAAGTTTTGCCCCACTTTTCAATGGGAATCAACTCTTAAAAGAAAGAATATGCTTCCCCAGATGCAAATTCATTCCTTAAAGAGCAACCCCATTTTCTATGGGTTTTATTACCGAGGGAAGTAAATATAATTCATAAAGTTGTTTCCCTTTAGAAACATGGCAACCAACTCACCCCCGAAACATGATGGTGTAACATGCACCTGAATTGGGGATGATAACTGATTACTTTACTTAAAAGTCTACAGAGAATTGAAATCATCAAAATTTGAAAAATCTCATTTCCAAAGATTTCCATTTGCCAAAGGATTTCTTAGTTTATAATTGGGAATGATTACTGATATGGGAAAGACTGACTCTTCAACATCGGCCAGTGACTGTGCTGACATATTATTTTTGTCTGAGTATTCGGCAGACCACTTTCATTTATATGTACAGTCGACTCCCAATATCTCATCGTTTGAACGTTGATATCTCAAAATATTTTCTTGTATCAAAGAATATATTTCCTATTTTCATTTACATTTCAACTCCTGTTATCTCAAACTACTGATATCTCAAAGTAAATTTTCTGGTACCAGAAAATTTACTTTGAGATATCAGTAGTTTAGGCTTAAATTTGGCTTCCAGATATCGAGAGTTGACTGTACTTTGAGATATGGAAATAACCTAAATATTGGGACAGTTTACCCTATTAGTAGTGGTTTCTTTCTCTTACTACCGTAAAAATTCTAAGTATTGGGACAGAAAGGTCTGAGCAAACAGTGCAGACCCAAATCTGACTGCTCCTAGGGAGCAGTCTGATCTGGGACAACACTTTTTGCCATATCAGCTGTATCTTTTGGATACATTTCGGCATATGTAACAAGACCTGTCCGCGTACAGGATAGCTCGCCGGCAGTGCCTTGCCCATCACATAAAAAAAACTTTAACGCAAAACTTTAAAGTGTGACGCCTACGCCAACGCCCACGCCGACGTCCAAGTGACAACAATAACTCTCTGTACTTTCGTACAGGCGAGCTAAAAACAAACTGTTCCATTTTCAAGACAATTACTGTAATTCTTTTAGGTGTCCCAATTTTAGAATTTTTATGGTAGTTAAAGTTTGGCATCTTAGACCTAGCTGTCAAAGTCTGTACTGCACAAAATAAATGCAAAGTGAAACAGAAGCATGAATCACACGTTTTTTTTTTCAAAATTTATGAGCATGGGTACACCTCCAGTGGCAGCAACTGTCGTTTTCATTTCAACAGCCCTTCTCAATAGGAGTAAACCTTTAAAGGAAAGAACTTGCATCTCTTCAGAAAGAGGAGCAAATTCTTTCAAGAAGAACTGTATTAGGAAGGGAAGTAGATAGGAAGTCACAAAACGTGTTTCCCTTTGTAAAAATAGCTGAACAACACGAGGGTGTACCCATACACCATTAAATTTATTTAATTTCATCCATTTCATTCTTGATACTTCTTCAAATATTAAACTTCTTTTCTGTTCTATTTCTGTACAATGAATGGGGTGCTCTCGACTTCTGTTGGCATACAGGTCCTCCTACCAAACCTTGCACTGTACTAGCTGTACTGATTGCTAACTGTATAGTTGTGGATCGCTTACACCTAGCTGTATACACAGGGTATAAACCAGTCTGCCAATTTTTGCTTCCTGCAGAGACTGTCCATCATATTTGGCTTCCGCTGAGACTGTCCCTGATCTTTTGCTTCCGGCAGGGACTACCGTCCTCGAAAAATGACTTCCTGTTGAGACTGTCCACGTGATTCTGCTTCCTGCCGAGAGCCTCAGCAGGGAGCAGAATCACGCTGACAGTCTCTGGAGGAAGCCATTTATCATGTACAGAAGTCTCAGCAGGAAGTCAGAGATCGCGGACAGTCTCGGCGGAAGCCAAATATGATGAACAGACTCTGCATGAAACGAAAATTGGTGGACTGGTTTATACCCTGAGGTATAGCTGTGGTCCCTGTGGATCACTTACACCAACAATACTGTCTTTTAATCACACTGACCAATTGTCAACAGTTTTATAGAACAAGTCCAAACTGAAAGAGTTAATACTGCTGAATTGTCTGAAAATTGTGAATACATACATGGGTATCAATGAGACACAGAATCAGAGCTCAACCTAGACGGTTATTTGGGAGGAAGGGTCTCAATAAACTGACATCTTCTTATTTTGAGATGAGGGTAATTATTTGAATGTATAGAACATATAGAAAACTCCAAAATTTGACACAAATTAAATCTACATGTATTGACTGATTTGCTTAACGTCCACGGTAAACAACTATGTTCATGTTGGGACGGACAGTTAACCTAACCACACTATTCCTGGGCAGGCTTAGATCTCCTAAGCGGTTAATCGGTACTAAGTGCACACACTTTTGCCAGTAACTGACAACTGCCCTTCTTGAATTAGTGGAAGGAGAAACGAAAGTATGTGGCAATAAAATCTACATGTAACATCTAGATTTAATTCATACCAAATTTTGGAATTTCCTACATGTTCTATATTTCAAGTATGAATTTTGCCTTTACATAAATGCTGAAAATGTCACAAAACTTGTGACTGTGCAAGAGCTCTAGGCTGTCCCCTGAGAATACCTTATTATTAGTAAAGCCATTCTGATGTTCACAACACACATGAGCATTCTTTGCTGATAAGCCATTCTTGTCCTTAGCTTTCCTGGCCTCTCTCTGTCTTCTTTTCTTCTTCTCTCGTGTGTCTTTATACAGGGACACAGACAGACAGACACACACTAACACAATGAGAGAAAACAAGGCCAAAACAGAGCTGATTAGTTCACTCAGATAGACAGCAAAGTTACCAATTAAGACACCAATTAACTGTAGATCTTCAAATACAGATGACCCCAGTTTTGAGTAAAAGTCTCGCCGGAAGACTGTTATGGATCCGCTCTCACTATCTGGCTGCAGGTAGCTGCTCAGAAAAGGAACACTTTCAAACCATGATAGATCAATCCATGACTGGTTTGTGTGCAGAATTTGACCTGAAAAATATTTACAAATATAAGGACATTGTAAAAATGCTGATCAGATCAGGTCTACACTGTTTGTCATTCCATCTGCATCTGTTGGACACATTACTCAAAGCTCCAGATAAGAAGGGGTAAAAGGGATAATTTAGAGTAAATTTTAAGATTTCTCATAAATATCTCAATGCAAACATGCATTGTGTTCAAAACCTCACTAGAACCGTCTCCGGGAGAGGGTTCTAATGAGGGGTCACAAGGTATGTTTTTATGGACAAATACGGAAAATTATTCCATAAATATCCATGTTACCCCTTATTATCTCAAGCTCTAATTTCTTCTTATCTGGAGATCTGTTACCATGGTTACTGCACTGTAAAAATAAACTGTTCCATTTTTAGGGCAAATACAGTAATTATTTCAGATGTATCAGTTTCTAGGAGTTTTATGGTTTATCTAATCAATTATCATACTCCACTTTGTTCCTTTGTCAATTCTGTTTGTCAATTATCATGAAATATTACTTGTTACATGTACTAAGTCGGAACAGAGGCGGCAGGGGAGGCGACCGCCGCCCCAGTATTTTCGGCAGGTACATGTATATGATTTTTCCTAGCTTAAAAATGAAGGCAAGAAAGGGACACTTTCACACCCCATAATTTTTCAGGTCACAAAAGGTGTCATGTCAGTTTATTTGTTAATTGACAAGGAGCTTAATAAAGGATTAACGATGAAAGCTGTCAATGGGTGTTAAAGAAGACACACTTTCACACCTAAATATCAGCCAAAAGATAAAGTCATAAACCTTGGACGGACACCCGGCGCCAGGTGTGTGCAACTATGGCTACGTACCGTTGAGCCACTTGGGTAACGTCGATACGAGAATTGAACAGAACAGAACAGAAGTCATAAACCATGTCATCGGTAAGACAAGTCCATCCTCAATTTATTTTGTGTGGTATCTTATGGCACATGCGAATAAGAGTCATTCAGATCAACATGCGCATCCGTACAGATTGTGCAGGGTTTTCCATTTTCGCAAAAAAAAACAACAACAAAACATGATTCTGGAGCATGTAAAACATGAAAAGTGAAGGCTCTGATAAGTCTGAACGGACGTGCAGATTGATTTTATTATTTACAATGCTAAAATAATAAGACACTTTGCACATGGTGCCATCTCAACTATCTAAATGTACTTCATGATTCTTCATTTCTTACTTTTCAGCCAGAGGTAACTGCGGTCAGGGGATGGCTGCTTGGTTACTTTCAGTGCCAGGACATCCTACTTATTTGGATAATTGAAGGAGACGGGCCTACTGAGCTTGCAGTAGGTGCGGGTGGGGGTTATATGGATGTTTTTTTTTCTCATGATATCATATTTCTTTTCTTTCTCCCTCTCTCTGGGAGATGGCTCGAGTTAGACTGAACTACAGTCTCAAAGAGCCATTAAACCCAAAACAACCAGCCAACCCAGTGCTGGAAACTCGCAAGTTTGATGGGGTGGCCCAAAAGCTTAGCAGGCCTTACTTTCAGTGGCCCAAATTATCCACTAGCTAATGTTTCCATTCATTTAGTATTGCCAGAAAGATAAATTTGGGCCACTAAAGGTCATATTTTGGAGATTTCTGATCGCCCGAAACAAAAATTAGGAGCATTTGGCCACTGGGCCACTGGCCGTTTCCAGCACTGCAACCAAATAATTTTGAGCCATCTCATTTATCTGCACAGTGTATCCAGTATTCTCTGTAGATCTGGGGATTGTGAGTTTGAATCCTGGTCGTGCCGGATAAATTTTCTCTGACCTGATACGCGACTGGGGCAGTGTTGTGTTTTGTATGGCCTAAGCGGTGCTTAGTGAAGCATCTGGCGGACTTTTTAGCTGAGCAATAACATTCTGGACAGACATACATCGTGCCTGTTACAGCTTTATTAACCCTTTTTGACAAGTGGACTTGTCAATCCTTATCATCTGGCTGAGTCCATTTTTAGTTTGAAGTGTTTCTGGTGGCTGTGTTCATTTTTATTGTTTTGCATTGCAAATCCTGTCAGCAAACAGTGTAGACAATGATCAGATGCCATGGTGGTCGAGCCATGGTGCTGCCGGGTTATAACTTCTAGTGCCGGGGTCTCCTACTTATTTGGGTCAAAGTAGGTCAAGGGCCTACTGTGCTTGCAGTAGGTGCAGACGGGGGTTGTGTTTGGAAATTAGCTCTCATCTATCATTTCTCTTTTCTTTCTCCCTCTCTCTGGCTCCAGATGGCCCGATATAGACCGAAATACTGCCTCAAAGAGCTGTTAAACCCAAAACAACCAACCAGCCACATTCAGCAACATCTGTACTGGGCCTGCACTGTTTGCATATGTCCAAGAAACCAGTTTCCAGTCTAAAAGGGATTAATGTTCGAAGACATTACGTTGTCAAACAAATAAGCTAAACTAGGCAGTAAACTTTGAGTTTCTAGGACCTGGCCACAAATTCATGAACATATGCTTTTAATATTCATGTGTTTACCAAAAGAGGTGGGTACACTACCATTAGGTACATTCTAATTTGTACCTTTTCTTTACAATAAATAAATAAAATCAAACAACTGAGTAGTCTGCTATGGGTGTCACAAGAATCCACATCTTAAGCTGAACCCAACATCCTAACCTGATTCTACACATTTGTTTACAATTTAAGAAGATCATTGTAACTTTGTGTGGTTGTGTGTGTGGTGGCGGTGATGGTGGTGGTGGGGAGGGATCCTTGGGAAGGATAACAAGTCGTTTCGGCCCAATTCCCTTTCGGCCCCTGAGTCATTTCGGCCCTATTCCCGTTCGGCCTGGGTCGTTTCGGCCCAATTTCCGGAGTGGGTAGTTTCAGCCCAATTTTAGTGGGTCGTTTCGGCCAGACTTTTTTCCCATAGTTGTAATCGACAAAAAAAATGTGTTTGCAGACGCAATTTTTAAATTTATATAGTCCGTTATATAATTTTTCTTTATCCCAGTCATATCTATCTATCTATCTACCTATCTATCTGGCCTATATATCATATCATATCATATCTATCTATCTGAATGGCCTGCATAGATATGTATGTATGTATGTATGTATGTATGTATGTATGTATGTATCTGGGCTGCATATCTATCTGTCTATCTATCTATCTTTCTATCCGATGACAGGCGAGACACACCATTGTTACTGTTATATCATTTGTTTTCCTTTGATACCTGATTATCTTTATCGGTTTAATGCCAATTAGTAATGTTTGTACTGTCACTGGTTCTTTAATTACTTATTTTCAAAATGTTTTAACTACCCTGTTTGCTTATTAATTCAGAGGTGTGAAAATTATTTCATTGTAACTAAGTTCTTGAAAGGCGGGATTTTACAGAGAAAAGAGTTCTTTAATTGCCAAAGACAAAATGACATCGGATTTTTATTGTCTGGAAGAATTTCTATTATGTGCCGGCGACGAGGTATAAATTCTCGGAGAAATTCTCCCCAGTATCACAACCTTGGAAAATATAGTATTACAGTCAAACCCAGGGTTCTCCCCAGGTGTATATGGCATGTCGCATGCGACATGTCTTAAGCCAGTGTCTGTAATTGCGACATGCCTTAATTATCTTGACACCCTTTTAATCCCTGCCGACATCCCTTAATTGTATAACAGTAACTGTTAAATCACTCTTATTTAAATGTGTATTTATTGTCATAGTGTGTGCTGTGAAGCATCAATACCACTCAATAGATGTTTATACAAGGATTACAACACCTTTGCAGCAGTTATATGGATCAGGCTGATGACACCTTTTCGCTTAGTGCCCCAATTAAGATTACATCTTTGATGTTATTGTGTTATCAACAGCGAGATAGATATATATAAATTAATTATTTTTTATAAGTGAAGGCTGACAGTATATTGACTTATCATCACTTCAGTAAAAATATTCTGCAGCTTATTACTTAGGGATCTATAGTAATTTAGTAACTTTTAAATATAATTTTTACCAAAATACATAAAAAGTAACATTACAATGGCAGTAAAATAAAATACATGATAAGACTTCTTAGAAACTATAAAGAAGTTTTATTACCTCCCTTGTTCCATATGAGCCAAATTTAGACCTTGTCTGCTCGCCTGATGGTTTACTTTACCGGGAGACTGAGTTTGTTAGCTCACCTGGATATTCAATGAGGAGCTCAGAAATTGGCTCACCTGAGTATTTTGTACATATAAAAGGCCTACATGGTCCTCACTTGCTCACCTGACCACCAATGACCATTTTAATAAAATTCTCTGTGTGTGTGTCTGTGTGTGTGTGTCCGAGTGTGTGTGGGGAAGGAAGGGTGGGAGAGGAGATCTTCCTGTGCTAAACTGCTGATTTAACTTGCTGTATTTGGCATTTATGAGCAAACTACCCATAGCTATTGTTACACAGAAACAAGGAATAAGGAAAAGATCAGGATTTATCACGTAGTTGTTATCCGCAAATGCTTAATTCGATATCCGCGCGCTTAATTAAATTCATCTTCAACAACATGCCTTCAGAAAATTCTGGGGAGAACCCTGCAAACCTGTATTAAGCAAGCACCCAAGGGATAATCAAAATCTGCTTGCTTAAGACAGGTGCTTGCTTAATACAGGTACATTTCAATATATTTGCCTGTTTCGGGAACTGAATACATGCTTGATTAATACAGGTTGCTTGCTTAATAGAGGTGGCCACTAAGACAGGTTTTACTGTACTATGTTCAGTATTTCTACGTCGTTTCACTACTATTTGCCATTATATCTGTTTTGTGTATTGCCTGTGAATGTGTGGTGACTGGGCGTCAACATGGGGTTTCATGCACAGACACTTGGGGTCAGTAGGTGCATTGGTCGAAAACTGATCTCCTGCAGCTATTTTTTTTTCACTTATTTTTACATTTTAGTATACCTGAACACCTCCTTAACTGAGATAAATGGTTTGGTCATGTATAGAAAACCTTTGCAATTATAGATATTTGCTCCCTGGGCTTAGAAAAACACAAGATATGCAACTCTGTGTTGATCAATGTTGACCCCTCTCTCGGTAAACAGGGCTGCGCCTTCCGAATTCAACGCAGTCATCTAAGATACTTACGTCCCTCAGTTCGCCAGACATTGGCCTTTACGTGGACACCGGCATCATTTCAAACTTCTCTCAAATTCTTGCTATTTCTCACCGAATGTGTAGATAAATAAGGACAAAAATCTTGATTTGCAGCGTCGGGGACAATATTTACAGTTGACTGGTTCCATCCCCTAATATCTAGTCACAAATATTGATAGGACAACTTGGGACCAGTTTATGAACCTTAGTTGCGCATGACAGGAGACTGGTTCTCTTTCGAATTACTATATGAGAACTACCGAATGCCTGCGGAATTTGAAATTCAGTCTACCTGTCACGCGCATATTTGTCGACCAAATGCACCTACTGACCCCAAGTGTCTATGGTAAAATGTAGCAGTCTGTCTATTTGCTCTGTAACCCGTCAATGAAGCCAAATAAACATGGACTGGGTCACCCAATTTTAAGTCCAGTTATGTACTTTTTTTTCAGATATGTAGTTACCCGTCGACCGGATATTAAATTACGTAACACAGCTCTTTCTGCACCAAACTGTCGCATTAAATCGCGGGTAAAGCTGGGAAATTTAACGCGAATAAGTTTGGCAGTTTTCGTTCACGCTTTTGCAGACATCCGCATATGGCCATGCGAAAATTACGAGACAATTGTTGACGCTTCCGTTTTACAATCGATGCGTCAACATGTATTTTAAAGACATTTTCCTGATGAATGGGATGCGTTTTTACCCTTTATTCATGCGTCAAAAATGCAAAAAGCCCCTTTATCTGACGCTCTGATTGAAGATTTCTAATTCAGTCATCATATTTGTCCATTTATTTGCTTATTATTAAAAATCATATTTGTCCATTTATTTGCTTATTATTAAAATATATATTCTTATGAATATTCTCTTTGCTGAAGTGAAGGGTTCTATTGTATTTTCAATACTCTTGGATAAACCCTATTTTCATGTCTGTATTAAACAAGTATTGAGCAAGCTTACAGGACGAAATAGGGAGCCACTCACCTGGTCTCAGCCTTCAAAAGCATGTCCACCACAGCCGCGCGCTCTTTCTTGTCTGCCTTGCGCACGTGCCAACTTCGCTTGGGGTCCCCCTACAACCCGGATGAGCGCTCTAATCCATGGGACCAATCCGGCGGTCGTGGATCAAGGACTCCCGTCACAACACTCCCCCCAACTTTATCTTGAAGGTCTTGGCCTGTACTGGAAGGAAGTTGCGTCTTGAAGAGGGACTATAAGTCTTGTCTGGACCTGGCTGTGCGCTGGTTCTGATCTAGAAGACCAGAAATCTGGAGCTGGCTATACGTTGGTTCTGATCTAGAAGACCAGAAATCTAGAGCTGGCTGGGCGTTGACTATTTCCGAACTAGAAGTCCAGAAATTTGGAATTGATGACCCGAACTAGAAGTCCAGGAATCTGGCTAATCACAAACTAGAAGTCTGTGATGCTGGATACTGGATGAACTAAAAGTCCATACGGTCTTGTGAACTACAAGTCCACAATGCTGGATGGACTAGAAGTCCATAATGTCTAGTGGACTAGAAGTCCACGTGTCGATCTAAAAGACCAGACTTCTTCTGTTGTTGCTATCCGCTTAATGGAACCGTCTGACAGTTTTTACCAGTAAATTTCTGGAAGGACATTTATCCTTTACACCTGGTACTACTTCTAGTAATGACTTGTCTGTCATCTCTGCAGATGCCTCCTTATGGTATACCGCTTTATTGATTGTCTTCCCTGCCTGTACTGTTAACCCTAAAGCATCACCCACAAATGACAGTGAACTTTGCCCATTGTGCATCTGCCCTTTCAATACAGTTATGACAATCACTGTAGGTCAAATCTGCAGGACGTATGCCAGCTTGAACTGAGACATCCTTCTTTCAATCGAGCTAGCTGACCCTGCGGTTCTTTAAACCGTAACCATCAAGTCAAACTGGAGTGATCTGTTCTCACTCTGAAAATCCTGCCTAGAAGGTAGTATCTGAACTGTCTGGTAAACCGTACAACAACTTAGAGCTCTTTCCTAGACGTACACTAGTTTTTCTGTTCTGGAGTCAAAGAGAAACTGCTAAAAGCCTATCTCTTTCTGCTCCACCTTGAACCTGTATGAGCCCACAATAGTTTTTCTGCTCTGGAGACTGGAGTCAAAGAGAAACTGCTAAAAGCCTAACTCTTTCTGCTCCATCTTCAGCCTATATGAGCTAAGCTCCAATAGCAACATCAGAAGTATTTAGGAGTTTTTACGCCTTGCACTTGTTCTTTAACTGTATCTGAGTGGCTAGAAGTCAACTGCAGATCTTGGTCTCTTTTTCTCGCCTTGTTTTTGAGCGTATCTGAGTGGCTAGAATCCGACTGCAGATCTTGCTCTTTTTTTCAGCCTTGTTCTTTGAGCTTATCTGAGTGGCTAGAAGCCGACTGCAGACCTTGCTCCTTTTTCTCACCTTGCTCCTTAGTCGATTCTTGCTCTTACCCATTTATTGCCAACTTTAAAACGAATGAAGGACGAACCGGCATACACTCGATGAATGCTAGGTTTCACTTGTTTACTTTGTGTATCCTTTCAGCATTACCCATAGAAATAGGATTAGAAATCCCATTGCTATTGGTCTGCTTTTGAATTTGGGTGACACTATCTCTTCCTGCTGTTAGAGACTGTTTTTCACTACTTTCTTCTTTCTGTTGTCTCTTTTCTTCTTTCTGTTGACTTATTCCTTCTTCTTTCTGAATTTGTTGAGGGAAAGAATTTGTTGGGGGAATAAGTTGTCTCCCTTGGTTAGCTACTACTACTTCTGAGTGCGGACTAGAAGTCTCAGCAACTTGCATCTTTTTCTTTGTTTGGCCACAATGTTTTTCATTCTGTTGAGGCTGGGATGTGTGGCCTTTCTGCCCAGCCCTTATCTGTTTAAATTATTTATCCCTTGGCTTTCTTGTTTGTTTTCTTTGGTGTCTTTCTTCTTTAGCCAAGATTGATACACTCTACAGTCTTTCTTTAAATGTCCTTGCTGTTTACAAAAGAAACACTGTAAACTAGTATTGGATGAATTAGTTGGTTTTTGTGGTGTTGATTTAAACACGGTTGAAGTTTCCAACTGTTTCAATTTAGCCGCTAAACCATCAATTGCTTTTGCAATATTTAGCCGCTAAACCATCAATTGCTTTTGCAATCATCTGCTCCACTCGCGCTTCTGAAGGGGAAACAACAGTATTAACTGTAACATCTTCCTTCTTTCGACTTGGATGCTTTTTACCTTCGACGGCTTGAGATATGTACTGGTAATGTTTTACAGCATTCAAGGCAGCTTGTATACTTTTTGGATGCTCAAAACATGCATGTTTAGCCGCTTCCTTGTCAAGACATCCTTGGCAGAATTTCGAAATAGTTTCCTTCGTTCTGTGACTTTCAGGCAAATGCTTGAATGCGGGGGTAGCAAGAGTTAGAACTCGGTCTGCCCAATCCTCCGCTGATTCATCACTCTGCTGAGATGCCTGCTGAAATTTAGCTCTTGCTGTTTCTGTAATTTCTTTTGAGCCAAATCGATTTTCCAGCTTCTTCATCATCCTACGATACGAGAAGTGCTCTCCCTTTCTTGTTGTAATGGCTAAGAAATCCAAGGCTTTCCCCTCTAAACTCCAGTTCAAGTAATCACGGCATTCACTGTTACTCCACTTTAAGACTGATCTGTAACTTTCAAACTTTTGTTTAAATGACAACCAACTTGTCTTTCCATCAAATCTTAAATTCTTGGGGAGCCTTTTTGGATCACCACGTCTCCTTCTAGGCTGATGTCTAGAAGACCTTCTATGCCTATAAACTCTTGAGTTATCATCATCTGAGCTACTACTGTACTTATGTCTTGTATGATGACTGTAATGGCGAGCCAGTGACCTTGACCTTGACCTTGAACTAGTACTATCAGAATAGTACCTAGAGCCATGTGATCTTGAATGTGAATGTTTGTTGGCTCTGGAATAATCTGACTTCGACCTTGAGCGTGACCTTGACCTTGAGTATGACCTTGAATGACTATACCCTCTGGAACCGTCTGAACTTGACCCTGATGTTGAATACTGTCTTTCAGATGAACTGGAATCTTCATCAGAGTAAGTATTTGTTTTCTTGGAAGAGTGCACTTTCTTAATATGTGACCTTGACCTTCTTTGTTTTCTTGAGGTACGAGGAGCTTTCCGTTTTTTATATGAAGCTGACTTTCTACGTGACCTCGATCTTGAACAGCTATCAGAGGAACTGAAATCTTCATCACTGGAAGAGGATCTGTTACTCTTCTTTGAAGATGTCTTCTTGTGTGACCTTGACCTACTTTTCTTTCTAGATTCAACGGAAGACCTTGGTTTCTTATGCGATGTTGACTCGCTATATTTTGATAGTCGACCTGAGTGTTTGTGTCTAGAAGACAACAAGCTCTCAGAGAATCTGTCTTTTGAATCATTTTCTTTCATTACTGATTTCAGATCTTTCAATTGTTTTTTTATTTGTCCTTCTAACTCTTTTAAAATTGTTAAACTTAATTCTTGCCTGGTTGGTTCTTCTTTAGGCTCAAATTTAAGTTGTTTTGGTCTAACCACGGGTTTTTCTTGACATACTTGTGCTTTTACATACTTTTTTGATGTTTTTTGTTCTGACCTTGGCCTTTCCTCCATGGGATGCTGTGACCTAATTGCAGATATTGGATATTGACCTGGTAGGGTCCTGGAAACATCTGGCTGTTGGACTTTTGTACCAACAGGTGTGCTCAGCGAATCTGTCAACCAGTCTCGCCCTTTCTGTGAAATCGACAGTGAAAAAGACAGAAGTCTGTCCACAGCAGCACACGTCTGTTGAATTTCATCTTTAATATCCGCCATTGGAGGTGAGGTTTTGTGTACATCTGAAGAAATCTGACCTCGCACAAACCTGTCAGCAGCGCTTGGTGGAGAAAAGTCAATCATGTCCAAGGCATCTGGTGTCAATTTTCCCATCATGACCAAATGCAGAGCTTCTTTGGTTATCACACCATACTGTTTCCTGAGCTGGATCAAGTATTCAGCTTTTTTCATTCCAATTCCAGGAATAAGCTGCAGTTCCTCACTTTCTGCTGTGTTAATATTTACTTTCATTTTGGCTGCAAGGCGTCAAATACAAGTGCAGGGCAAGTAATGTACTCCTGTATAATTTTCCGTTACTGTATTATTATTCTATACACGGAATAATTTCTTTGAAAGTTAATTTTTCAGGTACAGAATACACTGAAAAATTACTTCTTGATTGATGTACAGACAAGATCTTATTATAAATTTCACGTATAGAATACTGCGAAATTAATATTTCTGGTTTAGAAAACACAGAAAATTATTGGCTGCCGCTGGGTGGCTGCCTTTGAAAACTGCGACAAGGTGAAAGGTTATTCCCTATTACTGGCATAAGACAATTTAGAAAAATTCCTAAAATGCCTTAAGAGAACTGGCATAAGGCATTATCAATGCCTTAAGAAAACTGGCTTAAGACAAGCTTACAATTAATGTACATTAACTTCAGAAAGTCTTAAGAATTTTTATTTAGCTGGCAGCTAAATGGATTATTTAGCCAACAGTTAAATAAAACTGTCCTCAAATTTTCAAAATGAATTGAAAATCAGAGCTTGCCCGGTGTTGAACAGTGAGACAAACAAACAAAGATAAAAAGCCCTAAATCTGTTCATCTACCCCTTCAACCTGTCATGTTTAATTATGAACCTTTCACTTCTCCCTCAAAAATGAATTTGAAAAGAAAAGAGTACTTTTTCCGTGAGCCGGAAATATGTTCACATGAAATTGTTAACTATGTTAACTGAACCTTTCACTTTTCCCTCAAAAATGAATTTGAAAAGAAAAGAGTACTTTTTCCGAAATTCGGAAATATGTTCCACACGAAAACGTGTGACAGGTTTACCTGGAAATGGCCTGAATTATTCTGACCAGTTTACCTCGTCGCCAATATTGTATTTTCAATACTCTTGGATAAACCCTATTTTCATGTCTGTATTAAACAAGTATTGAGCAAGCTTACAGGACGAAATAGGGAGCCACTCACCTGGTCTCAGCCTTCAAAAGCATGTCCACCACAGCCGCGCGCTCTTTCTTGTCTGCCTTGCGCACATGCCAACTTCGCTTGGGGTCCCCCTACAACCCGGATGAGCGCTCTAATCCATGGGACCAATCCGGCGGTCGTGGATCAAGGACTCCCGTCACAACAGTTCTGTGCGATTATACTGTATGAAGTAATTCATAAGAAAACCAGCAGGTATGAAGGTGTAATCAGACTTATCTTAATACCGAAATGACTCACACATAAAATCGACCCACCTTTGAAATTCGGCCGAAACGACCCACCCCAATCGGGCCGAAACGACCCAGGCCGAACGGGAATAGGGCCGAAACGACCCGGATTCTTGGAAAGGGCAGGGGCAAAAAATATCCCGCCTCCCCAATGTCAAAAACGTTCCGGCGCCCCTGTAACATGGTTAAATACTCACTTATTTTTAACCATAGATAAATCGCTAACAAACAAACAACCAGAGGGACCACAATTACGAAGAAATAACTACTTATTTCTACTTTCGTTTTACTCTTTGCCGCCATTGTTTTGAAACACGAAATCTATTTACTCGACAGTCGTGCCTATTCGTTCTATTTACGCGACCGCAGTTGCATCGAGGGTCACGGTATGGAATAAAGGTAACCCTACTTAGGCCTATGTACATATTTACCTATCTACATAAACAGTTTATGAAATTAAGACATTTCCTTTTTGAGAGCCTTTCTTCTGGATCTCTTAACCGCCTTCAAAGGAGAAACGTGTTTCCCGACGTATATTATCTTCTTGAGTGAATGTTCATTTGGCCTACACAGTTAATATTATTATAATTATATTATTATTATTATTATTATTATTATTATTATTATAGATACGTTTAAACGTCTTGGACATCTAAATGTTTCTAAACTCTTATTGTAGGTCATCATATTAAAAACCATCATCACCCACCATTGCTGTAAAACATATTGCACGTATATGAATTATTATATTTCTATCTGTCTATCTTCGTATTTCAACTTTCAGAATTTTCACTTTAGACCTATATAGACCTTTGATTTTCGTTTTAGATAACACTGAGCCGTTTAAGTTTAAGTTTGAGATTTATTCAGGAATTAAGATCATATAACAAAGTGCTACTATCTAAGAGCGATTTTTGAAATTAAAATTTAAGAATTGATCAACAAGTGAAGTATTTAAGAGCACGCTTAAATGATATTTATGAATATATCTAAATGAAAGAAGAATTAGAATTATCACAGTGAATTTGGCTAGAGTTTAAGGAGTTTTGGAATGGACTAGGCTGCTAGTAGTAAAAACTAACACCCACACCCATTTTCATTGATTCGAAAGATTCGATCTTATTACCCATGGATAGCCCATAAAGCCTAAATTTAGGTACGAATAAGACTTTGGCACGGAAAAGTATGAAATATTGCCCAGGTTAACATTGAAATCTCTATAAAAGGAACGATTTTTATCACCGAGGAGTGCTCGAAAAGGAAAGACAAAACCAATGGTCATATCTGTCACACACACAAGTGGGCCAAGGGAGCGAACCCGCATGCCATCACATACTGATCCGTCAAGGAACTAGAACCGGAGTGTCACTTTAAGTTTCTCCACGAACCACCCCCGTATCTCGAGGAACGGTGTGCCCAGAGCATACGGTGGGCCAAGTGTGTGTGCTACAGGCATGATAGCACTATGAGTGATTAACTCGGCTGTTAGCACTGCTATCACAGACAAAAAAGGGAATGCTATATGCTCAATAATATAAGAACATCTCTTGCTCAGTTGCACAACAATACTCAATCAGATATTTCTTGAGGGCTATTTTAAATTTCTGTGGACTTTCTAATTGTTTTAACCACTCAGGAAGAGAATTCCAATCTTTGATGCCAGTATAATAAAAAGTTGAGTCCTCGACGCCTTTACAATTTGGAACTAAGAAGTTGTACCCACTAGACCTAGTATTATGGTGATGTACGTCTCTCAAAGGTACAAAGTTTTCTTGAAGGTAAGAAGGACACAAGTTGTTGAAGATCTTATGCACATGATTTTATCTTAGTTGTTTTACCCTAGTTTCAGTAATGAGTAAGTTTAGGTTCATCAGAATATCCGAAGTAATCCTTGTTCTAGGTCCTAGTTGATTAATGAATCTAATTACTTTATTCTGAGCTATTTGAAGCCTTCTTTTTCAAGCCTTTGTTGAGGCCAGCATACCAAGATGAACATGAATAATCAAAATGGCAGAGTATCAAAGCCGAACATAAATTTTTCCTAGTTTTTGCTGACAGACTATTATTTTGTCTATACAAAAATTTAAGACGGGCATTAAATTTTGAAATAATGCTGTTCACGATGATTTCACCAGATAGTAGATTACCTATGTTAAGACCAAGATATTTTACAGAAGTTGTAGAATCAATCATGTGATCATTGCAGACAATATGGAAATCCTGCACTTTCCTATGTTTCCTTTTTGATCCAACAGCATACATTCTGTTTTCCCAGGTGAAGAGATAATTTGCTATCAACAAGCCTATCTGAGCATGATCCGAGAACTTTTCCGAGTTTATTTACAATTTGATCTGGATCTTTGTAAGAAAATAAGATCGCACTGTCGTCACCATACAGCAAAAGTTTGCAATCAGGGTCAATACTTAGGCGTAAAAAATAGCTGTATGCTGAAACAAAATCTGGTCGATAGCTAGGAAAATTTTTTTTTATTCTTTTATTTTTTCTCCAGGAAAAAATAGGGTCGGGATTGTATTTTGTATGTTTTTTTTTGTTTTTGTTACATGTACATGTATTTTGTTGATTGAATTGTTTTTTTGAGACTTGCACTGTATATGATAATTCATCTTAGATGCTCGAAAAAGTCAAATCTGTATTTTGGAATGTACTAAATGCCAAAACTACAAAAAGGTAGTGAAAAACCGAAATCACTATGGGAAAGTACAAAGACGAAACTGGGTGAGATCGGAAATTGAAAATGGTAGGGCGGTGTTTTAATTTTTATTTTGTTCTTTTATTGATAAAAATAGCAGAGTCGGGGGGTCTGAAGCAGGGTCGGTCGGGTTAGTGGAAACACGGCTGTTTTTTTTTCAGACCTTATCGCCATGTCATTTACATAACACAGGAAGAGTAATGAACCTAAACTACTCCCTTGAGGTACACCAAAGGTTACATTAGCCATGTCTGAGTTTGTTTACCTGCATTGACCAGCTGACTTCTTCTATTATCCAAATAAGATTCAAATAAGATTCAAACCATTTGGTAGAGCCAACACCCATAAGTTTCCATTTGCTACACAAAATGCTGCGAGCAATGTGTTCAGTGTCAAAAGCCTTCTGAAGATTTAGAAGTATCAAGCCCCTAGCACTGTTCGTTTTTATATGATCTAAAAGATGATTGATTGATTGATTTGTTGCTTAACGTCCACGGTAAACAGCTATGGTCATGTCGGAACGGTCAGTTAACCTAACCACACTATTCCGTGCCGGACCGCATAGCGCAATCGGTAGGGCACCTGACTCATAAGTCAGAGGTCCTGGGTTCGAAACCCGGTCTGGCCACATACTTTCGTTTCTCCTTCCGCTGATTCAAGAAGGACAGTTGTCAGTTACTGGCGAAAGTGTGTGCACTTAGTACTGGTTAACCGCTTAGGAGGTCTAAGCCTGCCCAGGAATAGTGTGTTTAGGTTAACTGACCGACCCGATATGACCATAGCTGTTTACCGTGGACGTTAAGCATCAAATCAATCAATCAATCAATCAATAAAACCTTGGCAGGCTTAGACCTCCTAAGCGGTTAACCAGTTAACCAGTACTAGTAGGTGCACATATTTTCGCCAGTAACTGACAACTGCCCTTCTTGAATCAGCGGAAGGAGAAACGAAAGTAAGTGGCCAAACCGGGTTTTGAACCCAGGACCTCTAACTTATGAGTCAGGTGCCCTACCGATAGCGCTTCGCGGTCCGGCTCTAAAAGATGAATAAGGCAAGTATCTGTAGAGAATGAGCTTCTGAACCCAGACTGGTAAGGCCTTAAAAAATAGACGTGTTTCCACTAACCCGACGGACCCTGCATCAGACCCCCCGACTCTGCTATTTTTATCAAAAGAAAAAAATAAAAGAATAAAAAAATGTTCTACCTACTACCGACCAGATTTTTTTTCAGCATGTTAGTGGAAACACAGCTATTTTTTACGCCTAATCATAAATAATATTGTTATGAACCAAATAAGTTTCAAACTGAACGTAGACTGCTTTTTCAAGTATTTAAATATCATATTTTATTTTATCTTATTATATCTAAATTTATACCTTATTCCACACAAATTATGTTTTAGTCTCCTTTTCTGATATTCCAAGTTTGACAGATGATGAAACTCGGATTTCTGTAGTTTGAATGTTTTTTTTGTTTTGTTTTTTTTGTTTTTTTTTGTTTTTCCGAGAAGTACTGAACAATCTGCTATCAGCTTCATCTGTTCAGCTTTAAACAGCCAGAGCTGCAAAGTCAACCCGATGCCCTGCATTTGCTACCTTAGTGACAAACTCTTCCTTTAAGAATTATCCCCTTTGGCAGGGGTTCGTTGTCAAGGAAAGTAATCAGTAAGTCCCGAAAGTCCTTCCCTTTGAAAAAATGTACCTGTAGACATTAAATGAGCCGCGACACAAGAAAACCAACAAAGTGGCATTTGCACCAAATGAAAACTGATCAGACTGGTCAGCAGCCAAATGTCGGGTCAGTCTTTGTTGTGCGCTTGAAATGAGGACAGCGAATATTCACCGGGCGCACATGCCACTTTGTTGGTTTTGTCCTGTCACTTAAATTGTGGAAGAACTGTTAGACATGATTATTACCAGAGAAGCTCCTTATTTGAGCCGCGACACGACAAAGTCAACAAAGTGGTTGTGCGCCTAGCGCAGACTCAGATCAGCCTGGGCATTGGCACAGTCTGATCAAAGTCTCTGCTGTCCGCATGAAGGTAGCTGAGACCCTTTTGACACCCTTTGAAGGCTTAGCGAAGAGTCTGATCAGACTTGGTGGATGCTCAGGCTGATCTGAGTCTGCGCTTGGCGCACAACCACTTTGTTGGTTTTGTCGTGTCGCGGCTCATTTATCGCTATTTTGGCTTACGTATGAATTAGTTCGGTCTTTCCTCAGACAGTATATAGGGACGCCATTTGGTTGGTCTTTCTTTTGATACCATCTATGGTATCCGCAAATGGTGTTATATTTACTTGCATGAGTTCCTGTTAGCTTCTCCGGTTGATGTAGATCTTTGAGACGGGGTCTCCTCTTAAATGAAAGAATTTGCTCCCAGAGGATCCCTACTGAAAATGGAAGGCACAATAATACAGTTGCTTTCTCGGCAAGTATACCCACTCACCTTAATACTGTTTATTTGAGTGTTTTGCAGTGGCGTATTAACTACACTTCAGGCTGTAAATGACGCCATCCTTTCGTAAAATACACCCCCACCTCCCCCCTCCGGGAGTAAAAGAGGATTAATTCGGTATTACATACCAAATTACCCTTAGTAAATGTCAACGTACTATTGAAAAAGCGGATATGACGGTCACTATTACTAGTATGAGGAGCCATAGTAGTTCCGCGGGTTAAGCGCTAGCATGCCGAAATTGCGGTCCTGGGTTCGATTCCCGCCAGAGGTGGAAAGTTTTGTTCACCTTAAGCGGAGTTCTAGTGCACACAGCCTTTCATTATCACAGTCCCATCGTCCTGTTATTTCTGAAATATTACTGAAAAGGACGTAAAATCATAAATCCAACCATTGTCTCTCTATTGAGTTTCAACGCGAATAAATCAAAGGCGCTTGGAGTTCTATGCTGAACCCCCCCTTCCCCCCCTGCCCCCACCACCCTCAAAACCCTTTATACTTGACGCAGTCTACCGGCCATTTCTTCAAAATGGCTCATAGCCTAGAAGTTTAGCCGCATTGAAATATGTTTCATAGCGTAGAACTTCAAGCGCCTTTGAATATATGGGCTTACTGCAATGATGTGATGATTTGTTATTATTTATACTAGCAATGTGCCAGTACAGGTGTATATATTCTCCATACATTGAACGTTTTAACTAAGGTGGATTTTAACTAAGGTGGATTTAGTGTTGGTTTAAACAATATTTTATATACTACACACTACATGGTTACAAAACAATACAATATACAATATGGTACAGGATCTGACGGTAAGCGAAACGCTTTTATGAAAGTCATCTCCTGAAAATCTCCTGGATTTAGTGTTGATTGTCGATTCAGCGTTGTGTGCCTGCTGGGTTATTTATGCCAGACTAATCTTCTGTCTGCCTCTTCTTTTTCCTTTCACAGTTCACTGTGCCCTGTAGAATCGTCTTTGCTAAACCAGAAGACCTTGAGACGTGGCCAAACCACGTGCACCTTAGTTTGTTTTCGTTTCTTGACCAGCGGCAGGAGTTCATCATATTCTCCAATGGCTGCTTGGATCTTTCTGCAAACCTCCTCATTGGTTACATGGTCCTTGGATGAAATGTTCAGTAAGTTTCACCTTTGATCCAATATATATGTTGTTATCTCTCCAAATTGGTTTCAGCTTGGTAGAGCTGAAATGGCTTGTGCAATCCTTGAGAGAACCTCCTGTTTTGAGCCATCATCTGAGACAACTGCTCCAAGGTATTTTAAGCTTGTTACTGTACCCAGCTTCTGCCCTTTTACCTTGACCTCCCTCTGGATGCCATCTGCGCTGTTTGTCATCAGTTTGGTCTTCTCAGCACTGATCTCCACCTTATACCGTGTGCAGGTTTGGTCGAGACTTTCAACAAGGGCTTCTACTTACGCTCTTCCTCAGCTAGAGCGTCTATGTCATCGACAAACCGCAGATTGGTAATGTTTCTGCCGCCAATGCTAACCTTTCCGTCATCAGACATAATCCGTTTGAGAAAAAATGTTGAAGAGGGTGGGTGACAGAAGACATCCTTATCTTATTCTAACTATTGTTCTGAACCATTCTCCTGTGCTGCCGTTCATCGGGACTGCACTTGTAGCCTTGTCGTATAGCTGCGCAATGGTGCGAACTAGATTTGCACTGATATTGTACTTCCGCATGGTGGCCCATAAGGCTGCATGCCATACCCAGCTGTCAAAGGCTTTTTTTGAAATCAATTAAGACATAGTACAGATTCGGCTGATGTTGGAGTTATTTTTCACACAGGATTATAAGGTTAAATGTCTGTTCTGTGGTGCTCCTTCCGGCTCGGAATCCAGCCTGTTCCTCAGCGATTATCTCTTCGGCTGGTGGTTTAAGCCTGTTCAAGATGACTTTCAGCATGAATTTGCTTGAATGACTAATGAGGCTGATGGTTCTGTAGTTCTGGCAGAGCTGTAGGTTTTCCTTTGTAGGGAGTGTAATAATCAGCGACTGAGTCCATGGGGTAACCCAGTCTCCTGTTCTCCAGATTATCTGTTAAAACATCAATTATGTTTTTTTCTTCACTTTTACAAAGGGAAACAACTATTGTGACTTCCTATTTGCTTTCCTGGAGAACATAACTCTTCCAAAATGGACTATATTCTTAAAGAAAAGAATTTGCCTCAAGGGAGCACATTCTTTCCTTTGATAACTGAGTCCCATTTAGAAGGGTAGAAGGGGGGGGGGGATTAAAAATAGCAGTAAGTGAACTTGTTAGTTCAGTTTTGGTTTAAACATCTTTATCTTAAACACTTTTAAGACATACAATCATTGACACAGTACAAATAATAGGAGTGGAACGAAAGGACACGCACTTATAAGGTTCCTCTCCCTACGCTCCCTAAATTTGCTGGACAAAACAATATAGGGATCAAACATTTGACATTTCTGGGCCTACAGATAATTATCCAAGTTTTGTTTTATATGGATAGTTAGCCTTTCTACAACACTTTCTTATGCCATCATTTTTGAAATTGTGCACCATTTTTTTAAGCAAATCGCACTACCTTCAAAATCAAAGTGGTAAGAAGTCCATAAGGAACAAAATCACTAAAAATTTCGATTTCGTCAATTCATGAATTTTTTTGCAAAATTGTCAGATATTTTGCAAAATAATCGTTTCTAAGGTCAGCAAGCTGAATAAAGTTTAAAACTCCTCGCCATTTTAAAAGTTATGCCCGAACAAAACTGATAAATTATCAAACTATCAATTCTCTATGGAAATTTCATACCCTTTCATTTTAAGGATAGTCTGACTTAAAGTCTTGTCTTTGTCAAAACAAAGGCTACAGGTTCAAACTTAAAGCTTGCAAGACTTGCAAAATGAATACAGTTGAAGGTAATAATGATTCATTTTACCAAATGTTTAAAATGTTCCAGAAATTGCAGGGTAAAAGATTGATACCTAAACTTTTTTTTTGTCCAGTATATTTCTAACATGTAAACATCATGGCGCGACATTTTGTCAAAATTATTTATTCAATTTTAAAAGGAATAGGCAAATTTCCATTATTTTCACTATTTTAATGAAGAAAAACAGCTTCAATGTCTCCCGGCTTGCTCTCCTGTACGACGAAGCTTATAGCTGTAAAGGCTCTAAATAACAGGACTGTATCCATACATTTGAAAGTCAAGGCAATCAGGGTCCGAGGTTATAAAACTTGAGTATAATCTCAAACTCAAAATAAAGCACACTGAGTGGCTGCTTCCGAGCATGTGCTCGGGAGCAGGCAATCAGTGTGCTTTATTTTGAGTACATGCTCGGAAGCAGCCACTCAGTGTGCTTTATTTTGAGTTAAACTTGAAGAATTTACTCAACTTTTATATAACATTCGGGCCTGACTACGGTTCAGTGATATCGCCATTAGAAGTTTCTGTCTCCGGTTTTGAATCTGTGACAATTTTCCAGATATAGCAGCACCAATAACAACCATCACAAAATCCTTGAGGGTCTACCCCTCTTCTGATCATAATCACCATCATGCAGCATCGTTTACAGCCAAAGCGACACAATCCCCTCAGTTTCCGTATCCTGCAAAAAATAATAAAAAATACATGAGCCGCGACACGAAAAAGTGGTTGTGCGCACCGCGCAGACTCAATTTAGCTTGGGCATCCCTTCAGTCCAATCAGACTCTTCGCTAGGCGCCTAAAGGGTAGCTAAGGGTCTAAGCTTCCTCATTTCGGACAGCGAAGGCTCTGATCAGACTGGGCGGATGCCTCGGTTGATCTGAGTCTGCGCTGGGCGCACAACCACTTTGTTGGTTTTCTCGTGTCGCGGCCCTCATTGTATCGTAAACTGTGTGATAATAAACAGCGCTTTCATTTATTCATTTATTTTGCAAAAACGCTTTAACTATTTTTCGGGGTATAAATACTTGGCTTCTACAAAATTTTCAGCAGACAATATGTATTATATAGGTTTACGTTAATCTTTCATGATAAAAATTAGAGTCTACTTTTGCTTATTTTCTTTATACTTAGAAGGTCCTCTTGCCTCTAGCCTAGATAAAATAGTTCGTCACTTGTATGTTTTACTACTGCAATTTGTTGGTTTGCTTATATTTCTTTTCGTTATTATTTATTTGGATTTTATGAAAGCCTTCGATAATGTTCCTCATCAGCGATTAAATGCAAAAATGAATGGTTATAGCATTCAGGGGTGTGTTTTAAACTGGGTGCGAGACTTTTTGCAAATATTTTTTAATGTGAGAAAAAGTCATCATCTTTACACAGGCAATCAAGCTGCACACTCATACAAAATGGATCAAAACTTAGACAAAGAGATTGAAAAGGTACAGAATGAGAAAGATCTGGGAGTGATCAGAGATTCAAAACTGTCCTTCCGTGAACACATATCAACAAAAGTAAATACATGTATGTCACTTGGGAATACTATTCAGAACCTTCTCAAACTTGGACAAGACTATATTCCTTGAGCTTCATAAATCTATAGTGCGACCGCATTTGGAATATCGTATACAAGATAATTTTCGCGGTGCCCCATTTTCCGCGGCATTTCGCGACCACTTAAAAACCGCGAATATTAGAAAAGCGAAATAATTTCCTGTTTCTTACAAAGTATCTTCTGTAGATACAGTGTTCATATATTTTGCTTCGGTAATTGCTGGTACTTTTCACTTGAGCCAGTTCGGTGGCCCTGCCGCAGATTAATAAACGAACTGGCTCAAGTGAAAAAGACGTTTGTTATTGCTTTTCACGCATGTTGCTAACCGCGAAAATTATAAATCGCTAAAATTAATGTTTATGTTTTGACCCTAAACCGCGAAAATTTGAGCCCCTTGAAAATTACCACGTGTACGGTATGGACACCATTCTTTAAAAAAGATCAAATTGAAAATGTGCAGAGGAGGGCAACTAAACTTGTTCGTTCAGCCTCAAACCTGTCATACCCAGAACGCTTAAAATCTCTAGGCTTGCCAACATTGGAATACAGACGAGTTCAAGCAGATGTTACTGAAGTATATAAAATCATAAATGATATAGACAAAGTGGCCTTGGACGGTCACACGGCGCCATGTGCGTGCAACTATGGTTACGTACCGCTGAGCCACTCGGGGAACGTCGTTAGAGAATTGAACAGAACTGAACTGAACAGACAAAATGGCAAAAGATAAACTAATCCAGTTGAATATACATGCAGGAACACAGACAAGAGGACATACTTTCAAGCTATTTAAGCCAAGAAACAGAACCAATATCAGAGCAAATAGCCTCAGTAACAGAATAATTGATAAATGGAATGCACTTCCAAATTCAGTGGTAACGGCACCCTCCATAAACTCATTTAAAAGCCGATTGAACAAACGTTGGGCCAATCATCCAAATAAATTCGATGCTGCATGCTATGAAGCCGGACTACATTCAAGACTGGGAAAACATGTTTCAAAAGCATCTGAAGAGGCAGAACTGCCTAGATGGTGTCAACACAGTGAGTTCACAATGAGATCACAGTGAGTGACTCACGTCCACAGTTATAGACGTTTCATTAGGAATAAATCCTATCCTCAATGTATAAATCCCGACAAATCACGTGCAAGTTTATATGAAGTTTCTGAGTGATTCGCTGGAGTTTTGCACATAGATAAATAGTTTCAGCCCATATAATTCCAGTTCTGCTACTAGATTTTAAAATCGTTTTGTGCTGTGCTGAATGCCCAAGGAATCGTTGAACAGAAAAAGTTCCAAGTTTTGAGTTTTATTTTATGTGTATCCTTCGATGTATTAAAAAGATTTCCATGTGCTTTTGATGAATTAAATGTGCCTCTGTAAAAAATTCCCGTAGATTTTACGGTAGAATACCTGGCAACCAGGTGGTTGCCAGGTATTCTACCGTAAAATCTACGGGAAGTTTTTACAGTTTGCTTAATTATCGTTACACATCAGATTGGGAATTGTCAAATTGTGTTATCTCAAACATCTGATATCTCTAAGTAAATTTTCGTTGACTCTGAGATATCGAGAGTTACCTGTAGATTATGAGTTACAAAGATTTATACTCACGATTTATTCAGTTCAGTATCTCTCTGTTCGATGCCTCTTACAGATTCTGATAGCTCTTCGTCTCCAACAGGCTCACTGGCGTCTCCCGTGGCATCTTGATACAGGCCCAGTTCGCCTCTTTCATCCAGATCGCTCAGCTGTAGATCTTCAGTCAGATCTCGTATGTAGTTACTGAGTCTGTTTTCTTCGTTACCATTCTGAGATGCTCTGCTCCTTAATGCTGCAATAATTAATATATTGCTTGTAGAAAAAAACGCTATCAATTGCAAGCTAAACATTATTCTAACACTGGTCGCCTAAAATAGCCAATGGTAAAGTATAGTGATAATTGCGAGACAAATCACACGGCTGGCTAGGGTGACATTATTTAGTGCCATTTTGGGTTTTTGGTAACGTCAGTTTTCCTTTCCATGACGCAAGGCGGGGTAAAATCTTTTTCTCGCATTAAAACTTTACAAAATACATGTAAGCGCACGCGTACATGAAGAAATTCCGCCAACTACTTTGACTGATATAACAGTCAAAGTTGTTGGCGGAATTTCTTCACGTAATGGCGGACGACTTGAGGAAAATTCTGAAGGCTACACTTTCTTTTTCGTCGTTTCTTGTGTGCTAGAAGCTAACTACTTTCTTGCTAACAAGTGATTCGGTGCCCAATGTATCACTGGTTGTCGGTCAGTCGTCAGTGAATATATCACTCGGAGCCTTCAGACGTTGGGGCGAAAAGTTAGTCGCTCCGGCCCAGTACATGTACCATTTTTGGACATTTGAGCCTTTCCCGTGATGTTTTACAAACTTCAAGGCCCAAGCTCTGGGCCATATGTGATCAAACTGTTACAAATGCAGCAAAATTATTTCATTATGGCGGCGTTCCCATGCTTAGCACATTCGCTTCATCGGTTCTAAAGGAGACGACTTTTTCTGCTTAAACAGACTTACTTTTTCTCTGTGGCGGCCGCCTTTGATAACGGACCCTTCCCATTTGCAGGAACTTTCATTCTTACATCACCTGGAAGCTGCATATGAGATTTTGTTCCAGTCGGCCAAGTGGCTTCAGAGGAATTGGCATTTGAACATATTCATGTTATATTAGAACAGACTTCTATATATTACCCGTCAAGACCGCGTAAAGAAAATGTTTAGAATGCAAGAAGAAAATTTTCTCACCTCCTTGGGTAAAAACGAAAGAAATTCCTACAAAACAAAATACTAATTTCATAGTCATTTTTCTGTTGATATTCCAACTGAATGTAATAAAATTTGATCACATTTTTATTGATTAAATATGGTCATCAACCCCATCCTATTTTGACAAAATTAGACTTTACTCAGTAATAGTATGTTTTAAATCATCTTTTTTTCTAATCAGTGATTTTATTACCCTTATCGTACTAATGTACGCCATACCATATCCGCCTTTATATCTATATATTACAAGGTAGTTTGCATCGCTCTATTTGTTTCTTTGCTTCATTTATTTGCTCTATTTCATCTCTTAGTGTGAAGCCCTCAACAGCTCAAAAAAGTTAAGCGCTGGCCTGCACGGGTTCGAGACCACGCTGGAGGAGGATTCTTTCCAACTATAAACTACAGCCTTTCACTATCAACCGCTCATCGTCCTGATATGACTGAGCATGATACTGTTAAAAAGGATTGAAACGGCGATCCGCCCATCCATATTCTCTAAGGGACAGGGCGACCCCAATCGGAGCACCGCTCGGCATCACGGAATTGGCCGAGGAGTTCCGAATGAGAGCGACCCATTATCCACCATAAAACGATGTCTTCCATTTCTCGAGTGAGACCAAATATTTAAATCAGTGTTTTGAGATTCTGTTTTGAATTTAGATATTTTCCCTTCGGGGATTGTTTCCCTTTTGGGATTGTTTTAATCCCAAAAAATCTAGATCCGTCTGTGAAGACGGATCTAGATTTTTGGAACTGTTTTGGAAGGGAAAAACTCTACTGTCTTGTAACTTCAAAAATACAGTTTTTTTTTTACATTTTCCTACAGCATAACCAGTTAAATACTGTGAAAATAATGCTCCCTCATTCCCCCCTCCCCCCCCCACCCCTCCACAAAAAAGTTTTTGAACACTGGAACAACTTGCCAACTGCGTCCAAGGAAATGTTGCGTATCCTAGCTGGTTACATGTACATTGCTCAAAATATTCTAAGTAACACTGTTTATAATTCCATAAAGCTGTATATAAAACTCTTCATAATCACAACTTAAAATTGTGGGTTCACCTTCTACATTCTGTAACTTACAAATCACTTTGATCTTTACTACACGGGTACATGTACAAAACATAAATTGAGCCGTGACGCGACAAAACCAACAATGTGGTTGTGCGCCCAGCGCAGACTCAGATCAGCCTGGGCATCCGCCCAGTCTGATCAGTCTTCGCTGTCCGCATGGATGTAGCTTAGGCCCTTAGCTACCCTTTGAGCATTTAACGAAGAGTCTGGTCAAACTGGGCGATTGCCCAGGCTAGTCTGAGTCACATGGAAGCTCAGTATCTAGGAAGCAACAAAACTTTCCTCAAATCAGAGTCTGTTATAATTTTCAAGTTTTGGGACCTCTGGTCAGAGTATCTATCTGGAACAATAGTCCAGGGGCCGTATTCATAAAACGACTTAAGTGGTTGCTATGCTGTTGCTAAGGCTACATTTCTTTAAAGGAGATTCCCTACAACTATGAAATTTGCTCTGGAGGAACAGTCTTACAAAGACTGTTCCTCCAGAGCAAATTTCATAGTTGTAGGGAATCTCCTTTATAGATATTTAGCCTTAGCAACCGCATAGCAACGACTTAAGTGGCTTTATGAATACGGCCCCTGTTCCTATTTTTAGTTTCGGCAAGAAGCCAGTCTTAAACGTATTAATCTTGTCGTTGTTTCTGAAATGCCAAATATTTGGTTTAAACGATATTATTTTATTAACTATAAATTACAGACATATACTACAATACAATTTCAAAAGTATCAGGATTTGACAGTAATGCCATATATTTGGTTGGTTGGTTGTTTGGGGTTCCACGGCTCTTAAAAACAGTATTTCAGTCTATATCAAGCCGTCTCCCAGAGAGAGGTAGTGATAGACGAGAGAGAAAAAAACTCGCACCTACTGCAAGTAGCCTACAGAAGGCCCCTGCCCTACAAAATACCAAATAAGTAGGACGCCCCGACACTGAAAGTTACCCAGCACCATCGCCCGACCACCAGTGCACCCACAAATGCCAAAGAGTAATGATTTCTGCCTTTGACTGCTTGAGAAATGAAGTCATTTACGTACCGCAGTACGTACCCAGCATACACATGACGTTGTAACGACGTCGGATTGACGTCGATGTAACTTGATGACGTCGCATCCACGTCAGTGCGACATCATTTCAACGTCATATGCCTGCTGGATAGGTACTGCAGCTTTGCCTTTTATGCCCGAATATAGAAGTACACAATCTATTTTATTTTTTTTATTTCCCTCCGTAGTCATAGCTTAATTTTTACCAGTGAATACTTTTTTTTTCAACCTAAAATATGCGTTATGACTCATTGATAATTACTGTAGGTGGGGGATCTTCCTAAGTCCGGTTGATAAAGTACATTTATGTACAAACACCGACGTCTTTGGTGAAATAAACAAATGAATAAACAAAATATAAAATCGTTCACATCTGAATTATCATCAATAAATTTGGTATAGATAACATTACAGTCTACATCAAAGGGAATATCGCGCATCTAATTAATTTTATAGCCCATCGCGAAAGCCAGTCATGCTGTAACGTCAGTAGGCCCCATTTAATATTTTGACAACGAAATCACAGTTTCATCCTGTTACCCTGCGATTTCTGAACATTTTAAACATTTGGTAAAATAAATCATTTCTACCTTCCATTTTTAGCTCACCTGGCCCGAAGGGCATATAGTGAGCTATTGTCATACCAATGCGTCCGGCGTGCGTCGTGCGTCGTGCGTCGTCCGTCAACACCTAAAAACAAATATTCAAACATCTTCTTCTGTAAAACTACTGGTCCCATGGTTCTCAAATTTCACATGGAGCATGACCTGACTCCAGGGTCTCAGAATTGTAAAATTGGGTCAGGTTGAAAATCCAAGATGGCCGCCGTTACTAAAAATAGCAAAAACAACAAAATAAACTTCTTCTCTAAAACCACGGGGTATATTTGTCTGAATTTTGGCATGGAACATCAGTGAAACCTTGGTATTCAAAATTGTAAAAATGAAAAAAATCTGTAGCGGAGTTTTGTCACAGTGACCTACTTTCTGTTTACGTGTGTAATTTTGCTTAAATGCCAATGTCAAAAAATGACCTATTTAAACAACTTCAAACAACTTCTTCTCTAAAACCACTGAGCCCATGGATCTCAAATTTCACATGGAGCATGACCAGACTGCAGGGTTTCAAAATTGTAAAATTGGGTCAGGTCAAGAATCCAAGATGGCTGCCGTTACTAAAAATAGCAAAAACAACAAAATCAACTTCTTCTCCAGAACCATTTGGTATTGTTTGCATGGAACATAAGTGGGACCTTGGTATTGAAAATTGTAAAAATAAAAAAAATCTATAGCGGAATTAGGTCACAGTGACCTACTTAGCGTTAACAAGGCCGATTTTGCTCAGATGTCAATAGCTAAAGAAAATGCAGCCAATTCTGACCAGATTTGGTCAGAATTGGTTCTTGAATGGAATTATTTCAATTTTGTGCCAGTTGACTATCCAAGATGGCCACCATGGGGGCCGTTACTAAAAATAGCACAAACATAAAAATGACAATTACTCAAGAACCCTTGAATGGAATTGGACCAATTTTGTGTCAGAATGTTCCTTGCATGAGGCCGTTTCGATTAATTGCAATTTGGCATCCCAAGATGGCCGCCATCTGGTGTTACTAAAAATAGCACGAACATAAAAATGACAATTACTCAAGAACCCTTGAATGGAATTGGACCAATTTTGTGTCAGAATGTTCCTTGCATGAAGTCGTTTTGATTAATTGCAATTTGGCATTCCAAGATGGCCGCCATCTGCCGTTACTAAAAATAGCACAAAACATGAAAATGACAATATCTCAGTAACCGCTGAATGGATTTTGAAGAAATTTGTGTCAAAATGATTCTTGCATTGAGATGTTTCAAAAATATTTAACTGTAGACCATTCATATAGGCCTCTGTTACCAAAAATAGAAAAATGTGAAAATTAGGAAATCTCAATGGAGTTTGATTAATTTTGTGTCAGAATGGTCCTTTCATTAAGCTTTTTCTATTTTTTTGCATTTTGGCATTCCAAGATGGCTGCCATTTGCCGTTACTAAAAATAGCACAAAACATGAAAATGACAATATCTCAGTAACCGCTGAATGGATTTTGACGAAATTTGTGTCAAAATGATTCTTGCATTGAGATGTTTCAAAAATATCTAACTGTAAGACCAGTCATATTGGCCTCTGTTACTGAAAATAGAAAAATGTGAAAATCAGAAAATCTCAGTGGAATTGGACCAAATTTGTGTCAAAATGGTCGTTGCATGAAGGCTTTTCGATTTTTTGCATTTTAGCAATCCAAGATGGCCGCCATCTGCCGTATTTAAAAATAGCACAAACATGAAACTGGCAATATCTCAGTAACCCCTGAATGGATTTTGATGAAATTTGTGGCAAAATGATTCTTGCATTGAGGTATTTCAAAAGTAAATATATAAAGACCAGGCAAGTTTGCCTCTGTTACTAAAAGTAGCAAAATGTGAAAATGAGAAATTCTCAGTGGAATTGGACCAATTTTGTATCAGAATGGTTCCGTTGCACAATAGCCAGGTGAGCGATATCAGGCCCATTTGGGCCTCTTGTTGTTCATTTTGCAAGCTTTGCACACATGCAATTTGAACCTATAGCCTTTGTTTTGACTATGTCCAGGTTTCCCGAAATTGCAGGGTAAAAGTGTGACCCCTTAATTTTTTTTCGAGTATATGTATAATATATGTATGATAGAGAAAATAAAGCTGACTGGGGCTGAGTGGCCACTCAACCGGAACTAAAGTATTAAAATCTGTGCAATGACATGATTTTATCTCAACACTGGAGCAACGTGATACACAACACGGGGAAGCAACTCATCCATTTTACTGTTTTGCCTTCCTTCTCAATGTGGACCAGCTCTTCAATGAAAGAATTTGCATCTTAAGAAGCAAATTCGTTCTCTTGAGACTAGACTCCATTTTGGATAGGCTTCATCGACCAAAGAAGCAAACAGAAAGTTTCAAAAGTTGTCTATTTAAGGCTTAAGGTGGTGATTTATGGTAAATGTAAAAATCTGCATAAAACCATAAAACAAGTAGCCCAAAGGGCAACAATTGCTCACCTGAGAGACATTGTAAACCTATAGGGATATTTAAGATGCTCAAGGGCAGCTAACTCCACAGTCAGTGGTCCAATCAGGCTGAAAATTAAACTCATCCAAAACATTATGTACATGTATGCCTTCATTTAATATATGCAAGTTTAAAAAGTATCCGATCAAAGGCACAATAGACAGAGCTGTCAAGGGCAGCTAACTTCGTAGTGGTTGGCCAGATCTTGGCCTGATATGTTGTTTTCTCCATTATAACACTATGGGATTTTTTTCAAACGCTCAAGGGCAGCTAACTTCGTAGTGGTTGGCCTGATCTGGCCAAAATTTGAACTTGTTTAAGATATTATGCATTTCCTCATTACCTGCAAGTCTGAAAAGGATCAGATCAGTAGAAACCAAGAAAAAGTGGCGACATTGATTTTTGGGATGCTCAGGGCAGGTACTCCATAGTCAGTGGTGGGATCTAGCCGAAATGCTAACTAATCCAAGCTTTTATGCATATCCTCATTACCTGCAAGTATAAAGAGGATCCAAAGAAAAATGAAAATGTGATGACGTTGTTTTCTCCATTATAAGACTATTGGATTTTTTTCAAACGCTCAAGGGCAGCTAACTCCGTAGTCTGTGCTC